>CM033272.1:16694810-17894810 GCA_019343175.1 Oedothorax gibbosus
GTCTGTCAGGCCCGGGCCTAGGTCCCCCAAATTTTAGTGGGTTTCTATCATGCTAAATGCTATTGATTATCAGAATTTCTGTAAATTTCAAAATTTTCCAAGACCACACTGTGTTTTTAGATTGACTTTGACTTAGACATTGACCTAAAGTGATTGGTTTAATTGATATTATAAGGAAGCCGATACTTTTGTTAGCAAAAAATAAGATACATCGGTCAACTAGCACCATCATTACGGGCAATCATGCACAACTTTTTCCGTAAGGGGGCCCCAAAATTTCCTGTGCCTATAGTCTGAGTTTTCCTAAGATCAGGCCCTGCTTCTCCTATTCAGTCAACATAGCAAGTGCGTCACTTTTCAGCGTAAAGTGCAATTAAGATGAGCCTTGTTGCGCCTAGTGTGACTTCATGTGTTCATAATCCCCTTTGTTTGGCCATGGGAATTTCCTTTGATTCGCTGAAAACCGTTGCTCGCATTCAGATCCTCAGCGCTTCAGCAAAACTTACTTAAGGAAGCAAAAAAATATTACTCAATTAACCATATTTGGAACGCTTTATAAATTAATTTCCCCAAACTAAGTACTTTATTTAATCGAGTACATAAACTTCACATTATACAGTATCGGAATTACTTGTTGATCGACTTGGTTATTGAGTGTTAATACTTCAGTTGCGATTATTAGACATAGTTATTTTTGTTTATTTTGTAAAAATTTTGGATTAAAATAAAAAAAAATTCAAACTGTTATAGCAAAGATAATATTATTTCAAATTAATTAATATTATTTAAAAACAAAATTTTAGTTCGGCATATACCAAAAAACATTTTGCTCAGTTGGCCCGATTTTTGGCTATTATAGTTTAATTGAGAATTTATTTGGCGAGAAATTAAAGTTTCCATCTATAAGTTTCTAGAAGCTGCAATATTTAGTATTCTTGAATTTTTATGTGGATATTTTTTAAATAGCTTAAAATATAATTCCATAATCTATTATTATCAGTTAATTTCAAAATAGATAGTTGCAGTTCGTATTATGTATCTAAATATTAAAGTCATCTCTTCTTTTTCTCTCTTTCTACTTGCATTTATTTATCTTTATCAATTTGATCACTCTTTTATTTCAAAGACGATTAGTTGACTGCATACAAAGAAACTAATTTATTATACGAGCGAAAGCAAATAACGGATGTAGGAGGGGCCAAAGAGGTAAGCACAACTTCATTGATAAGCAAGTGCGAAATCCTACGTGTAATTAATATAAAGACAAAGTAAGATTTCATTAAAAATCTGCGCATGGCCTCAAACTTTCTCTTTCAATAGGCATTTGACCACCCTCAGACTATTACGATTATTATCATTCTGCAAATTTATTTTGTGTCTTCTTTGTATAAGGTTAACAAACCGAATGATAGAGTAAAATTATTGATGGGTGCATTATTTATACGGTGAAGTTGTAAATTATGGCTTTTAATTTAGTATGATTATGTATGGTAAATAGGGTGATAATTTGCGGATGATTAGAGAATTATCATGTAACTCTGCTTCTCGTTGAGTACCGATTAGATGTAGTCATAGAATGGCATAGATACTAGGCAATGTTAAAATTTGTTCTGTGAAACTTAACAAGAAGTTCATAAAGAACTAAAATAGCCTACTTTCCTGATACTTAAATACTTACTAAAGTTCTAATCGGGAAAAAACTAGGTTCTTACAGTAAATATCATCAACAGCCGTTTCTACACTAGATTTATACAGATTAGAAAAAAAAAATCGAAACACAGCATCCAGCTAATAATTTAAACTTCTAAAAGCCAAAATCAACTATTTTCCTTAATATTATTTCGCAAATTAATTAAATATTATTTATCGTCTGCTCGCGATTTATTTGTAGTTCGAAGAATAATTAAATATTTATTAATAACAAAAGTAATGAAACTCCAAACTGCATTAAAAAAATAAGAAATGTAAATTAAAACTAAGCATAATTGTATGCAAAAGTATGCCTTGCCGCTTTCTTGTTAGATAATTAATGAACAATCAAAGAATCAAATTGTGCTACATTTTATGACGTCATTCCAAACTGATTCATGAAAATATTATTTTGCTTCAAATATATTTAAATAAATAAAGTTTCTCATGTCATTGTTGATTTGGCAACAGTGATTTAAATGACTCAAAATTGAATTTCAATGCTAATTCAATGGGAAATTCGCCGACAGATAGTAGATTTATGTCCGTCCGGACGTACAGACAGACGGAAAAAAAGTATGAAAGTTGGGTATCTGAGGTCATAGCTTTCTAACAAAAAAAGAATTTTTAAGATCTGATGATTAGAACCGATTTTGGAAGGGGGGTACAGACAGACAGACAAACGGACAGACAGGCGGACAGACAGACGGACAGACATACGAACAGACAGACAGATGGAGATCAACCGCATTTCAATACCTACAGTGATTTAAATGACTCAAAATTGAATTTCAATGCTAATTCAATGGGAAATTCGCCGACAGATAGTAGATTTATGTCCGTCCGGACGTACAGACAGACGGACAAAAAGTATGAAAGTTGGGTATCTGAGGTCATAGCTTTCTAACAAAAAAAGAATTTTTAAGATCCGATGATTAGAACCGATTTTGGAAGGGGGGTACAGACAGACAGACAAACGGACAGACAGGCGGACAGACAGACGGACAGACATACGAACAGACAGACATACGAACAGACAGACAGATGGACAGACAGACAGTTGGAAATCAACCGCATTTCAATACCTACAGTGATTTAAATGACTCAAAATTGAATTTCAATGCTAATTCAATGGGAAATTCGCCGACAGATAGTAGATTTATGTCCGTCCGGACGTACAGACAGACGGACAAAAAGTATGAAAGTTGGGTATCTGAGGTTATAGCTTTCTAACAAAAAAAGAATTTTTAAGATCCGATGATTAGAACCGATTTTGGAAGGGGGGTACGGACAGACAGACGGACAGACGGACAGACGGACAGACGGACAGACGGACATCGACCGCATGTCAATACCTACTTTTTCATTTTTTTAATTCTTTCGAATTAAAAAAAGAAAAGTAGGCTAAAAATTTAAGTTTGATAACGATACGCCACTATTATATTTTTAGAGATATGTATTAAAGTACAAAACATTTTTAGTGTAATTACTTTTAAAATAAGATATTTTTATAATTTGCATAGCTAATAATACAATAACAAACTCTCCATAGGCTGCCGATAATGGTTTAGGTAATTATATAATATAGTAGTTTATAAATATAACATAATCTTTTACAAAATGTGAAAAATTTTGGTTATTTTTCCGAAATAAATGGTGGATGAAAATGTAGAATTTATGAGTTGATAATTAGTTATTAATCTTTTAGTTAGTCATTCTAAAGTTCTTAGTCATCTTTTAGTTAATCATTATCTTATTAAAAATGAAATATACAAATATTTATACACGCTACTACCAACACATACACAGACTTCGAAGATTTAATTTTATGCATGGGTACTATCCAATTTGTATTAATCTACATCCGAACAGTCCCAATTACTTAAAAAAACGTCGCTAAAACACCTGTTCCTAGCATGCCGGTCTCACTTTAGCGACCCCATTCAGTAAACGCAACGACGAGAAAGTTGGAAAATAAGTAACATCATGGCGAAATTTAACGAGCCCTTTCCCCAAGGAACACCTCACAAATAAAAACGAGGCACAATAAATAAATATGGATCCCAATACACACAAAAAAGAACCCAAAATATAAAGGATCCTTAGGTCGACAAGAAGTCTGTCGCATCGCTGGCCAAGGAAAACCGATAAAGAAATGATCTACTGTCTGTTCCACTTCGCTTGACTCCGCGTTTCACTTTCTGGAAGAAGAGAATAGTAATTAAACTTTTACGTGTCAGAAATGGTATTAATGTAACGTGAGGTGGTACTTTTAAAGAACAGTTGTTGGTTCTCTTCTAGAACTGGGTACTTAAAAACTAGTTTAATGTGCAGAAGTTAAATAGTAGTTTCCATTCTTTTAATCACTCCAAAAAAATATGTTTAAAAGAAAGATAAAAGCTAAAACAGAATCGACAAGTTTTGTTCTTATCATTTTAGTACACTTGTTTTAAAGCTGTGTTGTTCATATATTGTTTGTCTTATTATTCAAGCTTTTATATTAAATATTTATCAAAAAATATCGTATGTTTAAAAAAATTATTAGTAATTTTGTTACTGAACGTCATATAACTACACTGTAAAACCGTGCTGAGAACGTTACTCCCTTACAGGTGGAAGCCTAGATATTTTTAGGGAATAACATTAGACCAAATTTATGGATTAACGTTACACAAGAAGCTTACATCTATTTTACAGTGTCACATTGTTCCATAAATTTAATGTAACTTCACCCCATAAAACTGGAGTTACTTTACACCAGAATTTTACGATGTAGTTTTATTGTAAACCTAAAGTTAGACAATTAGGTATTTCTTAATGAGTCTAAATAGTTATTACTTTAAATTAACATTTATTGAAATGCTAGTTGTCAATTTCTATACTGTATGAAGATATATAAAAAAAATGTATTGCAAAACATGTACAGCTGTAATTAACATTTATTGATTTTTTGTCAACCGTCAATCCTATTTTGAAGCTATAAATTTCCTCCAAAAATTTTGTCAAAATTTAAAATCTACGCAATACGAAAAAAAATAATCATTATTCTAGGAACTTCAAAACGAATTAGAAGTAGAAAATAAATTTCAATTGAACAAAATTAATAGTAAAATAAAAAGTATAGTTTGAAATAGCAGAATGATATTCAAATAAAGAACAATTTGAAAAAACGTATTGTTTTTACCTTAATATCCCTTTTATTAGTGAAGAAGATGCTACAAATAAGTTCCACCGGAAATCAAACGACAATCGAAAGTTTTTTTTATTCCTTCGAGGAAAAATGGAAAAGTAATAATGGCCTTCTTCCGGTTGCGACAGAAAATATTACAGATTTTTAATTAACTCTTCTTGGATAAGATTACGTATACTTTACGGTAATGGGGATAGAGATATAGTTAACATGTGATTTTTATCTTTATATTTATTGGGGGACGTGTATTCGACAGGAAACTGTCAGTTGAAGTCGAGGTTCTAATTATAGAAATGTGTCATTACTCATCGATCCGAGATAAAATGGAAATGTAGCTCAAGGGCAGTTATCGAACACGTGTGACACAATAAAAAAAGTTTTGCATTAGTTTTATAAATTTTTTTAATTAATGTGAGTTTTTTTAATGTCAATGGCCCCTAATTGAAAACCTTTAAACACTTTGGGAGATTGGTAAGGTAAAGAAGTATATTTTACAGATTTTAAAAATTTATGAGAGTTTTTTTAAGGCGATTTTTTTCCTAATGTAACGAAGAAAATTATTATGCGACTATTATTATATTTCTATAGAATTAGATTAAAAATATATATTTTATATGATAACTCCTTTTTTTTGTTATTTGAAAACCTTTAAACACCTTGGGAGCTTTGTAAGGTAAAGAAATATATGTAAACGGGACAAAACTGCGTTTTGTGCAACCTTTGAAAAATGTGTAAAAAAAATTAGAATTTTTTTTCATCTAAATTTCTTTAAAATAAACGCATTCATTTTAATTGTAATTTAACTTAACGCAGACATTTAATCATATCCACCTACTTTATAAAAAATACAACCTAATATGTTTGCATAATGCATGTATCTATTTTATTTTATTTCAATTAGCTTGGAAACCTTATAAATATACCGATTTTTTTTTTGTATTGCCAAATCTTTAGTTCGTGTCTTCTTTCGGCTAACACATTTGGAAAAAAGTGAAGTGTCGTGTTATCTGCTACAATTTGCCCCGCCTCGTCTTTTACTCGTTGAAAAACTGAGTTTAGTAAAGTTTTGGAAAGTAAAGAAATAGCCGTAAAAATACCAAAAATTAAATAAATTTCCGAATAAGTAAATTTTAAAAATGCATAACACATTTTTCAGTAATTTAGACAGTTAAATTCCTTTTAAGTAAACATTAAACTTCATTTAGTTATATTTTATGTCAGCGCAAAAATGTTTTTCCCAAAACCACTTATTTTAAATTAAAAAACACAAAAATCTTTCGAATGATTTATGCCTTTTAGCTTCATTTCTAATTTATAGAAAAAATAATTTTTACTGCTCTACCATAGTATAAGTATAATCATTCTTGTTAACTGTTTCTTAATTTTAAAAAAATCACTACGTATTTCAACAATAATTTTTTAATTCACCATAACGCATAAATTAAAATGATGTTATCTATTCTACAAGAGCATATTCTATCTTTCGAATTCGAAGAAGCGAAAAAAAAAAATTCCATTCGTATCTCAACAAGAATCATCCGGTCGATTCTTGCATTCTACAATCCATAAACAAAATAAAAACAAACATTCTTCCCCTTTCCTTCCTCAATGGATATAAGAACAAAATTAGACAGCCAAGATTTCCTAGAAATCCCAGATCGCTACCGACAACTCCCACAGAAGGAGAAACTGACTCACATCTTCAATTACAGGACCTCCGTTTCTCACCAATCTATCGTCTGTCTGTCTTCAGATAAAGAGACTTCATGAGAATGGAAGAAGAAAAGCAAAAATCGCCAAGGTTTTGTTATGCCTCAAGATTGCAATGAAGGATCGAATGAGAATGGGATGCCTCGTCAGCTGAAAAGTGATTGGAAAATTGGAGATTTTTTTTTTGTGGTGGGTTAAACAGGTTCAAACGTGTCGTGATATTGACCACAAGTTAGATAATATGTGAAACACAAATAATGTGTTAAGGGCATTTCTGTTTAAGGCATTGGCTTTTAGTTTGCATGGAACGATATAAAGAAGTCTGTGGTTAGAGAATACAAGGAAATTACTAAATTTAAGCGATTAAAAGTGAGACTCAAACTTCTGCTTTTTGCTCCGTTTTTCCTTTTCTTTTTTTATGTTTCAGTGATTTAATTGTTAATTTAAGATATGGTCTAAGTTTAAGATATTTATACTAAGACACATCTGATTTTAAACCTTATTTATTTTATTACTGATTTCTTACATTTTTTAATGTCACATGTTATTCTTAAGGTAATAGTATTTTTTTAGTAGTGTTTAGTGATTTTTGTAATGATATAAAAAAAATACAAGAAAACGCCTTGACCTCTATTTAGCTTGTGACCTGGCGTGAGAAAGGTTATTTTCCAAAACATCTAGATTACCAGTGTATTTCAAGGTGAACGTGCAACACTCATACCAATTTCCGATGTCCTGCGCCATCGCACCCGTCTCTGGAAGAGACACATCTAAAATTAGACTAGCACATCAAATTAACACTTCCTGTCCTAATTAGACGCTCCTTCATTGCCAACTTCCTACAAATCGAACTTCATTACGAAGACATCCGGGCGATATCGGAAAGATATCGAGAATCCATCCGCCTACAACTTGTGCAGCACCCTCCGGATCGACCTCGATCGTCTATCTATCTGTTCTACCCGGGCGAACCCCCACAGGATGCCTTAGGAGACGATCCTTGGACCAAGCTTGGTCACCCAAGGATCTCAGGTAGCGGCAGTGTGGGAAAAAACGGCCCTCACTGCCGCCGCTCTCGCTTCGTTGGCACTTCCACACACTTCAAAGTAAGGGGTTGGGGTGTTTTGGGAAGAACAGATCTAAGTACTTTTGGTTTTTTATCTACTACTTAGCCTATTTAGAAATACAGACAGTATTTCTAAATCGGCTTCAGCTTAGAGAGGCACATTTATTCTTATTTTACCAATTTTTATTTTTACCAACTTTTAATTACGTAATAAATCATCACAAAGCTATCAAATCATTAATGTATAATAAATAATCCTTAAAAAATCTACTTTCTACACCAACAAATTGTTAATTACTTTCTTTTTTATAGATTGCCCGACAGCTTGCTTTCATAAAATAAGCTCCTTATTTCAAAGTGTCTACAGGCCGAATTTTTTATAAGAAAAATTTTAAAATATGTGTGTACCAAAATAATGTGACGCATCAATTTTTTTTGGAAAAAATACATTGAGAAATGGGACTATTATGGAATGATGGAGCTATGGAAAAGTTCAAAATAAATTTACAGAACTAACCCTTTTCTGGTCAAGTCAGGCAGAAAAGTGGAACATTTATTTTATATCAATATATCATCCACAAAATTTTTATCAATCGTAAGTAAACAATTTTGGAATGAAACCAATTTTATGGACTTGTTTTAAAATTCATAACTAAACTTTTCTTATCGTAAGAACCAGTGAAAAATCCCAAGACGTTCTACGTGACACTTGAATGGAAAAGTCACGACTTGTGACCCTGAAGATACGCGGAGGTTTTGCCATTGATTGCTCTATATATTTCCGTCGCTAACAGGCGCAGTTCCCCCTTTTCTTGGGAAAGTTGGAGATACCGGGAAATAGGACCACTCTGCCATAAAATGCTTTTTTATTCAGTATTTGATAGGGAATAATAACTTCTTTTTTGTATTGTTTTGGTTGGATGGTGGAGAGAAATCTCTTTTGTTTGGCTTTGTTTTTCGAAGAAACGAGATAGAAATGTACATTTGATTTGAGAAAAATATATTGCTGATATGGAATTTTAAAAAAATGAATTTTGACAAAAAACAGTGTAGCGCCGAAAAGGGGAACTCTTTTTAATCAAACTTCTTTTCGAAAAGTATTAGTTATTTATTTGAGACTGGAGCCTGTCATCCCCCAAAACCCTCGGAGATTTACACCGTTTTGCAATAAAGAACTTATCCAATAAAGAAGTTAAAGTAAGAGTGTGTAACAC
Source organism: Oedothorax gibbosus (assembly GCA_019343175.1). Taxonomy (NCBI): domain Eukaryota; kingdom Metazoa; phylum Arthropoda; class Arachnida; order Araneae; family Linyphiidae; genus Oedothorax; species Oedothorax gibbosus. Next base: position 16,703,680 of record CM033272.1, read on the forward strand.
CACACGGCATTCAATTTCCACTCAATAAACCAAAGCACACAATTAAAAGAAATTATATACCCTCGAAGGTAATTTCATTAATTTTAAAACCTAAAACGTTCTATGACGGCTACTCCTTTCACATGCAATATTTTCTCGAAAACTTTATCATGACGTCCTACAGATACAAGGAACTCGTGTACCAAATTTGAAGACCGTAGCTTATTGGTTCGAATTGTAGAGTAGTTTCAGACAGACAGACAGAAGTACCAATGGGGTTGTTTCACGGAGGATCAGGCAATAGCTCTGCGGTTTTGTTTTCATGTCTTGGGTGGTGTCTTTCAACAGTGTTGCCAGCAGTTTTAGGAGAAAAACACTACGAAAAAATACCATTTAATTCCAAAATGCAGCTAGTACTTTTACGATTTTTTTTTTTGTAATTTTAGAATAATTCTAAAATTAAAAAAAAATATCGTAAAAATACTAGCTGCATTTAGGAATCTTTTTAGTGAATTTAAAAAAAACGGGAAACGCTTTGCTAGTATTTTTATGGTATGTTTTTGTAATTTTAGAATTAAATGGTATTTTTTGTAGTGTTTTTCTCCTAAAACAGCTGGCAACACTGTTGAAAGACACCACCAAAGACATGAAAACAAAACCGCAGAGCTATTGCCAGATCCTCCGTGAAACAACCCCATGTTCAAAAACACATTTTTAGAATCAGCAAACACACAAAATCTCCATTTCGGGTATTCGACCCCATCGCAAGACTTTCATCACCTTACATTTCGTATTAAGTATAGATAATTAAAGGTAAAAATAATTTTTAATTTTGTTCGAATGTTAAATAAAAAGAATTCTTTTTTTATCCCAGATTCTTAATTTGTCATTTCTGATGTCTCTATCACAATAAAATTTCCTATATGAGTAATTTTTTTTTAAAGCTATTTTTGAGCGATATTTATGTTTGGAGTGAAGGGGTTAATGGGCAATGATACAATCATGATTTCATATCTGGCTAACAACCGATTAGATACACTACAAAATATCCAAAAGGATATTTGTCCACTCGCAAAATTACTCCAGTTTCCTTTCAATTTACCTTAATTTCTGGCGAGCATCACGCACCTGGAAGCATTGATGAGCAGCATGGGATGCCCGTTGTCAAGGAAACACGCTCCTTGCATAAGATTTCCTGTTGCCACTCTAATCACCGTAATACTTGGTTCCAAATCGCGAAATGTGTCCTCTTCCATGTCCAGATTACACACATTTTATGGGCAGTTTTGGGTTTTTTTTTTGTTTATTTGCTTAGCTTATTAATAGATACTTTTAATCGTTTTTCAGATGGAAATGATTCGTTTGTAGCAGATTAAGAGGTAGAGCGGTTGTCCATTGACTGCTAATTGAAGGCTATGCTTCGTTTCTGGATTCGTGACGGTAATATGATGACGGACATGATAAATATCATGATCCAGTTTTTTGTTGTGCCAATTTGAAAGTTAGTATAGGAATAATTAATAAAGGAAACATATAATAAAATTAAGAAAATTGTTCAAGTACAATTTTTAAATTTTGACAAATTAGTAAAAAGGAAATCTGATTATTTTTAGCTGTCACCTTTCAACGAATTGAACAGCATGTGTTTTCCCTTTCCGAAATATGTTTTAGTCTTACAAATATATTTGTAAGACACAAATACGTTTGTTTAAAAAAAAATGTATGGACACTAAACATAAACGTAAAGTACCAAATCCGTTGTGCCGTGCCTTTAACTCACTAACTGCTCACTAAAACATAAAATAAATAATAAGATTAAAACATAAATCATATAAATAAAGTGCTCTATATGAACACTTAAAGTCATAGTGTAAAAATGATTTTTATCTCAATGTCCTTAATTTTACCCGTTGTAGTTAAAGAGAAATTACATTTTTTAAAAACTTTTTTTGTACCAGAAAGCGTGATTTGGAAAGTTTTTTATGCATCAATGTTTAACCCCGTTTTCAATTTTAAAAAAGGCGGTCCTGATATTTATGAGAAACAGTGCAGTATTTTTCCTCGTTAAAAATTCAAATTAACGGATTTTTCAGTACTGAACCAACCATGACAAAATTAGATAATAATTCAATAATAAAATAAAAATACAAATATATACATTGGATTTTTTTAAATACATAAACAATGCAAGTTTTCATTGAATATTATCAGAGATTTATTTTTAGATCATTATTTTTCTATAATAGTCCCTACTTCTATATGCAGTTTTTCATGAGAAAAATGTAAATTCTTAAGAAAATTTCCCATTTCGAATTATTATCTATTGTAGCAGGCTACCCACCAAGCACATCTTACCATGCTAAAAGATATCTTTTACCCTGAATACCAAGCCTTATAGGTACCCTACGAACTTTACTGTCATCTTAGAATTTTGTTCTTTTTTAACTTTTACGTTCTCTTTTAACTTTTTAGGGTATTTCTTTTGAGCAAGTCTCATCTAAACAGAGCCCCTAGCTCTGTTACTTTAATACATTCATTCAATTGAAGAGCTTAGTGGAAGAACGTGCTAAGTGACATTTTTGAAAAAATTGAGATTTTTGTATCAATGAACATATTATTCCATCCTTTAAAGATAACAAGTTTCCCCTTTTTCATAAACATAAAGTTAAGTAGATTTTTTACCGTTTGAAAGTACAATTTTTAACGGATTTAAGTGCAAACTAAAAACTTTAAAGCTAATTTTCTCGTTTTAACCTTTTTGTCACTTAGCACGTTCTTCAAGTAAACTCTTCAATTGAGTTCGATGTCAAATATTATACTTTCAGTCTTTTCTTAACATTTCTCACTCTATTTTTTTCATAAGTGTTAGCTTCCACACTACGTTTATAACGTAAAAAGTGGAAGGTATTATAATCGTTCAGTCCGTCTGTCTGTCCGTCTGTCACCCACTTTCATGGCCCAAACTACAAATGCTACGGACAAGTGTGATACGTCAAAAAAATCAGCGCATCGAAATTGGAATACATTAAAAATTTCAGAAAAGAATTCAAATTACTTCAATTACTTAAAAAACTGCAACATTTCATGCTCATTTAAAAACATAGGAAGATATTTTTTTATCCTACTTTTCTTTTTTTAATTCGAAAGAATTAAAAAAATGAAAAAGTAGGTATTGACATGCGGTCGATGTCCGTCTGTCCGTCTGTCTGTCCGTACCCCCCTTCCAAAATCGGTTCTATCCATCGGATCTTAAAATTTCTTTTTTTTGTTAGAAAGCTATGACCTCAGATACCCAACTTTCATACTTTTGTCCGTCTGTCTGTACGTCGGACGGACATAAATCTACTATCTGTGGGCGAATTTCCATTGAATTAGCATTGAAATTCAATTTTGAGTCATTTAAATCACTGTAGGTATTGAAATGTGGTTGATGTCCATCTATCTGTCTGTTTGTCTGTCTTTCCGTCTGTCCGTATCCCTCTCCAAAATCTGTTCTATCCTCGGATCTTAAAAATTCTTTTTTGTTAGAAAGCTATGACCTCAGATACCCAACTTTCATACTTTTTGTCCGTCTGTCTGTACGTCCGGACGGACATAAATCTACTATCTTTCAGCGAATTTCCCATTGAATTAGCATTGAAATTCAATTTTAAGTCATTTAAATCACTGTTGCCAAATCAACAATGGCATGAGAAACTTTATTTATTTAAACATATTTGAAGCAAAATAATATTTTCATGAATCAGTTTGGAATGACGTCATAAAATGTAGCACAATTTGATTCTTTGATTATTCATTAATTATCTACCAAGAAAGCGGCAAGGCATACTTTTGCATGCAATTATGCTTAGTTTTAATTTAGATTTCTTATTTTTTAATGCAGTTCGGAGTAGTTTCATTACTTTTGTTATTAATAAATATTTAATTATTCTTCGAACTACAAATAAATCAAGAGCAGATGATAAATAATATTTAATTAATTTACGAAAGAATATTAAGGAAAATAGTTGATTTTGGCTTTTAGAAGTTTAAATTATAGCTGGGTGCTGTGTTTCGATTTTTTTTTCTAATGTGTATAAATCTAGTGTAGAAACGGCTGTTGATGATATTTACTTTAGGAACCTAGTTTTTTTTTCCCGATTAGAACTTCAGTAAGTATTTAAGTAACAGGAAAGTAGGCTATTTTAGTTCTTTATGAACTTCTTGTATTAGAATTAAATCACCATTGCCATTCGCAACAATTGCTCGAGAAACTTTAATTCTTTTAGACAATAAATTAAAATAAATTTATTTTTGCGACATCGATCAGTTTGAAATGACGTCAAATATATTTCACTACGAGATTCTTTGTATGTTTATATGAAATATTTTCATTCTATTTAAAAAAGCGAGGAATATTACATATTTATTCTTTGAAATATAAATTAATTTTTGCAAACGATAAGTAATAATTATTGAATTTTCGAAATAAAATAAATTAAACTAGCCAAATTTAGCATGTAAATGTTTAATATAGAATTAATGCTGTGTTTGGAGCCTTTTTACCTGTTAAACATAAGTGTTGTGTGGAAGCGGGCTAAGTGACAGATTCTGTTAAAAACCTACTTGTTTAACTTCTAACTCTGTTACGACCCCATGTTGGGTTGAATTTGAATTGAGGTAGCGGAATTCGAACTTGGAAAAGATGTACTTTCTTGTACAATCATGCAGTTTCCATGGTCCTCTGTTTATATTTTTTTAGATTATAATTCGAAATATTATGCAAGGTTCAATTTCTTATTGATTATATTTATATAATCATCAACTAATTGTTTAAGATAAATAAGCATTTTTCCTCGTGTCTCAATTTATTTAAATGGTATAATGAAGATAATTGTTTCGGCAAACGAAATACTAAAATAAAACTTATTTAATTGCAAGATTTTTAAAACATTTGAGTAATAAAGGGCAAAGAAATTGTTAAGTATAAGGTATAATAAATAGTTAATGAAGTTTTAATGTCTACTGAAAGAAATATAGAAACACAAAAATGTTTAATAGCAAGTTGATATTGTCTTTCATAACTTTTTATTGTTTCATGTAAGTTCAGAAAAATGTTTTTTAAAAACTTATATATAAAAGAGTTTGAAGTTATGAACATGAGGTTAACACCAGAAAAGTACACCAGAAAAGTAAAAAAAATTACTCAAATTATATGAACCTTCAGTTGTTTCCATAATTAATTTAGCTTGTAAAGCTGTAACAAAACAAATATATTCTGAAATAATCTAATGTAAAGGGAAAATACAAATCTGTAAAAATATTACAAGTCATATTAAAAGTCTAAACTATAATCACAATCCCTTTTCTTAAGCAAATAATTTAGACTCTTAAAAAGACCTCATCCTCCAACATTAATATAATATATTACCCAATAACTATTCAAAATTAGTTTTCAAAGTTATTCGAACAAACCTTATCTAATGTGATGACACATCTTTCAACAAAAATTTATAATCTATGTAGACCATAGCCTGCATTCTAATTCGAAAATGTTGACGTTTATAAAAAAAAAAAGTAAAGTATTGAGTCAATGGTATAAGAAGATGTTTCCTTTTTTTTCTAAGATAAATTCAGTTTTAATATGTTTTTGTCTTCATCCATGGGTAAACCTAAGAACGGCATATGAATATTAATGTGTACGTAGATAGAAGTCAAATACCTATACTTTGTTTTTAATAGCAGTGTGCACTATAATATTGAGGATTTCTTTTCTTCTCGTTGAAAATATTATGTATCTAGAGAATTTGTTTGGTAGTTTTTCTCTTAAAGTGAGTATAATTCTATCTATTAAAGTCAATATTTGCTTCGACAACCTCGATAAAAATACTTTTATTATTATTTCAATCTGTCACTTTACTTGAAATAAATGGCACTAGAGCTACAATAGAGCTATTGTCGACTGTTTTTTGTGAATTTGGATCAACGAAATGTAAGGGCTGATGTCAAGGTGTAATATATGACAAGTGTCTTTTTTTCTACTAAGTTATGTATTAAAAAAAAATTTAATCTGAATTTCGTTTGCTTTTTTTTTCTCGGTAACTTCTAAAAAATTTGCAGTAAAAATACCAATCAACTGTTAAAATTGGAAGACAGTTTTATTTTGATAACCGATTCTTACCAAATTGTAAAAACAACTTTCTTGTAAAATTTCTTTTGATTGCTTTTTCTTTCTCTTATATACTTAAATATTAACGTTTCAGTAAAATTTTATTAAACTCTGTTCATTTTAATAATTACTGTTAATTTTAATAATTTAAGTACGTAAAAAAGTAAAATATTTTAATATATTTTAATAACCTATCACACTTTATTCACATTTATGCTAACGAATACGAGGTAGATATTTTTTTTTTAAATATCCTAAATAATATTAAAAAGTTTTCATCCCAATGATGTTTCCTTACTTACTTACATTGTATGCAGAAAAAACAACTAACTGGGGTTTTTTTTGCTTTTTTTTGCGTAAAACTAATTTACAATCAAACATTTATTTTCAAGGTAACATTTTAACCTTATATTGTTATGTTTGAAGTAAACCAGACTCTTGATCTACAAATCATAGACAAATTCATCAAATGAGTTTTAAATGTGCATATATCTAAATACGCCAGCCATATAGCTGGTTTATAAGTACCCTCTGCTTAGAAATAACTTGCCGACTGTTATCAAAGTATGCAATTTTATATAGATAGCAAAATCAAAATCTTATCACCCCAAATCAAGTCATACAACACGCGCCACAGAGCCAGGCACTGTGGTATAACAACACAAGCTATAAGCCTTACTGGCGACGCACGTCAATTTCAATCGTTCATTGTCGAACCTGGAGTAATAAAATGGTTCGGACTGAACGCAGTATGAATTTTCTTATGGCATAATGCCATCCTGGAAAGAGTTAGATTCTCTGGGCACGTAGGAGGCTTAAAATCGGGGAAATAAAGGTGTAACATAACGTTTCTCCTCACTTGTTCGATTTGAAATCAGGAACTGATCGCTCTTAGAACTTTGAAATGCCCTTGTTATTATTCGAATAAAAAGTACTGTTGTAACTTGTTTCTTATAAATCATAGTTTTCTTGTTACTGCTTATTTGTATTTTGTTCTCTTTTTGGTTAATGTGCGCTTAAAATGATTTTAATGTTTTTCAGGTTTGTTTTTTCTTTCTAATTATGTACCTACTATTTATATAGTTTTTGTAGCTTGTTAAAATTTTGTTCCGTCCTTTAACCTTCTGATGGATAAGCAAATTGGCTGAAGTGTAAACTTGTTTTTACAGCATGAGTTGAATTTTGAACTAAAAATTTAATTTCTCGATCTTCATTAAAATTACATTTTTGTAGTAGACGGTTATAAATGACTCGTTCATACTTTAATTGTAAAAATAATTTATAAAATTTATAATTTAAAAAATATATGTGTGCTTCTGAGAAAACCAGACAGTTAGGTGACGGGTTTATACGTCTGAATCCCTAAATGAGTTAAAATATTTTCTCTGTGTAATTTTATCCCAAAAACTCCACGTAAAAGTTAATTTTGAAAAAAAAGAGCATGAGAGGAGAAAAACCATTCCCCAGCAATAACCCAACAATCCCATTCGAAGCATAAAATGGAGGGCTATGGGTCTGGATCGAAACTTTGTCATCCTAATTGAAGGATGATTGGGCTGATTTTCGTTTGAGCGGTAACTTACCTGGACAGGCGAACATGACGGCAAAATGGTGTGCACCACTAGTAATTGCAGTTTTGGTTCCATGCAGATCATTAGACCTCTTCTCAAAGACCGATGCTATCGGGCATTGGTCCTTTTTGGGGAGATAGTATAAAGAAATTTGAATCGCGGGATAGTCACATTAAAGGAAATCAGGAAGTGTTTTTTGTTTGAAGTGATGCAAGCAAGTCTGGAAATAATATGTGTATAGATTATTTAAAAAAAAATATGGCCATGTATTTCGCCAAAAATTTGGTTCCTAGTAGCTGCAACGACTGTGTGGTGAATAGTTTCGCCATGTTTTCGGTATTCGATTAAACCTTTTATCATGGTTTTGTTTTCGAAATCTAAAATATGGTTCAAAAGAATACCAAAAATATGGTGAAACATCACAACCACACAGCCTTTGAAGCTACTAGGAACCATTATTATGGTGAAACCAAGCGCAATTTTTTTAACAGTTGACAAGATCCTTCCTTATATAAAGTATTGTAAATATATTTATAATGCACACGTTTCTTTAATAATTATTAATTGTTGTTTCATTATATACCCAAAGACACCAAATTCCTAATTCTGCGCAAATTACATCTGATTTATTTACGAGAGATAGTTTAAATAAATAAATTAAACATATATTTAAAGTTTTCTAACTTATAAATCATTTTTCTCAGTGCTGGAAATTTTATTAAAATTAAATTAGTCGATTAAAATGCAAATATTTTATCAAAATTATTTAATCAAGTTTAAATTAATATAACTCCAATTTTTTTTAATACTTTTCTTTTAATTAAAACAGTGCATTTTTAATACATTGTTTCATTTAGTTTATTCTTTGAAACTTTTCATAAGTGATATCTTAGCAAATTAATTTTAAATATGGGATAATATAAGTATACTGTGTATATATATTTGAAAATAAAAACTGATTTAATCTTTCTTCATTATCTTTGAAAAGATGAAATAGGTATTATAATTGCATAACTAAACTCTAAGCTGGACAATGCTATTACTGATATTGAATTTCAAAATTTAGATTACGTGGACTACTATCTGAATTTACGCATATTATATTATACAATACGCGTACAATGAACATATATTAGACAATTTATATAAATTATATGCCTTTTAACAGAAACTTTTCAACCATGTAATAACGTAATTCAATCCAACGAAATTTAACCTATAATCATCTACACTAAACTTGTCCATGAATATTAAAAACATTTAGATAGATGAAACCGCCTGATCATTTCACTGCAGGTGTGACAAAACCGACCACAAAATCCATATCCACTCTTGAACGGCTTACATATAGCCTTTAAATTGTTCGGTACATGCTAATAGAGACCGTGGGAAACCGATACCAATCTGGAAAATGTCGAAAAATCTGCCTGGTGTAATCAAAATCTTTCGACATGCTACCGTAATCGAGCAGCACGCCACTGTACCTTATGGTTACACGAAAGTGTGACCTGTTGATTTCGTGGAGGGGGTTGGCACGTCATTTTCATCTCTTTCTGGTCACAAAGGGCGTGTGATGCAGTGAATGTGATTTTTTGACACACCTGCCTTATTTGGCTGAAAAGATTTTTACGTTTGTTTAGAGAGAATTCAAATGCCGTTTCAATTCTTAATTTGTTTACTTTCTATTGAAGCAAAAAAATGATATATCTGAGTCAAAAGTAGTAGAAAAGAGTTAGAAAGACTAGAAGAAATAAGGGATAAAAAAGAAGAAAAGCCCCTCATGTCCCTTTTACTACTTGTCTAGGTACTTGTAATTAAACTAAGGGGGAACCAGGGATACTTGACTCATTTTTTACTTTTTTATTCTTGAGTATATTAGGAGCGAATTGCACACAATATATTCCGTATTAATAATCCAAAGTATTAACTGTAAAGTTGAAAAAAGTTCTGTATTCAAAACTTAAAATTTGGGTCAAGTATCCTAATGTATAGGGATTCTGAAACCCTTCATTAGAGATACTTATTCTAACTCAGACATTTGAAAGTATGACCTAAAATTATATGAAAAAAAGTAAATGTAAAGAAATGTACCAAGTAAAGAAACTCTACAGCATATATAAAAATATTCAATGTATCATTTTTAATAAATGTATTGGATTGTTTAATAACTGTATCACTTTATTTCAAAGAAAGCAAATACACGTTTGCAATGTACAGGAGTCATCAGGACATTTAGATTTGAATAAAGGTGTGGAAAATGGCAAGATTAAAATGTATCTACTTAAGCGATACAATGAAGCAAATTTATGCATAAATTAAAAAAAAAAAAACTTTTTGTACAGCACACAACATCCTTGTCCAAACAGCTGATGCAGAAGAAAACTTCCGGCGTAATCATGTTTCAAAAAGGGAAGAAAATAAAAAAAAAATGCAATGCTTATATTCTATTAAGAATGACTGGTTAATCGACTCATCTACCCCCCCCCCCCCCCTCCAACAAAGAGAATCAAGACATCCAAAGCAGGACGTTAACAACAATAGCTGCGTGCCAATACACACACGCTTTGCACATCTTCGTATGGGTAAAAAACTCATCCGCTTGAAGGAGTGGCGAAGAAGGCGACAAATTACACCAATAATTTCTTTGATAATACACTCAGGGACTTGATGCTTATCAAAGCAGATAATACGAGTAAGTTGATTTGAGCTGCAACTAACAATGTTGTCATGTGATGAATTTAAAATTAAATTACTATTTTTTTATATTACCTTTAATGCCAGCCAATAAGTAGGAAAACTTATTTATATATTTTTTAGATATTAGCAACACTGTCTTATTGACTTTATATGTATACAATCGATGAAGTTGAAAGTTAGTAAGGAGTCTTTATACTTGAGACAAAGGTACACTAAAAGCAAAGCTTGGCAAATTTGAGGTAATAAAAAGCTCTTTAAGAAACAAACTTGGTAAATGTCGGTGAAAAAAAGTGTGGGATTAAAAAAAAGTTTTAATATGTATCTCCATAGGAATCCACAATTAAGATTAACATGTCCCGTATTTTAAAGGAACAAAATGCAACAAAGTCAATATAACTCCACTACTTACCATATTAATGAAAAAATCCTGATATTTTCCCAAAATGTTTGTAAAATAGAATTAAATCGTTGTCATTGAAAATGTCTGAAGCATAAAAAGTTCATTTATATCCATCTGTTTGACTGAAATTCAGTCTACTTACAACTGTGTCAAAGCAACCAAAGTAAATGCCAATCTAAATCGACAGATGCATTGAGACGGCAGCTGTAGTGGAGAGGGTAATGCAGATGTAGAATTTCAGATTTCTTTTCAATAATCTATCATAGAGAATTGATAGTTAACGGGCGTTTTCTTTTATGGTTCCATCTTCTTATTCCTGGGGTTTCTTCGATTTTTATTACGGAGAAAGAGAATAAGCAGCTGAAGTAGGAACGATTTGTTCGATGCACTGTTTCGATATAACGAACGAGTGTCAAGCTAATTGAAATCTGACATTTAGTTGTTTTTGACAAGGAAATCTAACCTTTTCCATATAAAATTCACTATCTTGGCTTTGAATTGTTGAAACGTAAAATATTTCTGTATATGATTACTCATACATGAAATGATACAACATTGTTTCGAAGAAGTATCAAACTTTATAACTACAAACATATTTATATAAAGAATAAATCGACAAAATCTGTTTGCATTATTTATTTATTCATTACTTTATGCCTAAATTTAGGTTTCTTTCATAATTTTCCTACTTTTGAAACTATGTTGAACGCTAATTAAGGTCAGTTGCATGTATAATATGAATTTTTATAGCGTGAAAAAAATAATTTTAATAAAATAATATTTAAATTAAATTTTAGAAATAGCAATATCTTTCTTAATTTGAGGAATAAGTAAAGTTAGTTATTTGTAAGAAATATTTGAATAAGTTTCCTAAATTTTCAAGTGACAATATTATTTCTGTAAAAGTTGTTTCTCCTCACTAGGACATTTCTAGTAAAGGAAAAAAGGCTACAGAACTACTGCCTTTCAATTTCGCCAATGTAACGCAAACTATAAATATTCTCTAGACGAAAATCTATGGAATAAATTTTACATCACTCTTTGACGTCCCAACAACTAACCTTCAGTGACTTACGTTACTTCCAAATTTAGTTCCGTGCATGCTAACTTGATCAATTAAGCTGGGCACAGCTGGAGGGACTCGGTCTCTTGAACCTGAAAGGAAGTGTTTTTTCTCCTCCTGGATTAGTGCCCTGTGCCAGCGTGTGATGTAATAAGCTACGCCAGCTACATTTAGACTAATCAAGGAGGCAAAAAAAATATTCCGGTCAGATTCCAGTGACTAAGTCCCTCTAGCTTTACGGGTAACTTTGGTCAAAGCATAAAACCCTACTACTAACTTCTTACCTGAATTTGTATTTTTTTTTACTTGTAAGTCAAAGCAGTGTTGTAACTGCTTGGAAAAACGTATTTTAATTGTCGTATTTAGACTTTATGGAAGGGTTATTAAGAAGCAAGAGTTGGTACAAAGTTATCCTTAAAATCCAAAGTTCACCATCAGTCGTTCCGTCAAATTATTAGCAAAACAGCATGTCACATCCCTCTTACAACTCCTGAATTCATAGGTGAACCCAAATCAACACATAGTATCACAAATAGACAATTAACTTTCTCTTCTCCATATCCGCGCCCCGCGGACATCCTATGCTTCAATAAGGTAACCAAACCCATTACGACGCCTAAATACCTCGACACCAGAACAGATCTCACGACTCTCTATAACTTGACCCGAGCACAAACAAGAAAGGAAATAATAAGACACTGCCCCTCGTTTTACCCCCTTTTATCATGAAGATCGACTTGGGGCAGACTCAACATGGACAACACGTCCTTGCGACATCCATCGCTATGGGTGCAATGGAATATTGAATGTGTTTTGGTTTGTATTATTTCTCATAGAGATGTTTGAGAAAATAATTACTTGGTATTCTCATAAGTTATTTCGGTTTCACTTTTATTGAAGATAAAAATTAGAATAAATGGATGTTTTAGGGTGTTACTTCTAGGGTTAGGGTTGAGTTGAATTATCTTCGCATTACAGATACACGAAGGCCATTGGAGACGGGCGTCATAAATTAGAACCGCAGTCAAGCGACGAGCTGACAACTGAGTAGGCACACATCACAAGTTTTAAGAGTGAAATCATATGCAGCGTCGGGACTTTGGAGCATATTTAATGTTCACTCTTTCTATACTGAGTATTATTCGTCGTATTTTTAGCTACAAAGACTGTTTTTAGGTCGGAAGTTTTTTGGCAATGCCCGGACCCGAGACCTATGGCCATTGAGCTAGAAAGAAAACTGGAGTGGGGTGTGGGATTCACTGGACAGGGCAGCAAACAAGCCGATCCAATAACGAAACGCGGAGGAATACACAGCACTGCAGCAGAAACGAACCGGGCAGAAAATCTAGAAACTTGCCTATTTCGCTATTGGGTTCGTCTTCGCTGGTTCTTAGTTAGTGATCCACATGGCTATTTCTTTAAAAAGTTGGAATTTAAAATTAGAAAAAGTTATTTCTTTCGAACTGAAAATGTTAAAATACATTTAGGAGCCCAAGTCAACATGATAGAGGGGTCTCATACAAGCATCGCATACAAGTGTAGGGAAAATAGTCCTTTTCTGCCCTGTTCGCTCTAAAGAGTGTGAGTGGGTTTTCGGCTCGCTGACACTTCACTCCAGTTTCCCTTCTAGCTCAATGCGTATGGCATGCAAAGGCAAGCCTTACCGACTGGGCTCCCTAGCCCCTGGTGTTACCCCTAGCATCAATGTCTGGAATATAGTTTTGTTTGAGATCGAAGAAAGGTTATGGCAAGATATCATAAACATAGTAAACATATAATCAAATATCGTAAACGTATCGTCACTAACTGTTTTCTAAAAACAGCAAAAATTTGTATTTTTTTTCTTTAGGTAAGTAAGACTAAACGTTCGCGTGACTCTGGATCGTTCTTTAAGGTACACAGGTCACGTATCAGGACAATATAAGGGGCACTCTGAGCGAACAGTCTTGTTAAAGTACAAGCCGAATATGGCTTCACTGTTTATAGTTTTTAATGGGAGTCGTGTAGTAGAAGTAACATTCTTGGAACAGTTTCCTTTGGTTCAGTTACTTTTGAAATCACTTTTTGCTGAATATATAATTTTTTTTAAATATAAGAAAGTGTGTAACAGTAACTGTCCACTAGAACCGCTTAAACACACGATTTAAAACCTTAGAAATAAATTCGACAAGCACAGTATTTAGTTTAAATTTTAACTTTTTGCCTCCAAAATTGCCCATGTGGATACTTTTCTTTATTTTTAAATATTCTTCTAATTCGAATTTTTTTAATGAAGTCTGGAATGTAGCCTAGATATAGATTTCCTTCAATTTGGCATATAGCACTTGTCCGTAGAATTTACAGTTTGGGATGTGAAAATGGGTGACAAACGGAGCGATAGACGGACTGAACGATTGTAATACTTCCATTTTTCACATTATAAACGCAGTGTGAATGTTAAAAAGATTCATTTAGCAAAAGCCATATTTTTGTATAGTAAACAAATTAAAATAACAATTTTAAAGTGTTTAATACTGAGAAATTTTGTTTTTGCATTTTTAACGAATCTTTAAAACATTAGTAAACTATTACTAATGAGGTTTAGTTTCTAGATTTTTCATTATCAAACTTTGAAAATTTCCTTATATCAAACTATAAATTATGCACTTCAATCTATAGTTTACAAACCATTATAAATTATCGGTACACTTTGACTGTAAATTACAAATAAATTTTTAAAAAAACTATTTATAATTAAGCATTTCAATTTTTGAAAAATTTAAAACAACCAAAATCTTTGTAAGCAGATTTTAAAAAATATTGATCTCTTTAACTTTTCTAGAAATTACTAACCTGATGGTTTCCATGGAAATTACCGCAAGTCAAAAAGAGGAATATTATGCTAATGCAGTTCAAAAATATGTCCCATTATTTCCTTTTTACAACGTCTGAAAATTAACGCTATATCGTACTTACAAATTCTTTCAGATTATGATGGCTGTAGTTTTAATTTTGATGATAATTTCTCGTCTTTTAACGCTAATTTGTTGGACTATTTTCTATTGTCATTAAATTCAATAATGAATTATTATCGGTATTCAAATTATGATTCTTAAGCATTGGATACCACTTTTTAAGATTATTTTTCAGATTTTTAAAAAATATTTCATAATTTTTTTTATTAAAATGAAGTAAATAATTATTGGTTATTTTTAATATAAATACTTTTGACTGACTAATTATTTATCTTTAATATTGACAATTATTAATAAACAATAAATATTTTTATAAAACGAAATTATTGCATTACATGGGCATACTATACTGTCCATATAATATTAGTATTATATAAAGGATTGAAATGAAAATAATATTGGCTTTGAAATGTATTGTAAAAAAAACATCAAAATAATTACGTTCACTTGACGCTCTAATACATATTTATGATCAGAAGATTTAAAATAGAGGCATTCTTGAACAAAAATAAGAGAAGTTAAATATTTCAAAACTGTAAACAATAATAATCCCTTTAACGTTATAAGATATTAATCTTTAAAAAAATTATGTATATAAGAAATTTATTATAGTTATTACTATATTTGACAACTTTATTACTTAAAAAATTATTTAGTAAATTAATTCTCTGTTCTCAGTTTTACGGAAAGAAAGTATATCCTTATTTTACCAAATATTTTATAATAATTATTTGTAAAAGTACTTTTCAAGTTTACTTTTAACATTTCCTTAATAATTACAATTTTGGCGAAATGCATTACATGCATCCAATTTTCAAATTTCCAGCCAATTCTCTCTCTCTCTCTCTCTCTCTCTCTCTCTCTCTCTCTCTCTCTCTCTCTCTCTCTCTCTCTCTCTCTCTCTCTCTCTCTCTCTCTCTCTCTCTCTCTCTCTCTCTCTCTCTCTCTCTGCACAAAAAACATCCACATAAGACTATTACCGATTGAACGTGTTGACATTAGCAATTTTCGAGCAATTACTCATTTTGCTAGTAAATTAATTACCGAAATTAGAATGTTCACATCTTCGAGCAGTTTCTAATATCTTCTGAATAAATGCGGTTTTTTTAATAACGCGTACGTTCATTTTGTTTAAATTCGGGCTGGAATCAATGGTTAAGAATAGAAATTATTACATTGCTAAACAATGAGAATACGTATAAAATAAATTATCATTTTATAATTGAAATTTTTTGTTCTTGTTGTTCGAACCAGTTGGTGTAATATTGTGAATATCTTTTTTAATTCGTCTAAACTAAAGCATGATTGATTATTCCATTTTTGTAATATTTTTCGATTATTTTTGCTAGATTTTTATTAGGGTAATCTGGAATGATTTGTAGACAAAAATGAAACTTTCACCATATCTAACTAATGAATGGTTAAAAATTGATTTTAAAAAAATATCTAGGAAATCTCACTATTGCTCGAATAAAGTAAGTTTTTTTATTTTAATTTCTTAAATGCTTTAAAAATTGGAAAATAAAAGGTGTTCAACTGTTATAATACAAGTGGGTAGTTATTAGACACAATATAATAAATAGACACTAATTTTAACTTTGTTTATCATTTTCAAATCCCACCAGTCTATTCCAGTCTCCCAATCTGCCGTGAGCAAGTAAATTGTAGTAACCACAACAATGATTTGTACTGTTTTAGCTCTGAAATAATTATTCTTTTTCGGGGGGTATGTTTTCTTATAGGTTAGATTAATTGGGTGCTTACAACAATGGCCCAAGTCTTTAGGCTAATTACTGCGGTTTACCTACCCTCAGCATCAATATCATCTAAAAATGATTTTGGGGGAATGATTGGAGGGGGGATTTAAATATTGATAAACTGAAGTAACAATTAGTATATACTTATTAACGGTGTCTAATAATTACCTAATATACACCAAGCACTGTCCACCAATTATCCCTACTTCCAACTAAACTCATTTTGAGGAACATTATATTTTATTTAAAAATGTCTTTAGTAATTCATTGAAAAATTTATATAGTCTTTACAAATATGGTCTCAACAATAATCGAAAAATTTAACAATAATAATCGAAAAATATTCGATTTTTGTTTATTATTTCGAACACTTAAATTAAGTAAAAGTAGAAAGTTTAATGGTTTCCCACCGAAGTTTTTTCATTATTTTTTGAGGGGTAAAACTACATTGATATTGTTTTTCCTCGAAATTTTTTTCAACCTTTAAAATTTTAGTGTAGTAGATGGGTAGAATTCGATTATCGATTGAAGCTATAAGTGGTGGTTTGATTTTATATATTTTAATAATAAAAAAGGGTGTATATTTATTACAACAAGAAACAAGTGTCTTTTACAATTACCCCAATTTTCAATATTGTTTTAATAATTTTAATTTTTGTTTAAAATAACTCTTCGATTATTGTTGTCATATTTTTCGATTATTATTGTTATATTTTTTTATTCTTGCTGTCATATTTTTCGAATATGTTATAGTATTTATCAATTATTGTTATAAAATTTTTCAATGTTTTTCTTTTATTGTTTGAAGATTGTAATTTAATTGTTTTAAAATTGTCTTATGATTGCGTAAATGTTTGTGTTTTCTAAATTTTTTTTATTTAGGTGTTTCAGTAATATTTAATAATTGCTTTTTTTTATTTTTCTATCATTAAATGGTTTGTAAGAATGTTTTTGAATGACTTTTATAGTTTTCAGTGAATAATGATTCCGAAATGGAGTTCAATTAATTTGATATTGCTTACTTTTGTGAGGCTACTAATTATTCTGGCTAATTGATACTGTCATTATATTCTTCTTATTATTATTTCCAAGAATTGCATTCTTACGTTGATTGCTATCGTCCAATAGTTCAATTGTTTTGTTGTAATGTTCTACAACTGTCGTTCCCCGAAATGAACAGAAAATTTTCTAAATCAGCAATATTGAGGTTTAATTTTAGATATTATCTTCAATATTCAAAAATAAAAATTTCAAAAATGAGATGTTCTGCATACAATTTTTTACGTAAGTAAAATCGCAGTTATATATCAGTCGGTGTAATACAAAAACTGATAAAACCATTTTAGAGATTAGTATTATAATAATTTATATAAAAACATTATTAAATGTAAAACGGATAACCACATATCTCAAGTTTTTCTTTTCCATTTTAAATTGACCTTCAAAATAACTGGGTCTCAACCTAAATGCTTGAACAAATGGTTTTAAAGCTAGTTGAGATATAATTTCAGCTTATAGATGAGTGCGACCTTGAGGGTTTCTTGAAAATAAAAAGGTTAATCCACACGCAAGAGAACGATCCCGTTAATTTAAATAAAGGGGGAAGAATATAGGTTAAAAAACACGCCACAAACTTGCCTTCAAACCTAATCCCTTCCCCCCTCGTACAACAAACTAAGTCATCTGCCTCGGCCGATCCCTTAAAAACCAGCTGCAAGGGGTTTCAGCTCCAAACAAGACGTCTATTTCAAGGTTAAAAAACTGAAATAGATCCCCAAAGCATATAAACAAACAGCAAACAGCTTTGGTTACACAGCTTGGAAAGTTTTATTCGAAGTTTATAAAGACATCTCGCCGTATGGCAAGACAATAGGCAATGTGTGTACACATATCCCATTCATATACTCTTTACCTGAAGGAGTATCAAGAAGAGATGGCTTTATAAGTCAAGATAACTGGGAAGCCATATGCCAGTTGAAGGTAATTGACCGCAAAAGGGGCTGAAAGAGTTATTAAAGATAGTCTTTTGTATGGGGCTTCAAGAGCTTTTTGAAGTTTGAAGAATCGTGAATATAACCAAGTAACATCGGTCAAAATATTTGAGGAATAAACTTTTTTTTTAATTTTAATAGAAAGCCAAATTACCTTGGAACAAATATTTCAAAGTAATGTGATAACAATATTTGTGATAATTATTATGTGATAATAATACTATAACAATATTTGCGTTTCCGTGAAAATCTGAATTTAATTTCCTTTTAGACAGTAGTTAATGTATCCAATACGAAATAACTGAATAAAAATTTAAACTTTCATAGTCATAAAAATATCATCTGTCATTTAAATAACCTCCTAATATATGTTCCTAAAATAATGTACTTAAATCACATTTTTTACTTTTATCTTGTAACTGGCTATTTTAAGGCGGTAATTTTCGGGGGGGGGGAAAAATTTTTATAGCGTTTTGTCGTAAAACTATCAATTTTAAGATTTAAATGTTCAAAGACATGTTCAAACGTACAAGAAAATTTCCTGCAACAAAAAAATAATCGTAAATCTAAAAATTGTTTCCACTACATTTCTATTCTATTTCATTATATTTAAAATATTTTTCTATTCATTTCATTTCTATTAAAACTTCTTGTTCATTATTTAAAATTGATAATTTTAACTCTATAAAACCTAAGATACTTTTATAAAATAATCTATAACCTAACATTATTCTAACCTCAAAGAAGATATATTATTATTCCCTAAACGATTTTCATTTCAAGAATGGAACTAAAAAAAACTGTCACAACACTACTCCCCTCAGGTCCCAATAAAAGCTCCTTGGTGTGTTCACGTCTCATTCAAGCAGACCACCTTTAAAACGACGAAGAATAGAGGCAGGAGGGGTGAATCCCACGTCTCTATAAACCTTAATAATAGACTTGGGATTAAAGCCTAACAGAGAGCAGAGGGTAAAAAAATAGAACTAAATTTAGCCATATTTTGAGAAGTGAACCTGTTGATTTTGGTTAAATTTTAAATCAAAAGAAAAGTCATTAAAAATAAAGGTATTATACAAAAGTATAAATATGAGTCATAAAATTACATAAATTTATGCTTGTGTGGCAAGTTCATTGAAATAAAATCCTATACACATTAGTCTTTTTAAAATCTTAAGTTCTCTACTGTATGGGTGATCTGAAAATGAATCGTACATAAATTAATGCTTTTCTTATTCAATAAAATTTCAAAAAAATGACTATTTTCTAAAAATTTATCTGATAGAATTTTTAATAATTCTTAATTGAAGAAAAATAATTACTTTGGTCCTTTACATGTAAGATAATTTAAAATGGAGTTGTGTATAATGAGAACCATTTGTTAAAATCATGTGAAGTTCGACTAGAATATTTTTGAAACAATAAAATTTTGATTCTGAAAACAAAAAAAGGAGCAATAAGTTGATAAAGAAGAAAATCCAACAAAAATAATTACGTTCCGATCAAATCAAACATCATTTTTGTGGATTCAAAACGAACTCTTCAAGATTTGTACCAAATATGGAAAACCGATTTGTCGACTTTCCACTAAGTGTCCTAACAGAAAATCATTTCTAGACAACCTTATTACATTCTACTCTTACAAATTCCATTTTAAATGGTTCGATCTCACGCTAAGCGTCAATATGTAGTTGCACAACACCACCTACAAGGGGAAATTTCAATTAAAACATCTTTTTCGGCATCTACGGGGATCACGTCTAAAAAGACAGCTGCCTGGGGTGTTGCTGTTTTTTTCTGGACATCTGCACACAAGAAAATACAGTGGTGAATAATAATAGTAAGGATTAGCACAAACGTCCTCTGCTTTGTTTTACTCTACGAAATAAAGAGAGGCTTTTGATACTGAGAGAAATGCAAAAAATACGGATATGGTTGATTGTTTTCGACCTAAGCGGAAATCATATGCAGGTGGTAATAACTACTCATTTATATACATTTATGTTAAAACACAGATTAAAACTAATATAATCGAATTTGCAATATTTTTTACAAATACCACTTCTCTCCTCTTTTTTTTTCTTTTATCAATTTTTTGTCTACCTTTTTTCATCAATACTACTGTCACTCCTTTTTGTGTCCTTTACACTAATACCACTGCTACTCCTTTTTCACCAAAACTCCTTAGTGTCACTCCTTTTTTTTTTCTCTTTTTTCCCAAAACCAATGTCACTCCTTTTTTTCTCATTTTCGTCCCTCCTTTTTCGCCAATTCTACTGTTACTCCTTTTTTTATTGTATCTCATTTTTCGCCAATACCACATCACTCTAGTTTTCTTTCTCAGACATTTTTTTAATCTTTTTTTTAGTTAAAGAGTTCATTGAGTATTATATGAGAAGCATTATATAATGTCTTTGAACTTTAAAGACATTCTATTACCATGAATGACCTGTAGATTCGTTTAATGTCATCAGGGAGAATTTCAAAATTTGAAGTTGCTTCCTGGTGACATTAAAATATATATAAAGTTCATTCTCCTATTTCCAAAATATATAAATGGGTGATAATCGATCACAAAGTAACATAAGTATGAAAAGAAAAGTAACTTTATTTATGAGGAGGGGGGTTAAAAAAAATGACTTAAACATCAATTAAAGTAAGTCATTGCCGTCAACTTTGCTTTAAATTTTCTCCCACTACACTTTTCTTTTATTTTAGCTTACAGCTAAATTATTTAACTATTTTAAATACGATACTTTTTAAGCATCTAATATTTCTGTGTTGAGGGTTTTAATAAGAATTTTTTTTAATGAAATTGTGGCTTAGTCTCTATTTAATATTATTCTTATTTTACCACCAAAGAGTTAGATAACAATACATCTAATTGCACTTATTTATTGAAAAGTTCACTAGACACCAAACAACAAACACAAGTCGCGGTTCTTTTGTCGGTTATCGGTAACTATGGTTTTAAAAAAAACTAAACAACGTTAGTCATACCTGAAAACAAGACCCACCCTGTTCAAAAAAGAATAGACCATACAACACAGAATACAAGCCAGGCGCAAATTCGTTTCGCTCTTGAAGCCGAGATTGACGTAGCCAAGGAACTTTGACCCCTTCAGAGTATGAAGTACAGCTGTATGTAGAGTATACAATGTGACTGTATAATGAATAGCGATCACAATAGAAATCGAATAATGCAAAGATACATTGGTAATTGTAGTAGTTGTTAAAGATATGGATTTTTTATGACAAGCTGTGTGTTTGTCAAAAATGCTGGGAAAACGTCAAAATCGTATTTTTTGGGGATATTTAGATGGAATAAATATATGTAATGTATTTATAATATCTATCTAACTTGTTAATGATGCCCATGTATTAAAATTCTTTGATATCAGAGGAAGCATGTTTAATGTATATTTTTACAGAATAAAATATTGTAATCAAACTCAAGTTTAAGTTGAATGTCTCGACAACTAAGAACTATAAAGACAATAATGATTGTGCCAATGGTATTTTTTAATATAAGTAAGTACAATTCTTGTGCTGATGAAAAATTAATGCATAAATAAGTGGTTGCATACTACCAAATTTTATCGCAAAACTACCGACTACTACCACTACCGACTCAACTAATAAGGCCAGAGAAGCTCTGAGGACGTCACACTATTCGTCCGGTTTGGATTGCCGGCAGTTCTGAAAGAGATAAGCGAAACGTATTCGAAACCTAAAAAGTATAGTCGGCTGTTCGCGAATTGGTTTTGTACTGTTTCGTTGGAAAAGCTGATATTCCGAACCGGACGGATAGCGTGACGTCACGAAAAGCTTCCGTGGCCTTAAAGTTGAGTAGGCCATGATTCTTCAATTAATTCCTGAAAAAATATTGATTTTGGCAAAAATTTAATTTGAAATCAACATTAGCAATATTGAAAGTTTTTTAACCAACTATAAATAAATTGGATTCAACAAAAAAATTTATAAACGTATATAGATTTAAGTTTATTTAATTTTTTAATTCCAAAATACTCGAAAAATTTATAATATTTTAAATGAATATTATGCTAATATCTTTAGTATTTATTATTGTTCATAGGCATTAACTAGCCTAACGTATTTCACAGGATCATTTGATTTAAATCAGTATATAATTTTTTTTAATTTAAACGTTGTAACAACTACTAAATATCTAGACAACTTCATCATTACCCTACTAATAGAGACAAACACCCTAAAAATCTCGACCCAAGCTATGAATTAAGTGTTATACGCATGAAATGGCCCGACCATGTACAAAAACTCTCCGTTACACACATGAAAACGAAAACTAAATAGAAGGGATGTCCACTAAATGATTCACCTGCCTTTTGGGCACAAAAGCAAGAAACAATCCCCCCAGTATCCAGATGTTTTCCCGCTTTGATTCTGAGTTAAATGCCTAATTAGTCGTTATTGCGGCGTGTAATATTAGCGACACTTTTAGGTAATGAGCGAAGCGTGCAGCCCATACCATGAAAGACAATAAAAAATGAACTATCAGCTGGCTTTCTGACTGACTACGATATCCCCCTCCACCCCTTACTGTATGTAGTACTGATAATGATAGAGTAACGGCAGTTTATCATGGACCAGTTAAAAACAGACGTTTTGGAGAGATATTTGCTGTGGAGATTTTCGTTGGAATTTAGTGAATATCTGATTGTGTCGGTATTACATATTAGTATGGGTATGACCTGGGGTGAGAAGGGGGTTTAGGGAAATAGGTGATAAATTAATTTCGCTTTGTAATGATTTTTTTAATTAACTGCTCTGCCATTATTTCTTTCCCCAACTCTTCTAGGTAGTACAGATATAATGAAAAAAATTACGTAATATTTTCATGCAGCTGTAAAAAGATGCAACCGTTTTTCCGAGATATTTGAACCTCTGAATTACGTTGCTACACATTTATATAAAAAAAATCATTAAATAAATACGTATTAGTGAAGAATAAATTGGTGTAAGATATATTAGAAGTGAACATCGAAGTGTCGAATGTTTGAAACTTTTATTTTTTCTAGTTTACTTTTTCTAATTTTTTAAGAAGAAATAGCTTCGACATAAATTATTTTGAAATGTCAGGCATTAAAAAAACATCTTATTAAATTAAACGTCGTATTAAATTTCTCATTTGGCTTTTCCACTATATATTACTTTCTACCTATGTATGCAACTTTGAAATACAAACAGCAGTTATGCACATTAATTTTAAAATTACATTCAGAAAAAGTTTTGCTGATTTTCAATAAAAAAAATTGTTTTCTTTCCATTTATTGCAATGCAAGAATTGTATTGCGACCAAATAATAATGCATGGTTAATACAAAAAAAAATTGTGTTACAGGTGTAGCACGCATGTATTCTTCCGAAATGTAGTTCAGCATCTGCTCTTTAATGTTTAGAATCAATGCCTAATATAGTTTACAGATTTTTGTCAATTGCGCATTGATATAACAATCCTCCTCTCGCTATTATCAGTAGTGTTGGAATAACACAAATTACTGTCGTACATCATCAACACAATTCTTATTTTGAAACTACACACACAATATTGTGAACAAGCTTAAAAAGAATTTACCTAGAATGTTTTTTCCTACCAGCTTTCTATAAAAAAAAACTTTTTTTAGCTGTCTGACATCTTTAAGTCATTTTACAAGCACCTTCTCAATTCCACATGGTTCGCCTAACTTAAAATCACTCAACTAAAACTTACAGGTCACTTAACTGAAGTCAATACCTGCTAAAAATTGCTATTGTCCATCAAAGGCATGAAGAGTATCTCTTCAAATGTACTTCAGATACTCCTCCGACATGCCAGAATCCATAAATTCTACGCTTTTTTGCATCAAAACCGAAGTTTTCATTCAACAGTTCCAATAGACCGTGTATTGTCAAATGGTTCAGAGTACAAGTGTGGTATTGTTGTTTCTTCGTTATAGTCAGTTTGTTCATGAAAGATATTCGAATATCATTTAGAGTCTAAAAATTTTAAAGCATTCTTCATGAATTCTTTGATAAGTTTAACAATGGGTAGAAGTCTGGGAAGCAGTTACGACTGAGAAAAGTTGTAAAAAGAACTCATTCACTTCAATCTATATTTAGAATATTTATTTGAAAGATATTTATTCAAAATATATGAGTTCTGCTCTGTAAAATTATTCCCACATTTTTTTCTTTCTTCCTTTTTTTGCGGTAATAATCATATATTGATCTTGTACTGATTTTTATATTAAATTATTTTTTAAGTATCTAATTTAATAACTAATTTCATTTTGTTAATAATTCATGGAATATAGATTTGTAACACTAACTGTCATTTAGAACCACTTCCACACACGATTTACACAAAATAGAAACACAACAACGAAAACAATATTTAGTTTTAATTTTAATTTTTAAAAGCCAAAATTGGGTATTTTGGGTTTTTTTCGCAAAACCGAGTTACATTTCTTATTGATGGCTAAGTTTATTTGCAGTATAAAGTATAATTGTGTAACAAAATTTGTTCGAAAAATCGAAGTGAAACTTATCATAAAATCATTTTACTTTATATATTTTAGAACAATTATTTATAATTTTTGAATAATAACAATCTATCATCGCCAAATAAGTATTTTATCAACTCTGTATCTATCAACTATCAGATGGAAAATTTCAGAAAGTATTTGAAATTCACAGAGTTGATATTTTAATTATTTGAAGATGATAGATTATTTGTTCTAAAGTTATAAATCATTAAAAAATATAAAAAGAATTTTATGATAAGATTCACTTCCATATTTAGAGCAAGCAATTTTACACAATTATTCTTCCAACTATAAATAAATTTAGGAAAAGATAAAGAATCGGAATTTAATTTGAGAAAAAACATTTTTAAAAAATATCCCATTTTGACTTTTAAGCTTAAATTAGAAATTGCATGCCATGTTTTGGCATAGGTGTATAAATCGTTTGTAGAAGTGGCTCTAGGTGACAGTTATTGTTAGAAATCTACTTGTCAAGTTAACGAAGTTATAAACGCAGTGTGAAAGCTAAAGTGGTACTTATAACGCAGTTGATTAGTAATTGTTCTTATTGTGAATTTATTCTGTAACACAAGATGTCTACAATATTTAAATAAAAAATTCTGACTATTTTAAGTTGCTATAACTATGCAACACATTAATAGATCAGTTGCAAATTATGTTAGTCTCGTAAAATCTGTTCCATCAAGATTTAAGTATTAGTTTTTTAATATAATGTCATTAAAACAATTAATACTTCCAGTGATCAATAATAAAATACACGCGGCAAATTTTCTTTTAACCTCCCGATTGTTTGTACCATTCCCATTTTCCGGACAACTCGTGTAACTTCCACCATAATATATTCACATCCCAATTAAACATCCCCCAAACTAGGTAGATGGCTTTAAAAAAATAAAGGGGACTAACAATAGCAAAAGCCACCTTTCGTTTCCTTGAACCCCCACACAAAAACACAGGTGCTTCCCTAAATTAGGAGACCACGCAACGGAAATTCCGCCGCACACCGGTCCTCTATGTCCAATTCTGTCACCAAACATTCACGCCCCAACATAATAACACTTTGGTTCTCACTCTGTAAAAGACCCAACCCTGTGTTTACCCGCACCATTACCCAAGATTGAGCCCATTAATAAATAACAACACAAATAAAATGCATTTAACTTTGCTCCCTTATATAATGAAATTGGATATTTTTTTTCTTTGTTGGTAAAAATTATGAACTCATCTGGATTTGGTTATTGTTCCAGCCATGAGAATACCGGTCATTTTGAGGAAAGTCATTAATTCGGAACGGGGTGCTCTGGTTTTGTTTTTATTGTCAATTTCATTGTTTTCGGGTTTCGTGTTATGATATCAATCCACCTGCATGCATATAAAGGAATTGCCAGGTGAACAGGTATTGAATAATAAATATCTGAATGGTAAGGATTTATTACTCTACTGCACTGAACACTATTAAAAAGGGTAGCAAGGGTATTTAGAGAGAAAACATAGTCATAGTATGGAAAATGAATAAAATCCGTTTATACTCTTTATATCCTTAAAATACCGAAAGTTTTACAATTAAGGATTAAAAGGATAAAAGCATTTTTTCAAAAACAAACGTGATATTTTATTCAATTTAATACGTTTGAATACATTCTTAATTGATTAAGAAACCTCATTATCAAGGTTTCGTGAATTATTCAAGTAATTTAACTTGGCATTTGACTTAAATATCATTTTGTTTAGTTGCTTCAAAATTATAATATAAAAACAATTCATTCCATTGTAGTTAAGTTTGATTAAAGTACACAATTGAAAACATAATCGTGTGATATGAAGGTAAAGATGACTATCGTATTTTAAGTTGATCATTGTATTGCCTTATATGTAACAGTATAATCCTTAAAAGAATCTTTTGAAGTACTATAATAAAATTCGAATACTTATATCACTGAACTCTTTATAATTTACACATTTCTGAAATTAGTTACACCAACTTTTAATTAACCAGCTAGTATTTAGTTATAATATAAGTTCAAGAAGTCTTTCCGAAGTCAAAAAAGTTAAGAATTTCTTTGGGAAAAAAATCTACAGGAAACTGAAGGCCGTTGCATGAAACGTAAACTAATCTATAAGATTTACTGAGAGAGACATGAAGCAACGGTTTTGGCCCAGTGTCTTTCCTGACCCTCCAGCGGGCTAAAGGAAGCTTTCATCTACAGCTGGCGTCTTATTCTTCATTCTGCGATTGGCGTCAGAAATTAACGGTTCTCAACCTTCAAGAAGAAAAGACGATACCTTTAGGATGGCCAATATATTTCTTCCTTGAAAATCGAACAAGAGATCAGACGACGAGATACAAGGATCCTTAAAGCTGCTTCCACTTTGTGGATATCACAATAAACTGATTGAATAAGGCCTCAAATTGAGATAGAGATCTCCCGATACCTCTTCCTTCCCTTTTTGATGCATAAAGCATATTTTTTGCAAAAAGGATATATTGCCCACTTAAGGTAAGAAATTGGCTAGATATATATAAAGGCATTTCTTCATGCCATCAATGGGCAGCTGCCTAGCATCATATTGCCATGGGTTTTTGTGGTTTGGGTAAGGGGAGATGAGACGGGCTATTTGGGATTTGTTGAAGAAGAAAAGGCAATCGAGATTTAACAAGATTAACTCCTGGGTGTTGAAAATGCCACAACACGGTATTGGCTCCTTTTCTTGCATTTTTACACAGCAGGTCTCGAGTTTCCGCAGGATGTGTTGTGGGAGAATGCAAATCGTGCAGAGCGTGACATCGGTTAGGAAGTGGTTGGTCTTAGACAATTTTTTCGATTAGCGATCGTTTAAAAGATTCACCGGAAGAATGATAATGATAAGGAAGTAGGATAACATCCATATTCTTAATAGTGGTACTTTTAAATATATATTTTTTGCTGTGTGTAAGTAACAAAAAATATTACTTACACGACAAAACCTAAAATTGGTCTTATTACTAAATGTCTTTCGAAGTAAAATAATATTTTGAAAATTAATAGTCTTTGGTAAATTAGCTAAAACTGTCGATCCATAGTTATGCAAAAGAAAAAAGTAGATTTGTAACAGAAACTGACACTTAGAGCTGCTCCCACACAAAATTAAATGCGTCTTAATAAAGCGCAAGACCCAGTCATTTAGTTCTATGTTAAACTTTCAAACAACGTCAAAGTTATACACAAACTATTTTTCATCAAAAATTCAGTAATGAGGTTGTTTCACATGATGTAATTCTCCTATTTTCATTTTTGCTTTTCCTACGATTTCATTCGTTGTTTTGATTTCACTCACAAGATGAGCGTTTTGTCATCTGCTCGAGTTCTGTTTTACTCTGTTTTATTTTAGAGTACTTTACGTGCAACTTGTTTTATTCCTGCTATTTATAAAACTTTATCGGTTTGAATTCGACTAAATTTCAAGTATGCAAAGCATTACCAAAACTTCAATGTTGCCAGAAAACTTCTGTTTGGGTGATATTTTGTCTTACGCAGAGAAATTCGGCAAAATTGTGCTAACGTGAAATTAAGCGTTTTACGTACACGAACAGAGAAAAACTTTAGTTCTTCTGAAAGAAAAGTTTGTACACAACATTCGTTTCAATAAGGTAAGAAAATATTGTATTGTTGTAAACAAATGGAAGCTGGAAGTGTTGCCACTCAGGACATGAAACTTGCCCATGCCCATGCTCTATAACCATCAAAGCATAACTAAACGAACAAAAAACAATAAAAAACTTCTTCAAAAGGAATAATTAGTATTGAGACATGATTAATCATTATTAAATGCTTAAATGTAAATGAAAATTAACGTCTGCTTTTAAAGTAAAAAAAATACACTGCTTAGGGAAGCAATTTGCGTACTTTTGTTAACCTTTTCAGTCCCAACTTTTTACTTTTTATTCTAAAAATCTAAAATTTGTTAAATAGATTCATTATGCATCCAATTGTGTCTCTTTCTAAACAAATAATACGAAAAATAAAAGAATCTCATTGTGACATATAGTATGATGCCATTTCAAATTGATTTATGTCGCAAAAATAAATTTCCTTTTATTTTTTTATTTAATAGAAATAAATTTTCTTTAATTTTTTTTCTTTCTTTTTAAAATATTTTTGCAATTGTTGTGAGTGGCAATGGGGATTTAATTCCATCGAAAATAGCCCTCTTATAATTTTTTAATGAGTTTTCAATTTTGCAGTTTTTTGTTAATAATTGAAGTACTTCGGATTAAAACATTCTGAGATGTCAATGACTTCTATTTTCTTAGCTTTGAATTTTTTTTTCGATTAAAACATTCTGAGATGTCAATGACTTCTATTTTCTTAGCTTTGAATTTTTTGACGTATCACACTTGTCTTCTGTAGCATTTGTAGTTTGGGCTTTGAAAATGGGTAAAAATAAAACCCGTTTATAAAAGCTTCCACTTTTTACGTTACGTAGCTAAAATCAACACTTTTACTTATCCACTAAACATTACACTGGCCAATCATGCACGATAGAGAACTTAACTTAAAGATGATTATAATTATTTTGTTGTTACTTTTAAAAAATCCTTATTCGAAATATCCAAGTTGAACTTAATAAAAAAAATCCATGTTTAATTTCAATTTTTTAAAGTTAAAAGAAGATTATTTTACCGGCAAATTAGTTATTCAGGATGACCTCGCTTGTCACTTGAATAATCGGTGTGACATGTGACTATCCTCCGATGGCAAAATGGTATTGAAATGTGTCAGTGGTTGACTAGTTGCTTTGAATTTGTTTGTCCAAAATCTTTTATCGGAACTAAAATTACGCAGTTCAAGATGGATGCTAATATAAAATAGGTTCTACTTGCTTAATATTTTCTTCGGAATGCACTAGTAAAAATGTATTAAATAAAAATTGTTTTATTCAATTATTTTTTATCCATTAATTGGTTGAAAAACTTGTTTCCTTTAGTATTAATATAAATAACTTCTGTCAAGCAAGAAAATTTTCGTTATTAGTTAGAAAGCAAAACTCTGTCACTGTAAAAGGACAAACTTGCACATCTACACTATTAAAAATGAGTACTAGGATAAGCTTTCATTTTGTTGTGAGAAAAGTAAATACGTTGAAATCCCAAATTTGATAATGGTTAAAATTAACTCTCCCAAAAGTGAGTACGAGGATGTTGTATATTTATTATGCGAAGAATATTCTCAAAAACAAATACTTCAAATCTCAAGATTAAGATAACGTTCTTAAAAATTCAACTACTTTAAATAGCCTAAGAAACTACTCGCTACTGGCGAGGGGATGGCACATTTGGATAATGCACACTGTACAATAAGCTTAGCGTTTTTCTCATTTGGTGGACTTGAGAACGAGTCGGATATCTAAATTTTTCTCAATTAGTATCAAAAATAAAAACCTGCATATTCGCAAATTTGAGAACAATGTATTCGGAACTATTATAAAGTAATGGTGTTGTGTTCTCGAAAATGAGAACATTATTCTCAAAATTGAAAACTCATTTTAATAGTGTGTTTTATAACTCTTTTACTTCCTCCTCTGTAATAATGATTTTTTTTTTCCTAAAATCTTCGCTAGACAAACAGCAAATACATTTGCAGATGCAACTGTTGCAGATGTCTTACCTCTAAAGAGAAAAAAAGTGTTATTTGTTTTTAACTCGTCTAGGGACTTTTTTCGCAACTGGTGTCTCTATAGTAAAATGTAAACAACGGAAGCTGGTGCAGTTTCCGTAAACAAGTTGTGGTTACAATAACCCTGTTTGTAACCGGGACTAGGTTAGGGTTATAGTATTTGTTATTGATTATAGGTGAGCGGAAGTAAATATCCCTTGACATTAACCCCATTTTTAAAGGGTTTGTAGGGTCATGCTATACAAGAGTTTCCTTATTATGGTGCGAACTTCTTAGCTAAATTTCCGGACAACAGTTTGTCAATAGGAGTCTCAAACTTGTACAAAGAATTTTTTTTTAAATACTAATGCACTTCTGTATAGTCTTCGGCATTATAAAAAAACCTCGTACTTCATCTTTATACCAGACATTAAATTTTTTAAAAATATTCTAAATTAAAGAAATAGTTAATTCTCTTTCTTTAATTTACTGAAATAATTCTCTTTCTATTATATTTCTACAGACATTTATCATTAATTATCATGCCTAATTTAAGTTATAGCTTTAGTTTTTAAACACTGGACCTTAAATATAAAAAATAACCCCTGATAAATTCGACGCTACAGTATTTTTGAACGGACTATCAAAACTTGAAATAACAACTGTCCGCTTTTGCACTTCCGCATAACTAATTACAAGAGTCCCAGCACCTTTCATCCAACATACAAACCATTCTAAACTTACACCCAGCTTTTATAGCCACCCATCATTTGTTATTTTCTTCTGAAAGAAACCCGAGATCCGACACATTAGCCTTTCCAACTGACCATGCACCAAGACATCTGGGTCAGCAACAGTCGCGTTCCAGTAGGGCTCTCAAGTCATTTATTATTAATTACCAATTTAAAGTGTAACATTAATCCACTGTTCTTAAACATTGGCCCTCAAATATATAAAAAAGTAAACTAACCCCTAATAAATTCGATGCTACAGTATATTCAAACGTAATATCAAATCTTGAAATAACAACTGCCCGCTTTTGCACTTCCGCATAACTAATTACAAGAGTCCCAGCACCTTTCATCCAGCATACAGACTATTCTAAACTTACACGCAGCTGTGTTCAAGCTTTTATTCTCTGCTGAAAGAAACTCGAGATCCGATACATTAGCCCTTCCAACTGACCATGCACCAAGACATCTGGGTCAGCAACAGTCGCGTGCCAGTAGGGCTCTCAAGGTGGCCACCTAGGGTGCCAGCTGACGAGCACCCAACAGATGTCTTGGGAGAACAACACCAATCTCAGCCGGACATCTCAGGTATATTGTGCCTTAAAATATCCCTTGTGGGGAGGAAGGAAGCCCCCTCTTTCCTCCTCGATGTACGAAAATAGCATATGTGGATCAGTAGTTATAATAAGTCAGAAGAAAAGGTGGTTGTGCTGGGAAATGTGTTAGAAGATGAGTGTGTTTTGAATCTTTTCAGAGATTTTTTATTTAAAAAAGTTTCAATACTATGTCGAAAGCACCTTTTCCTGACATAGTACCTAACTGTGATTCCTTCGATGTACAAAAATAGCATATGTGAATCAGTAGTATAATGAGTTGGATGGAAATGGCATAACGGAAAGGTGGTTGTGGGAATGTGTGTTACTAGATAAGTGTGTTTCCAAGATAAGATTTTTTTTATAAAAAAAATCTTTACTAGGGTAAAACCACCTTCCTGACACAGTAAAAACTGTTACACCAAAGCAAGGAAATGTGCTTTTTTTATGCACTATGAGACAATTCTTTGGTTTGAAAAACTTAACACCTGGTCGTTACAATTGTATAATATGAGGTAGTTGGATATGTTCTTTAGGAATATAACTTAAAATCTAAGCATTCAAAAGAAATATATAGTGTTTGTATCTAGACTGTTTCAAAGATCTATGTTCTGATACATGATCGTCGTTTATAAAGACTTCAGATATCTATCCAAATCCGGTTAGGTTATAGTCCATCTACGCTGTTTCATTTGAAGAGTTATAAATTTAACCGGATGGGCCGTTTAAGCAAAATCCGATCTTCATAAATGAAGGAAATTTTTTATGAATTTTCAAAACTCTTGAGTTGTCTGCCGATAATTTTCAGCATGCATTTAATTCGCCATTTTTCACATTATTCGTCAGGGTGAAAAAAAAAAGTTTTGGTACAGTGAATTGTATGCTAACCAAATTACATTTTACTACTTTTTTTGCCTCAATACTAATTTTAAGATTAAAAATAATACTCTGAAGAATTATCTGAATTATTGTCTCGTATAGGTTAAAAAAAATTGCGAAAGAAACTATACAATTTTAAAAATATATCTCATTATTCCTTAGGAAAAATTTAAAAATTAAAAAATAATTAAGGCACTGTGATAAACTTTAAATTTTAAAGTTTTCTGACAGAAGGGCATTCTTAAAATAATATAATGATTTTGTTTGCATTTATATTCGAGAAATTCTTATTTTAACAATTTATATTAGAATTTTTTTGTGCTAATTTGGAATGTACAAATTTATATTTTCAAAAAAAGAAAAATATAACCTTCATTCTTAAAAAAAAGGTCATAAAATTCGTGATAATAAGATAATAAAACATTACAAAACTAAATTAATATTAGGGGAGAAGATGATCCCATTTTGTATTTCAAAATAAAAAAAAGTTAAGAGACCACACAAAAAATGAAAAAAAAATCATGTGTTCCAATATCTGCATAATCAATCACACCTCATTTCACCAAACCTCATACCGCACGCTGATTATTACATTAATATACCTATTTTCTTCTCTTCCCTATTGCCCTCCTGACATTGAAGCCTGCCCTTGAAACGCGTGTCCCAAACACACGCACAATAAAGGAAAAGAACCTGAGAAGCAACAACACAACAAGCAAAACGAGAGCCCGAAATCAGCTGTCTTCAGGTAACTTCTTTGCACGCAATGCTGCTCGATCGATGTGTGTTCGTGGCAGATGAATCTGACCACCCTCCGGAGGGAGGAAGGACCAATATAGCACCAAAACACCTCCGAAGCCCCCCTTCCCAGCATCTGCCTTGGATGGTTGTTGCTGCATCAGCTGACCGAGCTCCTTCGTCTTCGATTCAAAGAAAGCAACCCTCGACCCTGACCTTGCTTGCAGAATCCAGGTCACAGTCAGATTCGTATATTTTTCAATGTTTGAGAATTTCGGTTTTAGTTTACTAGAAATCTAACTGATGTTTAACATCGAAAATGTTATATTTGCATTAGCGATATTATTGAGTTTGTCATTTATAGAAAGGACTGTGCAAACATGCAAGTTATTTTTAGAAAGTGAAAATACAGCTACCGATGATTGTACCTTTCTAACTCTATAGGTCTTTAACTATAATTCCAACAATTTAATTAGAACCATCACAATTACGAACGCAAAGAGATTTCATGGATATTATTTTCTTTCACTTCTCTCTTCAGCCCTGAAGAAGGCAAAGCAGGATATCAAACGTGTTAATTATTTTAACTTTGGATACTTACTGTGTTATTCTCTAAGGAATAGTTGCACTGATGTTTTCCCTCATAAAATTTATTTACCCCCGTATTTACTTTGTTTCTAGCAGAACTATTCTCAAAATAAAAAGCCATATCACTTTTCCTATAAGTACTTAATTCCTATATTCAATAACTCGATGTATTCGACCCCATTTTACCCCAACATCTATCAATCGAACGCCACTTACAACTTTCCCATACCGACGAGACGCATCGAAGCGGTTTCCCATCAGCTGGCTAGCCCTTTGGGTGGGTGAAGTTTTCCTAGTGACCCACAAAGGTGGTCAGTTTCCTGGGGGTGGGTGACGGCAGATGGAAAGGGTGAAGACCCAAAGGTGTCGCAAAGGGTGAACGAGCCTCTTCCTCCTAATCGATGATTTCCGTTCCTGTTGATTGTTGACTTGCCGGTGAACTTGGCATTGGGTGACATACTGTTCTGAATTCCGAATCGAACCTGATTGGCGATTAATGAGAGGTTGAAGTTCATTGAGTAATTTCGCTCTTGAACTGTTGATGGTAATTAATATGCGGGTTTTCCTCTTTATTTCAATTTTAGGAATTCTTCGAGTTCAGAAGAGTGGAAAGGGTGACACCTTCAACCTAATATCGATGTTCGTTAAATGGGTTATATGTAATGAGGCATTTTAATTCCAAGCACGATGAAAAAACGACCGCTAAAGTTTCAAAAATAAATGCTTTTCTCTATTACTTATTTTCCTTTTTTTATTTGTTAACATACATATTCTACCAAAATTACCTGGTTATGGCCATTGTAAGTAATGAAACCAACGTTAAATTTGC
Organism: Oedothorax gibbosus; assembly: GCA_019343175.1. Classification (NCBI taxonomy): domain Eukaryota; kingdom Metazoa; phylum Arthropoda; class Arachnida; order Araneae; family Linyphiidae; genus Oedothorax; species Oedothorax gibbosus. The sequence continues at coordinate 16,738,796 of CM033272.1, forward strand.
GTTGTTATAAATTTCTGTAGATCGAAATTTTATTGAATTAGATTTGAACTAAAAGAAACAATTACTTATTTACCAGATTTTTTTAAAATACTTGTTCACCGGTTTGAGGTTGGAAATGTTTCATAGTTTGAGTTTATGGGAAAAATCGTTTCTCTCAAGAATTGCTGTTGGTTAAAACTATTTATGAGCCTCTCTCTCTCTCTCTCTCTCTTGCTGACTTAATTACTTCCTAATCGATAAATTAAGAAAATCTTGGTGGGACTGAAAATGTCTCGAAATGTAAACACTTTTTATTCAAATAAAAAATTGTTAAAAAAACATCTATAAATCTTCCCTCCGTCAAACATAATGTCCAATGCCCATAGTCCATTGTAATATCAACGACCGCTGCCATTAAATCAGCAGCCCTTCGCATTCTCAAACGATCACTCGCCTTTTGTTTCAAACATTATATACGATATTTATTTGCTGATGTTTATGTTGCCAAAAGAATACAAATACATATAAGGGACCGCTTCACGTGTGTAGCTGGAGTATCTTTTCAAGCTCGCACCAGAAGACAATGGTACTGAAGCGAGCCTTAAATCAATCTTCCACCTATAGAATTCAGCAAACAGACATTAGTGGCCTGAGGCATAGCTATAGCCTTCGACTATCGTTAGTTTTTTTTATTTGGCTATTTGATATATTTTTTTAAAAATACAAATATGCATGTAAATGATTTTTTAAATAGCTATATTGTGTAATTCCTTGTACTCTATCGTCCTATCTATGTACTCGTGCCACATTTTGTTCACACATACCACTCGTTCACATTTTCTCGTTCACATTAGTTTATTTTGACCACGTTCTTAGTGGAAGAATGTGCTTCTGTGGCATTTTTGAAAAATCGGGGGTTTTGTGTCAATTTACATGTTATTTCCTCCTTTACAAGTTAAAAGCTTGAAAATTTTCATATTTTTGGTTGTTTGCAATGCTCATTTTCTTTCTTTCACCTTTTAGCTTCCACACTACGTTTATAACGTAAAAAGGGGAAGGTTTTATAATCGTTCAGTCCGTCTGTCTGTCCGTCCGTCTGTCCGTCTGTCTGTCCGTCACCCACTTTCACAGAAAGAACCACAAGTCCCACAGACAAGTGGAATACGTCATTTTAAAGCAAAAAATCAAATTAGGCTACATTCCAAATTTCATTAAAAAATTTAAAGTAGAAATTTATTTAAAATTTAAATAACTGAAAATTTAATCTACATTGAAATAACATGCAAATTCCATTTTTATTCAATATTTTCACTGTTGCCATTTTTTTAAACGTACGAGAAACTTTATTTTAAATAAAAAATAAACGCTTTCGAAAGAATATTTATTTATGTGATATAATTCAATTTGGATTGTTGTAATATCACAATAGAGTTCTTTTGATGGTTTATTATATATGTATGAAGAAAGATGTATAGAGAATTCTAACTTGGTATAAAAAATATCCAAAGTTTTGCTTTTATTTTTAAAGCATCAATTGCACTAATTATATATTTTTCGAGCTGTAAATTAATTTAACAAACGATAAATGACTGAATTTTCGAAAGAAATGTAAATGGTAAATTGTGACGACACAAAGATATTTATTAAAAAAGATAACATTATTATTATTCAAACTTCAAACAAATTAAGCAAACGATAAAGTCTTATTATTAAATCTGAGAAAGTAGATTAATGAAAATAATTAATTTTATCGTTTAAATGTTTAATTACAACTAGCTAAAGGCTCTGTTTGCCGAATTTCTTTCTGAGGTGTTTCCTGTTGAGCACAAATGTTATGTGGAAGCGGTTTAAGTGACAGATTCTGTAACAAACCTACTTGTTTATCACATAGCACGTTATTCCACTAAGATCTTCATTTGTGCTTCACCATTTTTTTCTTCATTAATTTTATTTTTTTTTGCCTCTGTACAAAGAATAAATAAAATTATTTATGGAACTCGAACGCATCTAACTCTTTTTTTACGTAAGAGTAATTGCGTTTGCTCATCAAATAATACTTTATAAGAGTTTTTTTTTTTAAGTTTAATTTTGCGCGTGTTTCATACCGGGGTTTGTATAATCAAGAGTAAATGAAGTAAATATTAGTGCAAATGGAACATAGTGTAATATTTTTTTAAGTTGTAGTGTTTAAAGGGGACTTATTCACTCTTTTTTGTTAAAAGTGTCACATACACAAGATTATTGAAAATAGGACATGTTTTATAGATATTACATGTAAAAAAACATTCACTACTATGTACTATTGTACTTCCAACCCTAAAATTTCTTATTATTGCTAGTACAGTAGAACTCCAATTTTCCAAACTCCTATTATCCGACACATAATTGTATAGTTTTGTGCCATCCATTCATCCCTAGAACCGTAATCAATTCATAACATGTAAAAAGAGTTGCCTTTCCATTTTATTTAAAAAAACATTTTCATTATATATAAATTACATAGTTTTTCCCCTTCCATTTTCAACATACATACAGCAATTAATTGAAATATATAAAAACTTTTTGGGGGGAAAATCGGATTGTTCGCATTTTTGATTTTCCGAACGGAAGCCAGTAACAATTTATTCGGATACTTGGAGTTGTAAACTGTACTTATACTTTTCGTAGAATTATATTTATATAATACAACTCAACAGAGATATTGATGTTGAGCTTAAAATATTTACTGATAAGTAGTTTTAAATTAATATTCAAAATTTTTTCTTTATTTATACAATCTTAAGTCATTCTACAAGCATAAAAATGAAAATAAAATATTTCTATTTATCTAATACACTTTCTAAAGCCCCAATACAACTTCGCAATATACATTGACCCGTTACAGCTATTACAGCGGATTGCTAACAGTTATTAAATGGCAACACATACAGCCATATTTCTCGAAGGAACTAATAATCGTAATATACGATTATGTCGCTTCCGTAAACTAAATGCGTTCATATTAGATGATATTTATTCTTCATTTATAGAATCCTTAATAGCGGAAATGTCTCGACATTTGTTGGTACGGTCCTTTCCTTGATCAATCAAATCTTCAGCTCTATGAAGCACAGTGGTAAATTACATCGTAGGACGAAATGGCAAGATTAATGTTTGGGGTTGATACAACACAATAGCTGAAAAAGAATATTTGTAGGCGATGTTTCCTGGTGTACTGATCTCTTAACTATAGTTTCTTCGGTGATAAAAAAAATCTATGGATAGAAATACAACTTGTATATTTTTAATAAGATTTCTCCCTACCTTCAAAATGTTAAATTTTAAGTTTTTTTTTCTTTTATAGCTTTAAATAAAAGTCCACAGCTTTACTCATCAATAAAGTTTACTTTTTGATTATACTATAATTTAAACAAAAGTTATAGCTGTTTTAATGAACACTAATGCAATGTATATGAAGCTTCTTACTTCAAAGCTATCACTTAAAAACTGCATTTTTAATAAAGATATTATTTCTAAACCTGATATCTCTGAAAATAATTTGATGTAATGTAATGAAATTTTCTTAGTGTATTCTTTATAAGTCCGTAAGTGCTTTCCGTAGTAAAATAACTGATAGAAATTTTATGCACTTTTTAATATTAAAATTTCCTAATTTCTTTGAAAAATTTCAACAAACATACTTTGACACTATGTAATTTCTAAAATAATATCAGTTGTGCTTTATATCTCGTTTCAAAACACGTAAGAAGGCCCAATGAATAAATATTCCAAATATTTAAAGAACAAATGAGTTATTTTTTAACTGAATGTGTTTTTCGTTAGGTAAGTATTAAAATTTTAGACGCCTTGAACGGCACTTGAAGTGTGATATCCGTTGAACTAGTTGCCACTTAATTGAAAAAATGAATGGTTAAGAGATAAAATTATTATGTAACTTTACTATCTTGAAGACACCTTTGAGTCCATAATTTTAACATGTAATTTTCAAATCCTTTAAAAATAACTATTTAAAAAAATAATCCTCATAAAAAAATCCGCATTTAAAAAATCAATCCTCATTTACAATTTTAAACTATTCAAATTTAATATCTCAGTAAGATTAGTCTTATATTTTCCAACGATTTTAATGACAATGTCTGGGTTTAAACTCATATTTTAATCGCTAAATGAAGAAAAGATTCATGATTCCAGTACGATTGACATGCGCGTTTCATTACTACTAAAATTTTAGTTAATTTTCTTGCTTTCTTTAGCTGTGTAGAAATATTAAAATGGTAGGATATTGTACTATACACTACACATGGTCCCTCTTATATTCGACTATTTTTAAACCTCAACTACTATTTTAAAATAAATGAATAACCAGTTCGCTTGACTCAAATAATTTAGAAATATGCATGGTTTAATTGAGGCTTATATCAAATCACATTTTGCTTTTATAGCTTGGTTGTTTTCGAGCAATTTTATAATCCTCAAATAATGGCATTATACTTAATCTCTAACTTCAAAACCCAGTAAAATGAGAAGGAGAGACTACCTGTCGATTTCCTTTATGACTTCACTATACCTTGTCTATCTAGAATGCGAGCCTCGAAAGCATTTTCCTCCCCCATCCCCGCATGTGGTTTTCTTCGAAACGGCGTGAGCATGTTTTTTCCCCACCCTACTTGGGTTTGAACTGTTCGGATTGTTAACCTCACAACAGAACCTCAAACGCGTTAGGTTTAGAAAAGCGATGCTCCCCCCGTTTCCTAGAAAACCAAGCGAAGGGATGGGGGAAGAAAGTCTTTTCGAGGCTCGCATAGTAAATGGACAGACTATAACAATTTCTCATTACACAAAAAAAATTACACCACATTACAAACAGCCAAGTTCAATGAAACTCTCAAATTAATAACTCTCGCCCTTACGCATATTGTTGTAATGCAAGTCGAAGAAGGAAAACGCTCTCGCAACAGTTCGTGGATGCTCGAAAACGGCAACCCTCGTGAGCTTTTATTAATTCTTGTCACTGGCGCTGTAATTGGCCTCGCGCTTCAATTGAAGATGTTCCAGCTAGTTCGCCTTTGCCCTTGATTGACAGCGGTGTCGTTTTTTTCCCACGAGCGAGCGCGCAGTTTTTTCGTCTCCCCCAGATATGTGGTGTGACGGTGACATCTGGTGGCAGAAGTGTAGACTAATTCTCGATGCGGTTTTCTCAAAACGATGCGTTGCATAAAAAAAATAATATTGAGGATAAAATGTGACAAAATTAGTTGCCAGAAAAAATTGCTAATAAATATAATATAATTGGACCCAGTGCCATTAATTTTCCAAAAGCTGACCACTATAATGTACCGTGTATATGTATACTATTATGTACGTGTTAATTTTATAAATTATATACCCTGGTTATATGAATAAAAATTATGCGAATGTGTAAAATATGATGGGGTATGACATGATATGATACTATGATTGGTCTGTGATGTCATAAAATATTTTTAAAATGTAAAATATGCAATGCTTACACGTGTATTTAAGATATTATTTTATTAAGTGCACATTTAATATTAAGCGATGTGTTGTAGTACATAAAATAATTTTCTAAAATAGCATTGAATTAATCATTGTGATATTTTTATGATTCAAAATACAATTAAGAACTAGATTATACATTAATAAATGAGTATATATTTCACAAAAATATTGCAAATGTTTTAAAATTACAAATTTATTTACTTCAATTAACTGTTAATTTGCGCTTATGCAAAAATAACGCTTTCCAATTATTTCTAAATATTGAAAAAATATTTTTCTTATTATAATTTCTAACTTTAAAATGAAGTAAATAGTTCAATAGAGCAGAAAGTGGATTTCCTGTGAAATCTTATTTATCGACGCCTAAGTAGCTGTGCAAAAAAAATATTGCATTATCGCTTTTATTGTGTCACTGGAATTCTTTTTTAAAAAAATAATAATAACGTGTACCTTAGAAGACTATATACTGTTCACTAGTAAAAGTAATAGACTATAAAAAGTAAATGTCTGGTAAAACAACCAAAACAATTAGACAAAAGAAAAAAACAATGTTAATAGTTTCAAGGAAGTTAGCCCAAAAGAAAATATTTTGTCAACACTTTTAAGAAAAACATTTTGCGCGGTATATATGTATGTGGGCCATGGGTGTGGTCACATTTAATGAAACAATGTATCTCAAAAACGGTTGCTTTCTCTTAAGATTTCTTTCAAACCCTGTAATTGTAATCAAATGGACTTGCTACTGTTTGAACTTGTGAATGTTTTTGTAGTTGTGAGAGCAAAGTTAATGAATGTTGATGTGTTAGATTTCCTTCTTTTTCAGTCTAAATGGTATCATTATCAACTGTTAGGCTTAAAATGCCTGTTGCAGTACGTGGGTATTCACCGTCAAAATCATTTAGGGTTTTATGAAATGCGTTGATTATTTGAAAACGCCAGCTGGTAAAAGTTATTGTAAGCCTATATTTTTTATAATTTTTTTTTTTTTTTATCTTTCAACTGGAGGGATTGTTGAAATATTTTTTGAACTAAATGAATTCAGAAGAAATATGTTAAATAAATAGATTTAAACAATTTTTTAACCAATTATGTTTTAAACTAAATAAAGTCCGAAACCACTTAATTTTAGATGAAAATTTATGTAACGAAAAACTACAATATTTTGCATTCAGACACGCTAGAATTATTACCACAAAATTAATTAATTAGTCTATTTGCTGAAGTAGTAAGCACATTCACACTTTAAATACAAGGTATTCAAAAAGTGACAGTTCATTTTGAATATGACTTCCCATTCGAAATGACCGGTAAAATTTAGAATTCCCTGTACATAATATATAAAAATAAACGTACCCAATGATAGGCAATTCTGAAATTATGTATTAAAATTATCAAAGAAAACTATACAGGTAATTTAACTTTCCCCTTAATTGAACTTAACTAAAAATGATAATTATTATAAATTAGATTTTATTCCAAACTATTTCTTGTTAATTAGTCAAGTTCGACCTGCAAACCTTTTGGTTCTAAACCAATACAGGCGATGGCTTTGTCCATTGCCACCAATATCAGATCACCTGTAAAAGTCACCCATTGTTCTTCTTAACTTTTTTTTTTTTTAATTCCATCTTCACCGGCGGCTGTTTTCATTGCTGCCAAAGATCACCCAAGAAAGTAAAAGTTCGGTAACCTTGTCCATCGCGGTGTTCTATCGCTTCGCAAAGTTGGCATGATAAAACTGTAAAACTGTAACTGAAGCTCGACTGAGTGTAAAATGAGATTTAAAAGATTTGACGAGAAAAAGTATTTTTAAAAAATCCATGCAATTTTTGATAATAAAAAAAAGATAAATAATGATAGAAGATAAATTTTGATAAGAAAATTTATGACTAGCGTATCGGGAAGTCGAGTTAGGCTTGAAGTTAAAAATTTTGAAGAGGTTTTCGAGGCAAATTCTTCACCGTCCTAGTGCATGCTTAGGGTCACAGAAAACCCCTCAAAATTCACGAAATAGGCGGAGCATAGACGCACGCAGACTTGAAAATGAAACCGACAGCCTGTTGTTTTAAAGCTATTTTTTTTAATATATAGTATCAAGTTTAATGGCAGGACAGTTGAAAACATCTGAACTTCAGAAAATAACTCATTTCTAATAGTTGGCAAAATTTCTTTGGTGACTTTTGAATTAATGAATGAAGAATACCTGTTATTTTATTTTTAGTTGGAAAAATGGGTACCCTGAAAAGTGGAGCCCAGTGTGCGCCAATCTTTTCACCTTCCAAATCCCGGTATTGCCCAACAATGCCCCCTAAATCGGATCATGAGTACGCCCTACGCCCCTGCTCAAGCCATAAGATTTTTCAATAAAATAATTCTTTCAATCGACAAATACACATTTATTGCGGGAACCGGAATTTTTGTTAAAAGAAAAATCTGACCAACCCATAATCATTAAAAGTTTTAAAAAAATTATTCTTGATGTCTAAATTGTTTTAAATATAAATACCAAACTTTTTTCTAAAGAAAATGACCATACCCATCCAAAACTTTTTTTTTTTAAATATATCAATTACATTTTTATCAAACCATTGAATCAACTTCAATGACCGCGAACACCGGAAACGATAGTGTTCACATATCTTCCCATAAAATCTGAAGTTCGCTTTCGTCTCACATCTTGTATATTGTCCCATCTTCATAAGCCTTTCTCCTTCCCAGACTAGCGAAGAGATAAGGACATTAAAATTAACTATTAAGAGGGATGTTCAGTCGTTGGTCAGACCCATAGAGCTAATGCATTAATTTTGAAATCGCAACCTCAGCGAAAGTGTTGCTTTGCAATGGAATTATTTTTTTAAACCAAGCGTGAGAATCGTCATAACAGCAAGATAAAACAAAATTGAAAAGAACCGGTTATTTAAAAATTAATTAATAAAGTTTAAAAAATAGTTTCGTCCTCTTCCGAAGACTTTGGGGGAAATTAAAACTAAAAAAACTAATACAGTCGAAAACCGCTATAGTGAACCCTGTACGGGACCAACAATTGGTTCACTGTATCCCATGGTTCACTATAGCCAATTTTTCTGGCATAAAGTTTTATATGATATAAAGCTTTTACAAAAATAATAATGGTTTTGCATATCTTGAATTAATTGAATAAATAATTGAATCAAAAATTAATTATTTAATAAATAAAAAAGATATTAATTAATTTTTGAAATTTTCCCAAAATAATTATTCAAAAAGAATGCAAATTACATTCGGTTAAATAGTAACTAATATTTAAATTTTCACGAAACATGTCTGCATTGTAGAAAAGAAATTGGCATTTTAAACTTTTTCTCTTTACAGAAGCCGTCATTTTTTAGACGGTCTCCTTCTATTGAAAATGCGTCTAAATTCTTTCATAAGGAAATAAAATAGAGTAACAGAGAAGTACAGGTTAAACGGACAATTTGACAGTTCAACTTATGCCCAGTTTTCAAAGGGTGGTTGAAAATAAATAGGTAGCTGGGGAGTTGAATAATGGCTTCATTATCAACTCCGGAGAGGAGGTAGGTTGCAACACAGATGAGTATTGCAGTTTGACCAGACACGCCTTCCAAGAATCCAGAAGAAGTGTGTATGAATGTGGTGGGGGATATGAATAATGGGTTGGAAAGAAAAGGTGGTTCCTGGAACCCAGATCATTTTTTATAAAAAAATCTAATAAATGCTTTTCACTCCCAGTAGATATTTTTTGTCTCACTAATCGATCAAAAGAATACTATCTAAATCAATTGAATACAAAATATGATAAATATGTACATATTAAATATTACAAAAATATATAATTCTCAACGAATGATACTATAAACCCTATAAAATGTCCATTAAATATAAATGTACAAATATAAAATGTCCATTGTACATAACAAAAGTTTTGAAAATCCCATCTAATTTCATGTGATATTTTGTTAATTAAATAAACATACTATTTTTTTTTTTAAAAAGGCAAAGAGAAGCACACAAAAAATATTATACCAAATTCGCAGAATTTTACATATAAGAGAATATATTAGGAAGTTTATCATATACTTATCCTAATAGTAACGAAATTAAACCCAACACAAATATAATTTAGTCTCTTTTTATTTAATTTTTATTCTGTTTTTGTTCAAATAATTCAGTTTATTTCTAATTATACTGTCGGTATCATTGTAAAATGTGTATAGGTGGTACTAATGCAACAATTCATTTTTGTTTTAACTGAATTATATCTTTGACTGCCTACAACAATAAAGGAGATCTTTGGAGAAGGAGATTTAATTTCGAAATTTCAAGACTATTTAAGGAAAAGGATATAATCAGTTATGTAAAGGCAAAAAGAATACAATGGCAGGACACCTGGAAAGAATGGAGGAAGACAGAGGCACTAAGAAAATATTCAAGGCAGTGCCAGGGACAAAGAAAAGAGGAAGACCAACTAAGAGATGGTTTGATGAGGTGGAGAAAGACCTTAAGACTCTAAAAGTCCGAAAATGGAAACAAAAGGCTAGAGACAGGAGGCTTTGGAGGAAAATTGTTAGTGAGGCCATAGTCCAACATGGGCTGTAACGCAAGGAGTAGTAGTACTAGCCTACAACAATAAATTAAATGTACTAATAGTTTTTTAGTTATCTACAGTATCATTTATAAACTTGTTTAGCTGTAATTTGAAAGAAAATATTTTAGAAAAGGCAGATAATTACACCAAAAGAAGAAATAAACTGTTACATTTTCTGATAACAAATTTTTAATAGTTCATAATATATACAAAATGAAACCAATGTATAAGCAAACAAATTTTTAAAAAAATAAACTTAAAAATTGTAAAAAAAAATAGGACTAGAAGTATAAACAAAAAACATAAAAATAAAAATGTTAACATTTCTTAATAAATATACAGTAACCACAGACATATAAGTTAGATCTATTTGAGATCCAATTTCGTGGTATGTTCACATCGTCATTAATAGAAATAGGTACAAATGAGAACATTTATATTTGTATTTGTGTTAAATACATGTAGCACTTAATTTTTACTAGGCTTTGGAATGTGTATATAAAGAAGAATAACACACAGACAAATTTTTAAACTTATTTACCTATTATTAGTTAGTATACTATCTACTTCATTATCATATATATTAGTTTGCACACAAAAATTAAAACTAAAATTTGATGCATTAAAATAGCGAGTTCAAAAAGGAATAGGTTTAAAATCACAAAAACAGAAAAGAAAATCACAATATATCTCTCTGTGAGATTAAATAAAAAAAGATTTTATAAAAAATAATGATAAAATAATAAATAACTTCAATAATATTTCATAGGTCATAACTTGGAGGGATATATTGCATATACAACATTTTGTAATATAGCACACATCAACGCTTAAAGAATAATTTCTAGCATAAATGTGATTTCAATATAAACAATATAGATAATCATGCAAGTTATTTACATAGTATTCTATTATTATTTTAAATTGACTCTATGTGACATTTATTAGAAAATTTTATACCAATTCACAAACTTCTATAACAAGAATTTTTCACAATCTCTGTTAAAATATAGAAAGAAATAAAAAAAAACTTTTATTGGCAAAAAAAATTTTAATGACTAGAAAAGCATGTTAGCAAAATATTTAAAATAAATTTATGATGTATGCTAGCACCATTGTCAATAAAAAAAGGTTTTTTGACGTATTTTCTTTATTTGTCTCAAAGAGTATTATTACGAGCTTTATGAACACTTAAGACTTATGTTTTCTTGCAATAATGAACGTTAATTGAATTGAAATATTTTAAAATATTAATTTACATTTAACAAATGTTAACGATTATCGAACACAAGAATTTTAATGAGTTATTTTTTTTAAGTATAAACAAAAAGTAAAATTAAGTATTTATGATTTAACAAATAATCTTAAAGGGTAAGTAAGAAAAAGTAAAATTTACTTGTTGATGGAAAATTTACTATTATTAGGATTCAAAAATATCCCTCTGAAGATACAAACATATAAACCTGTCACCTGAATGTCAAATTTTCCGGCAATATGCATAATTTTTTAAAAAATTTATTATTTCATCAAATTTATCCTTTAAAGTATAGCAGAGTTATTCATAATCATTTGTACAGAAAGAAAATTTTTAAAAAAACATTAACAAACTTAAATTTTCAGTTAAAAAATGTTAATTTAAATCTTGTGCTGTGAAAACAAGTTTACATTTCATTACAGCCAATTTGCTTATCTCTCAGAGAGTTTTTTTTGTTAAACTTTTTTTTGGGGAGGAAAATAAATTTACATTTAAATGAAATTGTAAATTAAAGTAATTGCCAGTAATATCAGATTAAATAAAATCTAATAAGTATGATCTTGAAATGTAAGTGAAGATTCATATTGGGACAAAGTTGTTAGTGTAGTAGTTGTTTCATTGTGCAAATATATTCTATTATTTAAATATTATGCATTGGCACTTCAACATGCATGGATATATTCTATAAATGCAAGAATTAATTGTAAGATACTGTGAACTGCTAGATGCTGAAGAAGAAAAGTACAACCAGATTATTTTTATGCTTTAGAATAGGTTTTATGTTTGACAAGAAAATTAGTTTAAACCCAAGTTTGTTTGTTTTTATTGCTGTTAATAGGAATGTCCCATTTAAGAATGTCCAATTTCTTTGATGTTATGATCAAATAATAAAAGTCAAATCAACTATGTTACATGACATTTTATAAAAATTACATTTTACAATAAAGTTTTTTTTAAGTAAATCATTACCAAGTGGGCCATTAAAATTTTTGGGTCCAACAATATTCCCTGTCATTCGCTTAAAATAATATTAAAAAATACTGTTGCTCAAAAATAAAGTTATAAAGACTAATTTTTATGGACAATAAACAATTACAAAGAAAATACCACTATTTTAACAAGATTCCTTCAGGTTTAAAAAAAAAACTTTCACAGTAAAATCAGCCAACTAATTTAAAATCAGAAAGCCCTATATAAATTAACTAGAATTTTTTCACTACTTATGCAAGAAGAAAAAAATTCCTAAGTTCATTGTAAAAACAGTCTGGATATTGCAACTTTAATCCAGAAGAAAAAAAATCCAATTATGCATACTTGGCAAGAGAGCATAATGAGTTATACTTGCTACTTTTATCTTTTCAAAAAAGGCAAATTAGACTAATGAAGTTTACCAGGGCTTTGAAAATAAAAAATTAATTTTCAAAGAAGTTTATCAGAAATACCAGGAGGTATAGGAACCTTGTTAACTTGAGAATCTTTAATAATTTTTTATTTTCTATCTAAACACTTCACAATATATGATATGATTTCTCAACATAATTAACTTGAGATTGGTTATTTCTTTCGAATAAAGATAAACAATCAAATATAACAATAATAAGTTTTAGCATCACAAATAATAAAGTTATTCATACTTTAAGGAATGGTTCGATCTATTGAAGCAACAAGCGAACATATCCAAAGAATTCCAGCTGCCATTTAGCAGAGATCTGGGTTTTCCTGAATGGTCTTTTTGATTCGAAGGAGGATATTGGTGTACCAAGAGTCTAAACGAGAGATCGAATCATATTCCTTTACTGCATCAGTAAATCCTTCAATATCTTGCTCCTCCAATTTATCGAGAAGAGTCTAAACAGATGGAATATATGTTAATGCAGACATTTAAACGATTTTAAAAATGGTTAAATATTGTTGTTGTTGTCATGTCCATGGATATCCCGCAGAATATGGTTTAAATATTGTAATTACCATAAATAAAAATATATATAACGTTATATAAGTATATAACTTGAATTTTAGTTACATCAACAAGTCTTAATTTGTCACGATAAAAAATACATAAATTTTATTCAAATTTGGTTTGTATTGATATAATTTTAACATTATACATTTAAGTGGATATTAGAATACCATCAAATGCTTGATGAACGAAAATTAAACTACATACACCCTGGTAACCAAGTACTAAAAAAAATATTAGTCAACTTATAGAATAAGAAAATTAGACCAATAAACAAACTAAACAAAATTGAAAACACTGAAATTTTTTTGTGCATAAAAATACCATTACTAAGGTATCTCAGCACTTTGAAAAAAAGAGAATTTTATGATGATTGAAAAATATATATTATGCTTTTAATACTATGTATATGTAATAATTTATATTCTAAAAAAATCTAAATAACAAATTTATCAAAATACTTGTAACATATATACCTACCAAAAGGAATTTGCATTCTCTTGAGTCATGGAAAGATGGACATAGTTCCTCATATTTTTTTATAGCATGCTGAAGAAAAAAATTGTCATTCCTACATATTGTGTGACATTTTAAATAATTAAAAAGAAAATGGTAAAACATAATAGTATCGCACGGTACGCGGAAAAGTGACCTATCGCACAAATATGACTTTTCGAGTTGTAAATGCTATAATGTTCAAAATTTAAATATCTAGCGATTAAAGCAAAAATTAAATCAATTGGTAGAATAGTTGGAATGCAGTAAGCAAATCCTTAGTTGGAAAAAAATAAACTTCAGACGATTTTTCTGAAAACTAGTATTTTGCGATAGGTCTCTTTTTTTGCGTACAGTGCGATATATGAAATATGTGTTCATTTTAAGATATAATTCAGCAAGTCACTGTTGATGATAAAGAAGGGGCCAATCAAACTTTAAAATGAATACTTTTGATAGAAACTTATAATTATAGAAATCATTATAAATAGAAACATATCTATTGATAACTAATTTGCTTTGGAAAGGAAATTTGTCAAATTCAAGAGGTTTTAAAATAAAGTAATAAGTCATAACATATTTTTAACTAATAAAGAAACAACTAATAATGGTTCATGGGTGGGAGCCACTAAATTCAAAAACTAAAAATATATACGAAGCTTCATGGAATAAAAGCTATTGAATACAAATTAAACAAAACATCCCTTAATTATTTACCATTTTTATTTATACAATATTATATAAAAATTTATGTCCATACCATTCTTCAACATACTCTATCTAAGTCCCATAAAAAAAATGCAGTTACTAAATGACTACGCTATACTTTGAAACTATTATAATTTACCTGAGCATTTAAAACATCCACACAGGTATGCAGTAGAGCAGCACAGAAGTAATATTCTTTAGCACTGTACTTCATTAATGGACTTGCAAGAGCAGCTTCTCCAACCTTTAAATAATAATAATGATAAATTATATATATATATATATATATATATATATATATATATATATATATATATATATATATATATATATATATATATATATATATATATATATATATATATATATATATATATATATATATATATATATATATATATATATATATATATATATATATATATATAAACGAAAACAAAAACAAAAAAAGTAAAACAAAAAAAATAAAAATATATAAAAAAATATATAAAAGGATATGGAAAGAATCCAAAAATAGTGGGAAAGGCCATTTCATCAGGAGGTAAAAACCTTACGCCACTATTAAAAACAATACACTTTTCTGTATTGGGATGGACGAGAGTCAAATCAAATAATCCCAATTTTACCCCGAAGTGTACTGTGAATTTCCAGAAGAGAATTAAAAACAAAATCAAAATTAAAAAACAAAATCAAAAACATAGGTAAAGACAAACTTACATAAAGCAGATGAAGCGAATAAACAACCCGAAACTTTGAAGCCAACCGCTTCTCACAAAATCCGAACTAAAAACTTAGATGAAACAATTGACAGTTACAGTGTAGAAATTAAGTGCGGTGAAGGAAAAAAATATACTATGAGTAAAAATTTAGTGACGTCCCAAAGAAAATTATTGCAGATACTTCTTTATAAATTTTGTAGGGAAATTGTTGTTGATAAGTGTACGATGGAGGTCAAGTTTTTGGGAATTTTTAACTTTATTATAATGATTACAATAGTATATTAAATATTAGTCAGGAATATTGGAATAAACTAATTAATTTTTGCATTTTTAATAATTTTATTTACAATAGTGAACAAATCTACCAACAAGTTAATGGAATACCACAAGGTAGTTCCTTTTCAACAATCCTTGCAAATTTATTTTTACACTGGTTTGAGAAAAACTACACTCTTTTAAACTTCACTGCCTTCCGATTTGTTGATGACCTGATTGTCTTTGATTATCCTGATTTTATACACCTTTGGCACAAAATTTACCCATCAGAACTTCTTCTTAAGAAAACCAATAGCTCTATTTCTTCATTACAATTCTTAGACATACAAATTCAGGTCTCAGATAACTCTGCCAACACCAACATTTATGATAAACGTAATGACTTTAATTTTGATTTTATTCGACTTATTCCTTGGAATTCTAATCTTTCTGTTAAAGTCTATAGAAATTGCATTATAAATCACCTACATCGCATTAATATCATCTGCAACGTCAATAACTTTAAAAATTCCCAAAAACTTGACCTCCATCGTACACTTATCAACAACAATTTCCCTACAAAATTTATAAAGAAGTATCTGCAATAATTTTCTTTGGGACGTCACTAAATTTTTACTCATAGTATATTTTTTTTCCTTCACCGCACTTAATTTCTACACTGTAACTGTCAATTGTTTCATCTAAGTTTTTAGTTCGGATTTTGTGAGAAGCGGTTGGCTTCAAAGTTTCGGGTTGTTTATTCGCTTCATCTGCTTTATGTAAGTTTGTCTTTACCTATGTTTTTGATTTTGTTTTTTAATTTTGATTTTGTTTTTAATTCTCTTCTGGAAATTCCACAGTACACTTCGGGGTAAAATTGGGATTTTTTGATTTGACTCTCGTCCATCCCAATACAGAAAAGTGTATTGTTTTTAATAGTGGCGTAAGGTTTTTACCTCCTGATGAAATGGCCTTTCCCACTATTTTTGGTTTCTTTCCATATCTCTTTTTTTATATTTTTCATTTTTTTGTTTTACTTTTTTTGTTTTTGTTTTCGTTATTTTGTTTTTTACTGATTATGGCAGCTTTAGCGCCAGTTGGTAAGATTCTCTCTTTTTGTATTATGTGTTTGGTATGTTATATAATTTTTCACTTGTTTTATGTGTACTGTACTATATATATATATATATACATATATATATATATACATATAATATATTTTATATATATATATATATATATATATATATATATATATATATATATATATATATATATATATATATATATATATATATATATATATATATATATATATATATATATATATATATATATATATATATATATGTATATATATATATATATATATATATATATATATATTATAATATATATATATATATATATATACAGTCGAACCCTGCTATAGTGAACCCTCTACCGAACCAACACTTGGTTCACTATAACCCAGGGTTCACTATAGCCAATTTTGCAAGGATAAAATTTTATATGAATAAGGCTTAAAAAATATGATAATTGTTTTGCATATCTTGAATTAATTTTTCGAAACATAAGAGTTGAAAAACTATTTAAAAATTTATATATTTAAAAATAATTATTAATTTTTGCAATTATTTAACTTAACTTAATAATAATAGTCGAAAGCAGATATTTTTATTTTATGGTACAGTCGGATAAAAGACAAATCTTTACATATCCCTGATTGACTGGTTATCTTCAATGGTGAAAGCTTTTCTCTTTACACGAATCCGTATTTTTTCAAAACCGTTTTCTCCAAATCTAACTGTGTCCAAAAAATTTCAAAAGGAAATGAGAGAGTGACAGAGGAGTACATGTTAAATGACAGATGATTGGACATTCCACTTATGTCCAGTTTTCAAGGGGTAGTTGAAAAGAATAGTACAGTTGGGGACTGGGAGATGAATAGCTTCATTGAATTCCGGAGAAGGTAGGGTAGTTTACAATAGTTGAGTGACTAGACACGCCTTATAGGAATCAGAAAATGTGCGTGTGTGGGGGGGGGGGGAATGAATGGATTGAGAAGAAAGGTTGGTTCCGGATAGAAGAGGCATGTTGCTTGTTTACTAATGAAAGACATACTGTTTCAGTGCAACATTATCGGAAGGACAGGTTGAAATTTGACACACTGTTTAAGATTGTCATCTTGATAAAAAATCATACAAGTTATCATTACTCAAAGTTATAAAAATAGTACCTGTTCATAGATGCCAATAGCTTTTTCGTACTGTTCTAGTTGGGCAGCATACTTAGCAACACTTAACATGCACTTGTTTGCTGAGCTGAAAGTAGACAAAAATGAAAAAATGGTTCCAGTGAATTTCTATATTTCAACTAAATATTTTTCTTAAAGAGATATATTAGTTATTAAAAGTAAATATTTGGGTTTAAAATCAAATTTTACAAAAAAACAAAACAATTTATCAACTAATAATTAAAAAACTAATGTTGTAAAACACCACACCACTTTCAATTACCACTTAATGACTGATATTTGATATGCTATTTTCAGCTGTCCATACAGCACATTTTTTTTGTAAATTTATGGTCCCATTCAAAGAATAATAGAAACTTGTGTACTATGTTTGAAGTCCATACCTCTTCTCATTTTTCAGAAATACCTTTTAAAACCTAAAATATTTAATGGCAGCTACCCTACGATTTCCTTGAAATCCTAATTACGAGATGTAGCTCAAACTGACAAAATGATAGTCTGACAAACGGACCAATGTTCAAAAACCCCTTTTCAGAATCAACACCCTCAAACACATTTAAAAACACAAAATCTCCATTTCGGATTTTCAACCGCATTGCAATACCATTTAATACTTAGTAATTAAAAGTAAATATAACTACCATGCCAACCTTCCATATAAAATAAATATTATATTCACCTGTTTGATTCTTCTCCTCTAAAGAAATCAGCTGCTTGCTCATAATGTTGCATAGCCTGAAAGAAATCAAATTTTTTTTGTAAAACAAATGTTGTATTTTTGCTAAAATACAATGTGCATTTTCAAAAATTAAATGTAAAACTTTTGTTTAGAAGTTTGAAGTCGTAATAATGTCTATGAAAATATAAACTACACAGAAAGATAAGAGCAATAATTTTAAACTGCATAAGAATGTGCCTAAAATGTAATTACCCTGTAATACATCCTAAATAAAACAAATGAAATGACTGAAAATTCAAAAAACATTTCAACATAATTGAAACCTAAAAAAAAATATTAAAAAATGTCTAAATGGCATTAACTTTTAATATATATATTAGAACATATAGATCCAATATCCATTTGCCAACATTTATATTTACATATGTGGTAAATCTGAGGTTTCCATAATTTAATAGATTAGCTCACTTAAGTCTTTACAATAATTTTAGGAAATATTTAATCTCAGTAACATTTAAACTTTCTCACTTTTTCAATGTCAGCCACCTCTGTTTCATAAATTTCTGCCACAGTCATGTGATGTTTGGCAGCTACTGTAAAGCGTCCCTATGACAACAAATATAAGTTAGTAAATATAAATAGCGCCTAGTTTAAAAATGCCTGATACAGTTATAAAATAATTATCTAGGAATTAAACTTACCATGTCAGTAAAATATTCAATCGCCTTTGTAATGCATTTGATAGCCTCTGAAATAAAATTTTAATATAAATTAGTATGTTTCAAAAACCCAACAGTATCTAGGTCAAACATACTAAGTATAGGATATTGTGTCGTGCTTCATATTAACACGTTGATTGCCGACTTCAAGATATCTCATACTGATTTCGGATTCACTGATAAACAGCCCATTCTGATAAAATCCATAGTACCATTGCCAACCATTTTTACGAGTTCAACTTCTTTTGAAAATTCTATAACCATGATGGTCTTAGAAGTTAGACAAACTAAACAATCTAGCTATTTCATCCACGCCTTTTTTTATGATATTTAATTTACACCTAGTAATCCCAGATATGAGTGAGAAACTTCTATACCAATATAATAAAGCTTTAGAATTTATTGTGTTCTTGCAAAGTCTATATTTGGCATATGAACCACAAATGCAATCCAGCCATAATTTTGTAGGGATGTTAACACCTGCAAGCAAATTTAAGATTTTTAGGTGATCAAGGTGACTATAGAATAATGTAACCATTCTTTCATTCAATTTGAGAATATGGAACATAAAAAGTTAGATTTGACACTTTTACAACGAATCCTGCTGTGCTTGGAATAATACTTGGTATGATTTGAAAGAGCACATTCTTTTTAAAATTACGAAGTAACTAAAGCTTTCGTTTCAAGTGCATTACTTGGTGGTTTCACGAGAGGATGTTACACACTTGAAAGGTACCCATAATAATTCCATAAAATTTGATAATAACTCTCTGAAATCAATTTAACAAAATGTTACCAAATCTGCTTGTTTTTGTTAATCAACGTGCACTATCTATTTCATCCACTCTTTTAGTCTAATTTCAAAAGTCGTTTGGTGATATTGCCTTTGTCTTACAGATATTTTATGTAAATGGATTTATGTAACATTTATCGATATAATTGATACCTTGTAAAGTACCTTGATCATAGATTTTAAGAGGCTTATGATTGTTTATGACCTTACAATTTCTCGTATTTTCACAACCTCGAACTAAGATTTTTACTTTTTAGAAAATGAAGTGTTAGTTCCTTTTCATTATAACGAATGAAAAGCTGGATGTCCTTCTGCTTCACATCAGCTTCTATCGATGACAATTTTCTATAGCTATCGTGACAGTCAACGTTTAAAACTAAAAGATTGAATAGCTAACCTTTTACTTGCCGAGTAACTTTTGTGCAAAGCACACTATTTAAAAAATTTACTATAACTTTTACTATGTTAATTGTGTGTGGAGGTGGTTGAATAAAAAACAATATTTGTATATTGTTTTTTCTACCTTATACAAGACATAAACAATTACAACATTTGAAAAAATTGCCTTGCTTAGAAGAAAGTTTATGAAAAGTAAGTAGAAACAAATAATTGCTGCTTTATAGGATCATATCAGCTTAGATAACAAATGCGTAAACGAGTAAAATATGTTATTGGTGAGAATCCAAATGCGTTTTAATTCCCTTTATATTACCAAATATATTTCAATTCACTCTATGTTACTGAATGTATTTCAATTAACTTTATGTTCACTTTATCCAATATAAGACACATGAAAGTTATGCTGTGCTTCATTGAGTACTAGCAGCACAAAGTTACTAATCTACATATAGCATAATTATAAAAAAACATTACTCAAATTTCTCTAAGTTATTAGACAGGAAAAGGTTTCCAACTACTAGCATATTAAATATAAATCGTAAAAATATCATCAAGTTAAAACAGATCAATATACCATGAGGATCTGCCTTCTTGTAACAATTGCCGGCATCAATCAAAGCAGCAGCAGCCTCATGTCTGTTGTCCATTTTCAGTCTCAAGTTTGCAGCCTCACAGAAAGCACTTCCAGCAGCTGCAAAAGAAAAAAAATAAGATATCTATATTGGAGTAGAACTGTTAGCAGTTTTACTTACCTAGGATCTTATGTTAACAACAAGAATGACATTGTTCCTGAAATCCAGAATCGCATATCACTGGCCAATAAGGCATTCTTTGGACTTCACTCCATCTTGAAATCTTGTTTCCTCTCCAGAAAAACTAAGTTATTAGTTTATAAAACTCTCATCAGGCCGGTCCTAATATATGGTTCAGAAAATTGGCCTCTAACTAAAAATGGAGAGTGCAGAATTGCAATATTTGAAAGAAGGGTTCTGAGAAGCATTCTTGGTGGCGTCAGGGAGAATGGCGCTTGGCGAAGACATACTAACTCTGAGATTTATAGGTTGTTTAAAGAGCCTGGTGTCATTAAGACTATCAAAATAAATAGGACGAACTGGGCTGACCACATAATACGCATGAAGATGAAAATCCAGTCAAAAAGGTATTTTCTGCCAAACCTCTCACAACACAAAGACGAGGTAGACCAAAACTAAGATGGATTGACTCTGTGGAGTCGGATTCCTAAAAGTAAAAAACTGGAAGACCCAGGCCAAGAGTAGGTTGTCCTGGAGGAGTCTCCAACAGAAGGCCTTGGCTCACCCTGAGCTGTCGTGCCAAATATAAATATATATATTATATTGAAGTAGATAAACTTAAAGAAATGACAAGTCCAGTCGCAAAAAACTCACGTTCTCCAAAGTATAGCCAAGATATAGGGTTTGGTTCATTTATTGGTGACTTTAAGCGATCATAAATTCAATTGGACAAAGTCGCTGATGAACGGGCTGGAACCCATATCTTAGTTATACTTTGGATAATGTTAATTTTGTAAAAATACCCTTCTAATATACAAAATGTTTGCTAGCCCATAAGAATGATTTGAGTCTAAATTGCAATATCGTATTAGTTAATGAACTGGGAAATAACAAATTATTATATTCTAAACATTATTAAAAATGGTTTATTGTTCGAACAAAAAAAATCTTAACTTAACTTCTACATTTTGAGTATTGTAAGGCTTTTTTCTTCAAAGGAAATATTTTTAAACTAGCAAATTTATACCCGTTCTTCACACGGAATAAAAAAATATCAAATAGATTCCAAATATGTGTACCATATAACCTGCTATAGGATCATAAACTTATTATTGTTTCCGCTCGTTATAAATTATAAAATCCCGTTTCATTGCCTTAAAATTCCAAAATGAAAAATACGCTATAAAATGCACTCATAAATGAAGAGCTGAGTGGAAGAACTTGCTAAGTGACATTTTTGAAAAAATTGAAATTTTTGTGTTAATGATTATGTTATTACCTCCTTTAAACATAACAGCTTTCAATTTTTTAGAAAACATTCGATTTCGTAGATTTTTCGTGAACGAAGTTGGTAGGTGCACGCGTTTTCGTCACTTTTTCAATGGAAGAACGTGCCAAGGACCCTTAGCATGTTCTTCCTCCGAAATCGTCCCGATTCAGATGATCGTTCAGTGGAAGAAAGTGCTAAATGACAAAGTTGAAGAAAATTGTCAGACTTTCACTTTATTTATGTCGCATTAATCGCAAAACACTTGGTTTTTTTTGCAGTTTTAATCAAAAAGAATTTTAAAATGTCATTAATTTTTTCAAATTAACTTTAATTATTAAATATAACCAATGAATTATAATTCATATAGCGTATAACCAGGCTTTGAGTGCATTTAGGAAAATAGTAGAAAATGCACTTTTATTTTAAAATTCAATCGGAGCTAAAGGTTTTAACATTTTATAAAATATCGTTTGCTTTTAAAGTCTTGTATTTTTTATTCTAATAAACATAGTCTATTTAGCAGTGAACAGATGGTATCATTAAAAGAAAGTTGCACCTGCCCTTTGGACATCGCATGTTCGCGTTAAAACAACATAACACCCCGAACATACATCAAAGCATCTGGTTTGTTAAAAAAAAATGAACTAGGGGTGCAAAAATCATTTAAAGCAATTTTACGTTTGATCTCTAAAGCTGACGATCGCATTTTGTGCAATGTCCTAAACTCCTAAAATTATTAAAATGGAATTAAGAAATAAGCGGAAAGCTGTAATTTGGCTTGAAAGTGCAAATAGCAGCTTATACGGTAAGTACAAATTTAATCAAGATATTGCTATGTTATGTAAAACTAGTATAATTGTTATAATAATTCAATATAACGTTTTATACTCTATCTCTTTATATTTATAGATTCTTAATATTTATTAAAATATAGATGACTTTAAAAAAGTGCTTTGCATCACGATTGTAAAAATAAATTGTTTAAACGATCATGCTAAGCTGTTGTAGAAATGCTGTAAATTAAAGAAGCTTTCTTAAAATTGATTAAATCCTTAATTGAAAAGGGGAAATAAAAACATAAATAACCTTAGTAATATAACCTTAGATTTATATTTTGCCAGACATCTTATTTTTACTTTCTTTATATCATTGTTTGTTTTTACAATCAATTATTCCTATCCAAAAACTGTTTAAAAATTTAGTTTGCGAAAAATTACATCTTACATTATTATCTTTTTTTATAAATCTTTTAAATTTAATATTTATTTTATTCACTTGCATTTGTGTTTCTTTTACTATCTTTTTGTATACTTTTTACTAAGTTGAGATTTGTCGTATTATTCTTCAAAGTAATTAGTTTATAATTTCAGTGATAATGGTATTTTTTTTTAAATATTTTCAATTAAAACTTTACTCATCTAACATTAAGCAAGAATTTCTAAAATAACTAATATAACCTACTTTCTTTTAACTTAAATTACTCAAAGAAATCCTTATAGTAGGGACAGACGGACGAACAAAAAGTATATAAGATAGGTGTCTGATATCATACACTAAAAAAATTAGGGTTGAGTAACACTATACGACTTTCAATTACCGATTAATATATCAATACGCTCGTTTAAAAGTTATGATATACCTTATAAAGTATTTTCAATTACTTTCAAACCTAAAAAGTTCTATGGCAGCTACTCTTTGCACATGCAAAATATTGTTGAAAACTTTATTTTGTCGTCCGACTAGTACTGGGAGCAAGTGTATCAAATTTTAAGTCTGTATCTATTTTCGTTTTTCAGCACTACTTTTAAAACCCAAAAAGTTTATAGCAGCTGCTAATTGCGCATGCGCAATTTTCTCGAAAATATTATTATGACTTCTAACAGGTACTAGGAACCCGTGTACTAAATTTGAAGTCTGTAGCTCTTTTAGTTCGAACTGTAATATAGTTTCAGACAAACAGACGAATCAATGAAAAAAACCCAGTTTTTTGTAATCAGCACCCTCCAAAACGTGTAGAAAGCACAAAATCTTTATTTTGGATTTTTGACCTCCATCGCAATAGTTTCATTACCTTATATTTCATATTAGATAATTGAAAGTAATAACTTTAAAAATCGGACGGATAGAAAGGAAGTTAGGGGGGGGGGTAGACGGACGTACGGGCAGAAAAACAGACGTACAGGCAGGTGGCCGAACACTATACATTGTAGTCTTCTAATTTTTTTTAATTTCGAACCAAAACAGAATTTTCAAAATCAGACAGTTTAGATCGGAAATTGAAAGGGATACGGACGGACGGACAAAATGATGGACGTACAGGAAAACAAATAAAAAGTATTAAAAAAATCTGTGAAGTCCTATCTTCCAAACAAAAAAAAAAATTTGAAAATCGGAATGTTAGTATAGAAATTATGAAACTCGTATGTATCAAATATACCTAAAAAATGTCACTTAGCACGTTCTTCCACTAAACGACTGAAAAAATCTGAAGCACTTCGGAGGAAGAACGTGCCAAGTGCAGGAGGCGTCAAGCGCGTTTTGTACATGACGTGTTATTACCTAAAGTACGGCTAAGCCAAAAGCCACCAAGCATTTTGAAGAACCAAACTAAATTATCATGCAGAAAAAACTATGATTTTGTGAATGAAAGAAAAGTTGCAAACTAAAAACTTTGAAGCTCATTATCTCGTTTTCACCTTTTTGTCACTTAGCACGTTCTTCCACTAAGCTCTTCAAATGTCATCACAATTCCCTCATAAATACATAAAACCTTTTTTGCTCATTTGGCGCGTTTTGGGATATAATTTAGCAAGAAAATATATATAGCTACCCACACCCATTATACAGCTCTAACACAATGACCTTCGAACAACCGACCAGCTTATAAATTAGTTATAAAAGAAATTGCCTATTTGGCGAATTTTTGTTAATAATTTGGCGAGTTTGGCAACGTATTTGGCGAAAAAATAAAGACATAAAACACTAATAGCTCTAGACTCTAGTGCAATGGCCTTTATTAACCATCATAGTTCAGTAATAGCTTAACTATACATTTATTGCTTAAATATGCATACATGCAGTCAACAGAAAAATCAATGAAAAAATCCTCAAATAAACCCACAATAAAATCCGGGAATGAAGACTGGCGGAATTACGTCACTTGAAACATGTCAATTATTTTTCAAATAATGAATTTAGTTTCTGAAGGTAATGGCAAAATAAACATTTTGAATTTTAAATGTTTTCGTTAAAGGTTTTATTTAATTTTTTCAGCCGATGGCATCAGGAAAGAGAAAAAATGATCGGACTTGAGCGAAAGTGGTGTATTTTTTTCAGAAAATTCGATTTTTCTCTAAAAATGGAGCAAATAGGAAAAAACTAAGCCTCAGGTGCACACATTGGTATTAAAGGGAATCTATCTTAAAAATTTCGAATTTCAGGGCAGTATAAGTAGGTCATTTACGATCCGAAGACAAACACACACTCTTTCTTTTATTATTATAGATAAAACTAAAAATATATTAAATTCAGAAAATTACCATGAAATATATTAGATATGCTTCCATAATAAAATTTTAAAAATAAGAGATTCTGTGGTATTTACTATACTTAAACACAATCTTTTTTGCAGTAGAGGAATGGTGAGAAAAAGAGAAAATAATCCCCATGGCCGAGAGCAATAATTGAGTACAAAAAGCTTTGGAAACTTCAAGTATAACTTGGTTCGATATTGAAACACATATTATAATTTTTTTTACTTTTTTTTTACTGTAATTAGATTGAAATATTGATTATTTTTTCT
Organism: Oedothorax gibbosus; assembly: GCA_019343175.1. Taxonomy (NCBI): domain Eukaryota; kingdom Metazoa; phylum Arthropoda; class Arachnida; order Araneae; family Linyphiidae; genus Oedothorax; species Oedothorax gibbosus. Next base: position 16,764,943 of record CM033272.1, read on the forward strand.
TTCAATTCTGACATAACAGGGTGTACGAATATCAAAAGAGTGTCAACAAGAGCCAATCAAATGAAGACAAAATTTCGGCCGTTAGGATTGGAGGTTTGGTGACTTTTACATCGATCTTGATTTGGTGCAGCTGAAAAACGAAATTGGTTTAATTCTATATATTTTTAAACTATTGATCTTTGAGTATTTTATGGTCAAACAATATTAACTCCCTCATCTAGTCAAACTTTATTCACTCCAGTGTAACACAACAAGAAAGTGCTTTGGAAAAAAACTATTAATAAATATTTTTATTAATTAAAAAAATAGTTTACATACGATTTTCACAACGATCTAATACAGAAAACTTCAGATTATTCTGGTGTTTTGAAATAGAACACATAGTATTCAAAAGTAATTTTACTATTTTCGATCATAACAAAAAAAAAGCTGACAAGGAACGGGAAAACTCAACTGTGCTTAATAAATAAGATTCTTTTACTAAGTTTGGTGAAACTAGTTATATTAAACGATATATTTATGACATGGATTTTTCCTTGGCAGGTTCCGTCTTTGTATTAAACATCATATAAATGGATCGTGCAAACAAGGGGAAAAAAACAATAAATAATGCCGTTTATATGGGGCAGTGCCGGATTTCGGCCTGGGCCGATAAGGCCCGGGCCTAGGGGCCCAGTCAAGAAGGGGGCCCTTAAAAAGATAAAATCGCCAAAAAAAAATCGCCTAAAAAAATTTGAAAATCGCCAAACTCCGAAAACCTATCGCCCGACGGCCTCAAATATTGCCAAATTCGTGAAAAATCGCCAGACCTAGCAGCCCTGGTCCGTTTCCCCTGAGAGAGAAGATTGTCAATTGACTATGATGACGTCATTTGTTCTTTTGCACAGAAGAAAGTTCGCCTTGTGATTTTATAAATTTTATAGAATAACTATAGTAACATACTGCATTATTCTGATGTTTATTAAAGTCGATTAAAAATTATATGTTCTGTACTAGCGTCAGTTTGTTGTTTAATTTGCTAAATTTCCAAAATAGCTTCGAGATGGTGGGGGGCCCCCAAATGTCAAGTGCCTAGGGGCCCTGAGTCTTTAAATCCGGAACTGGGGCTGGTGCAAGTTAAATCTGTCATGGTTCAATGCCCTGACCCTGTGTACTACGTCAGTCTTAGGTTGGGTTGGGTGCCCACTCAGATGTCTGCTTCTGTACTTGACCACGATTTTTAAAAGTAATAGGTCCATCTCCAGTAGCCCAAATGTCGCTCTAATATGCAACATTATTTCTTCCAAACCAACGCCCACCACACTACATCAAAATCAATATAAAAACTCCTCTTGAAACAACTTATTTTAGACGAAATATTTATTTTTATTTACCAATTTTCCACTTCAATAATTTTTTAAAAATTCACAAAATTAAGTAGAATATAAATAAGTTTTCTGATTTCTGAGGTGGAAGAAATTTATTTTGAAAATAATTTCAATAAAATTACCCAAAAATAGATAAAAGTGCCAATCAAACAACACACCGAAAAAATCTCACTGGCAACCAAACACAGAAAAATATTTGTTGACATCTTTTAGATCAAGGTGGGAGTGACTTGCACTGCAAAGAAACGTTGCGTTTTAGTATAAGAATTTACTTACCACTCCATTTTTTAGACATTTTGAACATATTGGCTGCCTTTGTATACATTTCACAAGCTTCATCAATTTTTGAAGAAGATCTAAAAATATTAAATATTAAGTAAAGTACATTCAACATGATCAAAACACTTCTTAATTGCAAACTGCAATAATACATATTACCAAACTTTGATTAACTATTTTCTTCAATCATAAAGCAAACTCTTTATACCAAATAAATAAAACTGATAAATTTACTGTTCTGAAGCAATACTTTTAATATTTTTTTTATTAATCATATACAGTTATTTTACATTCAGTTTTATATGCAATTTTCCATAACATTAAAAAAACATATTAACCAAAAAAAGGTAGACAAGCTATTGATGTAACACATTTTTATTTTAGCATCACATATATACTACCCACTTTCTTATTATTAGTATTCTACAATTATTTTAAATAGTAATAGCTTTCAACAACAAACTAAAAGTTTAAATTTTTTATGCTATAACTACACCAACTGATAAAAAACAAATATAAATTTAGGCAACCAGCAACAATTTTACACCAAATGAATTTTTAAATACCACTCTATATAGTCACAAATACTCTGTTCATAATTACCCAAACTGCCCCTAATTGTTCAACTTTTTCCATCTCATCATTATAATTTATGCTTGAAAAAACTTTCAATAGTTTAGTAACTCAAGCTTGTGCAATACCTTTTTAATCATTTCATTATTTTCCCAAGAATATACAAGAACCAAAGTTTACTACACACTGGAGATAAGGACTTAATGATCCCTTTTAAAAACTTTAGGCAATTTCATTTTTCGATTATAGAAGTCACACTTATTTCAGTTACAATACACTCCATTTCGCATTATATTTTTTTTACACAAAAACCTTTACTTTTCAATTAGCTGATTGAAAATGCATATTACTAACATACAATTAGACTATTCGAAGTACATATAACAAGAAGGCTAACTGAAACTAACAACGTTATAAACATTACTGAAAAGTTTTGCTTCTGACTTTAAGTTAAATATTATCATGGAATTTCACTTCAAACAATTTACTAACCACAAAAATCTAAAGATAAACTTTCTTAAAAGTCATACTAGTCTCACTTTGAACTATTGAGGTTTAGTATTTTATATTATACGTTTATTTGTGGTAAAATATATATATATTTTAATGTATAAATCTTCTTACCGAAATAGACCTCCAAGAAATCCTTGAGCCGATTTCAACTTCTTTTCGGCATCAGCAACCAATTGCATAGCTTTTTGCTCGTTATCAGCCATTTTACTGTTTGCTTTTGAAGTTTCTTAGTGTATGAATTCAAATTAATTAAGATTTAAGCAAATCTTTTTGATCAACCTGTTTCGCTTTAGTTCAATCCGTCTGCTGTCAATACAATAAGTCGTATTGCCAAAATCTCATAAGAAATAAAGAAAACTGATTATTAATGGGATTTGAAGGTGATTATTCACTTTATATTTAAAAGTAAAAGCGTTTTTCAATATGAATCTAAATTATACTGTTTAGAATGATATTTAATATGATAGTTTAATTATAATTTTGAAAAATTGTAGCATATAAAATTACGAAAAAAACCTTGCCTTAACAAAGAACTTATTCACTCCAAATGGTGACACCCTTTTCGAGCTTTCCCGTTTTGACAGTTTAGCAACTGGCAACGCTTGTGGACAAAAATCCTTTATTATTTACCTAGCGCATAACCAAGTATTTTTGTTATTAAAAATTGCTATTCATTTTATTTTTTTTACCATCTCTTTAACATTTATATCAATGGATGTCCCTTATGTATTCTATAATCTCTGCTAGGGCTTTGTTTAAGAATTCTGATATCAAATGACGGTGCTGAAAAGCGTCGGGTCCAATGAATATGTGTCCGTCTTATAAACATAAAGTACCGCCTGAATCATGTTTGAAGGGACAAGTCTTTTTCATCTGGTCAAATCAACAAAGTCTACAGTTTGCTCAATACCAGATTTCCCTGCTCGGCGGTAGAATAGACAATTTCCTGAGTAAAGACATCACAACGATCCTCATCGAAGACACCCAGCTTATCGCTGCTCAGTATTATCCGACCGATCTCGCCGTGAGGCAGGCCTATGCCCAGGGCGGCATCGCCGACAGCCTTAACCATCCAGGTATCGTATACAACCTGCCATCTACATCCAGAGGGTACAGCTTGCTTGCCTCTTCTCCAGGAGTGAATTCACCACTCCGTGTCATCAGCTTCGCCCAGCAATGGGGTATACAGGTACTGGGAATCGCCTATTTCATGTCCTGTATTGACCCGATAGTGAAATCCATTGCTCACCTTATCCATCCACCGAAGAAGAGCCAGAACGTCTCCAATCTTACAGGATGCTACATTAAGTTTGAGTGCTACCACAAAAAGTTTCGGCCATGCTACAAAATGTTCAACAGTGACCCGGAGCGTCTGATGCCCCTGAGGAACGCAAACATTCTAGTGAAACCCGAAGCCTGCAATGTGATTCTGGAGAAACCCATCACACCAAAGCAACTGCCTTTCAATCACATGGACACAAGTCACAAGGCTCTCTTTGAAACGAAACCGCCCATGAAAGCCAATGAGAAAAAATACCCCAACAAGCTGAAGCCAAAGGAAGATAACAACTACTGTGAGTGTTGTCGGACTCATTTCAGCGACCTGAAGCTACACATCAAAAGTGCTAATCATCAGAAGTTTGTTGCCAACGAAAAGAACTATGAAACAGTCAACAACATTCTGAAAATGCTGCCTTCTGCTCAGGAGTTTATGCAAAAGCATCAAAAACCTGCCCAACCTACAGATGTAATTATTCATAATGGTGAGCTGATGAACACAAACTCTGTGGCAGCAGTTGACTTTTCTATGCCACTTAATCTTCATGTGAAGAAGGTTGAATCTCCTGTTTTCCATTTTCCTGCAAAGCCTTTCGAAAGTAACCTTCCTCTTAACTTGCATGTCAAAAAACAAGAAGAAATTCCGATTCCCCTTGATTTGCATGTAATAAAACATAAAAGCATCAAAGTAGAGACCCTACCACAACCCATGCCTGCCATAGAACCTCCTACAATGGCATTTCCCAATGAAGACATTGCACCTTCAGTGTGCAAGTCTGAAATCGATGTTGTGGGGCTTAAAACTGACTCGCCACAGGACAATAACTTGGTGGAGCCTAAGGTAGAACCCAAGGAATTTTTGGTTCCTGAAGTGACAGATGTACTCCCTAATGATCCACTACCGGCTGTGGATCCTGTTTTGGATAAAGCAAACCCAACTCAGCTCTATCTGAAGAACTTTGAGAGCTACTGGCTCGATAGTTTGCCGTGTGAAATGGACGACATCATATTTGATGACAATATCTTCGATTTTGATGATAGTAAACAAAAGTTTACTGCCATTGAAGAAACTGAATCCATGGAGCCAGTAGAAGCATTTCCACCCGTATCAGATATGCCACAGTCGCCGGGTCTCGTTTCAGGAATTTCCACAGATGTTAAAATGACATCTGTTGCCAATACATCTTTAATGAACAGCCCCGTAGATGTTAAAGACATAGTTGTAAAACCTGAACTGGTAGATGCACCTGAACCCTTTTCTCCAGTCTGTAAGACGGGGCAAGAATTCAAGAACTGCATTTCACCAGTTGTCAATGAAAAGGAAGACTTTAGTGGTAGCTTTGATGTTAAATCAAATAATAACTTTTATGATGAAAAACAAGATATGGACGTAAGCCCCTCTTGCCCAAACACCATGGCTGGGAAGGCATCGGAACAAATGTTTTCCAGTGACAGTTCAGATGATGAGAATGAAAGTGTGTTCATAAGCAATGTTTTGAACATCATAACGACCAACAGTGATAGTGAAATGAAGATAGACAGAGAAATTTGCGAGGACGATTCCGCTTCAAACTCCAAGTCAAATACCCACCGCAAAATTTCCCCACTCTGCACAAGTAGTACAAAACCAGAAAACACAGATGTTCAGCAAATGTCGCCAGTTATTCACTCTGATAATTTTAAAATGTCTCCAGTTATTCACTCTGATAATTTAAAAATGTCGCCAGTTATTCACTCTGATAATTTAAAAATGTATCCAGTTATACACTCTGGTAATTTAAAAATGTCTCCAGTTATTAACTCTGATAATTTAAAAATGTCTCCTGTCATCAATCCCATTGGAACATTCAACGACGACTCTGGAATAGCTCACACTAAAAGTGAAGATTCAATTTCTTTAGGATCAAGAATTATTGCTCCAAGTCATGGAGTACAACAAACTTCCATTAGTAGATCTACAACAATCTGTGCCGCTGACTCTGAACCTAGTTGCACCAGTACTCTTGCGGTCAGTTGCTCCAGTATTACTACTGATGCTTATGCAACTAGTGTCAGTTATGATAATGCAGATCAAAGTTGTGCTGCAAGCAATGTGAGTTTTCCTGTTAGTAACACAGGAGCTTTGGAAAGGCATATCTCTTCAGACAGGACTTGCATATTGAATCCACAACCACTTCAAGTCACAACTATTGATGAAAGTTTTATCAAAGAAATTCGTAATTCTGTACAAAGTAAGCTAAACTCAAAAACTGAACTAAGTCACAAGAGTGGTAAAGACTTGATGTCCTCGACCAAATATAGATTAACAAATAAAGAAAATACCTATGTAAGTATAATTTATTGATAATATTATTGACTTCCATAATACAATTGTGATTGCAATAGGGAGAACATTTTTAATCATTAGATATTTGTTCATTTTTAGCCTACTTTCCTTTTTAAAAAATGAAAAAGTAGGTATTGGATAGTAGGTATTAGTGAAAAGTAGGCTGTTCCGCGTCCATACTTGGTTGTTTAGGGGTATGGAGGGACATTTTTAGCGTGACAATGCCTACTTTTTCAATTAAAATTTTTTTTAATAAAATAGGCTGCCCCTTTCCAAAATCGACTAATCAGATCTTGAATATTCATTTTTTTTTTGTTAGAAAGATAGGATAGGACCTGAGAGACCTACTTTTCATACTCTTTGTCCATCCGTCTGTATGGACGACTACCTGGATGGACGATTCGTCGACTACCTAATACCAATTGAAATGTAATTTTTGTCATTTAAATTACTCTTGTCACATCAACAATAGCATTAGAAACTTTATTTAAAATTTAAATTGGAAGCAAAATATATCTTTGTCGTATGAATCAGTTTGGAATGACATCATAAAACGTTGCACAATGTGATTATTTGTTAATAACAAAGCAACAAGGCATTCACAGGGTTGCCAGTGGCGACTAAAAGGAGACTATTTGCTACTATTTTCGACCCCTGGCGACTATTGCGACTTTTTTAGGCAAAATCAAGCCAAAAGCGACTATTTTCAGCATTTTGTCAACTATTTTCAAGGATGGGCGACTTTTTCTAATTTTTTTTTCTCGCGATCGGTGATATCCTTTATTTCGGTATTTCCCCTTAAAATCGCCGTAAGGCCACATTTTACAATTGCAGATAGCCAAAATCCTTCGGTCGTAAAATCGCCGGAGTTTCGCGATATACGAGTAGATCGCCGGAATATAGAATAGCATAACCAATTTTCAAGACTGTAGGATCACCGGAATTTCGGGATAGTTGGATCACCGGAGTTTCGGGATAGTTGGATTGCGGGAGTTTCGGGATAGTTGGATCGCGGGAGTTTCGGGATAGTTGGATCGCGGGAGTTTCGGGACAGTTAATTGGATCGCGAGAGTTTCGGAATAGTTGGATCGCGGGAATTTCGGGATAGTTTAATCGCGGGAGTTTCGGGTTGGTTGGATCGTGGGAGTTTCGGGATAGTTTGATCGCGGGAGTTTCGGAACAGTTTGATCGCGGAGTTTCGGAACAGTTGGATCGCGGGAGTTTCGGAACAGTTGGATCGCGGGAGTTTCGGGATAGTTGGATCGCGGGAGTTTCGGGATAGTTGTATCGCGGGAGTTTCGGGATAGTTGTATCGCGGGAGTTTCGGGACAGTTGGATCGCGGGAGTTTCGAGACAGTTGGATCGCGGTAGTTTCGGGGCAGTAGGATCGCCGGAGTTTCGGGACAGTTGGATCGCGGGAGTTTCGGGACAGTAGGATTTCCGGAGTTTCGGTACAGTAGGATCGCGTGAGTTTCGGTACAGTAGGATCGCGTGAGTTTCGGGACAGTAGGATCGCGTGAGTTTCGGGACAGTAGGATCGCGTGAGTTTCGGGACAGTAGGATCGCGTGAGTTCGGGACAGTAGGATCGCGTGAGTTTCGGGACAGTAGGATCGCGTGAGTTTCGGGACAGTAGGATCGCGGAGTTTCGGGACAGTAGGATCGCGGGAGTTTCGGACAGTAGGATCGCGGGAGTTTCGGGACAGTTGGATCGCGGAGTTTCGGGACAGTTGGATCGCGGGAGTTTCGGGACAGTTGGATCGCGGGAGTTTCGGGACAGTTGGATCGCGGGAGTTTCGGGACAGTTGGATCGCGGGAGTTTCGGGACAGTTGGATCGCGGGAGTTTCGGGACAGAAGGATCACCTCTGGTTTGGGATAGTAGAATCGTCAGAGACTTGCGCGATTACGTGCGGATAAAGTATTTTTCTGGTAATAAGAATCTATATTTTTAATCTGTTGGTTGAACCTTGCCACATCTCAGAAGTTTTGTGTAAACCATTAGTTTACAACTTTTTAGTTATTCGAAAAAATATTAAATGTGAATTTGAAAGTTATGTAAAAGATATTTAAAAGCAAACTTCACTAACTTTTATGTACATATAGACAAGATGCATGCAAAACTTAAAATTATGTTCTTTTAGCAAATTAAAATAATTTGATTAAACATTAATGTAGCATAATTAGCTTGCCAAATAAACTGTAATACTTCATTGTACAATAAGATTTTCAGAGCCTTAAAAAAATTTGTAGGGAGTTTAAAAAGGTCATAAAATTAACTTTCAAATAAGCTATTTCATTACTCTTTAACTCGCATTGTAGTAATTGTTCAAAATTTTATGATAGTTCTTGTTCTTTTGATTAAAAAAAATTGTCAAAAACACTTAAAATTCAAATGTTTTTTAGCGTTTGATTAATTTGACCTGTAACTACTTTATTGAGTATTAACCATTGTAAATCAACTACATTAGTGAGAAAAAAATTATCAGTTGTGTTTAACCCTTTCAGTCCCAATGACAATTAGGCATAATCATTTTAGAATATTTTTTCTGATCGTCTATAGCCATTTATGATATCAAAAAGCACATCATTCGATTCTTCAAACTTTTTTCTATTAGAAAATATTTTTTATTAATCCCAATAGATGTCAGCCCTATTTTTTTTTAAATTATGATCAGAAACATGATGATGTTTTGTGTTTGATGGAGAGAGTAAAAAAAATCAAACTAAAAATGCAAAAATGCTTTTTTAATTATACTTAAGGTAATACTTAAGGTAATTCCAAGATGAATTAAGACATAATATTTTAACAAACAGTTCTTTTTTTAAGGGAAACAACATTCTGAGTTGGTCAAGGAAATCAAATTCACATTAGGTGTTTATTGTTTAGCAGGGTTCAAAATTTACAGTCGCCTAGTCGCAAAATGCGACCTAATCCTTCAATTTTGAGATAACAAAATAAATGTAGTCAAATTTGCAGAGACTAGGTTATCAGAACAGTTAATACCAACTTTTCTCATCGTGATTTTCAACAATCTCGCCGAAAATAATCAGCTTGAACTTGTAAGATTTTAAGACTGTTATTTTTTTCTTCAACTGCAGCGATTTTAAAATTAAGAAACTCTGGTTTTTGTAAATGGCGATTCCTAAAATTTTTTGAATTTTAGTTATCGAAACTGATGCTTCTATAATCGCAAAACTCTAGTGATTCTATAATCTCGAAACTTAGGCGATCGTAAAAATAAAATCTTCCAGTGGGATACAGTAGACATTAATGTACATTTGCTCCTAAGTCGCACACATTGCTCTTAAATTTTCTTATAAAATACCTAGCACTGTTGTTTACTCATTTAAGTTGATATAAATTTTAACATCAACCTTGCTTAAAATCTATCTCCTATCATAATCAAAAACTTAACAAAGTGAACCATTTGAACATTTTCCAATTAAATTCCTTGCATATGTGTTGAATTTCATGCCGAAAAAGTTAAGCAATCAGTTAAATAATAAATTTTGCAAAGAGAATTTTTAAAAAATAATTATTATAAGTCTTAAGTTTCGATTTTGAATATAGTATTTAAATTTGATCCAACTATTTTTGCTACTATTTTGATAATAAGGCGACTATTTTTGCAACTATTTTGGAAATTCCAGGCAACTAAAGCGACTATTTTTACTTAAATTTGGCTGGCAACCCTGCATTCAACTTTTTGCATAAGAAACTGGTTAGTTTTAATTTACTTTCCTTCATTTATCTGTGCTAGGATTTGACCCAGGCTTTGCATAATTATTCTACGAACTGCAAATAAATGTAGCAAATGATAATGAATATTAATTTAATTTGTGAAAGAAAATTAATGAAAATACATTATTTTGACTAGTAAAAAAGTTGTATAAGTCTTGCGTAGAAGCGGTTCTAGGTGACCGGTACTGTTCAAATCGTCTTGGTTTTTCTATAAGAATTTCAGTAAGTGTATTTAAGTAACAGAACAGTAGGCTATATATTAGTTCTTTTAGAACATACAGCTTCTTTCTCCCTCTTTATACAGCTTCAGTGCCAAAAATTTGTCCCATTAAGTATACTATTGAATAGTAAAATTAATGTTATTGTAATCAATGAAATTCGAAAACATATTGTAATTTTTTAATTAAAAGTTCTAACTTAAAATTTGTTTTGTAGGGTTTTCCTTTATGTAAAGTATTCTAAACATAGATTTATTCTTTGTGAAAATAAAACAATTGTTAGCAGGGCCTGCACGGTTTAAACCACTCGGTTTAAAGATCTTGTATGGTTATAGATCTCTATATACAATTTCAAAAAGGAAAATGTTAAACTTATTCCTTGTTAAAGTATGCAACAGATACTCACAAAAATTCTCTAAAAAATGTAGAACTTTAATCTTTAGCACTTTAGTAGTTGAATTCATTAATAAATAAGAAATATCTTTGAAAAGATTAATAAGTTATACAGTACACGGCGCTTGAATGAATCACATCAGTCCCAAAAAATTTTGATTGAATAGAACAGATGACTGCATTAACCAGAAGTTCAAAAAGTGATTTTATTTAAAAAAAAAAAAAAAAGTTGATGGTAGACTTTGAAGAACAATGTATGAAATTGGTATCTTTCTGTACTCCTCGCCTATTCATTTATCTATTTTTAAAAAAGAATTACTGGAGAAATATATTTTGTATAAAGGTCATTGTAGTCCAATTAAAACTATAAAAAACTTCATTAACGAGGGAAAAACTAAATTCTGACTATATTTTGGAGCCATTAAACTGGTGGTTCAATCCAGATATACAGCGAATTTCATTTGTTAAAAAGTAATTATTTTCTGCTCTATGTAATTTCATTTCAATTAAGCGGTTATTTCAATTAACCACTGATCCCAATTCCAAAAAGTGGTGGCTACTGTAAATGCGAAATGCTTAATGACATATCTTCAGTATTCGGGTTTGAATACCTCAAAACATTATTTCATTGCTGCATCTTGTAGTCCTTTTGGAACAGGGATCCTTATTTGTAAAAAAAAATTAGTAGTTTAGCGACGGCGTCCCCTCCCACCCCCTCGATCACCCTCCTATACACCCTTAGGCTGGTTACAAGATTTTAAATACTTATTAAGAGAAGCTACCTAACGAAACAGCAAAATGTATAGTGTAAAAAGAAACCCAAAAGCTGTATCAATTAAAAAAAATCAAAAAAGAAACATCTGAGGATCTGGTCAGTGGTTTGCAACATTAAAACAAAATAATGTTTTAAAAATTGCCAAGCCCAGGTGTTATAGCAACCATATCAACAACAATATTTAACTGAACATTTACAAACAAACAATATTTAACTGTTTCTTTGGACTTGGTTCTTGGTTACAACATTTTAAATGCTTATTAAGAGAAGATAATTGAGATTGTAAGATAGGTTTTTTTTAATCAATCGGTTTTCTTAAAGGGGGCGATACATGTAACCGCCTGAATGTTGACCATGTTTCACAGTCTTATTTAAAAATGAAGGAGTTAGTTAATCGTTTTGAAATTCAGTATGTTTACTCATTATATATTAAAATACAAGAATCAGATATTTTTTTGCATTGATTTTTCAAAATGGACGCCGTAGTAACTAATCTCCTGAGACCCTCTCGGCAAAAGGCACCAATTGGAGTGCAGTTTAGCTTCTTCTACAGTGATCAGAAATCAAAATTTTTAATTTTAACGTGCTCATAAAACATATATCTTCTAGTTAAACCAATAAAAAAATTTTAAAGTTGCAAAATCCTAAATTGGCACGCCTTAGAAAACAAGAAGTGCGATTTTTACCCTTTTTTTTCAATGGTTTTTGGGAAAAAACGGTAATTTAAAAAATAATTTGAAGTTCAACTAAAAGCTAATATGATAGAGAAGACACATGCCAAATTTCATAAGAATCTGTTGAGAACTTTTTGAAGTTATCTTGCACGCCAATTTTAAAAAAGTAGTTTTGATGTAATTGTGTTTTGACACACAGATACCGTATGATTACAGTTTCTTAGCAACATTGAGTTTTTAATCAATAAATAATGTGAATTTCATTTTAAAAATTGTATATTTTTGAGATGTTATTTTAACTATTTATGAAATTAAAAAAAATTGGTTTTACACATGTATCACCCCCTACAATGCCTGCGTTTTGACTCTTTTCGTCACATTTTAGTAGGCTATCAAATTTCTATAAAAATTAATATTTTTTTACAATTGCACTGAAATTACGATTTATTCATTTTTAAAACGGTATCATCGACGAAATCTGTTTTCTTGTTAGTCAATTCGGTCAAACAATAAAGCATAACAAAATTTCATTAATCTGAGAAAAAAGAAATTCTGACTATTTTTAGCCATTAAATCCACAGTAAAATTGTAGTTTGATCCATATAATTAGCAAAATTCCAAAGCAAAAACGGGTTTTGTTCTCCGTAATTTTTTTCCATTTAAGCAGCTGATTCAATTAACTGCTGATCCTAAAAAGCAGTAGCAGGGTGGCGACAAAACCAGGAAATCAGAATAATTTTTAAATATTTTCAGATTTTTAATTAAAGAATTTGATTGAGTGCTACCTTCTGTAGGAAACTTAAATACTGTTTAATTTCTCTCTTTATTATATTATTTATTAATTACTTAACTCATTAAATACTGAGTTGTTTTGTCTTCATTTTTTAAGTAAATTTTTTGTGAGTGTCTATAGCATAACTTTATACAGGAATAAGTTGAAAAGTTTTCCAAAACAATTGTAAGTTGTATAGATATCTGTTGCCAAACACTGTTGAACCAAATGTTCTTTTTTAAAAAACTGCTTGATTTTATTTCTTTAATATTTGAAAAAATGCTTTTGAAAAATAATTTTATAAGTATTTGAAAAAAGTAGGTTTTTTTTTCTTTTGTTCGTTTGAAAATAGAAAAATTCTGATTAATATATAGCTTGTAGTAAATAAGTTTGCATAGGCCCTGTAGCTTACATAGTTCTTTGCCATGCCCATAGGTCCAGGGTTGGAATCCCGGATTGGGCAAGGTTCACTCAGCCTTTTTTCCCCTTAAGTTTGTCAATAAAATGAGGGCCAAGCAAGGTTGAGAACTAAACACTAAAGGTTCCATATTTAGTTAACCTCCTGAATAGGTCATATACTTTGCACAGCAGGCCTTGGCCCACTATGAGCTGTCATCCAACTTAGTTCAGTTTAAATGGGTTTTAACAGAAATTTATTTTAAAAGTTTTCATTTTTTTGAAAAAGGTAGTGCATAGTTTTTTTTATCAAAGTATTAATGTCAACATCTATAGTATGGTGCGCTTTTTTAACATTCAACATAAATATGTATACAGTGGTGTAAGATTCTGTTTAAAATACAATTTAGTTAAACCTAAGTTGATATTTTTTTTTATACCTGTTCTAATGCACTTACAGGGAGAATTTAGGGTTTTAGTACAAATATAAAGATTTTTAAATTTATTGGAATTTTTTTAAAATTATTATTATATACATATATGTATACATATTAAGTATGTTTGCTTGATTCAATAAGTTAAATTTCTGATTGATTTTTCAATAAGATTCTCCTTTCACTTTATATATTGTTTTGTTTTAAAAACTGTTTTTTTTTCTTTCTAATTTTAGGTGGGTATTCAGCCTCTATGTACAGCCTCACCTCCTGAAGTGCAACCCCTAGAAATACCAAAAAGACAAAAACTCTTCCACAAAAAGCCTGTCAGGAAACTTAAAAAACTTCCGTCGTTATGGTCTGTAAGCATCCTTCCAGGTAAAGGTGTAAAATTAAAATTCACCTGCATTCAGCCAGAATCATTTGTACCAGTAGAATCAGACGAAGAAGATATTGCATCAGCGGTTCCGCCAGAATCCCAATGATATATTAGTAAATATTTCGATGTAATTAGGCAATTGATGATATATATATATTGCTTGTAAATTATATTAGCATTTAATGGAGTAGATTAGATATTTAGAAATTCATTTTTCAGTGGTCGGATCGTTTAGTGCATTTGGCATGACAAAAATAACCTTTTCAAAAAATGTTTTCCAAAATTTATACATAAAATCAAATTATTGTAAGTATTTTTATAAATGGTGAATTTTTTTAAATGTAATTTTACACATTCATTTTAAGGATAATTTACTTTGTGACTTTCACAGTCTGTTGCCAAATCTTTTTTGTGGATAGATTTTTTATATAAGAAATTTGAATTTTAAAATATAAAAAATTAATTACTTTATTTTCGCTTATTTAGTATTACAGTATAACCCGGTTATATTGTCATTCAGATTCAAGGGACCGCAATGTTTATGACGTTATAAATGAATAACGTTAAAAACAAAGTTGAATATTAATAATAGTAAATTATGTAAAATACATGGTATGCTCTCATATTATTATTTAAAGTTATAAAATGACATCTTTTGAATATAAATTTTAACCCTATGTGCTATTAGTAGTAGTAGTTAAATTTCTCCTTCTCCGGTCAATAATTTTTTATGCCAAAAATAAATGTCAAATTTGGTGACTTTTCGCATAATAAAAATAATAAAAATTTAAATCGCATCATTTAGTTTAATAAAATTTAAATCTAAAAAATGAATTTTAAAAAAAAATCTTTAAGAAGGCATTTTGAGTATCACATACAGGTATATTTTTAGCGTTACAACAGAGGAATTAATCAAAAGTCATTTGTAAGCAAGAGTTTTAACATTAATGTCTACGGGCAATTCACGGGCTGAACATTTGTGGTGTTATAAAATGAGTTGTCATTGTAACCCAGTTTGACTGTGTAGAAAAGGTTTTTATTTCTATTCAATGCAACAAATTGCAGCATCATTTTCTGGGCCATGTGGCACTGGTTACAGTTTTAGATGATGTTACAATTTCAATTATCCCTGTACCAAGGTTAGGTTTATTATTTTACACACACATCATAAAAACATTAGCTACAACTTAGGGCAGTGTCCTCTTTCCTGTAACAGAAATGGTAACTATTTTAAAAAAATCATCTGTTTATGCTTTATATATGATATGTGAAACCATAGTAACAGTAATTTTTTGTAAATTAAGTTTTTAACTTCTTACAATGCTAAAATTGTACATATGTTGCACTAAGTAACAAACTGCCCTTTTTGTAAAGTAATTTTTGTTGACAAAATTTGAAATTGTGATTACACACAAAATTATTACAATAATTGTAAAATAGAAGTGCAAACATGTTTTTGGTCAAATTTAGCAACATGTTTTTAAAGTCCTGCCACTTTTTCATGGCAATTCATTCCCTCCTTTCTAACTTAAATCTTATTAAATACTAGCTTTATAAACCCGGCGTTGCACGGGTGTACCATCAATAACCCTAATTAGTAGTTTTTTATGTAAACTTTTATTTTATACCAATTGTTCCCCTCTGGCTCTCTGACCAACTGATCCCCTCTCATTAATGGGTTGTTTCTATTTCACGATTAGCGCAACGAAACTGCCCAAATGTAGTAAACATTCCACTTCATATTTCATACGACTCGATAGGGCTGGGGGGGGCCCAGTCGGTAAAGACTCGCCTTGCATGCGGTAGGTCCCAGGTTCAGGTCCGGGCATCGCCAAAATAACTGCCGACCTATAAACGGCTTGTGCAGCCAAAAAATTTCAGACGAATAATATGGAGGAAGGGCACTTTATATATCCTCCAAATTCCCGACCCTGCGAACGATGTCACCCTTAAAAGTTGCATTGGTAGCCTACTCATGTTTCGGCTCGTCACTTGACTGTGGTTCTAAATGAAGATGCCTGTGGCCAATAGCCCTCGTCTGTAGCTCTAGTGCGACGATAATTCAAACTAACCCTAACCCATACAACTGGATGGGAATAGCTACCCTACGTTGAATTTTCAACTTCGCCAAAAGCGGCCAATACCAAAATTAAATCGGCTATTACATCATAGCTGTACCAAATTGCCAGTTTCATAAACATAAAGTACATATGCTATACGTAAAAAAAATTCACATTTCTTAGAAGTATTCATCAGATATAGAATAGTTATCGTCTTTACTGTCATGAGACATTGTAAAAATATCTTCATTTCTTACCATTTGTAAACATCAATCAAATTAAATTTGGTAACAAAAAAATCAAAAGATTTAAAATCAATAAATAAAATAAAATACTGATATTCAAATAACAATCCTACAAATTAAACTCGCATGCTCTTATATTTAATTTTCGTTCATGCTGAACGCGCTGAAATTTCTTTTCAATTGAAATATAAAAAGTATAAATTATAATCTTACAATGCTATTCCCATGGGGAAATCGGCTCACGTTTTGCACTCCTACACCCATTTGGGTTTGAATTTCGAAAAATCGCTTCTTAAATGATGCCTACGATATAAAAGAATATTTTCCTAAAATTTGGTAGGTACCTCAAGTAGTTTGGGCTGGGCGTTGATACGTGAATGAGTGAGTCAGTCAGTCAGGACTTTGCCTTTTATATATATAGATTGAATTCAAATAGTTTGTATTTTATTTAAGTATTTCAGCAAAAAGTTATTAGATTTATTTAAAATATGAACTGTTAGAAAGATAAGGCAGGAAATTTCAGTGTTAATTTATTTACAATTTTGCTGAGCATCGAATTAAAATAATTAAGATAATTTTAGCTCAATAACTACATGATTGGTTCTACTATTAATGACACATAGTATAAAGTCATTCATAGCTTTAGATAAATATGTTGTATTGCTGATTGTGTATTAACTGTTTCATAATGCAGGTTAAATTTATTTTGCAAATTGTTTCATTACATTGCCTATAGAACAGAACTTTTAACAGCATTTAGGTTTTTTTGTTTGATAGTTCCCAATTAGTTTAAAGGAAACACTGTTTCACACATTTGTTAGTGTCTTAAATAGATCCGTCGTATGAAATATATGTTTGTGTTTACATATATATTTTTATGTTTTTCAATACATTTGGAGTAAACTAGAAATTTCTTTGGTTGACCCATATATAATGCCAACATGGGGGTTTTAACGGATATGTTTTTTTTATCTGGTCACCTTATTCAATATATTTTAATTGGGGATCTTGGGAAGTTTTTGATTTTTAAAAAGAATAAATTATTTAATAATTTTTATTCAAAAATATATCTTCCTAGATATTCCTATTTGGGTAAGATCAATGTCAGTTAATTGTAAAGATGTAAACATAGAAGTTTCTATACAGATTTTTTTTAAAACCTAAATATTATACTTGGATTTTAGTGCAATATCTATTTTTTTTAGTTTGTTTCCTTATAACCATGTTTTTGATTTAAAGTCTCATTGTCTAAAATTTATATATTTCTTTTTGTATTGTGTTTTTTCTTTCCTTGTTTAAAAAATATTACTCTAATTTCTTTTGTAGTTTTACAAATTCTTATAAAAGTATATTTTTATAAAGAATTTATTGTGGACAAAAAATATCATTAACATTAACAGCTTTTCTTTTTTATTTAATTATTCATGTTGTAAAACATTGCTTTTTAAAAATTTAAATAAGTGAATTTTCATGAAATGTTTTTTAGACACTTATCTTCCTAGCTTTTAAAAGATTATAAGCTGGATTTAAATATTTCTTTCATCTGTCTGTTTTCTGAGCTATTTATGATTGTGAATATTTTCTTTCGGATAGAAAAGACTTAACACTGCATTGTATTAAATGCATTGCTCAAGCGTAGTTTAATATGTATTTTTAGATTCAGCATATAAAGTGTTGCCATTTGTGTAGAATTTCAAACTGTGCCTTTGCAGTAAGCCTTGGCAATGAAAATTAATGCAACAGTATATAGAAGACAATCTTGCTGTAACATTGCTCAGTAGTATAATATAAAATACCCCTGGTGCTGTAATACAATATAACAATAATATTTTCTGAATATATTGAATGATTTAAAAATAATTTTGTCTTAATAGCTAATTGTTGTTTTTTAGAGTTTCCATTTGCTCTTTTTCTACTAGAATACAGATAATCTTTTCATGTAAGAACTAGACAGTTAAGATTTTATTTTGTAGACCATTAATTTGTAAAAAATTAACTTTTTATCCCAGTTCCTGATTTCTCCTTAATTTGCCTCATAAAGATTTTTTTTTTAAAAAAATCCACATTGATCGTAAAATACTAAAAGTGAGATTTTGTAACAGAAATAATTTCAGATTAATTTTTAAGGAGAATTCGGCATATATTAAGGTATTTAGTACAAAACGTTTCAAACTTTTTATTATAATGGATCGATTATACCCACCTATCCTGAATTTGATAAGAACATTTAATTTTCAATGACTGAATTAAAGTTAGGATAACTTGTAAATTAAGAATATTTAATTGAGAAAAAAAGTGCATGTGATTAAGTCTATCGAGGGGTTGAAAAAAAATGAGTTATTATTTGAAGATTTGTAAATATGAGAGTTTGAAAAATCTGGGTATAATGTTCTTTTTTCCTTTCCAATTTTTTTTTATATCTGTAAAAAAAACTTTTCTAATGTTAGGCATTTTCGACAAATGAAACTGGTGTCTTTTATGTTTTGTTTGCTGAATGTGTGCTTTCCTTTTTTAGTATCTATTGCAATTTTGCAATGTATTTATTTTAAAATTTTAATTTATATGTAAATATGGCATAAACTGAGTGATCATTTTTTTTAATATACGAATTAACTTTGTACAAAGGTGGTTTCCTGGTTTACAACAGTACTTTTACTGACGTTTTTGTTATGTTTTATTTTTAAAGTTACTAAAACATTAATATACTCATTTTTTTGTTGTCATTTTTATAAGTTATCACTTTTCAGTGAATATAAAGCCGTCTTATATCTTATGTATTTTATATGTGTGAATGTAACGTAAAAACTGAATGTACATCATGTAAAAATTATTTGTGTGGTCCTGTTGATCAGTCCATATATATAAAATAAATCATTTGAAAGCAATTTTTCCTTAATTATTTCTTGAATGAAAATATATGTGAACTTAATTTTTTTTGGTTTTGCAAATAAAACCTATCGGACGGTTAGAACGAAATTTCGTGGATAGTTTGACGTAAATACGCAGAGATAGATTTACAAAAAGTATGAAAGATAAGTAAGATGCCTTTTTTATAATTCGTACGGTTAGAATGGAAGTTGTTTAGGGGAAAAGTTAGCTTTAAAAAATATTTTCTTCTAGTACTCAACTTAAATAAGGTATAATTAATTCCTTTATTACCGTTTTAAGTTCTTAAGAAGCGTTGCGCCGTAAAAAAAAAAGTACAGGGAAAAATCAAGGAATTTCAAAATGATTTCTTTCTGAAAAACTTGCATGAATACGCAATAAAATTTTATTGTAATAAATCAATCACATTTCTGTAATTTACTAAAAATACGCACTGTTCATTTTCTAACAAATACTACAATGAAAGATATATCAATAATCATCACAACACTCTTTTCGTTCTTTATATAAAAATAATAATTTGCTATATTATCTTACTCTTGTTACTTAACTGAGGCTCTAAATTAAAAAAACCAATAGCTTTCGTGTAGATTTAGTGCGATGATATTTCAACTCAAACCTGCATTATCCTCATTGTTTAATAAAGATACTGGCTAACGACATGCGTACCTTGTTAACATTTCTTAATCTGAAATTATATGAAACTATACATGTATGTAATGTGAATACTATAATCGTTTATTCTATTTCGGGATCCAAAAAAGAATATGAATTGATTTGCTGGTCTTAAACGACCAGCAAATCAATTTATATTCTTTCTTAATAGTGTATTTTTATGACCTTGATCCACTTAAAAGGATTGACTTTGATTTGTGCCCTAAAAAAACGGTATTTTTTAAGTATGAGAACAAATTTGACAGTGCAGTGCAAAAAAAGTATCGATTTGTTTAAATTTTATTTTTTTAAGTTAAATACACATGGGGTACATACTATGTACTAAAACAACACAATAAAAAAAATTACGTGATGTTCTAAAATTAAATTTATCTATTCCTCCGTAAAACTATGCATCTACAAATAAGTAAAAGGAAATGATGTTGAAGTATTTGCTTTTTCGGCAATAACACAATAATAGTAGAGAAAACACTTTTACAGAACCTCAAAAAAGGGATATTGATCAAACACCAACCTTTCTTTTTCACTTCTGTTAAATGTCATCTCTATAATGGGGTATGTTTTAGTGCATTGCTTTTTAAGTTTATCAACTAGCGGTAATAAAATTAAGAACGTTTTCTATGGAATTTGGTATATACTACTTCATTAAAATAAGAATTATTTCTTATTAACAACTTAAATCGCAATATTATAGTAAGAAGAAAGCGCGGCGGAAGAAATTGGATTGGGAGCGAATCCTTAGATGAAACTTCATAGAGTATTTTACTTAATATGTAGTAGTAGTATATTCAAAAGAAAAATTAAGCTTTTCCGTAAGAAAAGATACAGGTGCAACTGTATTTCTGAATTTTTCTTAATGAAATTGGCAACAGATGGCAGAGATTTATTGTTTTAATGTTTTTAGAATAGAATTTTTTACTCGTACGCAAGTAATATCTTTCCATAAAATATGGTCGAGTCAAATGAGAAGTTTTATACAGGAAAAGACGAATATCTTTCGATAATGTTTGCAAGATGGCGAAGACTTCATGTCACCACAATGTTTATCGCCTTGATGTTTTCAGTTTTAGGTTGCCTGACATTTATATCTTTCATGGAAAAGTTTTCGCCATATTGCCCCATAGGAGCAAAAATTCACATTAGACAAAAAGATAACATAAACTTTGACATAAAAAAGCACATCAGTAGAAAACTGACAAAATGGGGGAATTGGACTTCGTGTTACTTTTTGTATTATACACCTGCAGTTCAAATACTTGCATCGTTAATTAGTCTCTTGTTATTTTGTAGCTGCGATGGGCAATCAAATTTACAAGGAGGGTGCAGGTAATTTTCTGTAATCTTAACAAGTGTAAATATTGCTAGTCAATTTTACTTAATAAGTGTTATTTTAAAACTGTTACTACACAAAATTTTTGCACTTCAAATATCAAATTCGCCAAAATTAGCAGTCAATTCTATTTTAGGTTTTACACGCCCATTTGAATTAGGCATATGTTTTTCATAACCATAACTATTCATAAATGTTTGCTAAATTCATTTGTAATTAGAACAATAAAATAATGTAAATTACTTAAATTAAATTATTATTAAAATGTTGAGTTCTGCTAAAGTAAAACTTACTTATTATTTTTACTTAATAAGTATAATAAGAGCTAATAATAAGTCTAATAAGAGCTTGAATATTTAACGTAGGGTTGCTATACCTATCGAGTTGTATAAAATATGAAGTAGAATTTGTACCACATTTGGGTAATTTCGTTGCTCGGCAACGTAACGCAAATCGAGACCGGCCATTTCGTGTATCTTGGCTATGATCTTAGCTGTTTCGAATTTTGGATAGTAAGATTTTGTGTATTTGGTTGGAAATAATTATACTAGAGCATTTCTTAAAATTAATATTCCAGCATAGATATTAAATTTTTGAAAGTTAAAAAAATCCCATTCTATATACAGCTCCAATTCACAACTGAAAATTGTTCCACCCACTTGCGTAATTAGCTTTGCCGTAGCTGTCGTTTCGTTGTCCGCTGCAATGGTGTTGACCTTTGGAGGCAGCGAGTTGTGCAATAGCATCGAACTTCATCTCGAAAGGTACCCTTAATCATTGTTATTCAGATATAACTAATTAAAAACACGTAAAAATTACCATGGACATGTTTGAGTGGCAACAGTTTCACCGGAATGAGTAGAGTCGCAGTAGAGCTATTGGACTAGCGACGGGCGTCATAATTTAGAACCAGTCACAACTGTCACAGGAATGAAAATATTGTCTCGATTGGTTTACTATGTCATACCACCAATCACCGAGAGCACCAATGTAATCTAGGAATTAAAACAGGAAATATTCTATACGTTACGTGAAACATATGCCAGTTGAAAAATAATTTATGCAAATTGACCTCCCTCCGAGATGAGGATTTGTGTCAGAAGTTCACAAATTGATATATGGTATATATACTATAGGTCGCAAACAGTGACAAACAAAATGTGCTACATGCCTCTATTCTAAACTTACCAAAAATATTTGAAGTGCTTATTGAATTATCAAAGTATCATACTCTTTTGCTGTAGTTTTATTGAAGCAAAATGTCTTTATATCCCTCGCAATTATTAAATCCTTTATGAATCAAAAATTAATTCTAATTTTTAAAATCAAATCAAACCGTTTCTGCAAAAGTGTTTTCACTATTGATATTGTTTATTACTTTAAAAACCAACAGTTTTCTTTTTTAAAGTATATATTGCTTTAATTTATAATTCCAACACATTTGGGCTTAATAAAAAATTTTAATATTTTAACTTAATGTAAATTAAATGTTTTAAAAAAAGGAGATGAGTTCTAGAGAATAATGCAACGTTTTGCTTCAAAATACTAGGAAGTTCCACCAAAGTCTCAATTTCACACTAGGATTGTAGATAACTGATTATTTTTAAAAAATACATTAAATAAAGTATAATTCTAAATCAAATTTAATTCGTATTTTGTAATTCATGATTTCTGTAAAAGTGTTTTCAGTATTGTAATTGTGCAATTGCTGAAAAGCCAACCTTTTCCCTTTCCTTGATCCCTGTGTGTTTGATTTTGTTGAATTCATTTGAAGCAACTATTCTGCTTAAATTTATATAACACATTTAAGCTTAGAAAAAGTTTATTAAAAAAAATACCGTTTTAGATACTTATTAAATGTTTTTCTTTAAAATAGTAAAGTAATAGTATAACATTGAGTAAAGTTAATAGTAATAGTAAGTAGTAAGTTTTAAATAATAGCTTGAGTTCTTCAAAAGCTCCAAGATCATATCAGTGTATGAAAAGACTGATTTTTCGTGAAAGAGTTCTTTTAAAAATGAATAATTAGGTTTAATTTTGCAGTTGTTCGTCTCTAGAAACATTGCACTGGGATGGTAAATCTAAACTTCAATATTTTCAAGCGTATCTCAAAGGAGCCCAGGTAAGTAGTAAATTAAACTTCAGATATTACGTATACCCCACACACTCAAATATTTATAAAAAAACGCAGCTCAAGGTATTAATTGTTAATTATTGCAAATTTTATACCTTTACTCCTACTCCATGTACTTTAAATTATAAAATACTATTCAACATGTACTTTAAACTATTAATCTTTTTCGCCTATCGACGATTATTTTTAATTGAGACGAATAAACAATTAAATGTAATTAGATACCAATATGTTTTCCATATTGTCACATTCAAACACGTTGTAACAAATACTTGTAACTAATAAGAATAAACGCCTTGTCTTTTATAGATTCAAAAACTTAAAATTAAAAAAACATTTTCTTAGGTTTCTTACTGGTTGACAACCTACGCATTCCTAATTCATTTTGTGATGACACTTCTACGTTGGTATACCAATGTAGACATGGTACTCGCTGAAGAAAGAGAATTGCGAGAAAACGTATGTTTTAATTTTCTTTTAGTTTAATTGGTCTTATTAAATACATGTATGATTACTGATTAAAGTACGTTTATGCCAAATAACAATCTTTACTTTCAATTACCTAATATAAAATATAATTGTAATGATTCAAGCATTGCGATGGGGTCGAAAATCAGAAATGGAGATTTTGTATTTTCTACACGTTTTGGAGGGTGCCGATTCTAAAAAAGTTTTGAACATTGGTCCGTCCGTCTATCTGAAACCACTCTACAGCTAGAACTAAAAGAGCTACGACTTCAAATTAGATACACGAGTTCCTGCCGGACGTCATAATAATGTATTCTGCCATAAGTAAGGTAGCTACTGCCATAGAACTTTTTTGGTTTTAAAGATATTGCTGAAAATGGAAAAGAAACGACAGATTTCAAACTTGGTATACGAGTTAGCAGTATCTGTTGAGCGTCATATTAAGGTGTTTGAGAAAATCGGGCATGCGCAAATGGTAGCTGCTATAGAAGTTTTTAGGTATTAAAGTTATTCAAATTCCCTAATTGAGTATATAATGACCCTTAAATATATGGATTTATTGAGTGGTAATTAAAGTCATGTAGTATAACACACCCCTAGTTTTAATATTAAAAAGGTTTTCAGAAGACTGCTAGATGTAGCACAATCATGTTTCAGTTTTGTTTATGGAAAGAATAACTTCTAATCATTCTAACTAACTAATATCATTCAAAATTTGACTTATACTATAGAAACTAGGTAAAAAATTTATTGTTTTGTAGCCCAATTTTCATGATATTGTGTTGCAAGATCTGGAAGAGGATGAAGATACTTTGAGATCAGTAAGTCTGTATGCAAAACAGAAGTAATAAAAAGAATGTTGAAGGTTAGATGTTATGTACGTATTTTGCTTAAACGTTCCTATGTAATTTTAAATTACACAGAGATAGGATACATTTGTTAGATGAAATTATGTATCTATTACAATATTCCTTGGAATAAGTACATCCCAGTAGTGCAGGAAAAGTACATATTATAATAGCATAAGTAAAAATGATCGTTTGAGAAAAATAAATTAGTAGTAAGCCCATGGTTGCTTTATTTACCCATTTACTATTATATTATAATATGGTATATTCTCGTTTCACGGGTTTGCTGTGTTTGTGTTGGCTACCAATTTATTTGCTTTCCTTGTTAAGTTACTGTATTAATAAAATATAAATCAATTAAGCGGGTTTTAAGAATTCTGTTGGTATCAAAACAATTAACCAAATTCTAGCAGCACAATCATTCAGTTTATTAGCCATTTAGTGGGGTTTTTTTTATAGAATAAATAATTGTGAAAATAAATAAAAAAATATTACGTGGTTAAGGTAAAACACCATACAAATATTATTTGCACTTGAAATAAATATCACCAAGTAAATTAACTTTTAATGTGTTGAATATTCATTAATGAAATAAACAAAGAAAAAGCTACAGTAACCTGTTTTTATTATTTGACAAATACAACACTTTGCACATTAAATGCAAAGCAAGTGATGCCCAAAGCATCTGATACATTTTTTAATGTAGTACATTCCATTGAGCACACCACTTAACAGAATAAGAATGAGTACTTAGGACTTAATAAAAAACAAGGTAATATAATTGTAGCCCGGTGGTAAAGGGTACTTAAATAGTATTGTGAGACAATGCATACATTGACTTAAATATTTATTCTGTATGTTTTATTAAAGAACCACTGGCAAGTACAGGCTATAATAGCAACCTTTTAAATAGAATTATCTTTACTAATAACGTATAATGGAAAATACACATAATGTATCTGTTCTGTATAAACAGAATTTTAAAAAATCAAAAACTTCAGTAATTAAAATGATACCCTTTACCATGGGAAACATATTTATATAGGCATTCATCTAAAAGAAGCAATAAAGCATTCAATATATAATAATCATTAATGTTTCATAAAATGTGCAGAAGTGCAGATATGAGACTAGATAACAATATCTTGAAAATATCCATATTTTCAAAAGCTAACAGAAAGACGTACTAAAGGACCTAAAAAGTCCATTCTATGAGACATAAAAACATTTATTAAGAAGAAGAATATCAGAAGCAAGATTATGAATTATATGCACATAAAGAAATACGATTCAATACATATACTAAACAATTATTTCAATTGAAGCATTTCATAATTCATATGAAGCAGTAGGGACTGAAACAATATTAAAGAGCACTAAAACGACCATGAGATATTTGCAGAATAGATATAATCACCTAATAAGTTCGGATAACCTAATCAGGACATTGAAGAACAATGTAACAGACTAAATAAAAAAAAATACTCAAAAAATAAAAATACTATAACATGGTAAGAACTTTTTGGTAGTTATATTATTTTCAAATTTTACATTAAATATATATTTGCTTTGATATTTAGATATGTAAAGAGCATTTTTTTACACCTTTATAAATTTAGATCTTATTAAAGGATGTGGGCATTTTTAAATGTATAAACTTAGTTTTTTTTTATTTTAGCAAAATAATACTTTTTTAGCACACTTTATTCTATTATATATTCATATAAATAGATCACAAAAAAGTCTTTACTCAACTTTTTGTTATAAAACAATCTGCATTACAAATTTTATAATATAAAATAGTGTAAAAACGAAAAATACTGATAAGAATTGATTGACTAGACTTATAAATGGTATAAATAAACTAATCTACAGTGAGCCATTTTATACAAAAAGGGGTGTCACAACATATTTATCAACTTCAATACAACCGATCAAATTTAATCTTTCATAATGTAGATAAAAATTAACACTGGAATGTTTAAATTAACTTTTGAAAAATAGAAGATTGCATTTTTTTAACTTTGTATTGCATGATTGCTAAACAAGCCACTTTGAATAATAATGCTTCATGTAATTGTAACATTTTTAGTATTTCCAAAATAAAAATGCTTAATTAAATAACATAAAATAAATCCACAAAGATTTGATTGGAATTAATCTCATTTGTAGATCTAGACATTTATATTAATTTACTACATTATTAAATTATTAGATTATCAATATGAATTTTTTTTATTACATTCAGCATTTATTATTAATTTTTATCAACATTTATCAACGGAATTAATTTGTATAAAAGTCAATCAATATACATATGATATAAAACGTTAGTTAAATTATAATATAAATAAAAAACTCCATAAAAAAAACAAATACCAAACTGTAAAAAGAGTTACAACATTTAAAAAAAAACTAATACAATCTAAACTTTAAAATCAGAAGGGTTCTAAAAACATAATTAAATAAAACAATGCCATTATTATAATGAGAAAGGCGTGGGATTTACTAAATAAATGAAATAACAAAATATAAGAGTATGACAAACATAATAAATAATAAAATTTTGAATTGTATTAAAAAATCACAATTCCAAAAACAACATTTTGCTTAAAGCTTAAGGAGGGTATGATTTTATAAAAACTCAAAGGCAAATTTTTTCTTAAATAAAACTTTGACAAATTTCTTAAATAACAAAACATTCTTATTAACTATGGTATAGGTATCAACAAAATACCTTATCAAAAAAGTTAAATTTATATTTTACAACTTGTAGAAACTTATTTTAATGAAATGCACCCAGCCATTATAGTATTCATATTTAATCGTTGTCTTTGACATTTAATTATTTAGCAATGTAGAATGAAAGTTTTTATACACATTTGTATAATTTCCACTGATAAATTACAAGTCGTTTTGATTTCATGCATACAATATAAAAAAATTTGCAGTATACATATATCCAATAAATGTCTCTCAAAAATGTTTTGTAGACGCATACAAGATAGAAATATTTGACTTATATAAGTTTTAATTATAATTGACACTCTATTTACAATTTCTTTTCACGTAGCCATACTTTTGAGTAGCAAATGCATTGCATTTTGAATACAAGAAATTTTTCAAAATTCTTTTGAAAATATTTAGTTTGATATCCCAATATTGCCTTGATAGAAAAATAAATTAAATATAAAATGTTAATTTTTCAGAAGCTTATAAATTAAAAAAAAATTAAATTACATTAAAATTATTGTTTAGTTTTATGAGTAAAAACATGGTCTAGTTTGGTTTCCAAAGAGAAAAGATGTTTTTCTTCATGAATATTACAAATATATTATAGTCTTTAACTTCTTTCAATTCGTTTTTTTTAACTATTTAGTTTCAAATGTTTTTTTTAATCACTGCATAAGTCAAGTCTACTTTCAGCACAAAAAAAAAAATAATTAGCACAACCAAAACAAACAGTTTTATTTAAGTAAAAAGAAATATAAAACAAGTTAATTTGGTAACGATTTGTTACAAAATGTATCAAAAATACAACATTCATTACTAAATAACTTAACTTTAATTAGCCATAAAAGAACTAATCAAAACAATTTATTTAATATTTTTTTTAGTAAAATTATCAAATCTAAAACATTTATAACAAATGTTATACAATAAATCTTAGTCTTAACTTTTAACCTAAAAAGCTTATTTCAAAATGACTAGAAATGACACACATAAATATAAAACTATAAATACGACTTTTGGAAATGTTTAAATAAGTATTTGTGTTATCAATTAATGTAAAATAAATGACTTAGAGTAAACATTTTATTTATAGCTATTCCAAAGTTTTAAAAACTAGCACTTTTTATTGCATGTATATTTTAATATTTCTGAAGTAATTTGATGTACACAATAAATATTCTTATAAGAAATATTTATTAGCATATAAAGATCACAGTATAAAAGAGTGATTTACGGAATGTAAAAAAATATTTTGAGTTGGCATTAAAGCCTATTGAATTGGAAAATTAGCTCCTTGAAAAAGATTGAGCCAAGTGTGAAAGCTCAGCTTGTAAATTTTCAAAACTATTTTTTTTTTGAAAATGAGTAAATTTTAGATAATGAATTATCTTATTAAATTCGATGCAACGACCATTGAAATCACGATAATTTTGGGCTTTCCAGGGTTTACATTTAATTTATCTTCATTACATGTAATAACATTTTCATAAGATTTTGGCAAAAATTTAATTGTTTAGTAAATTAAAGGTTGTCCAATTTTAAAATGACAATAAAAGATAAACAATATTTAAATACATTAAATATAGATTATTATTTCATACATAAAACTTTAAAAAAAAAACATTGAAGGGATAATTAAGATATAATCCTTCGTTTGACATCAGTGTTCTTCTAACATATACTTTTACAACATTAAGCAGAGGATGCAAGATATGTGGTTTTCATATGCCTGTTACAACTTTTTTTTTTACCAGAAAACATTAAAAATTACACATATTACGAAAATAATACGTTAGAAAGGTTTGGACAATTATTGTCATTGCTTGGAAAGACTTCTAAAACAAAATTAATAAAGGATTAATAATTTAAAATTTTCATTACATTTTGATAATTTTTGTATTTAATTTAACTTTTATTAGTTACCACATAAGTATCTGGTAACTAATAAAAGCTCAATTAAGTACGAAAATTGGTAATTATTAGTCACTACCAACCATTCAATTAATACTTTAACCAGAAGAAGTTTTACAATCAAAAGATGTAAACAGAAAAAAAATGTCTGATTAAAACTCTCTGGGTATCAATATTATAACCTTAAAATTTAAATCTTTAAATAAATGAGCAAATATTTATGTATTTAAAGGATTTAGACACATAAATATGTATTTTAAAACCAGAATTGGTTTATATCAAAATCTAATGATACCTTCTGAGAAACAGCATGTATAACCCTCACCCACCCTATTATGCAATAAATAACATCATGGAACTGATCTTGTCTTATCCAGTGATAATCTACAACACCAATGACCCAATAAAAATATTAACTTTTAAGGTATTTTTTAAAGTTTCTTGCAAAACGAATCTGTAAGTCAAGTGAAAACCAAGAAAATAAACTAATTTTGTTTCAATACAAAATACCAAGCAGACTAACTTAAAATATATAAGTTAACAAAAAATAACAAATCATTTTTTTTTAAAGTTGCAACATGCAATGAACGCCCCCATATATTCTGGACAAAACAGTCAAGGTAGATTTCATAACAATAGGATGAGGCATACACTGATATTTAAATTATAAAAAAAAGAGAAAAAACAAGCCGAAAACAAGGTTAGCACTGACAATTTGGATGGGAGGGGGAAGTATGCTCGTTAAGTCTGGCCCCTTTCGACGAACTCACCTGATTCGGGTCAGAGTCAAGGCTCTCGGACATCTTGTCACAAATAATGTCCACCAACCTTTCAAACACAACCTTTACATTGATATTTCCCTTGGCAGACGTCTCGAAGAATCCCAGGCCCAGTTGGTCGGACAGCTGTTTGCCTCGCTCGGTAGACACAACCCTTTCATCTTCCATGTCGCACTTGTTTCCCACCAGAACCACTTGGGCATTGTCCCAAGAGTAGGTTTTGATTTGTGTCACCCTAGAGTGAAGGTTCAATGGAAAGATGTCAGGTGACATACTCATACAGGGTAGAAGTTGAATGAATAATTGGTGGTTTGTATCTATACATTCATAACTGGTGTGTGTGAGCTGAACTTAAATAGAAAAGTTAAATTTTATGTATGAACCATTATAAAACTTGTGTAAAAAAGTGATAAACTTGGCAATTCTAATAAAAATAGCCTCCTATATGGCCTTGATGCAGCCTTGTTTATCAGAGGCAATGGGTCAAGCTTTTTGACGAAATTTTTAGACTTTTTCTTTTCATTTTATTATATTCTTGAGGCCAACAACAATA
Source organism: Oedothorax gibbosus (assembly GCA_019343175.1). Classification (NCBI taxonomy): domain Eukaryota; kingdom Metazoa; phylum Arthropoda; class Arachnida; order Araneae; family Linyphiidae; genus Oedothorax; species Oedothorax gibbosus. Next base: position 16,795,683 of record CM033272.1, read on the forward strand.
GAAATAGTATTTGGCAGACGTTTTTTAAAAATAATGCTTTTGTTTAAGAAATATTTTCTACAAAATAATTTTAAATTAAATTACAAAACCTTAACTTTTGCTACAAACTTCAGTCTGATTGAATTATCTTTGCAATGCACTATAGCTACACATGGACCACAATAGCTATTTTTTCAAACCGATAGTACATCCAGACATACTGTATTTCACAGTACAGGTTAGTTTGTTATTCAACTATCTAGCTATAAAAATTATGCAAATAGTCTCTGTTAAACTTTTTAAAATAAAAACAATGTAAATAAAATATGATTTATGAAAATTTAATGATGATTTTAAAGTGGAAAAGTTAATCACTTAAACAAATATGGCCAGTACATCTTTTATTACTAATAGTGTATCACAATTCCTATTTGACTATTAAAAAAAGCATTTGCAAACTTTTGTGCAACAATATAAAAAAACTATTTTTACAAAACATTTAACTAATAAGTAACAAAAAAGAAGAAATTACGAACCAATCTTGTACACTGTTAAAAGACTCTTCATTTGTAACATCATACATAAGAATAAAGCCCATTGCTCCTCGATAGTATGCAGTAGTGATGGTTCTATAACGCTCTTGACCAGCTGTGTCCTGAAATACAAAGTAAAATAAATATGTTCTTTAACATGTTTGCTGCTGCAAATTGTTGTATACAGTCAAAGACAAACTAAATAGAGTATAAGGCCTCGACAACAAGTGGTTACATGATGATAGCGAGCGTACGGGCGGTACTATGTCTTCCCAAGCTCCACTACAGTGAAGTGGTGGAAATAGTTGCACAATGGGGAAGCTTTGTTTGGCTATGTCCTGACTACGCCACAAAGGCAACAAATGCCACAAAGGCAACAAAACTTGGCGACTTGGCAGAGTCAACCACCATGCTATTGCATTGCTTAGCGCACTTGGCAGTCGCCAAATTTTGTTGCTTTTGTTGCCTTTGTGGCGTTTGTTGTCGTAGTGAGGACATAGCCTTAGAATAAGTACACTGAAACAATTAGGGGAGCACATGGTCTTAACAAAATTACACAAAGATGTAACCATGTGCTCCCCTAATTGTTTTGAGCAGTGTATTAATGATTTACCCCATTTCACTTGAAAAGCGTTTAGCACGGTGAAGACGCCGTCGAATAGAGTTCAGTTGTGATGATAGAAACACGGTGAAGTAATTTTCTATATGATGACAAGTTTAAATATAATGCTAATTTTTGGGAGACCTGATCTCTATTCAGTTTGGCATTGTACAGTCCATCACGCATAGTTTTGATGCATCATTCTACTTAAGGGTTTGATGACAAACAAATACATTACCCATAACTACAATTTATCCACAATATAATTACTTAATTTTTCTTATATTTCTTAGATATTGGGCATTTTTATATTTTAACTGAAAGTAGCATACATGAGCACTAACCATAGACTGTTTTAAATTATGATAAGGATTTCACACATTTTCAATGATTACTAGAGAACTAAAAATATCATATCTTTAAAAGATGAACATCACTTTAAATATAGGCAATTTATTTATACAGTTTTTTAAATATTAAGAAAAAAATTAATGGTTAAAATGTTCAGTTTGCCTATAGTTATAGCAAAAACTTCAACATAGCCTGAGGACCCCACTACATAAACACAAAATAAAAAATATCTCATAAAAGTTTATAAAACAAGAGATAAAACAAGAATTTTATAAGTTTCAGTAACCACAATATAATAAATACTATGTAATGCAAGTACATAAAAATGTTTAAAAAAGGTATTTACCCAAATTTGCAATTTAACTCTTTTGTCTTGTCTAAAAACAGTTTTTACTTTGAAGTCAATGCCAACAGTACTGACAAATGCAGATGTAAAAGCATCTTCTGCGTACCGGAATAAGAATGAAGTTTTTCCTACACTACTGTTTCCAATAATAAGAATTTTGAACATGTAGTCGAAATTTTGATCAGCTGCATCTTTTTGCATAGCTGCCATCTGAAAAATGAAAATTTATAAACGTAACTTTTTTTTATTAACATAATAATTATGATTGTCATTGGACATGTTTCAGGTCTTGAATAGCAACTGGAATGAAAATAAATTCTTTCTCTAGACTTGATTGGGGAGTAAACGTTACAACCACATGACAAAACCACAAATGTGCAAAAACACAGGGATGGAAAACTGGATACTGTTAAACCCATCATTTTCGAAAACTGCCAATACCTAGAATTTGTACATTAGTGGCTTTGTCATTTGTCCGCCGATATGAATAAGAAAGATGCATAGCAAGTTCAAACTTTGTATTAAAAATGTATAAAGTTTCGCTTTTATTTTTAAAACCTCGATTTTATTAAATATTTATTCTTTGAACTGCAAATTAGTTTAACATCAATAAATAATATTAATTAAATCTGTGAAAGAAATTTAACGAAAATGGTTAATTTTGGTGTTTAGAAGTTTGAATTAGAACTACCTAAAGGCTGTGATTTGCGATATTTTTTCTTAGTTGTACTAATAGTGTGTTTACTGTTGAGTCAAATGTTGCGTGGTAGCAGACTGAGACAGATTCTGTTACAAGCCTATTTTTTGTTTTTGTCTAAATCAAGTATTTGCTATACTGAGAGTGTGTGTATATTCTATTAACATTCTTGCAATATGGTAGAAAAGAGGAACTGTTTGGAATATTTTTTACTTTAAAAAGGAAGGTGTATTGTCGTTCCAAAAAATTTATTGTAAAAAAAGAACTTATTTCATTCGACTAGAATAAAGGAAGTCTATCAAGATTGTATAAGGGATTTTATCAATTATAAATAGCATTTTATATAATTTTATTTATATAAACCAATAAAAAAAATTGAAAAACATAAATATTTCACAGAATAGAATATTTCTCAGGAATTCATAATAGCCAAGGCTTTTTTGTATTTTCTGCATTTGCCCGGGCATTATAACTGGGCATTTGCCCCAACTTATAAATACCCGGGCCTTTACATCACTATGTGTGAACAGAGCACCGTATGTGCAAAGTTGAGCTGTCATAAATTGTTTTAAAGTTTTAAACGTATTGCTGAAAAGAGAAAGAGCTACAGACCTAAAATTTAGTACATGAGTGCATAGTGTACTTGTTGGATGTAAGGTTTTCGATAAAATCCTGCATGCGCAAAAGGAAGCTGTCATAGAACCTTTTAGGTTTAAGAGAGGAATAGCTGAAAACGAAAACATTCTTGAAACAAATCTTTAACCAAATTCTAGTGTATCAAATTTCTATTGTTGAATAGAAATTGATAATTGTGTGACGTTTCACACCCCTAGTTTTAAATTATTTCTGTGGCATGCAAGTATCATAACTCAAAGCAAGTATCATAAACAAGTTTACTTCTATACAAAAAAAACTTATCTCTACATGTCTGTATAAGATATAATGCTACCTTCATAATTATAAAACTGACTGCTAAATACTGGAAGTAAATTTTTAGTGTATATGGTTCGATACTACTAATACCCGTACAAACTTAATTTTGGCTTTACTCTAAAGAGGGGTGTTTTTTTTTTGGTAATAACTTTTAGTTAATAATAGCGTTATATTATGAAAACATAAACATATATGCAAATTTTATTAACATTAATATAATAATAATAATTTTGGAATATTCAGAGAAAAAAAAATTGAAACAACATTTTGATAACATATTTTAATTTAAAACATTTTGAAGATTTCTTGGGTTCTTCCACAAAAAAAATATTAAATGCAGTTAGTTATCAAAGAATACTTACAACAAAATTAAATGCACTTCCTAAATAATAATTAAATTACAAAAATATGCAGTTTTTCAAAGAAAGTTCTTAACAAATATTATTAAAAGTATTAAATAAATCTAAGTGATATTTAAATAAATAATTAATCTTGTTTTAATAAGAAACTATTTTCTGTATTCCAAATTCTTTTAGTTGTTTAATAAAGAAACTAATGAGCTACCGGTGCATTAATGCATCTGCAGTGATGAAAACAAGAGTTTTGACAATTTAATTTATTTCATTTTTACAAAATAGAAACAGAAACAAAACAGCAAATGATTCGATTCACTACAAACCAAAGATTTTAAATTCAAAGAAAATAAAAGAGAAAAAAAGAATCTAACATCTTACCTTATTTCTTGAGACAATAATATATGATATTACGATTATGAATATTGATGATTGAAATGAAGATGATGGCGATAAGAGAATCTAGAGGCAGGACCAGCCGAGTTTTTCTATTGGTCGAAATTTGATGTGATAACACAATTAAAAGGTTACTACCAAATTTGGCTAAATATTGTTATTTTGGCCATTATCAGAATAATGGTTTTGGAATTAGGGTTATCCGTACCTCCGAAATTCTTTAATCTTTTCACCAATTTTAGCAATATATGATAGGCGAACACTCGTTTGGGTCTGCGGGCAATTTTGTTTTCAAATATCAGCTTGAGCTATTTAATGAAAGTTCAAAATGAAAGAAATTTAAAACTTCATGAAAACTTCAAAAAACGCATATAAAACTTTCAAGACAACTTGCGAAAATATAGCCGATATGATAAGATATATATTATTATTTCTCTCTGAAATATCAAATACAAAATGAACAAGATTATTTTTAGTTCCTTTCCTTTTCATTCAATCGATTGTACATTTCTGATTTCATTAAATGAAATGTACATTCGATTGTTCCGAAAATGGAACTAAAATAATCTTGGCTCTTTTGGCTACCATAATATCTCACTCAATAGTAACCTTTAATCTAACCAATAGGAAAATCCAACCGGTCATAAACCTAGACGTTCTCAATGGAAGATTGATATTAGTAATGTTTATAGATACGGATTAAGGCAAAAAGAATCTAAGAATTTATAGTACGGTAATATCCTTTCATTCGTAACCGGTGGAAATGAATAGCTCTAGTGCGATGGCCTTTATTAACCATAATAGTTCAGTAATAGTGTAACTATATACATTTATTGCTTAAATATGCATACATGGAGTCCACAGAAAAATCAATGAAAAAATCATTAAATAAATCCACAATAAAATCCTAGAATGGAGACTGGCGGAATTACATCACTTGAAACATGTCAATTATTTTTCAAATAATGAATTTAGTTTCTGAAAGTAATGGCAACAAAATAAAATAAACATTTTCAATTTTAATTATTTTCATTTAAAGTTCTATTTAATTTTCCCAGCAGATGGCGTCAGGAAAGTAAAAAAAAATGATCGGATTTGAGCCAAAGTGGTGTAGTTTTTTCAGAAAATTCGAATTTTCTCTAAAAATATAACACTTTGAAATCTGAAAGTTCAAAATTCATAATCTAAGTATGAATTACACATTTGTGCCAAGCTACGAGTCAAACAGATACCTAGTTTAAGAGTATGAGACACATACAAAACTTCATTTTTAGCTTCCACACTACGTTTCAAACGTAAAAAGTGGAAGGTATTATAATCGTTCAGTCCGTCTGTCTGTCCGTCACCCACTTTCATAGCCCAAACTACAAATGCTGCGGACAAGTGTGATACGTCAAAAAATTCAGCGCATCGAAATTAGAATACATTGAAAATTTCAGAAAAGAATTCGAATTCGAAGTACTTCTAAAAAAGAAATTTATGTATGTAAAGAGAACCGATTGTACTCGACATGCTGCCAAATCGCTCAGAGAAATGGAGCCCGAATAGAGTGGCAAAAGTGCTAGTTAATTTATAATTTTGATACTGAGAAAGGAAATACATCCAGGGGAAAGGGGAGAATCGAACCCGCACCTATTACAGTGCTCGGACTGCTAGCGTTATGGCCCGCGATCCAAACCACTCGGCCATCGGGCCCCACATGCCACCCTATATTGTCTCCGTGTTGGTCCATGATGCGGTTGGTAGGTTCAGTCTCTACCCTACTATAGAACTCTTTGAGTACTTCAATTATTTAAAAAACTGAAAAATTTAATGCTCATTTAAAAAGCATAGGAAGCCATTTTTATTAGAATTAAATCACCATTGCCATTAGCAACAATCGCTCGAGAAACTTCAATTCATTTAGACAATAAATTAAAATAAATTTATTTTTGCGACATTGATTAGTTTGAAATGACGTCAAATATATTTCACTACGGATTCGTTGTATGTTGATATGAAATGTTTTCATTCTATTTAAAAGCGAGAAATATGGCATATTTATTCTTTGAAATATAAATTAATTTTTGCAAACGATAAGTAATAATTATTGAATTCTGGAAATAAAATAAATGAAACTAGCCAAATTGCTGTGTTTGTTGCCTTTTTACTTGTTAAACCAACTGTTGTGTGGAAGCGGGTTAAGTGCCAGATTATGTTACAAACTACTTGTTATTATTATAGATATCTGAGCGGAATTCTGGAAAAGGCTTTTTTTATTGTATATCAGATATCACTTGTATAGTCTCACGACTTTAGAAGATTCCGATATTTTTTCGAAAATTTAGGATTGCCAGAAATTAGCTTCTACTTTTTTAAGTTGCCAAAGTTTTGCTATCTTAAAATGATCGCAGTTTCCCGATTTCATAAACGGCGGAATCTCCCTATTTAAGAATCGCCGAAGATACCCGATTTTTGAATCGCGGAAGCTTTCTGATTTCAGTGTCGTCGAAGATGGCTCACTTTATAATCGCCGTAGATTTCTGAGCCTGATTTTTTTTGTGAACAAAGGTGAATTACTTTTATTTAGAAATTTCCATTTAGCTTCGGGGCGGTCGGTTAAGGAGATACGGTACCCAAAAATTGCTCAAAATATCGATTTTTCAATTTTTACTTGTTATTATAACACAATATCTTCTGAACATTTACTGAAAGTTTCATAATGATACCTTCTGTAAAAAAAAGTTATTAAAAACTTTCTGGAGTCATTCCTATAAGTTTGAATACGTATTTCGCCTGCTTTCAACCTTTTTTCTTTGTTTCGCGTTTTTAAATTCTTGTGTTTAATAAATCCCTAGGGCTTTTTTGCTAATTAAGTTAGAATTTTGAAATTTTTAACCTGTGTTCTTATATATAAGGTGCACAAAATTGTGCATGGAATAAGGTCTACTATGTATAGTTTTTTTTAAATGTTTAATTCAATAATTTGTTTTTGTTTTTTTTGTGATTTTCAGTATAAATGCATGTTACTTTTTAACTGTAGCTTACATTTTAAAATACATCCACAGTTCTTGAACAAATAGTACTAAAAACAAACTATAAAAGTTTGGTGGAGTTATTCTCAAAATTGAAAGAGGAGTAGCGTTTTAAAAAAGTTCAAAATTGTGACTTTTTTTTAAATGTTTTGGGTACCGTATCTCCTTAACAGAGAGTTCCGGATAAAAGAGGGACGGATAATCGAGGTTCTACTGTATATTAAAAAATAATGGACCTGAAATATGTTCTCTCGAATGTAACTCTCGAACCTATTACACAAGCATTCATTACTGATCATGAATATTTTTAACTGACGATCTCATGGGACTGCTATATACCCTGACTTGAAAATCCAGATTTCGAAGTATTTTAATTCTATATAAAAGTAAAAACTATTAATATTCATTAAAATTTCCGGATAAATTAACTATTTCGTTCGAATATATTATGAAGATTAACGAATTAATGAACTTTGATAAATTAATTGTAGGAAATAAAAGAACCAGAATAGTCACACAAAAAAATTATCCCTGACAGGAATGCAAATGAAAAATTCTGCCTGTCTCACTTTTATACAATACCAAGATCTCGACCAAGAATGTCCTTTCGATGTTTACTACACAAGGCAAATGACCTCCAGAAACTAAAATATTATTGTAAGAATTTCGTCTGTACCAGAAAACCTCATCGACGCCGGAGGGCAGTTCAAGGGTTAAATGACAGGTAGAGAAAAAGAACCGGTTAGCAACTTTTTTTTTATGTGTCTTCTGCTCACTTATGAAGTCACTTTCACTACCACGGTCGAAGAAATAAACGTCTGCCAGAACATTTCCACTTGTTTGGCTAAAACCAGGTAAGACGCATCATAAAATATTTTTGCTCAGTTACAACTTCTTTTCTATTCTTTCCATTAATTTAAATACGTGAATTTTCATGTAGATTAGTGTTAGAAAAGTATATTCTTTCATGTTCAGCTTAAATTAAAAATTATTCATTTTGATAAAAGATAAGACATATTCTTAGAAAGATTCTAAACTTTAGTAAACCTGGAGGTTATTGGTAATAACACAAACAGATAATAGGGAATTGATCTTACTGTTATATACTTTTTACACATCTATATTCAACAGACTTTTGCGATCACGACCAAATTTTGATTGCTTACGTCTAATTTTCGACATTATGCTTATTTTCTAATATTCAGATGAATTTTTCATGTTCAACAATCCAAATCTCTTGTAATATAAAGTCAATGACTCAGCCAGAATTTGTTGTATGTTGAAAATTAAAGGTGTCTTATTGGAAATCATTGTGAAATTGTAATAAATAATAATTGATCAAGCCCGTTAACTTGATTAAAACAACTATAACTGCTTAAAATGGTTAACAAATTATTTGAGCATTATAAAAAGACAGATATAATTTAAATATTTAATTAATTAGGGTAATATAAAACTGAATTCAAAGAAAAAAATTTGCCTTAAAAAAGGTAATATTGACAGTCCATTTGCTTTTATTAAAATATTATATGCTTAATATTAGTGTTTTCTGTATTATCTTTCTTTATTGGAAAACACACTCTTGCCAGAAAATTAATAACTTTAAACTAAAAACTAAGTATTAGCAGAAGGAAGGTAGTAGCATCGTATCGCAAAGTTATTTAACTATGAAATTAATTTTTCCATAGTAAACAACAAACACTTATTTAACATCGAAGGAACATTGTTAATAAGAAACAAAATAAGCTTGTAAAATCACGAAGTCATAAACTATATAGGAAACTCTTTTGTGTAATCTTTATTTTCTTCCTACACGGCCACATCAAGTTTTAAATAAAAAAATGAATTACGACATTGATAAAGTTAACAAAGAGTGATTAGATGTCTTATAATTATCATTTTAAATCAGCGTGAGATCCTCTATAAAAATCGAATCCCTGGACCATGGCACTTTTCACACACCTCAAAGAGCGGTCTTACCAATCCAAAAGTTTGAATGTTCGAATCCTGCTTCTGTAGTATTGATGTTCTCATCCATTTGGAATCAGCTTTACAGTAATTCATGATCCGATAGCCCATATACGTCACAAAAAAAAACACCAAACCTATAAATAATATTTGGACGAATTTGAAAGTTGAATAGGCTATAAAAACAACGTGACCTCTTTATGCTCTGTTGAAGTTCAAACTGAGAATCCAATCCGAAGTGGCGTTTCAACTAAGCAATTTCCACTTGATCATCACAATGCACGCCACTAAGGTAGGACACGTGTTGGCTGCTCATTCAATGTTTTGACGGACGCAAGGGGCGTTGGACAAGCTCTCGACACTTGCTTGCTGGGATAATACATAGGTGTGTGGATTTGGATTGTTTACATTTTGAAACTGTATTGAAGGATTTTGATGAGCGGTTATTGTGTTAAGAAATTAGATTTTTAAAAATTAATTTAATCCTTGAAAATTAATGTTCAAGTAAATGCGTAGAAAGTAATACGTTTTGTTTATAATACATAAAAGAGTTTCCCTTTAATTTGTTGAGTTTGATTTCAACTCTGAGAAACAAGATTTTTTCTGTATTAGGAATATATTTGAATTATTATAGAGAATTGTGTTTTTGATTATGTTGTATCTCTTATGATTATAAATGGTTACTCAATGGATTTTTTAAATTTAAATTTCCCTGTTTTAGGATGGTATTTTTTTTCTGATTCTTTTAAAAGTCTGGGTTATTATTGCTATTGCGAGGAATACCTACCGACTACTACGAAAATTAAAAAAAAAAAAAACAATTAAACATATAATATTAAACACAAATTTATACTATTTTGCTGGACTAAGATTTAATTTGTTTTACAATGAGAGTGACTTTTAATTGTATTAAATTTTAATAAAAAAATTAAGTTTAATGCTTGGAGAATCAGGCAATTGGTTTTTGGTTTAATCCCTGTATAAATATTTCTTTTTGATTCTAAAACATAAAAAAATTTGGGGGAAAACATTAACTTTTTTTTATCGAAGTAATTCGAAATACTTTGATTAAGAAAAAATAATAAATCTGAAAAATGCAATTTTTTTTTAAAGAAAAAATCTTTTTTACAAAATTCAAAGGACTTCTCTAAACTTGCAATTTTTTTTGTTAAATAACAATTCATTTTTTAAAAACGGCGTTTCGTTATGGTTATATGCTACTAAACATTGCAAAAATATAAAAAGACAATCTTTGGGACTGAATTGAATATTGTTAATCTGTCAATATTGAACACCAATCGCGTAATCAAACAGGTGTCGTGGATCAATAACTGATAAAGTAATTTAACTTTCAAGAGGGTAGATGAAGAAAGTAATACACAAAAAGGTGAACTAAGTTGATTTAAATTAATAAAAGACTATATTTTAAGTTATTTAAATAATAATACTTTTTTTATCATTAAAATATAAAATTGGCTTGTTTCAGGTAACGTATTTCTTCCCAGCTCTTATTCTTGCTTTTCCTCCGATCTGTGCACCGATTGGTGCTCTCTCACGTGACATTGATTCACTAATCGGAGCTCGAGAAAGAATTTATTTTCATTTTTATAATTTTTTTGTCACTCAATACCTGAACTATCACATTGAAGTTTTGTCTAAAAGAAAAACTCCTCTAGATTGGTTTTATTAACTCACGCCGTTCTGAAACTATCAGCTGCACTTTGGGCTAGTAATGACGATTCGTGTTATTTTTTTTCTTTTAAAGTTCAAGAAAGATACCCATGATCTGGGAACTATACCTCGGAGTATGAAATGTACGAGAAATATTGTAATAATATGTGTATAAAGCATATAAATTGTCAGGAATAAGAAAAACTTGTTTCATTAAAATCAGTAAATGTTCCAAAATTATTAGCACCCAGGTAGTAATTTTCTCAATTTTATTCGTTTTACATTTCTTTCAGCTCTGTCAGTTAGTTGTTTTTTTTTAAAATCTAATGAACACTAATTTGTTCCCCATTACTGATTGTTATTTTTTAAATATTTTTGATAACTAGCAAATAAATACCTGTTCTTCGCGCGGACTAAAAAAAATATCAAATCGATCCAAGTATATGTACCATTTAATCTGCTATAGGATAAGAAGCTTATGTTAATGTTCCCGCTAGTAATAAAGTATGAAATGCCGTTTTATTAACTTAAATATTATGTACCTATAAATTATGTAGTAAAAAAAAAGGAAAGGGCCACAAAACCAAAATGTAATTCTGCACTGGTTCGAAACAATACAATTTGTGCAAAATAATGAAAAGCTACATGTGTAATAATATTAATTGAAATGCTATATTTAGATCGACATGGTTGAGAATGGGTTATGAAAATAATTAGAATCTACTTCCGCAATATATGTGAACATATCCGCTCCAAATATTTCGATAAATCTTTATCGCTTCTTTTTTTTCCAGTTTAAAAAACATTTTCTGCGGTTTGTAAATTGTTCTAATGCGTTTGAAAACACATTTACATTAATTAGTCACTTTTAGCTTGCATTTTAAGAAGAATATAAGAAAGTTTTATATCACTAAATCAATTTGGCCTCTCAAATTTCTTAATTAGTATTCATCGCTTTTTTTTTTTTAATTTTAAAGATTAAGTTTTTGAGGATCTAAAAATATGTTTTCTAAGCAGTATCAGTATACATAATTCGTATCAGTTATTTTCTAAAATTATGTCAATTTTTTTAAATTTCAATAAATTGTAAATTCTGTTTAATTTGTACAATAGACATGCTTTAAGTCTTGAACGGCAACAGAAATGCTGAATGAAAACAAATTCGTTGTGGACAAACAATGGGAATGTTTCTTATAATATCACGCTCTCCATACTGCGATTTCATTGGTAATTTTGTTTTCTTTCCGTACTACGTGAAACAAGCCCATTGGTGAATCTATGCCACGTGTGAACAGATCACCAATCAGAGCATTGACGGAAGCAATTGCAGGAATGAAAGCTGGAAGGAATTACCGTCACCTGAAAAAAAAAAACAATTCAATTTCAATTCTGACTGTTTTGTAACAACTAAATTGCGAACGGAGCAATATAATATTAGATATCGTTATTCTCTTCTCTGCAACACAAATGCGAATTCATTTGATGCGTTCCACGAAACGAACAATGCTTTAAAGTCATTGAAAATAACATAAAGCATTTCGCAGCTCGTATGATTGCGTGATACTGAATTGATATCATTTACCAGCTGTTAAAATATACGCAACAAGGAAAAGATCCTAAAATTTAACAGTTAAACATTGGTTTCGAATTTATTTATTGTACACTTAAAACTTATGTTCTTGTATTGAGTTCAGTATCAGTTCTCTATTCTCGCAAGAAATAACTCAGAATGTTTGATATATTTAGGGGTAAAACATATTATATAAATAAAATATATGTGGTTAAATTTGAAAGAAAAGAACAATCCACACATTTTATGCATTCTAATGATATTCGACATGCCTTTCACATAGACGCTAATATTTTGTCAGTTTCATTCTAAATTGTCCGATTTTTTTAAAGTATCGCACAAAATTTTTCAACACAAACATGCATCGCAAAAACGAAGACAGTTTCAATCAAAATATGCTAAAAAATTAAAACATATTTTATTATAGTAAAATGATTATATACGTGTCACGTGGATTTAATTTGCAAAACTAATTTATAGGCAACGCTGCAAACAAGAACTAAACAACAGTTATTAAACTTTAAAGTACTTGTAAGATATGAAACTACACAATAAAACTCACGAAATAATTTTGTAAGTTTTATTTTTATATGGTAATGGTTTTTTCTGTACGTATATGACTATTTTTTTATATTCAATAAACCATAAGTTACCTTCTTAACTGGTCTGAATTGGACTTAAATCAAACCAGAAAAAAAGTTCTGTCGTATATAAAACGTTGCCTTCATATATTTAAGTAATTTTTGTATTAAATTACGAAATGATTGATAAAGTAATGGTCAGTAAAACAGTAAAGGGTAATAAACGAGGAACTCCGCTAACGTTAACTTTCCCGCAACAAACCTTTTAACGTAGTGAAACAACTTTTACAGATAAGCAATAAGGTCGAATGAGAAACAACCTTGTGGTGGCATAAAATCCTACTATCGTAGGAATAGGATCACTCCATAAAACGAATATAATATTTTGGGGCTTACAAAATTATCTTAGAAATACCCATAAAATATCATAGGTACGTGCTATTTTTAGATACTATTTGATTAGTATTTTGGATTTATTTGCCAATGTTATAAAAAGAAATAACCGTAGCTGAAATGGTCATAACAAAAACCATTAATATACTTATTGTACTCATGAAAATTCGCAAGAACTAGTTAATTTTTGAATTCATACTATACAAACCGTTTTTAACCGTTAAGTTGCTTTTGTAGTAAAACTGGACAAACAAAAAAATAACCCGTCACGGTTCTTTTATTTATATATATAAATGGGGACCTCCACTTGTAAAATAATATACAACCTATCATTCATCTATTAGAATAAAACCATGCTACGGAATACCATTAAACCATAATGCAACCAACCGATGCTACATCATGTCTCCCTATTTTCAATTTCTTTTTTCCTTGCACAGCGCTTTCGCCATTCTCTCGAAGATAGTTGTCAAGACTCGCAAACAACTCTGTGACGATCAGCGTGTGAAGAAATGAGTAGTTCCAGGAAGAGCGTGTTCGTGACAGGCGGAGCTGGTTTCATCGGCAGCCATACCGTCATCGAGTTGCTGCAGGCAGACTACGAAGTGATCGTCATCGACAACTTCGTCAATGCCGTCCCAGGTGATTGCAACACTTGTACTTTAAATGAATCTCGAAGGGGTCATGGCGCCACGAGAATTTCCCACCAAGCTGTTTTCTTTCGACATTTTAGTGAAAGAAGATGTGTGGATGGAAATCTCCCTGCGGACATGGCCTTTTTCAATTAGCGATTCAAATGCATTTGGGGTTGATTTGTTATTTTAAATGGATTTTTTTTCTGCTTCTAGAGTGTAGAAGCATCTATGATAAATATGAGCATAAAATTTATTAAAAATATGAAAATCTGAAGAGCTTATAAAGGCATTGATATTTCGTACAAATAGTTAGTTTGCACCAAAAATTTTTCAACTAAACATATCGTGCCTGAAATAAAAAAAATTTTTAGGAAAGGCGCATACAAATTAACCCCAAAAAAAAAAATTTAAATGATAGACAGCTTGTTCTTAATATTTTCTTTTGACACGAAAATTACAAAAGGAAAAAACATAAAATATAACATCTTTGTTTTAATCCAGTTATTTTCACATGAATACTTAATATTCAAAAGTAAAACTTCACTTTATCCAAATAATATTTTAACCCTCTGAGGGATACAGACGTATAAACCCGTCACCTGACTATCAGGCTTCCCAACAACACATATCTTTCATTTTTAATTTATAAAGTTTATAACTTTACTGAATTTAGAATTTTGAAGTATGAAGAAGTCATTTGTAATTATCTGCTACAGAAATACAATTTTAAAAAAATTATTACAATTTTGAATTTTTTTTATTTTAAACTCGCGCAATGAAAGCAAGTTTACACTTTAGCCAATTTGTTTATCCCTGAGAGGGTGTAGAGAAGGGCTGGGTTATGGTAGATAATATAAGCTAATATTTATGCTTCAAAAAAGTCTAAAAAAATTTGGTTTATAAAAATTATAATTTTTAAAATATGGACAGTCCGATTTCTTGCAACTTCTAGATAACCACCACACTCACGGAATCGTAATGTTACAGCCAACGTAATACATGTGTGTGCTTAAATCGTATTGGAAACAAATAAACAGTAATTTCGAGATATATATAAATTCTTCTTTAAAATGTTATTGTTTACAATTTTATGAAAAATACCTACGGTTATACACTATACACATGTGAATGCACTAATATTATTCTCTTTCATAAAACAAGTATATTTTTAAAATTATCGTTATTCCTTCCTCTATCCACGCGATTTACAAAAAAAAAAGATTCTGATATTCTATGCTTTCACGTAAATAATGTATTTGACACCTATACACAAAACCAGCGCTAATTACTTTTGCCTCTCAATCGTCATTAAAAATCAATTATATAGAAAAAAATATATACGGGCCTGACATATTTATTCCTTAATAATTAATAATGACTACACTTAACACACATATGGAAGGTCTAGTTGCAAAACTCGCATTTTCCAAAGTTTGACTAAAAGATATCGGGTTCGGTCCGGTCATTAGCAACTTTTGACGATCGTAAATTTAATCGGTATTCCGATTAGGACCATCTTCGATGAAGAGACCTTTGGGTCGGTCCAGATTTGATTGGATACAAGATAAAACAGATTTAATTGGACAAAGTCACCAATAAACGGACCAGCGGAATGCAGATCCTATATCTTAGTTATACTTTGGAGAATGTAGCTTTGTGACCCTACAATACAGTTAACCTCGTGTAAAGACTGTCGAGGGTATGATTAAACCAAATACAGACTACAAACTCGTTTGAAATACAAACAAACATAATTGAAACAGCTCCCCAATTAGTCACTTTTCGCTCCTTCATTAACTATTAACTATACGATTGAGAATTTTTTTTTCAAATGTCACGTGCTTCCTCGATTCTTTGCAAAGAAAAACGAGCAATTTTTTTTAAAAATTAACTTTTTACTTTTAGCCAAAAGATATCCATTTGCAAGTCGTTCGGCATAGAACGGACAGGTCACAAGAAATTTGATTAGAGTTACTAATGTAATCTAAACTCTGGAATTTTTTCAATGTAAGGATAACGAACTGTTTCGCTATTTTCCGGATAAATCGTAAAGTTTTTTAAGCATACACAAGTAAAATAACAGTTAAGATTGTAAATTATTTTTGATTTGTCAAAATTCACAATAAAAACATACTGTTCGGATTGTTTTTTTAAATGATGAGGAAAGAAGATGTTTCAGCTGACGAAGTCGAATCCATGATCACTAAACTTACAACAAAGTAAAGGGAGGATATTAAGTCTAACAACGACTGCAACGAAAGTGTTATAGACGAAATAAAACATTTTTAATACTTGCTAGAAAAGAAACACCTTTGGTCTCCAGCGGAAATGTATAACTTTCTGCAACACGAATTAAAATCGACTTTTTCATGTGTGGAAACGCTGTTGCGTATTTATCTAACAATTCCGATTAGCAATGCAATTGGAGACCGTTCTTTCTCTGCACTAAAAAGAATAAAGAATGCGCAGAGAAATATGATTGGACAGATACGCCTTAACGCCTTAGCGATTCTGAACATCGAATCAGATGAAACAAAAAAAAATTATTTCGACGAGGTGATAAACGAATTTGCAAAAAGAAAATGCAGAAAGAAAAAGTTGTAAATGGAAAGTAAGTATGTAAATATAAGATAAGGGCATTAAAAGTATAAGTGAAATTCTTGTCTCTTGTAATATTTAGACAAGACTATGGTTCTTTCTTTCAGCCCCGATTGCGTCACTAGCATTTCATGCTCCAAAAAAGGGGAGGGGAGAATCCCAATTTACAAACTGGTTAATCCTTCATCGTGCTTTTATATTTGTACGAGTATTAAGATTTTTTATTAATTCTAATTTCTTTTTTTTTGGGGGGGGGGGGCGAGGGGGGGCCCCAAATTCGGAGGCCGCCTATGGCCCCAACATCCATAAACGCGTCACTGGAGAATGTGAGCTTTGCAACTAGACCCTACATATATCAGGTTCACCCTCGTTAAAACTGTCAAAGGTATGAGTTTAGACCAAACAAGACCACAAAATTCGAATTTGAGAAATAAAAACAAACATTAAATTGCAAAAACAAGCTCCCCACACATTTAATCACTTTTACACTCTTCATTAACTATTAATATTCGAGTAGGATTTTTTTTTCAATCACAGTGCTTCCTTTTCGATTCTTGCAATTAGAATAATTCGAGCAAATTTTTTTATAATTTTTACTTTTAGGCCAAAAAGGTGATGCCCCAAGTCTTCGGAGAGCGGAGCAGGTCACCGGAAAGAAAGTTATATTTTATGAGTGTGACCTAATGGATAAGTCTAAACTTTCTGGAATTTTTTCAAAGGTAAGGATATTTTAGAACTAGTTTCGCTATTTTACCGGATACATCCTCAAAGTGTTTAAAGCATACATTGCAAGTAAAATAACAGTAAAATTAAATTATATTTTTCGTTTGTCAAAATTCACAATTAAAAACTTACTTGGGGTGTTTTCGAAACTTATGGAATCAATTGTCATTTATTTTTTTATTTAAAGTTTAGAGATGTGAATCTTTACAGAATATAAATCAACACGATATAAATTTATAATATATAAATAATCTACAGTATACACTCTATTTCAGCACAAAATTGATTTTGTAATCCACTTCGCTGCAGTCAAAGCTGTTGGAGAATCGATGCAAAAACCTTTATTCTATTACAAGAACAATGTTGTGAGCACAATTTTTCTGCTGGAGGTAAAGTATTTCGTAAATTTTCTTTGTGTGTAGTGTATAATAGTTTTCTATAATTCTTACGATATGTTTTATTTTGTATATAGAACTTAAATACTAAAAAAATATTTTGCTTGAAAAGTGTCTAAAAAGATTTAACTTTTCAAAATTACGATCCGATAGATATTTAAAGCAGGTTTTATACCCTTTGATCACTATATTTAAATGTATCACTTTCAAAGTTTATAATAAAGGTTTGCTCTATTTTTCTGTTTTTTTTATCCTATCACCTATTTCTTATTCGCGACCTGAATTTGCGATCCACAAAAGTACAAACCGCCTAATACAGACCATGCACGGGGTGACATCTTGAGAGTTGAATGTAGGTACAAACATCATCACACTAGAGCTGCACGAGGGCTTTTGGCGACGAGCATCGTAATTTAGAACCACAGTGACGAGCCCACACTTGAGTAGGCACCAAACGCAAATGCTAAGGGTGACATAGTACGCAGCGTTGAGACTTTGGAATACTTTAACGTTAACTTCTTCTACACTGGGTATATTTTCAGAGATTTGCAACATATCAATATTATTAATTTATTTCCAGGTAATGAAAGAGCACGGAGTGTACAATATGGTTTTCAGCAGCTCATGTGTGGTGTATGGAAATCCACAATATCTTCCGATTGATGAGTCCCATCCAATCGGAGATGTAACTAACGTTTATGGACGGACAAAATATGCAGTTGAGCAAATGTTGGTTGATATCTGCAGAGCAGAAAAGGCAAGAATTGTTAAATTAACATTTTGTTATTACGTTTTTCTTTTTCAAAATTTAAGGCAACTTGTATGAACGTGTTCTAACACGTTTTAAAAACACTTTTTTTTTCCTACGGATTTCGGAAATTCCTATATGGACAAAATCTTAATTTTTTTCAATTGTGTGCATAGGCTAAAACTGCATAAATTTTATGTTCTTGTACAAAACTGTTGAAATTAGAACTGAAATTAGTTATTATGATAAAATTACTATAATTAGACTATGATTACTGAAATTACTACGATTAAATTGCTATTACTAAAACATCAAGAAGAAACCTAACACACTACAACTATAAAAGAAATATAACAAAACAACAAATAGTTTAAATGATAAAAATTACTTCAACAATGAAATGGTTTAATCAGCTTCATGCAAATTCTTCTATTCTTCATTAATTTTTCATATTTTGCAGCAATGGAACATCATTTCATTACGATACTTCAACCCTGTGGGCGCCCATCCTTCAGGTTTGGTTGGCGAGGACCCGACAAGACCCTTCACCAATCTGATGCCATTCATAGGACAAGTTGCCACCGGCCAAAGGGCAGAACTAACTATTTATGGCAGCGACTATGATACTGTGGATGGAACTGGTACAAATATTAACTCACTTATATGCACTTTAAAAAATATTCACTTAATTATTTTGTCATTTAAATTAAATGTCTACAATTCTGCAGGAGTAAGGGACTTCATTCATGTGATGGACTTGGCTACGGGACATGTTGCTGCTTTGAAGAAACTGGAAAAGAACCCACGATACAAGGTGATATTTTTTCATTTTTACAACATACTTTTAAAAATTCTATTAATTTTAGCGTATTAATAACTAAAATAAAGTAGTGGATTCAGAAGGTAAATTTTTTTCATGTGTAATTATATTAATTTATACATTTTATTTTAATTATAGATTAAAACTTTACAAGCAAATTTAAGGTAAAAGCTTAATGCTTATTTGGTAATTATTATAGGAATAATAAATGTGATAAAAGAGTAAGTTTTTTAATTAATATATTGACTGATAAGTATTTTAGCTAACTCTAGTGTTGTTACTAATAATAAGGGTTTTGATTATTAATTTGTAAAAAAATTTTTGAAAATGAGAACTTCAAATTCCGATTATTTACTACAAATGAACACTTCCTTCACAAATAGCCATTAACCACGACTGGCAAGAAAATTTACCATGTTAAAATGATCTTTCTGCTTAAGTTTACCTAAATAAACAAAATATGAAACAAATGAAGGCCATAGTCCTGAACAATTTAAGTATTTAAAATTAAGCTTTACAAAAAACGAATTAAAAAAAAATTAAGTTTTTATTCGTAAACGAAGGTGTTGTTGGTATTCACAAAGTCATTGTTAATGGATTAATCAAACTTTTATGACATTGATAAACAAAAATTACATACAGATTAATTTTCTACAATGCTTGTAAACAACACATTTTACGTTAAGGTGAATAAGGTGATTAATGAAAGCATATGTTAGGTCACCAAACCGAAGTCTTCTCTCTGTGTAAATCCAATGGGGAAAAATAATTTTCTAAGCCTCATTACTCTGGCTGCATAGAATATTTTTGCAAACATTCTATTTTATATAATAAATGTAGCTGGCTTATACATCCCTATAATTCCACTTTTTAAAATTAAAATTAGTTGGAATATTTTGTTGTAAAATTATGTATGAAAAATCAATAAATATTCAAACCAATTTCAAAAAGTGGTATTACAGGGACGTTTCAGTCATCTACTTTTATCATAAAAAAAAACTTGGTAAAAATATTTAATGCAGCCAAAATAATTTGGCTTAGAAAATAATTTTTCCCCGTAGGATTTAACACGGAAAGAAGATTTTGATTAGGAGACCTGACTCTTACTCCCTTTCTCTCTCACATAAAATATTGGAATGATAAACTTTTGTCATAGACTTTTCTAAATAGTAAAAAAAATATTTTAGGTTTACAACTTGGGCACTGGCCAAGGTGTTACAGTGGCCCAGCTGGTCGAATGTTTTGAAAAAGTTAGCGGCAAAAAGGTAGGCCATAATCCTCAGTGAAAATTATTGATGTTTAGCCTCTTTCTGCTTAAGTGCTTAACTCAAACTATTTTTCTATGAAGTATGTTTTCTCAATTAACAATGTTTAATTAACTATAAATAACTATGTAATTATGTTTAATTATAATTAAATTTAACTATAGGGTTTTTTCTAAATAGGTTGAATGCAAGTATACAGACAGAAGGCGTGGAGATATCCCCGCTATTTGGGGAGATTGCAGTTTAGCAGAAAAAGAGCTTGGATGGAAGGCCCAGTATGGGCTAAAGGAAATGTGTAAGTATACAATCAGAAATTACCTTTTGTTTAAAATCTACATTTTTTACATATCTAATCTTATATAACATTCTGCTGAAAATGTGTGTAGCTCGATCATTAGAAACTATGGCTAAAGAATTTCCTTTAACTGGATGTTACTATACATTTGATATTACTACAATAATTTACAAAAATATGCAATATTTTTTTCAATTTCTAAACCTAAACTGAACAAAACTTTCATCGAAAGACTTTTAACCAACTTAAAATTAAACTAACCAACCTGTTAGGATTTAATAATATTAATAAATCAAAATTAACCTTACTTGTGTTTTATCTGAAAATTTAGGTTATTTTGTTTTAAAAAGCAAATCCATTGTTGTTGCATAGTTCCTAAAAAGTACTATGTTAATGTTATTTTAAATTTCTGAATTAGCAGGGTTTAGAATAATGAGTTACTTGTAAGTTATTAATTTAACATAACACAGTTTTCAGAAAGTAACTACGATAAGTAAAGACATTTTTCGTTACTTTTCTGTTACTTTACGAAGGCTGTCGGATGCCAATTTTGAAATACAACTCCTTTAAAATTAAATAAAAAGTTTGTTATTTAATTCTAATTGCAGTATTATGTTTGTGTTTATGTTTCTTTTATCTTGGTTCTCTTTGAAAAACAGTAAGATGGTTATATTGCAATTTTTCTTATGAACTTTAAATTTCTAAAAGTAACTGTAATTAGTTACTTTTCATATTAAGAAACTATAACAGAGTTACATGTTTAATAAACTAACTATAACTGTAGCATTCAAGTCCCAGAGTATAAGTAAAATCTTTGTTTTAAATAGGTGAAGACTACTGGAGATGGCAGATAGTTAATCCAGAAGGCTACAGAAGAGAAATTCCAAAAGAAGCATCTGAATAAAAAAAAATGTATTCTCAACATTTAATAATTCATAAGCAAACAAATTTCTATCTTTTTATCACCAAAGAACATAACCATAACTTCTAGAATATTCAGGAATATTTTATGCATTTTAAAAAAAAAAAATTCAATAAAATATTTTATTCAATGACATTTTTACTTTTAAATCCTAACTCAAATAATGTTTTTTGCTACTATTTTTATTATTATAAAGATCATTTATACCAAGATTTCTTGGATTAGTGTAATCCCTTAAATGATGCTATAGTCATGTTTTACATACTATAAAAATACTTTGTAATGTTTTAAAAAAAAAACCAGCAAAATATAAGGCGTTCTACGAAGACAAAAGATAAGGTGCATTAATGAAGATATCCTTTTATTTACTTAACTTGAATTCAAACTAATTGATTTGGGAAAAAAATAGAATTCATTTATAGCTTATTTAGTACCAACAGTCTAAATAAAAAACAAACATTATTATAATGAAACATTTATTTAAACAACTTTCCAAATTGAGTTTTTTGTTACAAAAAATATGCAAGAAAACAATTACTTTAAATAAAAATACAATAGTTCAAAAAGTTAGAAACATTCCAAAAATAACAAGCACAATAAATACAATTTTTTCAAATTACTAATTTACCAAAATACTTTGCTCTTGGATATTTGTCCTTAAGTTGAGGCCACTGTACAAAAAATCGATCAGCAATTTGATACACTATTTTTCCCGACAAGGACAGCGTCTTCACTCGGCATATGCTCTCTACATACACAATTTTAATGTGCTTCCATCCTAATACCTGAAATTATTGAACATATTTTATAACAAGTAGCAATTCTGTGACATAGAAAGAATGGCCGGTAGCAGAGGCACAAAGTTTTCAAGAGACAGTATCAAGGAGAAAGACCCAGAAAAAGATGGATGGATGAAGTGGAGAAAGATCTGAAGGTCATAAAGATTACAAATTGAAAAGCGAAGGCGAGCGACTGACAACTTTGATCGTATTGTTAGGGAGGAGCATGGACTGTAGCGACAGAGAGTTAGTTAAGTAGTAATTATTTTATAGAAAACAAAGAGACTTACATGGAAAATAAATGCTGCTACACATAATGGAACAGAGGTGCCTGGACCGTTGCAAAGAAGCTAAAAAAAATATAAGTAGTTTGAACACCTAAAAGGTAATTATTCTTGGGTGATTTTATGGTATATTATGATATAACAAAAAAAAAATACCTTTAATATATGTAATATTGCTGTGCCGTGCAATTGAGCCTACTTTCCATTTTTTTTAATTCAAAGAAGAAAAGTTTAAAGTAGGTATTGACATAGTGCAGACGTCCATCTGTAACCCTTTTTAAATTCTGTTTTAACCATCAGAGTTTTTTAAAAAATGTTTTTTTTTTGTTAGAAAGGTCTGACACAGTTTTATTGTTTATAATTTTTTTCTGTCAGTAAATCCATTTATCTGTCTTCTGTCCATAAGACTGTCTGTATTCCATTCTAAATGTCCGATTTTTTTTTTTAAATCTATTAGAAAGGCCTGACATCAGAGACCTATTTATAATACTTATTGTCCGTCTACCTGTACACTTTATCGTCAATCTGTCTGACAGTTACAAATATTCTTGCTTTACGATAGAAATTTTAGTGAGTATTTAAGTAACAGGAAAGTAAATTATTTTATTTCTTTTTTAACTTAATGTCATAACTATTGTGATAAATATTGGGTACATAATTCCACAGAAAAAAAATTATTTTACAATTTTCATTTAGCTATAGGCAAATTATTTATTACATGTGTAATACATAAAATATGTAATTAAGTAACACTTCTTTAAAAAAATAAAAAGTAGTAATGATGAAGCATACTTACAAAATCTGGTTTATGTTTCATCATTAAAATGAATGAATAAATAAAAGCTCTAAAAGTAGTAAATACAGTTGTAATCCAAGATTGGTGTACTTCTCTACTACGAGGTATCTTTCCTATAATATTTAATTCGGTGGATAACTAAAAAATAAAAATGCATATGAACTACCCCAACAAATAAAAACATTTAAGTAAAATATGTTAACAACAAAATAAACCAAATATGAATTAGAAATAAAATATTTTGTACCACAGAAAATGTTTTTAAAAAATTATTTTTATTTCTGTGGTGCTAAGCAATTGCTTAGAGTGAGAATGAAAATGGATAATAATGTTTACTCTTCCATAAATGATTAAAATGTAGCATTGTCTTTTAAAGTTTGCGAACTAGTGTCATCTGATATGCTTATTTTAAGGCCTTGAGGATACACACAGACCTTTTCCCTTAAATACTATAGCCCTTTATAACAAAACCTATGGTTAGCAAGAGATACAACAAAGCAGCTCAAAAACATCCAGAAACCAAAAATATCTATTTGTCCTAGTGTTGAACCATAGCAAAATGTCAGTCAAGGCTATATTGATAGCTCTGCCACTAAGCTAAATGTGCCAAAGAGGAAGAACCTAGCCAAAAGTAAAACCACTTTTCTTTTATTTTTTAAGAAATATATTTTTATAAAAAAATAGTGGTTTGATTGTTCTTCACTAATCTATGATCAAAAACATTTTTCTTTAAATACAAACTCCTATGAGAATTAAAATACACTTAAAAGTGAGTCAAGTAGAAAATGTAACTGTTAGAGTATTTGTAAAAAAAATGAGATCATGAGTAAAATTAACTTACGGGTTTAATAGCTTTACTATGTATTTAAGCAAAATCTCAACTTTAATTATCTTTTATCAAAAATAAAATGCACACATACTTTGCTGTATTTTGAATTCATAAAATCTTGCAATTTGTGTTCGCTTAAATTATCAGTTTCAGCAATAATATATATTCTGGGTTGTATTTTGTAACTTAAGTTCCTTATAAGTTGAAACATTTCATATGTATGTCCGCCTACAAGGAAAAAAAGAGCATATATATGCTTTAAAGAATCTATAACAGTCAATTCCTATAATCTTTGTTACCAAAATTTTTAAACAAGGAATTAAAATATTTCTACATTGCCTCATTTTATATTAAGAAGAAATACAATGAATTAAAAAAAATTCGACAAATTATGGGTTTAGGCTATGACTAATTTACCTTGTGAAACCTGTTATGAATGGGAATTTCTTTTTAAAATAAAAAAAAATCATAAAATGAAACTAATAAGCTTTTATAATTTGAGTTAAGAAATATTCTCAATTTTTTAGGAAATAATTATCGGACTTTTCTATATTCCTAAGCATACTGGGATTTTAATGTTTCTTCAAAGTAGTTGAATACTTTTTAGAAATCATCTGGTTGTAAAACTAAATATCCTAATAAATTATTTGAAACGGCAAAAACTGCAAATGACTTGAGAAATAGTTTAATCGGTTAATTTTAATTTGACAGTACTTCTGTCGCCAAGAGATTTGGCGCTTTTGTAGGGAGCGATAAACAATTTTTTGGGGTGATACAGCATTTTCCGACGAAATGCGTTGTGGCGTCTCTGTTGTGGCTTGTTCTAAATTAATTTTTGTCCAATCGTCAGCGCTGGTAATACTTGCGTTGAATTGTGGGTAGGTTGCGCGGATGATGTGCGCATCGGAATTATTTTTATTCTATTAAATTACTTTTTGCTCTATCGTCACTTCGTGAGGTTTCGATTTGCGGTTATGTTTGGCTTTTGAACATCTGATTATTATGGATGGTGCGTATTTAAATTCTGTATTTTTTATCGATTTGAAGCAGGGTTGGGTTTTTCCCGTCCAAAACTAATATTTCCCATCCCAGCGGGAAAAACTGGTAAAAACCGGGACAAATTGGTAAATACCGGGAAAAACTGGGAAATACCTCTATCTTTCTGAGAAAAACTGGGAAATACCTATATTTCTGAGAAAAACTGGGAAATACCTTTCTTTCTAGGATATATATTACCTGGGAAATTCCTTTTAATTAATTTTTATAAAAACATCAGTTCCTTTTTGTTTACAACTTAATCTTTGTATTCTGGCTGTCATTACAATTGTGCTACTGTCTGGGAGGAGGATCCCTTGTTAATCATACCCTTTTTGTTATCCTTCATCCCCCCCCCAATAGCCGTTCTATTTCATATTCTTTCGCGACGACTAGTCTAACGTCACGCACAGTTCTTTTTAAAAATCAGTTTGTCTTTTGCTTTTCGAAAGTTATGTTGTTTTTGGCTTTGTGAAATAGAATAAAAGTTAAGTTCATCTGTTTTCTCTCATTTATGTTCACTGAATTCAAGTAACATTGCTATAGTAGTTTGATTTTATTTGTAAATTTAGTGGACATAACTTAATAATTATTTATCCTATACAATATTTTAATGAATATTTACCACAGACAATATTTTAATAATTATTTATGCTTATGCCGGGAACACTTAAAATATACAATAGTACATGGTTATTATAAAATACCCTAGATGTAAAATAATTAAGGAAGATTTGTCAATTTTTAAAAATATTAAGTCCATGATAAATATTTAGTACAATTCAAAATTAAAATTATTTGAATTAATCTCATTAAATATCATTTTGTAATTAATTCTTGTTTCAATAATTAGGTTTTTCCCAGGCGGGAAAAACAATTTTTCCCAGGACGGCAAAGCGGTAAAAACCATGCCAACCCTGATTTGAAGAGGGCTGGACAGCTAGAGCTGTCTTTCAGTTTTGTAGGACTAAGAAAACTAATATTTTTTAATTTTGTTCACAAATAAAACAAATTTTTTTGGTTTTGCTTAGCAAAACAAAACAATTTTTTTGTTTTGCTTTGTAAAACGAAAACAAAGCTGCCCAATGCCCCAAACGAGTATTTAGCTTTCAATGGGCCCTACAATACTGAACCATGTTGGATGCTGATGTTTTTTTAGAGAAAACAAAATTGCCCGGGGCCCCAAACGAGTATTTAGGCTTTCAATGGGCCCTATAATACTGCTCCATGTAGGATATACTGATGTTTTTTAGAGAAAACAAAATTGCACGGGCCCCAAACGAGTATTTAGGCTTTCAATGGGCCCTCCAATACTGCCCCATGTTGGATACTGATGTTTTTTTAGAGAAAAAATAATTGCCCGGAGCCCCAAACGCGTGCATACTGGATTGCCACTCACTCGTGTAGCTTTAGTGCGACGATAATTCAAACTAAACTAAACTGGATTGCCACTCGTGTAGCTCTAGTGCGACGATAATTCAAACTAAACTTAATTGCCCGGAGCCCCAAACGCGTGCGTACTGGATTGCCACTCGTGTAGCTCTAGTACGACTATAATTCAAACTAAACTAAACTGGATTGCCACTCGTAGCTCTAGTGCGACAATAATTCAAACGAAACTGGATTGTTACTACTAGCCCATTGTGTAGTGTAAAGTTTGGTTTGTGTTGCCAAAGGCAAACCAAAACCCAGAGTCTGGTTTTTTTTGTCAAAAGTAACTAAGGTTACTGCATCGGCATAAAGGAATCTGGTAATGAGGAAACACGCGAGTTTCGCCAAATTATCAAGTTTCTGAAACGCGCCAAGCAGTACCATAGAATTAAAATTTACCGTTTAATCGACCAGATATTTAACTTCGAAAACTGACGCTAAGTTTTAAAAACACTATCAACAAAAATTAGAAGTTAAGACCTAATTAGTTATAGATAGACATTATTAGTTATAGACAAGTTATACACAAAAATTAAAAAGATTCGGAAGTCGTGATTCGGAAATCGTTAACGTCAAAAATACCTACTCACCAGAGCCTAAGGTAACCATCATTTTCACAAATGATCTTGCCCTGGTTACCGGCGTTAATTTACGAATACGCATAATCACGATAAAAATACGAACAATAAAAAGACATATTAAAGTAGGCACAAGGTTATAAATTATTAAATACAGTCGATTCAACATATTTGAAACATAGACATAAATAGGAATTTGAAATATTTGTATTCAACAATAGTTTTCATAAATAAGTAGGGATCTAGCTGCCTGTTTGTAAGGCTTTAACGCAGTTGCGTAAGTTTCGTAATTTTGAAGCACGAATTACTAGTTAACTTCGTAGCAAATATCCACAAACTATTTTAAGATACATTTTAACCATGTAATTTTTCAAGGTTATCTCCAGCTATATATCTAGGTATAACAAATACGTACGGCCTGATTTTTTTATCTGGTGTTAGATGATGAGTACAACACCTAAGCTGCCTCATATGCAACTTTAGTACAACACCTGAGCTGTCACCAATGTAGCTTTGCAGCAAAAAATACCCGCAACCTATTTTAAAATACAACATAGAGAAGAAGGCCATGATCATTTCCAGGGCCTGATTTCCGGCAGGGCAAATAGGACACGTTTCCAGGGGTCCCTACTTTAAAGGGGCTCCCAAATTTTCTTCATGAGCATTTTATGCTCAATATAACTGCCCTCAAACTACTTAACGTTTTAATATGAATTATGTAAAAAATTAAATTCATGAACAAAAGTTGACTATTAAATTGTGTTTAAACTCAGAATTAATAAATTCACAAAAATATTTATTTTTGGTTGATTGATACATGCTTTCCAAGCAAATTACTTCTGCAATTTTTTTTGGTAAACTCTGAAATGTAGAAAATACACGAATATTTTATGCAGGTATGTTTGGGGGCCCTAAATTTGCTTGTGCCCAGGGTCCCTAAAGTTATGTCGGTCTCTGATCATTTCAGAAACGAAATGTATACTCCAAAATATTTTAAAGATTATCTCTAAGTCCACAAACAAAATCCGTATCAGCCCATGGAAAATTCATCTAGAAAGGAAAAGATAAATATAAATTTGATTATTTTAGCTGTCACATATCCTTCCAGCTTCCATTTCTGCCTTCCTTCAAACAATGCTCTGTTTCCACTCGACAATGATTCACCATGAAGGCTCGAGAAAGAACGTTGTTTAGTTCAGCCTTTTTGATGCTACTCAAGACCTGAACCTATTATGCAAGTTGAGTTGAATTATCGGCGCACTATCGAGCCATGCGAAGGGCATAGTAATTTAGAACCACAGTCAAATGATTAGCCGACATAAACACAACATTTCATAAACACACCATAGAAAAATTGGAAATTCCAAAAACAAAATTATCTTACATGGAGAGAATAGAGGAAAAGTCAAACTAATAAATCTGAAAACAATTTTAAAACTAAAGTAATGATGAATAATAAGGAAATATCAAATAGTAATTGAAACTTTATTAACATAGAAATGAATACATGACAGAGAAATGAATAGTGTATGTACACAAAAAATTTGATACACAATATATGAATGATAGATGATATTACTTTTTAGCAAAAGTAATTTTCATAGCATTTGTTGGTGTAATTTTAAAGCCTTGAAGAGCTTCTTTTGCAGCAGCACTCAAAACTTCATTGTCGAATTCAACAAAAGCAATATCATGACGTCCAGGAACAAGGCGAACTTCTTTAAATCCAGGAAATCTGAAAATTTATTTTCATATATTAGAATATTTAGTTTCTAAGAAAACTATTATGGGTTTATTTACAAAGTTCAGCCATTTCCTAGAATGAATTTTTAAATACGGCTATGAAAATATGCTGCAAGTACAGTAAAACTTCTCGGGAGCGACCACTCTCCGTTGTAAGGAAAATCGGTCGTTGAGGAAGGGTGGTCCCTTTGAGAAGTATCATCACTGAGCTGCTTAAATGTTCAAATCAATTTTATAAACAATGGTGTAGTAGTAAAAAAATTAAGAAAAGTATTCAATCTTCATCATTTTATTCGTTTATTTATTTTAATTATATCCAAAAACAAGGTCCTATTTTCTAAAATACACATTTAAGTTACAAACTTTTAAAATAAGAAGAAATTTCTGCTTGTTTAATTTTTTTTTGATTTTTCGGAAAGTACCTCATATTTCAATTTGTTTTTAAGTTCTGTAAAAAGACTATTTATTGAAAGTCTTTCGTGTTTTGCAAATTTAACATTCACTGGCATTCCTCCATTCTGCGAGTTTCTTAAGGTATCCGCCTACGTTCGGTAAAAATTTTTTGAAGAACGTTATTTATTAAGCATTTACACATATTTAAAATGCATAAAATATTCAGAAAAAGTTTTTAAAAAATTTAGAATGCAAATTATTGTTCGTCGAAACAATTCTCAGGGTTTTCGTTGAAAAGTGCATTATTTTTTAAATTGTTACTTTGAAAAACCAGCTATAAAAAATTAAATTACACATAGAACTCTATGATTCTAGTTCATTGCTTATAAAACAGTTTGATGAATATGTTGAAAAAAAATGGTGAAGATATCTATAAAACTTTTTGTTAAATCATGTTTTGCGTGAAAGTTTGTAAAGCAAAATTTACATTTATCAGAAATTTGTTCCGAAATTTCTACTCTGCAAACAAACATATTTTGAAAAAGTAACCAATCAATTATTTATGTTGCCAGATTACTAATGCAAAACTTGATACCAAGGAAACAAATAATGTGGCTTTGCAATAACACCTTATAAATTAAAATTTAATTAAAAAAAATAAGAAAAAACAGTTACTAATTAAATATAAGCAATTAAAAAGTTAGCTTCGGTTTGGAAATAAGACTTCCGGTTAAATTCTATTATTTTTGTTAATAAATTAATACCTCTGGGGACCTACCAGATCAGAGGGTTATAGGCCTTTGATCTGGATCAAAATTCCGATATGCGAGTGAGAATGGATGGGTGAAAGGGACCTTTCTGTAAAACGGATGTGTCATGCTGACAAGCAAACAGTCGGACTTCCTCCCTAGTGGCGCTCAATAAAAACGGAAGCCGCCTCATTTCACCTTAAAATCGGGTAGTTCTCTACTCCGGGCTCGGTTACCGAGTGGCATTAAAAACAACAAGAACTTTTGTTAATTATTAAAATAATCATAACTTCGCTTCTAGATGAGGTAAAATTAAAATTCTTACAGTTTTGGAAACTAGAATTGGGCTATAAATCTAAAAAATAAATCTTGACTCATTAAAAATATTTATTTTAACGTAGGCGGATACCTTAAACTCCTTGCCGTCAGCGATAGAACCTTGCTTGTGTGACAACTGACAACCCTAGTGATTTGTTTTTGGAAGGGCTTGTCCATGCGTTACTTTGGCTAGGGATGTCAACATACATAAAGAATGGGCCTACCTTACAATTGTTAACTGCAGTAAAGTGAAAGAAGCTTCCTATTGACAACTCGGACAATTCGTGGAAGGGTCTTTCGAAATGACCCTTTTAACAGTAGGGGGGGGTTGTGAATTTGTTCTAACTTTTCAGGCTGGTGAACTCTTCCTCTCTCTAATATGGATAAAGGTAATTCAAAGGACGATAAGGGCAAACAATGTACAGTAGCGGCGGGAAAGCAAGATTTACTTTTTGGAAAAGTGACCCCCGGATGAGACCTGGAATATGGTCGTATCCGGAGGTATGGTCTGGTCCGTTCGAGAGGTATTTTTAACATTAAGCGTATAGGAGGAAAATCGGTGCCTTGAAAAATTGCCCGTTTACGGAGGTGGTCACTTAATAGAGGTGGTCTGTTGTAGAAGTTTTACTGCATTGCATAATAAATCAACACTGAAAAATTATATATTTGCAAGTTTCTTTTCACTTAAAATCTGCAGCTACTGTTGAATTTTGTTTGATCCAAATGAATGTTCTGAAAACTATATAGCTTTCAATTAATAAAATTTTAGTTAAAATATCCTTTATTATTTTTTTCCTTAAAACAAATCCTTCAAAAATACCCTACAGCTATTTTAAAAAAAAACTAACTCTATATCTCAACTAAATCTCTATATCTAAATAAAAATAATACATACTGGTTGAAAAGCATAGATAACATCATTTCGTTGGTTTCAGAAGGTAGATTAGTAAGGAAAAGAATTTGGTTAGGAGGCTGCTCCACCAATCTTCCACTTTGTTGAGCAGCTAGAAAAATGTATCAATATTTATTATCTATATATACCCTATATATATAATACTGTTATATGACGCCCAAATTTCCTTATATTTCTATCTCTGGAATGGCAATAATCGAAATGAACAAAAATTGGTTGGCGAGCGATACAAGAAGGGAGCGTGACCCCTAGTTATATATATATTACTAATAATAGAAATTTGTAATATTAAAATTTTCAGCTTCGGAGGTAAACAATTAAAAACTTTATCAGTTAAAATTATCTTAACAGATAATTTTTTATTTAAATTAAACAAGTGCTGTATAGTAAAATATAAGAAAATTATTTAATAAATTGATAATAATTAGAACTTGAAATGAATCAGAGTAACTAACGTATTCTCAATCTAGAAAACTCATTTTAGATCAAAAGGTAAGGTTTACCTACGTAGTATAGCATGCATATTTTACATAGAGCAACAAACAAAAAAAAGGTTAATGGATTTTTACTTTCTACTGGGGATGCTTTTTTACAGAATAAGCGTTTTACAAATTCGACAAATCCCCTGAAACTGAGGTATTTTTTTATGAATTATCTAACTGGCCCTCACTACCCATTTTAATGCTCATACAATTAATCCGAGTTCTCAATGGATGTCAAAATATGACAAGATTTGACCTAGAAAACTCAAAGCCAAAAGGGTATTCAAGGGAACTTTTACCTATCACATAATCATATGACATGCATGCCTAGGATTTTCCCACCCTAAAAATCTACCAACTAAGTAAGGGGTCAAATCAACGATATTGGGGTTATAAGACGATCATCTATAATAATAAAAGAAAGAGTCTGTGTGTGTGTCTGTTTGTTTTCGGATCGCAAAAGACCTACTTATACTGCCCTCAGAAATTCGAAATTTTTAAGATAGATTCCCTTTAATACCAACGTGTGCACCTGAGGCTTAGTTTTTTCATATTTGTTCCATTTTTAGAGAAAATTCGAATTTTCTGAAAAAAATACACCACTTTCGCTCAAATCCGATCATTTTTTCTCTTTCCTGATGCCATCGGCTGAAAAAATTAAATAAAACTTTTAACGAAAAAATTTAAAATTCAAAATGTTTATTTTATTCTTTTGCCATTACTTTCAGAAACTAAATTCATTATTTAAAAAATAATTGACATGTTTCAAGTGACGTAATTCCGCCAGTCTTCATTCCCGGATTTTATTGTGGGTTTATTTGATGATGTTTTCATTGATTTTTCTGTTGACTGCATGTATGCATATTTCAGCAATAAATGTATAGTTTAGCTATTACTGAACTATGATGGTTAATAAAAGCCATCGCACTAGAGCTATTAGTGTTTTATGTCTTTATTTTATCGCCAAATATGTTGCAAACTCGCAAAATTAACTAAAATTTGCCAAATAGGCAATTTCTTTTATAAATAATTTATAAGCTGGTCGGTTGTTCGAAGGTCATTTTGTAAGAGCTGTATAATGGGTGTGGGTAGCTATATCTATTTTCTCGCCAAATTATTTCCCAAATCGCGCCAAATGAGCTAAAAGGTTTTATGTATTTATGGGTGAATTGTGATGACATTTATGAGTGCATTTTATAGCGTATTTTTCATTTTGGAATTTTAAGGCAATAATGAAATGGGATTTTATAATTTATAACGAGCGGAAACAA
This sequence comes from Oedothorax gibbosus, assembly GCA_019343175.1. NCBI lineage: Eukaryota > Metazoa > Arthropoda > Arachnida > Araneae > Linyphiidae > Oedothorax > Oedothorax gibbosus. Next base: position 16,829,071 of record CM033272.1, read on the forward strand.
TAATAAGTTTATGATCCTATAACAGGGTATATGGTACACATATTTGGAATCTATTTGATATTTTTTTTATTCCGTGCGAAGAACGGGTATAAATTTGCTAGTTTTAAATATAGGCCACTGAACTAGTAAATGCTTTAATGAAAGAAGATTAGTATAATTCTATAAAATAAAATTTCTTATGGGGTTACCTATTTAAAAATATATTAACACATATTGGTTTTCCTTAACAAAATAAACTGTTTATATGGTTATTGATATTGTTTAACCCCTTCCCTTTTGCTTACATGAAAATGACAGATGGAAATGACATGTTTGGACTTTTATTTCTCTCTCCCATGATATTTAAGGGCTGGAGTGATCAGTAGTGACATATCAATAAAATAAGAGATGTATGAAGGGGAAGAAAGTTCGGTACCAGCAGGTTTACCTCAATGGTTTGAATTTTATCATACAAGAAAAATACCAATATTTATTTATATTATATATGTTTAATTCAAGCGAGAGCTGCTAAGATAATAACAGGAGCAGTTTCATCCACCAATAATGGAAAAATAATTAGGGAGTGTGGTCTAGAAACTCTACAAAATAGAAGAAAAGTAAATATGATTAAGTTTACGAACAAAACATGTAGTCTCCCTCCTGAACATATATATCTCGCATTGCCTTTAGAGAGTGGAATGATATGTCAAGACTGAAACGATCTTCACCCATGCAATATGATAGAGATATCAGAGGAAGTGTTGGCCTTGAACACAACAAATGGGCTATTGTTCAAGAACCCATCTCTTTCAAAAAGCTTCCAATGAACACCAGCGTTCACATTGACCTTTTGGAGCCATGCAGCAAAAATGAACAAAAGGACATCATTAGGAAAAAGGGACTCAATGCAATAGAACAATTTCCAAAAGAGGACTTTGTACATGCATACCACAGATGGCTCCTCTGACAAAACCATCACCAACGGGGGTGCCGGTGTGTTTTTAACTACTTCAGATGGTGTGTCTCACCAGGGCAAATATGGGGCGGGAAACATAGCCTCTAACTTCACCTGTGAGCTGAGGGCAATTCTGGAGGCACTAAATATCTATAAGGCCCTTCCCACTTCCAAGCAGGAAAAAGGCCTAGTAATCTTTTGCGACTCAAAGGCCGCCCTCCAAGCAATTCTAAAAGGACATTCTTCTATCACCCAAGTAATCATCACAGGTCTTCAAGATCTTCAGACTATAAACAAGACCTGCATCCTCCAGTGGATTCCTGCACACGTCGACATAGAAGATAATGAAACTGCGGATAGATTGGCCAAGGAGGGCAGAGACATCAACACTAGCTGCAATGATGTTTCTCTTCAGGATGCGAATGCAGTGGCCAGATATAAGCTTAGAGAAAAATCCATTCAGAACAAACATCTTCTCTCTGAAATAACTGCGAACAGATCTACTCTTAAAACCATAACTAGGCTGAGAACCGGACACCACAGGGGTATGAAGATAGATGGAGATGGCAAGAAGATCTATAGAAGCTGTGAACATTGTCCTGATACACAGCTTACGCCTACTCACATCTATGAGTGTCCGGCTATGAGTGCCAGCCTGAGAAAGATTGGAGTACTGCCGACTATGTTAGATCCGTATGGAGACAACATCAAGCAAGTCGTAGAAGAAATTATCAAAATTCACGGACACATATAGAGTTCGACTCTCATGGACACGACAAAAAAAAAAAATGTTTAATAAAATTTAATGTGTCAAACACATATTTTTTAAATAGCCCATGCCTGCTGAAAAACCAACATTAAGTCATAATAAACCTGAATATTGGATTTTTCTAGAAAGTAATTTTTTTAAAAAAGATTTCAAGCTAAAAAAATTAATTAATATATACATTGTTCATACACATAATTTTATATAATATTTAGGGATAAAAAAACACTTATGACCATTTCTTAGAAAATCATCCAATCATCACAGTTAATAATTATAAATTAAAGAAAACGAAACCCACCTGCAGCAACAGAAGGATGAGAGGAAATTGCATTGGTAACCAAACTTTGTAGCATGGAACCAGACGCAATTCCTGGCAAAAGGCCTGGTTGTATGGGTGGTTGGTTGCTGGTTTTATCTTTTGCTGGCTTCTTCTTTGGTTTTTTGACTTCACCAGTTTCGGAGGTTGGTTTTCCATGAACACCACGTTCAACAAATGTTCCTTTCTGTTTAGCGATGGCATTCGAGTCGCTCTTGGCATACTGAATTTTCTGAAATGAAAGGTTAGATTGATATAAATATTTGGAAACTATAGTTTATTCGTTATAATTTATAACTAATATTGTAAGTATGTAAGATTTAATCTGCGTGTCCCTTTGAAAAAGGGAATTCACTTCACTGTTTTGCAATGATGCTTCATGAATTAGAGATATATCACCTAAAATTAATGCCAGGTCGTGCAGATGCTCTTTTCTTGGGGGGGGGGGGTAATTAACTTCAATAAATTTCTAACAATAATTCCCTTCAATAAACACTAGTTTTTATCGAGCCTATAAATAAAGACTTTAAAATCCATAATAAAATTATCATGATATTTTCCAATTATGTTTTTTGGTTGTAACAAAGGCATATGTGAATGGAGGGAGGGTCAAATTAGTTCAGGCATGAAAGTGCAAACTAATCAAAGAGGCTGAACACTGAATTCAATTTCTTTTGCACTATCGGCGTAACGACGTACAAACCAATTAGAAATTTAGTTATATTAGTACCTATAAAATACACACATAGAAAATAATGCTTAAATAATGTAATTTAGTTTTACTTTAAAACTGTATATCGATGCCATATTAAATCATATTTAATAAAAAAATATCTGATAACTAATGAATTACTCTTACTAAATAAATGTAAAATCATAACACAATTACCATTTAAAAGTTTAGATCATCCCATTACGTTGCAAGCAGGGTTCTATTTATAAAATTTCTTTCAAAACTTTCAAAAACATTTTTGACTACCTTTTTGGGATTGAAATCCCTAACTTTTGGTCTTTCAATACATATCCTTATTAACATGGTTCATACAAAGTTAGAAAAAAAATTTCAAGGACTCGAAATTCACTAACAACCTGAATATATAAAGCTTCTATAAGGGGACACTCCATTTCTTTTCAAACTAAAAATTGTCTAAGATCAGAAACCACAGTATATAGGCCGAAGTAGAAAAAAAGTTCAAATGTAAACAAAAAGTATTTTTTAATTAGAGCTGTTCTTGTGATCACGACTCACGGACACTGAGTCAGACACTTGATCAGAAGAAAATATTCTGGTTGCTCGACTTGGCCTAAACTGGAGCTACAAAAGTAACGAGACACTCTTCCGATCAAACAGAGCCAGAGATTTTATAGTTCAAGACGGTCGGTCAACCAAACATTGAAGTCTCGTAGTGTTTTGTTTCGCCTTGTTTGATCTTAGAGGCCCCCCCCCCCCCATATATATGGGTCACAATTTCTCAACGGTTTTGCATCGATCTCAGGATCAGCCAAAATGAGATTAAAAAAGGCGGATTTCCGCCGAATGGCGGAAAACTTTCATGCCTGATAGTTCAAGGATCAGAAAAAAAATTTATATCCGCTACATTTTTTTTAACTATTCATTTACATATCAAATAAACCATACATATTTTGAATACTTACCATTGGTTTATCGTAAAAAGGAAATCCCTGCATACATCGAAGAGCGTTAGTAGAACAGTTGATATCCTTGAATGCAATAAATGCTTGACCACGCATTTTTTGTGTTTTTAGGGCCACAACATCAGCAATTTCCCCGAATTGTGAAAAAATATAGTAAAGTGATTTTCTCAGTTCTGAAAATAAAAAAAGTATTTTTTAAGAAATCAACAATTGAAAATTTTAATTAGGGATGCACCAAATATTCGGTTACTATTCGGTATTCGTCCACTTTATCCAAATATTCGGTTGGGCCGAATAACTTAACTATTAGGCCAAATCGTGAAATTTAAAATTTCCACATTTCTTCAAGTTATCATCTTATAAAACGGTGAAAAATTCCCAAACAGGACTTGTTTTCTTTTATAATAGACTCAAATTCTACAGTTTTAGTTATTTATAATGTTAAATCAAGCTTTACTCAAGTTATATTAAATAAACATGTCTCTTTAAGTTAACAGTTACAATGAGTGGGCTTTAAAAAAAAAATAAGAATTACTATATATATCACAATTGTAATTTTTGCACTAAAAGATTAAAAAAAAATAATTTCAATTGTATAATAATATTGTAAGAAATGGTTTTATTATTTTTTTCTGATTTTCATTCTAGATCGGATCCACCTACTTCTGTTTTTGTTTTGATGTTTTCATACTTCCGTTTTCGTTTTGGGATTTTACCAATTTACACTTTCTAAAAGGCTTGTTTTAATAACAAACGAGTACTACTCTATTCTGTGTTACTTCAATAAAAATTTTACAGCTATATTGTATTAAAATTATTGTGTGATTGTGTACTTATATGTTTATGTTTAATTGAAATTTATGAATAATAAATACAACTTACTTAGATCCGACAAAAAATAAAAATTGGTTTAAGTAGGCCGAATATTCGTTATTCGCCGAATATTCGTTATTCGGCCAAATTTGGTATTTGGTGCATCCCTAATTTTAATGCATGATTTTATTAGTATGGACACTTCTTTAGAAGTAAAAATTGGAAAAGAGATAAATGGGTGCAACTTTTGCAAATGAATGGGAAAAAAAAATTTGCATGGATAATTGCAAACTGTTTAGGATAGCGACAAGTTGCATGACTTTGGCTGAAAAGGTTAAATTAAAATTCGCATAGAAATTATCCTGTAAATAAAAAAACCCTGATTAACCGTTTAACTACAAAGAATAAACTTGGCAAGGTCCTCTTATAGGAAGTAAACAAAGCTTAATAATCGAGAATGATAAAAGATATTAGTAATTTTGCTAATAGCAGAATGAAAGAATTACTATTTAAAGATTTTTTTAGCATGTTTTAAGGTTTTTTTTTCACTATTCCTTTTTCTTGATACTTTTATACTCTTTACAAAGCAATGTATAGACAAATGTTTGGATCTGCCTCGAAGCTACAGGCTTCCCCACGAAACTTCTCATATAGTATTATAAATTCAGTTGCAGCTCTGATATAATAGATGGTCTGTTGATTGGAGACTGAAGGCAAGCTTGAAAATTTAATATATTATAGTGTTGATAGACCATATAGAGTTGTATGAAATGTGAAGAGTACAGGGAAAAAAAACCTTCATTGCATAAGAATCTTCCCGTAATCCTGGTCTGCTTGGCAGACACTGTCAACAGGAAACCGGTTTCTCTATGGTTCTTCTTCCGCAATGCAAACATGGGACTTGTGTCCACTGATCTCTCTCTCGTGAATCAGGGTTGCCGGGAGAGAAAAACAAAGTGAGAAACTGATTTACTTACACCAATTTAGGCGATCACCATTATCACCAAAGAGGTCTGATACAGGCAGATTCCTATGCAAAGAAGGTTTTTTTCCCTTTGTACTCTTCATATGAAAAGCAGTGCTTTGGGGACGTACATAAATTACGTCATGCAAAATTTTGACTTTTTTGACCCCTCCCTCCCCCTATGTCATGTTCGATCAAACCCCTTCCCCTAAAATTACGTCACGTCACACTCACCCCCCCCCCCCTTTTAAAAAAAGTTAATTTTAATAATTGCCTTTGTTTCTGAAATTCGAAAAAAAATTCATATTTTAATATTTAAAAAAAAGTTAACTTCAAAAGAAAAAAAGTAACATTTATCTTGGTTAAATAATGTATTTATAGGAATAGACCAACATTGTATTTATATTTCCATTGTCCAAGGACTAACTAGCCATTCGCTAATGTCTTCTAAATGGGGGGGGGGTCTAGGTGTAATAGGATCTGTCTAGTTCCGGGCCTTTTGGTGATCGTCCAAAGTACGGTGACGAAAAGGTCGGTAAAAAATCGGAGACTAATCATGTCAACGTTGTGGCATATAATAATCTCCCCATACTCTTTCTGAAATAAAGTGTTTCTTAGCGATTACCCCCCCGCCCCCACTCTGTGCGTGACGTAATTTATGTATGTCCCCTTTCCACATTTGGCCATTATCTTGATTGGCAACATAATACGAAAAGTTGAATTGGAATAAATATAAAATGTATTTCGTTTGCGTGTCAGTGACAACACGGTTTAATATGGCATTCTATCATGGTATCTTTGGTAACTTACCATCTTTCTTTACTTTTTCATTAAGGTTACTCACGTAAATGCTATTATTGGGTCGAATATCCATCATAACTAAAACTTAAAATAGATTCTTTACAAAGAAATCCAATGACTGACAGCCAACTTGGAACAGTTAATTAAATATTAACAATTAAATTTTGTTTCTAAATAAATACAAAAGTGTGTAAACACCGGCAACCAGCAAGCATGAATGATTATGATGCCAGATATTTACCGGCGATAGTAATAAAATTGTTTTTAAATTTATCATTGAAAGAAATATTCACTTCAGAATTATTTGGGCACCAAAAAAATAAAGCTACAAATTTATGCTTTTATCTTAATCGATGAAGATTTTAAGCATTTATTTATAAAACAAACTACTTGTTACATTTTTAAACTGTAACCGCCAAAATAATTCCATGGTTCTCAACTCAGCCAGCCAAAGCTGCATGTAAATAAAGAGGGTTTTAACGGAGAAAAACAATCTTAATTAATCCGTAAATAAATTATTTGTATATTTCTAATTTGCACTTATATATAAAATATCATGCCTCCCAAATTCGATCCCACTGAAATTAAAACAGGTAAGTAAATCATTTTCTATAGAAACTGTTTTGACTTGTTGTTCTGTGTCTTTCCGACACACGTTTAATGGTACGCAAATTTTGGCATTAAGGACATGTAAATTAAATGTAATTTAAGAAATCATTATTAAGACCGAATATCAAAAGTTGACGAATGTTTTACTGCTTAGAAATGAATGCTCGATACCGTGTAACAAATTAAATTTCGCCTGTCACTTGTATTTGTTTTTTTGTTAATCCTTACTAAGTAATTAAAAGAAATACTTATGGTGAATCCTTGAATAAATAGTTATATTGGTGCAATATATGTAACAATAAGGCATTATTTAAAATATATTGACTAGTGGTCCTTATAGGGTTTGTCTGTAAATGAAAATAGAAGTAAAATGTTTCATCTAATAATATTAGTATTAAATAAAATAACTGACTCGCTTTTCATGTTTGTTTTCCAGTTTACTTGAGGGTAGTAGGAGGAGAAGTAGGGGCTACATCCTCTCTTGCCCCTAAGGTCGGTCCTCTTGGTCTGGTAAGTGTATATTTTTGTTTTTAAAAAATTTGTTTTTGTAGCTGTATTGTATTCATCATGCCATCTTTTGTTTCGTATGTATTATAGCTTCATATTTGGTTTACATTAAATAGATTACACAGTGAAATTTTTTAATTAGTTAGGCACAGCTTTTTCTTATAAAGCGTGGCATGTTTTTATTTAGGCTGCCATTTGATAAACCGATAAAATCCTAGTTGAAGGCATTGGTTAATAATAATCCGACGGTGCTTCTGTCATCATGGATTGTTTTGTTTGCCAAAACAAACCTAAACAAAATTGTCTGTAGTAGCATGTATCCAATAAAAAACTAAATTGGCCGGGGCCTTATACGAGTGTTTAGACTTTCAATAGTCCCTACAATACTGTCCCATGTTGGATACTGGTGTTTTATAGAGAAAAAAAATTGCCTGGTGCACTAAACGAGTGCATACTGGATTGCGGATCAGATTTACTGTACGCCTTCTTGGCGTGATTTTTTTCGGATTTGACGATAAATAATTTTTTCTGGCAACCTGTCTGACTTTGTCTGATGATTCTAATTCTATGACTTCGCACCGATGATGTTTTCCGGCAACCCTATCGGACCGTTGGTCACAAGAAATATTCCCATACTATCTTTTCTTTGAATCGAGGTTTTAAAGAAAGTCGCCAAAATACGGACTTTTGGCGCGATTTTGGAAAGTTGGCCGTCCGTACAGTGAATCTCTATCCTGGATTGCGTCTCGCCACTATTAGCCCATTATGGAGCAAGATTTTTGTCATAGCAGCCTTGTATAGCACTTGCAACCGATTTGGTGGATCTAGCAGCGTGTAAAATACTTTTTTTTGTGTGTATAGCAGTTCTGCTACACCAAAGTATTTGTGTGTAGCAATTTTTAATTAATGCATAGCACTTTTGAAAAAATTTAAGTCTCTTTAATTGTTTTGGGGGGAAATGTTAATTTTTTATAAATATCCCCGTTTCTGTGATCCAGTTTTTAACAGTTCGTAACTGAACCGAAACATTTTACTTTCGTTGATTTTCGCAACACAAATAACGAATTGGAAATCTCGCTAAATCTTTCTGTTCTGGCGCGATTATCGGCGGTTTGTTTACACTTTTTGCTACTCACTTCCAGTCTGGTATGGAATTTAGATGTTTCCCTGCCCGAACGAAAAGCGGCCAACGGATTCGAATTGAGATTAACTCCGATGATTTAGACAATGAACTGAAGCGATTTCGACTTCGAACGTTTGCAAAAACCCATGGTTTATGAGAACGGAGATGCTTTGGAAGTATCGCAAACTAAATGCGTCAAGCTAAATCGCTATCGCAGTTTCATTGGTGTCGCGTTTCGCGATGCGATACCGCTTATTTTACACGCTGGGATCTAGGTTAATGGAACAGTGTGAAGAATTCTGACAACGGAAAAAAAGACGAGTTTGGCAGATCGCCAAGTTGGTGAGTTTTTTAAAACGCGCCAAGTAGCACTGTTCAATTAAAATTACCAAGGCATTAAACTATTGTCGCATGTATGCAGAAGCTTCTGGCATGAAAAAACTGGTTTTTCAAGATCACTTGCCCATCGACTAGGATTTAGCTGATAAACCGTTCTTTGCAGCTTGTTTACTTTCCTATTAATGTTATCAATCAACAAACTTAGATGATGAGTTTAAAATTACCCATAAAGTAAAACCTAACTCAATTGAGCTACTTTCTGTGATGGCAGATAGCGATATTTCCTTGTGACAGTTGTGAAACCACCTATCCTGAGAGTTCTTTGTAATAAATTGATATTTTGCTAGCATTACAGTTATCATATCTCAAGACTAGTTTATATTTCTCATATTCACTGACTACATATTTTTTTAATATTATAATATGCAACTAGCACTTAATCAATGCTCATATTCATACTCTTCCCTTTTAGTCTCCCAAGAAAGTAGGAGATGACATTGCTAAAGCCACATCTGACTGGAAAGGCTTGAAAATCACAGTAAAGCTCATCATTCAGAACAGACAAGCCACAATTGAAGTGTGCCCAAGTGCAGCCTCTCTCATTATCAAAGCTCTGAAAGAACCAGCTAGAGATAGGAAGAAAGTAAAGCATGGTATGTACTGCTGAGGATAATCTCTCTGATCTATCGCAACATTATAAAAAGTTGTGTAATAAATTAATGGAAAGAAATAATCCATTCTCGGTCTATATTAAAGAAAACTAAACTTAAATTTCATTTTAAAAAAAGTTTAAATTATAAATTTTAAAATAAAAGTAAAAAATATTTTTTAATTTTGAAGATGAATTAAGATTAGATTTCACACACTAAGATGTCTTCAAATATCAACGAAGCGCCAATGCATACCCCTTTTAGAATAGTAACATTTTCACCTGATCAAAAACGTGCAGCCTCTTGATTTACTTAATTTGCTGCCTAGTAATTTTCACGCACCATCTGATGATGCTGCGTCGCCTAATACCGATTGACTCTGCGTTATCAGAAGTGTGTCGTTACTTCTGTAGCTCTGGTTCAGGCCAAGTAGGATCAACCATTCTCCTAATCGAGTGTCCGTGACCTTGAGTCGGCAAGAACAGCTTTAATGCTAAAAGATTTTTTTTGTAGTGATTAAAACTTCAGCTTATACTCTCTTTTCTAATTTTAGATGGTTTTTGTTTATAAAAAATGGAGTCGCTTTATATAAGAATATAGATTGTATGCTTATATATTCAGGTTTTATGGTGGTTATTATAGTTCTTGAATTTTTCTGAAATGCCGCAGAACAGAACTGAAAAAGGTTTTTTTTTTCCCTAAAAAGTGCATGAACCATGTAATTGTTTTAAAGGAGAACAAAATATTTATTATTTTGTATGTGAACTACAGATATTATAGTGCTTGCTTGTTTTGTGTTTTTGTAGAAAAACATGATTCAAAAACAATGTGTAAGATTGTTTTTAATGTTAACCCTGTTTTCCAAGTTGGTTATTTTATGTAATTGACATAAGTTCAATGTATGATATTTTTTTTATCCGTGTGAGTTGTATAAGAGAAGGTTTAAGTAGAATTTGTAGCAGCATCTTTCTATCCTTTATTCAGTAGAAAAATGGCATTTTTATGGCCTATACACACAGAGAATTATTTATTGCTATTATGATAAGTTTTTTCAGGTACCCATTAATGCCCTGCAAATCAACATTTTGCAGATATTTAAAAAAATATATTACTGTACCCCCTTCCTTCTTAATATCTAACAGATTTCTGTCCCATCGCGATTTCAGCTTTTTTCATAATTTTGTGTTCTCATGCCTGGTTTTAGTTCAGGACCGCTTGGTCAACTAAACCTCGATGCCTCGTAATATTTTTAAATTCGCGGCATTATTGCATGAAGTCTCTTTTTCACACTCGTTCTCAGTTCAAAACCAATCGGCCAGTTTCAAACCTTTATGTATTTTACTACTTAGGACAATGTTTGGTTCGCGACATCGTGATGGTTTGCTAGTTACATTTGCCAACTCCCTAAATTTAGATATATACTACGTTAGCAGGGACCAGGGTTGCCAGAGTTTAGACTATTTGCTACTATTTTCGACATTCAACCACTTTTTTAGACAAAATCAAGCTCAAGGAACTATTTTAAGCATTTTGTCAACTATTTCCAATAAAAGGCGATTTTTTAATTTTTTCTCCAATTTTTTAAATTAATCAAGTATTTTTCTTTGAAAAATCGCCGGAAGGCCGCAATTTACATTCTTACAATCGCCAAATTCTTCGTAAAATTGCCATTCCTTGGTATTACGTTCGACGGGGGACACTAGGATCGTCAGTTTCGGGATGCTATAATCGCCGGAGTTTTAGGATATTACGGTGTCTGGTTACTTTTGTAGCTTCAGTTCAGGTGTAATTGGAACAACCAGAATATTTTCTTCTAATCTAGCGTTCTTGAGTCGTGACCTTGTGATCACAGAAAACAGCTTGGAAGTTCAAAACTTTTTTAGGCATTTTTTTGTAGCCTTTTTTAGCCTGTATACAATTTGGATTTGGTTGAGTCGATGATGATTGAAGCTGGAACTACATTATCTCACCCAACAATACATTGAGTAATTGATTAAAATATACCTTTTTTCCGTCAAATTATTTTTTTCCCATCGGCTTCGATCAATTTAATTTTTTAACAATCGGATTGTTGTGTCATAAGTGCTTAATTTTTATAGTGAACTTTCACCTACGCACTCTGGTAAAGATTAGTGATTGGCACCGCCAAGTGTTGATTAAGTGTAAACATAGATGTTTAAAATATTTGCTAAAATATCTATCGATTTTAATTTTGGGGAACTTCAGATATTCTAAAGTAAAAAGAATTCGTCATTCTAAAGATAAAAGGTGAATTTTCTGCAATCCTCTAAATTTTCTAGAAACTCCAGTGATATCTTTAAAATTGTAACTTATCGTAAACTTACTCTAGTGAAAGTACAATGCTTCCCTGTGCAAAAAAAGTTATAAGTAGGGATGCACCGAATATTCAGTTACTATTCGGTATTCAGCCTGTTTGGCCACTTTAGCCGAATATTCGGTTTGTTGAATATAGCTTAACTATTCAGGCGAATAGTCAGCCGAATAGTGAAATTTAAGACTTGTTTTCTTTTATAATAGACTCAAATTCTAAAGTTTTAGTTATTTATCTTGTTAAATCAAGCTTTACTCAAGTTATATTATGTAAACATGTCTCTTTAAGTTAACAGTTACAATGAGTGAGCTTTAAAAAAAAAAATTACTATATATATCACAATTATAATTTTTATAGCCGAATAGTGAAATTTAAGACTGGTTTTCTTTTATAATACTCAAATTCTACAGTTTTAGTTATTTATCTTGTTAAATCAAGCTTTACTCAAGTTATATTATATAAACATGTGGTCTCTTTAAGTTAACAGTTACAATGAGTGAGCTTTAAAAAAAAAATTACTATATATATCACAATTATAATTTTTGCACTAAAAGATAAAAAAAAATTTTACTTGTATAATAATATTGTAAGAAATGGTTTTATTATTTTTTTCTGATTTTCATTCTACACCGGATCCACCTACTTTTGTTTTTGTCTTCATACTTCCGTTTTCGTGTTGTGATTTTACCAATTTACACTTTCTAAAAGGCTTGTTTTAATAACTAACGAGTACTACTTTATTCTGTGTTGCTTCAATTAAAAATTTAATATCTAGATATTGTATTAAATATATTGTGTGATTGTGTACTTAATAAGTACACAATCACACAATATATTTAATACAATATCTAGATATTAAATTTTTTCTAGATTTAAATTTCGATTAAACAAACATATAAGTACTACTTATATGTTCGTTTAATTGAAATTGGTGAATAATAAATACAACTTAGATCCAACAAAAAAATAAAAATTGGTTTAGGTAGGCCAAGGCCGAATCTTCGGTATTCGGTGCATTTATAAGTAAATAAATTAAGTAAAATTAAAAGTTGAAAAAATTAAGCAAAATTAGTTTCTACTCGTTGACTTTAAGCAATTTGTTTTTTGTGTAATTTAATTTGTCTACATAAATTGTTCAGGACTATGGTCTTCATTTGTCTTATGTTAACACTTTCGCTATGCATGATATTTGTTTCCGCGTTATATGCTATGGGAATATCATTGTCGAATCCTTAGTTGTACTCGTTTTAGTGAGTGAAAGGGTCATAATTTTAACTCTTTATAATGTGGTGTGAGTTGGAGGGCATACAAATTTTGCTTGTCTTTGATCATCTGCAAGTTCATCTGTTTTATATTTAATAACTTCTGGGATTAAATCTATTCAATTTTGATTAAAGTAGTCTGATCTATTTCCAGTGAAACATAAGGAATATTCATTCGAAATGTCTATATGCAGACAATGACCCCGCTTATGGCAGAACATCAGGCACATAAAGGACTGACAGTAATCTGTGGTTGTACAATGACGGAACCCCCCCATGACCTTATAAAACAAATAGATGCAGGAGAGTTGGAAATTCCAGAGGTAATTCCTAATTAAGGTATATAAACTGAAAACAGTGGAAATTTTTATAACCCCATCTATATTTATATCTTCTCTCTATTTAGAGTAAGAATTAGGTCTTAATTATTGGAGTTGAGTTAACAATACATTGATAAAATAGTGTAATAATCTTTTTTAAAAGATCACTCTCTCCATTGAACTTGATCACATAGTGTGGGATAATCATAGAGTTAGTAAATCCATGCGCTCTCGCACACTTTCTAGAGCAATACAGATAGTAAAAATATGTTTCCTTTCTCCCACTATGTTGAGGTTTGCTCGGGTAGTTGACAGAATAAAACAGTTTTAAAGGTTGTGCTTTTTTAAGAACTTTCAATAGGATCCCCTCTTAGTTCTTCATTATGTGTCTCCTCTCGAAAGTATGCGATAGCACAAATTTTTCTATATAAGGTTAACCTACTTACATAATAGATTATTTTTGAATGATATTTAGGATTTACTTTACTTAGATTATTCTTGCATTGCAGTTGCCTCTCTAGTATCTCCTCTCTAAATTATTGCAGCTTATGTTTTGTTTCTTGTTATGATGATGCTGTATTTTGATAATGATAACTTGTATTGATGGGTTTCCCTTTCTTTCTTTTCAGGAATAATTGGAAAAAATAAAATATTAGCTTCCTTTCTTTGGTGTTTCCTTTTATTTCTACATTGTACAAATATAATTTTAGTGAACGTCGAAGGCTTCGAATAGTAAGGCTTGTTAAATGTGCAACAGTTATCCATAGCTTCACTTTGCCTGACATACACATTCGTGGGCACGTAAACAGCAAGTACAACAATGGGTTGGACCATTATGGCTATGAAATTATTGTTCTAAAAATTGAAATAATCAGTCTTTCAGTGAGTATACTTTATTTATATACTTGAATGCTTAATACAATGGTCCAAGTCACTGTGTTTTACTGAAGTTTACCTGCCCACGGCAGTACATTCCAAGCATTTAGAACTTCATTAATAATGACATCATTTGAACACAAAAATCTTCAGGGAAATTGTTGCGATTAACCAGTCTTCAGATAGGTTACCTTTAGGGATGCACCGAATACCTAATGGACAATTCCCATATTTTTTAAAAACTACTAAAAATACATTTTTTCGATAAAATAAACAACGCTGATTTCAAATATCTAGGTTAAAATGTACACAAAAAATTGTGTTATTAAATATTCAATGTTAAAAATCGTCAATTTTTAGTTCTTGTTTGAATCGTTCTGCTATTGGCTGAGCGATTGTGACGTACTTATTTGCAGTTTGGGTTCGGACCTTCACGGACGTCGTAGCTTAGCGGTAGCATAAGCGATTCGTAATCAATAGGTCCCGGGTTCAAATCCCCTCTCTCGGCAGAAGCTAAATGTTTTTTTTTCCAAGCTTTTTTTTTTATTTCAGCCAGGAAGCTCATCGTTTTAAAGTTATCCTGGAAAATTTACTTGCATTTTTAAAGTTTTCATGAATTATTTAAATTTCTAATTTTTTTAACTCTCATTACAAATGGCCAGAACTGATGTTTTTTTAGAGAAAAACAATTTTCCCGTTCTCCAAACGAGTGTTTAGGCTTTCAATGCGCCCTACAATACTGCCCCATGTTGAATACTGATGGTTTTTTTAGAGAAAACAAAATTGCTCCGAATATCTTCATAAATGCCGAAATACGTGGAGTAAAAGGTAAAGTTATTTCTTGTTTTATCTTTCGAATTGTGTTATTATTGATAAAGTTTTAATAGTATTTTGTGCCGTTGAAAGATGTTCTAATTCCACAGGTCATTCATAACAAATAATCGTTTTTACAAAACACAACTTTCCTTGTCAGATGAAGTATCATAACTTATTCGTAGGATTTTAGTATTACTCTTTTAACTAGGGTCATACATTAAAATAATATAAATAAAGGTATACTGTAGAAAGCAAAAAGTCGTCGTTCTGAATTTTCCGAAAATTGCATGGTTTCGTCTGAACGTGTAAAAAGCGTGACACATTTTGTTTGCGCAACTTTTAACCATCGGAATAAAAGGAAAAAATTTGAAAAATACTGAACTTTTCTAAAAATAGTAATATATTAACGTGGAAGTCTGTAAGTAAACATTATTAACAATGTTTTGAGCTATCTCAAGTTGCTACATTTGACAGGTTATCCGTAGATAGACTACTTAAAAAAAACTTAATCTAATTAATGTGCCTTTATGGCGCTGCCTTTTTTTGCCATGTGGTACCTGTAAATTTATACTTTTAAAGAATAATTAAGTCAGTCCATAATCCTATTAAATACTGGTTCTTTTTTTGGATCACGTCGCATGGCTGAAATCCATCGTTTTCGCTGTAACGATTCTGTTGGTAAGTGAAAATATATTTTTTCTGGGGCAGTTGTAGACGTATTACGACACTCGGGGACTAAGCAGTAGCAATATGCCATTATTAAGTAATAAATACAAACTTACTGCATTAAATAAAACGAAAATCGAAAGTTTTGCGAAACGATTTGTAAAATATCCCGCTTATCGCTATATGCAACTGAGGAGCTTTGGTCACGTGTTATGTACATGTACGTCAAAGTCGATTCCCCGCGGAACGTACTGATTTTCGCGCGCTTTTTAAAAGCCTAACTTTTAACTCGAATAAAAAAATAACTACGCATCGGAGAGCAAAAATTTTTCGGCACGTATTTTGTCTCACCTATTTACGTCGAATAAAAAATAAATGTGGGAATTGTCCATTTGGCCGAATAACGAATATTCGGCTTACCTAAACATTTTTATTTTTTTTTTATCAGATCTAACTAAGTTGTATTTATTATTCATCAAAATGCCAGAAATTTTTCCTTTTTTTTCAGAATTATAAAATGTTCCTAGGTAAAGAGCATTTGCTCCTAGTTTTTTAAGTTAGTCCCACAGACTGCTCCTAAATTTCTTTAATCCAATTTCTAACACTGATCTGCACCAGCTAGCAGTGTCGGTAGTGAACGGTTGTTCTCCGAAGCTGGAAAGATTTGTTAACCAAAACGCAATAGGTAGATTACTTTTTCGTACATCATAATTTGCCTCTGCTAAATTCTTATTATAATTAATTATATCCATACCCATTTAATATAACTGATACCTTTTCATTTAATTCGTAAAAATACTTGTGAATAAACATGTATATTGGGAAATTAAAACGCTGTAACATTCGTTTTTCTGGTTTCTTATATTAATCAATATAGTATATTTTTTCTTTTCTTCTATTTATATTTTTTAAGAAAAGGTTTGATTCAGAAATTTGAATTTTTTTTTAATTTCACTATTCGGCTAAACTGGCCGAATACCGAATATTTGGTGCATCCCTAGTTACCTTCCATTTTAACTACATCCATTTTCATTGGCTTGTAGCCATAAAAAGAATTGATTACAAAAAGTCACACTTCAAAGCTTATGAGGTGTGAATTGTTTTCTAGTTTATTAGTTAATACAAATAATTATTAAAAGATGTGTGAAAATTGAGAAACGATGTATTTGAATGACAATTTTTCTTAATGTCTTGAGGTAGTATTTTAAAATTTAAAAAAATTCTACCTCTTCAAATTAAGGTCTCAATTTTAATTCATAGTGTAGGATACTAAATGTATTTTCATGGCATGTTTAAATTTGATCTTCATTGGTATTCATCTATCAGATAATGAGGGAAAGTAGAATGTCCAATTTCTAATAGCTTTTTTAACTGTGTCGTGTGAAGGAATATACTTTTGTTAAGGAGTAGTAGTGAATGACAATAATGAATGCATCTAAATGTCTATTGAAATGGCCCTGGAAAAAACGTCAATTTGCTCACATTTGAGTGAGAATTTACTGTATCCCCCTATCACTTTCATTAAAAGACAGGGTTAGAGAAATCTGGAAGTAATTTTGCTTCTCCAAAATTATTTTTAAAAAGGTAGCTAAATTGCCAATTTTAATTCTAAAATAGTACAGTTATTAACAGTGACATATTTTATAAAGATAGTTAGCATTTTGTTTCCATTACGTTTTTAATCCTGACATTGCATTTAGGTTTACTAGATTTTTTTAATTGGCAAGTTCAAATTAAGACATTGAATAGAATGGAAAATTAACCTAGAATCCAAAGATATCTTTAATACAGAATGCTTAAATTGAAGGCAGTATGGTATGTAAATTGTCTTATATACTACTGCAATTCGATTTTTAAAAAAAGGCTATACTTGGGGAATACATTATTGGTTTTTTTTTATTTCATTGGACGGCAAATTAGTAAAATATGAAAAGTCTGAAGCTAACACTGAGCGTTCTTCCCAAACACCCCCCAAAAAATACTAGTTATATGCGTAGGTGTAAAATGGTCTAAAACAGAAAAACTTTTTTTAAATAAAAATTAATGAATAAATATTTTAGGTTTAAAATTTTGACGCAAATTTCAAATCATTTCTTCTACTTCAAATCTGATTTTTTTTCGGTGAAATTTTTTTGTAAACATTGTTGAATCTTTCCTAATAGTTTAAGGTATTGAATTTTTGAAGCAAAGCATAGTTTCGGAACACAAAATACGTTGGTGGGTACACCCGAATTTCATGAAAAAATAACTATTTTATTAAAGGAAATCTAATATGAATATATTTTCAATATTCCATACCTAATTCTATGCATTATACTCTCATTTTAATCCAACTGCTGAAAATTCTATCCTACTGTGGTTTTAATTTTTAAATAGGACCAATAGACGCAAGATCAATGATATTTCAAAAAAATCATTAGAAGTTTGTAGTTAAATCACAAGTTAAAACTAATTAGTTTATAATAAGGAATGTATTAAAATCTAAAGTCTTATATAAACCAAAAATTGTGTTAAGTATCATTTACTTTTGCTGCTTTTCAAATAAAAATAATCAGCTAGTGCCCGGGCCATGATATTTCAATAAACGAATTTCTCTTTAAAGAATTGGATTGCAAATTGATAGACTTGTCCATGTTTATTAAAAAACAGTTCTTCGCAAACTTCTTGACTAGCATAAACTGGTTAATACTTTTGTCACCCCGGAAAGTTTTTAGAAATATTTTTTAATTTAAAAAAAAACCTTTAATCATGTCATTTTCTGTACAAATAAAATTCTTACCCTCTGCAGGATATAAAAAAAATTAACTTTACTACTTCAGGATTAAGTATTAGATGCTGGGAAAATTTAAATATTTCTACATTTTCTTAAAAGGCTCCTTTATAAATTTAAAATATGGTCAGTTCAGTCAAAATATGAGAAACAAACTATTTGAACAATTTCAAATTGGATGTTGAAACTTCTGCAAAGTATGTTGGAGGTTAATATAAAGAAAACATTATTTCAACAGCATATTTGAATATTGATGTCAAATGCTTAGAATTAACTTTAATTGAAAAAAACAAGGCAGGCACCCATAAAAAAAAAGTGTGGCATGGGACAATGTACATGGAGTCATAATAATCTGTTTAGGATCTTTAAAAGTACTAAAAATTGTACCAATGATCCTCTTATAATATTTAAAATTACAAAAACTCTTGGCTGTGACAGTATATGCAAGTCCTAACAGCTTTCCCAAATAGAATTGGCCAAATAGTCATTCTTAAGGGAACATTATTTCTATGTATAACATGCAATGTAAAAAATGTTATTTCGTGCAATGTAAAAAGGATACATATGCATAAAAATTTAGTTTTTCGGTGTAGGAAACCTTAAAATTAATGTAAATCACAAAATGCAAATTTTTAAATAAGCAATTTAATGGATATGAACATATACATAAAAGAAGAATGGTCGACTGTATGGCAAGAAGTTAGATGACTAATGCTTGCAATTCTAACTTCTCATTCTCTTGGCAAATCCTCCTCTTCCACCATGGAAGTTACCACCATCATGGCTCCTTTTGCCCCCTGGAAATAAAAATAAAACTCTTTTAGGTATTAAATATATAGTATTTCATGCAAACAAAAATTGCTACAATCAAGGTTGGCTTTAACAAACAATATTACCTCAATACTGATTTGTAATTATACTAGAACCAGTGTTAGAAATGGGATGAAAAAATTAGGAGCAATGTGTGCTTCTAATTTTAAAAACTAGGAGCAATGTGTGCCTCTAATTTTAAAAACTAGGAGCGAATGCACATTATCTGTGAGCATTTGAGAAAAATATTCATTGAAAAAAAAATGCTTTGTAAAAGAACATCTTTGTAAAAAAACAATGTCAAAATTTAAGACTTAAAGTAACTCTTATTATAAAGGTTTTCCTTTTGTGGAATTAGGTCATAGACTAAATTGCCCAATTAAGAACATTTTTTAGAAACTAAGGAAAAAATAAATTTAAAAAAAATTTAGTTTGTTAAATGACGCCTAACAGGTTTGCCATAAAATAGGATAAATGTTTCCCAGTGTTTTAAAACAATTCCTGATATATTGATGTATAAATCTTTTGTTAACTTTTACAAAACACTTTAAACTATTTACAACAGACACACTGTGTAAAGCTTTATACATGTAATAAAATCATTTTAGGTAAGAATTATTTTGTTAAGCATAAAAAGTTAAGTTTCATACCCGGTAGCAGAAACCGCGCAGCAATGCTGCAGCCCGATTTGGTGTCTGCGGCCAAATTGCCCCCCCCCCCGTCACGTGTAGTTTCTTCCCCACTAACTGGCTCAACTCAAGTGGGGGGGGGGGGTTAAGATAATGTTTAAAAAGGTTAAGGATTAGCTACCTACTAATTTGTAGCTGGGATCAATCTGGAGTGGCATTTTTCGCAAAATGTGATGTGTTGCACGAAAATGCGAAAAAAATATATATTGGCCGTCGCGAAAATGCATTGCCGTAATTCGGTGAAACTAAACTTCATTTTCAATAAACAACTAGTTCAAATAGCCGATTCTAATAATGAAAATACTAAATTTAATCAAAATGTGAAGATGAATTAAGATTGATTTATGTATAAATTCAAGTGATTTAATTGGCGTGAGACACGCTGATTTATAAGTAACTTCTACATTTTAGCATTTTTTTACCCAGGCTGATCCCTGCTGTGCAGTGCACCAGTAGTTGCAATGGCTTCCCGTACCGAATATGTTATATGTCATGATTGTACTATATTAATTAAACTTAAAAATTAAAGCATTAATTTAACAGCCGCTTGCTGGTGTACGGTAAATCTTCTGAAAATGTCGCGAGGGGGGGGGGGGGGTCTTTTTCCTTAAAACGTCATGCTGCAGCCACATTCCAAAAGTTCTGCTACTGGGGTTTCATATATATAAATACAACTACTCTGTATTAAATCTCACCCTTTAAGAAATGCTATGAATTCTCTATAAATTTTAATTTTCCTCTTAGGAAATCACAACTCCTCTGACTTAAAATTTAATTTGTTACTTAACAAAACTGCAGTGAAATTTCAGTGTGACCTAAACACTCTTTAAAAAATTGCTTTATAATATCATAAATGTATTATTAAACTTAATAAGCTACTTTGGTTGCTTAAATGTATAAATAAGTTAACTCAAATTACACAAAACCTTTTTTAGTGCTTTTAAACGTTGTTTAATCCATACCTTTTCAAAATGTGAGTATAATAACACGGATTTATTTGTGGATCTTATGACTAGAAATAATGACTAATATGCTTACAGTCATTTCTTCCTCCTCTAAACTGTCCTCTTCCTCCCCCAAACTGCCCTCTTCCTCCACCAAAATTTCCTCTACCTCCTCCAAAATTTCCTCTTCCTCCCCTAAACTGGCCTCTTCCTCCAAAGCCGCCTCTTTCTGGTCTATTTTCAGTATTCTCGCACAATACTGAAGTCAATTTATGTTCGGAAATTGTTGCATCCTTGGCAGCATCATTAGCTTCTTTGGCATCTTGTTCTGTATCGAAACTGATAGTGGCAGTCCTGAAAATTTTTAAAAAATGCAGCTTAGTCAGCCAAGATACATCTTAACAAAATGGAAATTAAGTAGAGTGTTTAAGATTTGTAATATAGAAGCATGCTCATAAATGTTGTATCAAATAACATTATTTGATCTATATTATAGGTCTATGAAAATACAGGATTTAATAAGAGCAGTTTATATGATTTGCATAAATGAAATCAGTCTTAATTGTAATCATTTCTTTAAATATTAATTTTTCTCACTGCTCTTATATAAGGAACTTGCAAATACAACAGCAAAATTCAATCCATAATAAATTATGGTAAATTAAAACCCAAACATACCTTTGTGAATTAGACCTATTGAGAGTAATTTGAAAAGCTTTCTTGAAATATCCTGCAACTTGTTCAATAGTCACATCAAGTGGTAAGCCAGAGACTGAAATCTGTTTTAAACCGTTACCACTTTTAGAACTATTATGGTCTACATATATTTGTTGTCCTCTGATCTTCTGGTCTTTAAGAATCCCATAATTAGATTCAGCTTTTTCTTTAGAATCAAACGTTAAGAAAGCGTACCTGAAAAAATATATAAACAATAATTTTAATAACACACACAAAAACAAATGCTTCAAAATGTTTTAGCAAAAAAATATTAAAAAATCCGAAACTGAGTTATATAACAAATATTTCTTGGAAAAATAATTGCTAAAAGATGACATCTTTTAAATTTTGTCACAAGTTGACAAATAAAATAAGCATTAGTTAGAGAACAACCACGTAAAAACTACCAACTTCCAATTGCCTCAAATTCCAGATGTTTACTTAACAGGGTTCAGGAAATACCTCATTTTCAAAGAAAAAGCTCTTTGGTTTAAACTACACTTTTAGGTTTTTCAATATGAATAGTAAACTTTTTATTTAATACAATAGAACCTAGAATATAAGTCTCTTTTATCCGAAAATATTCGGCGATTCTGAAGTCTGAATTCTCCTGTGTTTCTGATATCATAATTCTCGGTCCTGAAACTTTGTTGACTTAAGATAGCAAAACTTCTGAAACTCTAAAAATTATTGCTTGCAACCATATTTATTTTCAGGAAACTTCGGGCTTCTAAATTCGTGAGACTCCTAGTACATCTACTATAAAGATAGATAGTATCTACCTACCTTCCTTCCTATATATATAAGGCAAGATCCTGACTGACATATCAACGCCCAGCCATAATACTGGAGTTACAGCTACCAAATTTTAGGAGAATATTCTTTTATCATAGGAGGTGTCATTTAAGAAGCGATTTTTCGAAATTCGAACCCAAAAGGGTGTATGAAGGCAAAACATGATTCTATTTCTCCATAGGAATAGCATTGTAAGATTGGAATTTATACTTTTTTTATTTTCAATTTAACAGAAATTTCAGTGTGAACGAAAATTAAGTATAAACACGTAAAAGCCCAAGTAAGACAAGTAGTTTTGTAAGATTGTTATTTGAAAATCATTATTGTAACTATTAATTTTCTTTTCTATTAAAAATCTTTTGAAATTGTATCCTGGGCCAGGCTTTTCTTTGTTTATGAAACTGACAATTTAAGAGTCATGAAGCCGAATTTCACCCCTTGAAAATCGTAATGGTATTCCTATGGAGAATCTTCTCCGACTAAATGACGCCCCAATTTTAATACTGGCCACTAGTTTTTGACACCATTTTAAAGAACAAAAGAATTAAAATAGACTATCAGAAAAAAAAATTTGAAAATCACATCTTGAGTACTTTTAATAATTTTTTAAAGTTTGGAAATCAGTGGCAAATACAATGTCTTTAGTGTATGACGATGTATCTCAGTAAAAAAATAAAGATACTGCAATAATTATATATTTTGAACACAATCGAAATTTTTATTTTTCAGTTCATTACGAAATAAAAATTTTAATTGAAATATTTGCATTTTTCAAAAATTTAAGAAAAGTTGTTGCTATTTTTTGGAAAGCGAATTATGGCAACCCCACATTTGGCGATCACCTGAAAGGTGTCGCAAACTAATTTAGAGTGTACGTTATCTCTCTCTACATATGGTGGGGGGTTCTTTGAATAGAACCACCTAAAGACGCTGGAGTTAGTGTCGCATCTGTCAACATCTGGAACCCCTTTCCCCCCTGTACTTTGAATAGAAACCCTTGGTGACTTCGTAGAAAAATGCCTTTGCGGTTTACCAGTGGCTTGCTGGTAGGGGGGGGGGGGGGAGGGGGAAGCATCGGACTTACCTAAGGGGGTTGGGTTTCGCTTGGTAACAGGACAGTCGTATGGGACAATTCAAAAGCCGGTTTGAGAAAGCTAGGGTTGTGGTCAAAGAACATTTTTTTCTTTATTACTTTTTCTTGTTGTAAGAATTCGGAATAGGGTAATGGTTATTTTTGAAATCAAATAAGGATGCATCAATTTCAATAATATAAGATGAAATGGTAGGTTACAGAAAAATGTGCTAAATTGGCATATTAAAAAGACTGATGTTACTAATTGATCATTTGAAACATTGATTTTCATTCACTGTAATAAAAAAAGATAACTCTGTTGGTACTCAAAACTTTGTTTATTGAATTTAAAGATACAAAATACAATAGCGTTTTTAGTTGATTAATACAAAGTTTAATATAAAACTTATCGTGTCTTACTTCCAAGCTTCCCCAAGCTTCTCAAATGTAAAGCAGAGTAATAGACAAGAATTTAACTGAATTTAATCAGCATTTTGAAGAGAAAAAAAACCACAAACATTATAAAATTGACTTAGCTAAGTTATCTTTTCATGCATCTAAGTATTATTAAAAAGAATAAATTAACAAAAACAGATCTGCATAGTTTTTAATTTGACCCCAAAAATAATCTTTAGACTGACTCAAGATATACATCTAGTAAACCATATAGTTGCAACTTACGATATTAAATTCATTGTTTTTAATTATGAAAATTTAAACAAATATTGTAATCCTCCACAATACCCCCTCCAATATTTTGATTTTGAAACATATTTTGTCGATAGATATTTTCAGGATATTAGAGATTGTAATGTCACTCTATATCAGGGAACCAAATTGCAAAATTCAGTTTATCTCCTTTCTTTAGGGAAACAACTAGAAACTGTTATTCTTTTTAAATTAAATTGACTAACCTCATGATGATATAAACTTAAAGATTATTGAAAACAATCCAATTTACCCCTGATTTTGGACAAAAAAACAACTTGGCCAAATTCAGCAAGGATTTTTAATTGTGATTTCTTCAACTGATTGAGCATTAGAATATTGTAAAGCAAAACGTTGCAACAATCATTGCAAAACAACTAAAACTAAATCACTCAGAATTAGACAGTGCCACATGACTGAATTCCAATGTTGCTGTTAATTGAAATTGATAAAAGATTTTGAACATAAGAAGGATATTTAATTTTTTAGATTTCACATTACGTTTATAACGTAAACTAGGTTTGTAACAGACACTGGTACTTAGAATCGATTCTACACAAAATTCAAGAATGTCTGTCATCTGATGAGAAATTTATTTAATAAGTTACGCGATGTGGTAAAAGACGGCAAAACGGGATATAATATAAAATACCGTAAAACATTAGGCAGTTCTCTACCAAGGCTTAGAGCTTCAATAGATAAAGCCACAGAACACTGGAACCAACAAAAAGTGAGCAATAAAGCTAAAATTTCCAACTTGAGGCAAAATATCGGAAACGCCCCATACCACATCTTCGGCTGGCACAAAAATTGCCAAGATTATTTTTGTGACAATGTAGGAAGCGAAGAAAATAGCATGGTAAAAAATATGAAGGAAGATGGTTTGTTTTATAAAATTAAGGAGTATATGCAAACTGTTGAAGATCATGCTGATAGCATATTGTACTGTTTGAACAATAATGCCGTTGAACATTTTAATTCACAAATAAGTAAAAAGATTGGGGGGAAAAGGGTAAATTTTTGTCTACGAAGGTCCTACCAGGCAAGATGTCATGCCGCAGTAGTTTCTTTCAACAACAAATCTCCAGTGGCTGCTATACACAAAGTGATGCTGAACCGTAGTCCAGGCCACTACACGAAACTACAAGAGCGACGCAGAATTAGAAAATTAGAAAAGGAAAGAGCAAATAAACGTCCAAGAAAGAAGCTTTTTCTCCCAACAAAGATAAAAAATCATATGGCGTATTGTGCCAAAGGCCGGACATCAGCCCGGATCGTCAAAAGGCAAAAACGGAGAAGTTCCTGAAAGAGCTTGAATTATCAGAAGACCAAAGAATAGAATTGATGAGGAAAACGTCATCCCAATCTGAGAGCATTTTATGGTTTGAAGAACGGAGGAAACGTTTAACTGCATCGAACTTTGGTACGATATGTAAAATGCTGCCCACAACAAGTTGTGCAAACACGGTCAAGGGGCTTCTATATAGCACCTTTGAGAACTCTGCAACAAAATACGGCAGGTTGCATGAGTCAAAAGCTATTGGCGAGCTTGAAATCAAAATGAACATCAAAGTTAAACAATGTGGCTTGTTCATAGATGAAAAATATTCATTTTTGGGAGCATCTCCAGATGGAGTTATTGAAAATACAGATCGGATTATTGAAATTAAGTGCCCAATAACGAGTAAAGAAATACACCCGATAGAATATTTACGTAAAGGCAGACATCTATTGATACCTCACAAGCAGGAAGAATCCATAATACAAATAAATAAAAAACATAACCATTTTTATCAAGTTCAAGGGCAATTACATGTGACGCAGAAAGATTTTTGTCTCTTTGCAGTATGGTCTCCAATGGGATTGATAGTCGAAAGAATAGAAAGAGACGATGATTTTTGGAAGGAAAAAATGGAGTCCCACCTAGAAAAATTCTACAAGAATTGCATTCTTCCAGAACTAATTGATCCTAGGCAACCACGGTCAATGCCCATTAGAGATCCTCAATACATTTTGGACGCGCAAATCGAAAAAGAAAAACATAAGACAAAAAAGAAATCCCCTCACCAAAAATAAAATTTCGTATCACGTCTCAATGAATCGAGCCACTTCTTTTTTATTACATCTTTTCATCATCATCAAGAAAATAATTTATCCTTAGAAATGACTAAATATTTTCCAAGTCCCAACATAAAATGAACTGTTCCAGTTTGCCATCTCTAAAATTATCGAGCCACTTCTTTTTTATTACATCTTTGCATCAGGATCAAGAAAATAATTTCTTCTTAGAAATGACTACATATTTTCCAAGTCCCATCAGAAAATGAATGGTTTCAGTTTGCCATCTTGATAATTTTATCAAGCCACTCCTATTACATCTTCATTGCATCATGATCCAGAAAATAATTTCTTTAAAATAAACTAATACATCAACTACGTTGAGTAGTCAAAAAGTTTTAATTTTAGCAATTTTATTTTAACACATTATAAAATTAATTTTCAGAAGATTTTTTTTTTGCCATAAAAAATTTCTTCTTTAGGCAATCATTCCAAAAGATAAACTTTAATCATGTAATATGATTGCAAAAACTAATATCACTTTATTCAATTTCTTTACTTCTACAAAATACTGTGCCAAATGCTATTAGTAAGCTTTAGTTTCAGAAGGAAACGTGTTATCAACTAAAACCACCCAGAATATCGAAATGCAAAGAATCCCCTAAATCCCTTATCCTCCCTTATCTCTTCATCCCCTCTAGAAGGGGGGGAGGTGTAATTACAGCCCCTGAGCCAAGCCCACTAACTGCCTACGGCCTAGCCAATTCATTGGGGGCCTCGAATTTCATTGGCGATAAAAAAGCGCACTGAAAAATTGCTTTTGTGCCTAATAGGCGATAAAGTGATTTTTCTAGTTCAAAAACACCGCGACATCTGGTTTTCGAGAAAGATAGAAAAAGAGTTCGTGCCGATGAATTACTGATTCTTAAAACATCTATGATATATTATTAAGGCCGATTGAATTTTGGAATTGACGCCTTTTGGCGAAGTTGAAAATTTAAGGTAGGGTAGCTATACCCACCCAGTTGTATGGGTTAGGGTTAGTTTGAATTATCGTTGAACTAGAGCTGCCCGTGAGGACTGTTGTACATAGTTAAGTGACAAGCCAACACCCGAGTAGGTGAGTGGGCACCCAACGTAAATTTTAAGGGCGTGATCGTACAGAACATCAGGACTTTGAAGGATATTTAACGTACACTCCCTCCACACAGGGTGTTATTCTTCGGGCATTTTTTGGCTGCACGAGCCGTTTATATGTTGGCAGCTGTTTAGGCGATGCCCGGACCTTCCGCATGCAAGGCGAACACTGGGGCCTATGGAAAAGCCCTCTAACACATGGAAGGGCCTGTTTACAATCGGACAACCCCTCATATCAGAATGGGAGTCATCAATTAGTATAAAATAAAAGTTTACATAAAAAAAATCACTGTTATTAAGGGTGCACCCGTGCAACGCCGAGTTTATAAAGATAAAGAATCAGAGCTAACTTGACTCTAAAATCCAGTATTTACAACAGCAAAACCAGAGGATTTAGGATCTGCGGAGCTCCGCTGTACCAGAGCCCCTTACATATAATGCCGTCCAAGCTCGATCAAAATTGGAAATCGTGAGAAAGCTATCAATAGATGGCGCCATGGCGCAACAAACAATGTGCTCGGTGACATGTGTTGTTTGTTTACACCCAGTTCGCTGTGATTTTGATAAAAAAAATTTGGTTACAAGAGTTCGAAATTTATATATATATATTTTTTTGTAAACTTTTATAAATGCAACAAATAATGGCTAGTTTTTTGCATCATACTATCCTATAAGTCAAAGAAAGAACACGGTGATATAGGAATTCCTACGAAATGGAAGGTAAGGAGTTTTTAAAATTATTCTTTTTTGGTGAAAATTTCTAAATATTTTTATTCTTAAATCTTTTCGTAATGCATTAATTATTATTTTCTGTTTTTTCCCTCATGATATATAGTTTAAACACATATTTACTTTTGTTCTATCTAGATTTATATTCATTTTAGTTCGGGCATTCTGTTTTCTAATAAATGTGTTTTTGAATTAAGTTTTGAAAAAAAAACTTTTCAATATCTATATTCGCATAAATTCTAATACTTTAAATGCATTTTATAGTTGAGATTTAAATGATCTATCTCATTTTAAAATTTTGTTGTTATTCGAAATTATAGTATTATTATTAAGGGACTGTTATTCTTAACAGGAGCATTTTTAATAAGTGTTATAGTATTTGTTAATTTTTCTTTAAGAAGCCAAAGCTAATTTTTTTTTTAAATAATGGAACGTCTGAACAAGGTTCTCATTACTTTAAATGACTTCATTAGTGTTTTAATATCCAGTAGAAATTCTTATACGGGGATTTTAAATGAATAGTTCTATGGCGTTTTTTTTAAAGTTAAAAAAACAAAGAAACTCATTACATGATTATGTTTTTAAAAATATGTGCTTGCTATTTTTAGCTTTTTAATCTTAAATTTCTAAAAATTGTGATTTTTGGCAGTAGTATTCTGTAACAGTTTTTACACTACGCAAACATATTGAAGAAAGATTTTTTTTAATTTAAAATGGTATTTTATGAATTTCTCTGGCAAATAATATTGCTTGGAAGCAGAAACAAAATAAAAAAATAACTCATTTGTTTATTATGTTACTCGTACCGAACGATATTCGAAATAGCCAGCTGGATCCGTCATTCACCGTGAATACATTCCTACTAAAATATGCGACCGACTACCAACAGATGGCGCGACCAGAGTACTTTTTGAGGACAGCCTATGAATCCATGTTATTTCTCGAGTATACGCGGCATTCTATGTAGGAGGCTATGGCTGTACCAAAAATGTTACTATTTAATTGAAAATTCTCTATTATCCAGGATTTTCGCTTATCCGACCTACCACCGGTCTCAATTATTGCGGATAATCAAGGTTCTACTGTATAATTATTCAACACACCTAAATTAATGTGCAGGTGCACATTATAATGCATAATAATGACCTTCAATATTTGATAAATAACAACAACAAAAAAAGAAAAACATAGGAAGTTTTGAATAGTTTAGTAGTAGTTCTGCTGAATCGAGGTTTGAAGTAGTTAATAAATTAGAGTAATAAATTAAGAAAACACCAAGGTGGGGTTTTCTGAAACCAAATCCTGTCACTTAACTTAAAGATTTGTCGATTTTCAATAATCCTCGCTATTTTCATTACAGAGGAAGCTATTTTATAATTTTTGAGGTATTACAAAACTAAACCGATTTTTTTAGAATTTGTGATTTACAGTTTTTAAAAAAAAAAAAGCAATTTTGCTGATTTTCAAAGTAAAGAGTTCACATCTCTGGTTTTGCAATGCCAACATTTATCTTTTTTAAGTGCAGGATGAACTATTTTTTATGCTTTGCCAAGGATGTGTTATTAATTGAATTTACAGTAATTAGAAGAAATTATTCTATTTAAAAGAAAAAACTTCCCAGTATTCAAAATCTCAAATTACTGGTTTTTGATGATTATCTACTTCCATTTTTTTTTTTTTTTAAAAAAAAAAGGTTAGCAATTCCATTTGTGAAATACTGATATTTGGCACTTTGTGGATTTTCAATCTCAACATTTAACTACATTTGTCACCCCAGTAGCAGAACTTTTGGAATAATGTGGCTGCAGCATGACGTTTTAAGGAAAAAATTTGGCTGCAAGGAAAAAGATCCCCCCCCCCCACATTATCAGAAGATTTACCGTACACCGGCAAGCGGCTGTTAAATTAATGCTTTAATTTTTAAGTTTAATTAATATAGTACAATCATGACATATAACATATTCGGTACTGGAAGCCATTGCACCTACTGGTGCACTGCACAGCAGGGATCAGCCTGGGTAAAAAAAATGCTAAAATGTAGAAGAAAGCTGTAGCAAAATGCTCAAGAAAAATTAGTTACTTATAAATCAGAGTGTCTCACGCCAATTAAATCACTTTAATTTATACATCAATCTTTGTGTAGAGTCATTCCACGTCAAATCAACACACTCATTAAACATCACCGTCTCAGATTTTGCTGAAATTTGGAACAACAGTGGTTCATTGCTAAAAAAATCAAAACTGAAGATTGTTTTTCATTAATAAATGTTTTCACTATTAACCTTGATCAAGCAATTTTCAAAACGACCTAGGAGGTTTCCTAATTCAGCGATAAACCTGTGGTAGGTTTCATTTTACAACAATTTGTAAGACTCTTTCTAATGACATGTAACAAATTTAGAATATAAAAGATTTAATTTAAATTACAAATAAAAAAGAAACAGTGAAGCTTGTTTATCATTATTGTTAGTTAATAATTCAGCTTAGGAATAACACAAGAATACTAATATTAACACTACCTTTATAATAAATCTGAATGATAACCTGAAGAAAGTTTCATTTGTAGTTTGAAAAAGCCACATTTGTTTGGAAGACATCACTTTGAAGTAGAACATAACTTCTTCCAGTGGGAGTCACAGGATTAACTTTTGCTAGAATGTCCACTACTGACACCCACAAAACATCAGCGTTTCTTGGATACGAGAATGATGCAGCTGGCCCAAATGGGTGAAGAAAAGTTATCTTTACCTCATCAAGTTCATTTTTCTCCAAAACGTACCCGAGCCACCAGTTTCCTGCATACACCGAAACAGATTTTAATGTAAAAGCAGATTGGCACTTTTCAGCCACATTGCATGGTAAAGGGCCTTGCGACGGAGTTGGAGGCTCAGTAAAGATACAGAGATTGGAGAAAAATGAACTTGATGAGATAAGGATAACTTTTCTTCACCCATTTGGGCCAGCTGCATCATTCTTGTATCCAAGAAACGCTGATGTTTTGTGGGTGTCAGTAGTGGACATTCTAGCAAAAGTTAATCCTGTGACTCCCACTGGAAGAAGTTATGTTCTACTTCAAAGTGATGTCTTCCAAACAAATATGTCTTTTTCAAACTACAAATGAAACTTTCTTCATGTTATCATTCAGATTTATTATAAAGGTAGTGTTAATATTAGTATTCTTGTGTTATTCCTAAGCTGAATTATTAACTAACGATAATGATAAACAAGCTCCACTGTTTCTTTTTTATTTGTAATTTAATTTAAATCTTTTATATTCTAAATTTGTTACGTGTCATTAGAAAGGTCTTACAAATTGTTGTAAAATGAAACGTACCACAGGTTTATCGCTGAATTAGGAAACCTCCTAGGTTGTTTTGAAAATTGCTTGATCAAGGTTAATAGTGAAAACATTTATTAATGAAAAACAATCTTCAGTTTTGATTTTTTTTAGCAATGAACCAATTCTTATACCAGAATGATATTTTACCCATATATTGTTTAAAAAATACCAACTATTCATGAAAATAATTTTAAAATTTTAAGTATGCATTTTTAAAAAAAAATTTTTTAATTCAATTTTAATTTAAATAAAATCTTCTATAATCTGAGTGTGTTATACTTTATTAAAATTGTCTTATAAATTGCTGTAAACTAGCACTTAACACCATTTCTAAATTAATTAGGAAACCATCTAGGTCATTTTTAAAATTAGTTGATCAAGTTTATTAATAAAAACAATTATTTATGAGGGGAAGTTGAGGGGAAAAACAATTTGGTCCACTGCCCCAGTGCATCACTGGTACCAGGGCCGTCAACCTGGCGGCTCTCTGGTACTTAATTGTGACAGACAAGGACAAACTGCAATTACCCGTTTTCTAAGTGGACACCTCAGAACTATGACCTTCTCAGATGGTTTGAGAACTTTCGACGCATGCACCAAGTGCTCCTCAGAGCAAGCTTCTCCAACCCACATCTTGGAGTGCCTTGGACTCACCCATCATGATATACTCGAAAGTCCTTTTTTGGTCCTGGACTTCCTCAGGGTTTTTAACTTCATGGACTTAGTCTAGCCCCGCTGGACTTTGGGGATTGGCAACAACAACATTATTTATGAAAAACAAGCTTTAGTTTTGAATTTTTTTATCAATGAACCCATTCTCATCCCAACATGATATTTTGTCAGATGATGTGAAATAGTCCTAACTATTCATGTAATTAATTTCGAAATTTTAAATTATGTACTTTTTAAAAAAATTTAAATTTTAAAATTTAATTAAATTTTAATTTAAATAAAATCTTCTATATCCTAAGTGTGTTACATATCATTAAAAAGTTCATACAAATCTCTGTCAGATGACACCTATCCCAGGTCTGTAGCTTAATTAGGAAAGCTTCTAGGTCAATTTGAAAATTGGTCGGATGCGGTTTTTTGACCAATTTTTTGAACTTTTAAAGTGCCATATTTTTAAACGGATCAATATTTGTGAATAAAAATTTTCATTTAACAAATAACTATATAAACACTACTGTTGTTCCAAATTTCAGCAAAATCTGAGACGGTGAGGTAGAATTTTGCCGAAAAGTGTGTTGAATTGACGCGGAATGACTCTGTAGAGTTAATTTTGTTTAGCAGTATAGCTTAACACAATGATAATTATTTTATGAATCACGACGCAGCAAATTTAAATAATTATTTAATAGTATTCTACTACATTTATTTGTAATTTTTTTAATAAAAATTAAAAAATAAGTATATTTGCTTTTATTTATGGTGTTGGATTATCTTCAGATTTGTCTATGAACATGTTTTTGCTGTTCATTTGGTATTAAAATCAAGTTCTGGCTGTTTGAAATCCCCAACTTTTGGTCTTTCATTACATATCCTTATTACCATGGTTCATACATTTGTAAGAAAAAAAATATTCATGCACTTTTCTAGAAAAATTCAAGAACTAGAAATTTACTAGCAACATCAAACAAAAAGTATTTCAACATTCAAGCTGGTCTTGTGATCACGGACTCCGTGAATTGGAAACTTGATCAGAGAACTTGATCTGGTTGTCAGACTTGGTCTGAACTTGAGCTACAAAAGTAACAAGATTCTCTTCCGATCACGCAGAGCCAAAGAACTGTCAATCATTCTGATGCAACGTGACGTTATCGGTAGATTTCTTTAAAATTACTAGGCAGCAAAATAAGTAAATCAGGAAGCATTATTGGACTCCTCTTTTAATGGGAGATTGCACTGCACTGGCTTGCCGAGATTTGATGACATCTTAGTATAATCTAATCTGAATTGATCTTCCCATTTTGATTAAATTTAGTATTTTCATTATTAGAATCGGCTATTTGAACTAGTTTATTGAAATTTAAGTTTAGTTTCACCGAATTACGGCAATGCATTTTCGCGACGGCCAATATTATTTTTTTTCGCATGTTCGTGCAAAACATCGCATTTTGCGAAAAATGCCACTCCAGATTGATCCCAGCTACAAATTAGTAGGTAGCTAATCCTTAGCCTTTTTTTAAAATTATCCTAACCCCCTCCCCACTTGAGTTGAGCCGGTTCGTGGGAAAGAAACTACACGTGACGCGGGGAGGGGGGGGGGGGAGTTTCGGCAATTTTGCCGTGCTGCGCGGTTTCTGCTACCGGGTTTGTCACTAACGTTAGATGATTCTCTATTTTCCTCTGTTCTATGGTCATTTATCTGATTTTCAAAGAATTGCAGATATCTACATTAAATTACTTTTCTTGTAAAAAATGAAGCTTATCAATGAAAATAGCACATATGGATTATAAAAGCTTGAATTATTTTTGTCACTTATTTAACACACAATACGCTTAAATTAGAAATAGAAACTCTCAATAGCATTTTATTTAGTCTGAAAAGTTTGGACTGCACATATGTACTGTTTACGTATTTAGAATTTTTTAAAAAATAAGCACGTCTTCATTACTTTAAAAAAAAATAGATTTTAACAATTGCGGGAGTAAATGAGAAGAACAATAAACTGTTCTTTTTTCCTGGAATACCCCTCAACATGTACGTATTTGTCAGTTGAACACACTTGTATGCATTTTTTTATTTTATCCTTTTCAGCCCTCAACGGAGGCATTTATAGATTTATAGTTATTTATTAAAGGTTTTACATATTCAAGAATGTATCACTGGTGTAAGGTGGGTGTTTTGAGGGAAAGGGAGCTATATGAATTATTTTAATAAAAATTGCAGCTAGTGGAAACATTAAATTCATTTAAATAACCTAGTATTTGTATGAAGAATATTTAGTTGTTACTCCTAAAAACACTGCTTTTAGCCAATGAATTTGATATACAGAACAATAACACTTTCCGACTGCAATACTGCAGAACACTGAAAAAAGTTCTGCTCCTGGGATAATAACTTACAAATTAATATACTTACTTTTTGGGGCCTTGTGAAATAAATATCTCAACAATATCTTCTGATAAACTTTTGAAGTCTGATTCTGTAACATCCTCAGGGAGATTGCCAACATAAAGTTTTCTAGCATTTCGATCTTCTGTTTAAAAAAAAAAAGTTTTACAAAGTTAAGTCCAATCAAACAATATATTAAATAGAACAAACATAACAAAAAAAGACAAATCTTTAGTTGTTTTTTTACCTTTTCTAGCATCTTTATTAAAAGTACTTTTGCTCCCACAATAGTCAACAGTCAAAGGTTGATCTTTGATCGTCTTAGTTTGTAGAACAGTTAAATTGGAGTCAGCAGTTGCTTCATCACTAAACCTTATGAAAGCAAACCTAGAAAACATGAAACATTGAATAATCAAATATAAATAATAAGCACAACAATAGCAATATGTGAATAAACACAGTTGTCTTGAGAAAATCACAAAAATCTTTAGAATTTTATTTTTAATAAATCTTGGTTAATTTTTTATAACCTATAACAAACCATAGTACGTACATCTATACACATAAGTGAAAATTTGTACTAAACCTTACAAATATGCAATATATTAACTCTTAACAAATTAAATTTGCATGCTCAAAGATATTTACGAATTCCTTTACTAATGTCCTGTAAACAGACAGAGATCCGACTGCAATTCAGAGTTCAATTATATTTTCTCACCATGGAGGCCAAAAGGAAACTGATCATGTAGTTTGTATTTTGAGCACCTACCCCAATAAATTAGGCACAAGAACTTTTTTATGGGTATCTCTTTATCAGAACTTTTATTTCAAACTTAAATAGTAAACAAGTTTAGTATTGATATTTAAAAGAAAAAATTATGCAACAGAAAAATAAAATGAAATATGTGTTATAAAAAGCTATTAATAAAGTATAACCTATTGTTGCCGCCATGGGTTTTCTGGGGAAAGTATATTTCAATGATATCCTCCGATAAGTCTTTCAAATCTTGTTCTGTAACACCATCTGGCAGCTTTCCAATGTACAAAGACCTAACATCACTTTCTTCTATTGAGTAATCATTTTAAAAATTAGTAAAACCAAGAAATATAAAAGTAAACTTACATTAATCACAAGCAAAGTAAAATACATTCAGTAGTCAACAGCATAAACATAAGAAAAAAATTAATTCAAGCAATTCAAAATACAACAAAGGCTACTAATGCTCTAAAGTAAATCTGATGAATTAGTTATTCAAATTGAAAATTAAGAGATTATGTGATAGAATTAGAAGAAAACATATTTATGCTAATGATACAGAATGGAAAAAGTATAAATATATCCAAGCCTTACCACGTGATTCCTTACTGTGTTCTTTTGATTTCTCACTGGCTGCAATTAATAAATTGAAATTATATAAATACTATGATCACATCAGATAAATTGAGTTTGGTAATATATAATTTTTTTATATGTTTGCTTACTTTATTGTGTATTTTTATTACAGGCACTTAATTTGTTTACCTTGTTCTTTCTTTACAGTAACTTGCTTCTTTTTGGGGGATTCTTCATCCATATCATTTTCTTCATCTTCATCCTCATCACTTTCATCATCATTGTTTTCATCCTCATCATCTTCACCATTTTTTAGATCCATATCAACTTCATTATCTACAGCATTGTCACTTTCTTCGTCCTGGTCATCTTCCTCTTCTAAAAGAAAAGAGCATAGAATAAATGTAGTGTAATAATGAAACTGCAAAACTCTCACTGAAAACTTTTATACAAATATAAGGCATTGTATGGGTTTTCCAAAAGCTAGTGTAATACTTGAATCTAAACTAATGACTGAACTTTAATAATATTTTACAGATTTGATTTTCTTTAATCATCAGAACATTATAAAATTTTTAACAAATTGGTATAATTATCTTTTTTTTAAAAAAAGAAAAAGTTAAATAAAATTAAGCCCAATAATAAGCATTGAGTTATGACCGCAAACAATCATGCCACACGTAGTGTGTTAGGTGTCCTCAATTTTTGCATTTGTAAAATAAATATATTTACAATAACTTACCATCAGAATCGTCCATATCTTCATTATCTATATGTAAAAAAGGTTTTTTTTAATGCATATATATAAAATTAATACAAATGAAATGTTTATGAACATTTTTGGAACATGTCATGAAGTATAATGACTTATTTTTTAAAAATTAAACTAGAAGTTTTCGAATTGATTTTGAGGGATTTTAAGGGCCAAAGGAATAACAAAACATGAGACATAATAAAGTATGGGGAGAAAAATTAAGAAACACTGTGATATGAAAAGTATACAGGGTGGCCCAAAAGTAGCCTAACAGTTAATGTTGTAGACTATGGTCCTTAATTACGATGCCTGTCGCCAATATTATAACTCTCCTGTAGCTCTAGTATTACGATAATTCAACCAAACTAAACAACCTGTATTAAAATAACTGTTTCTGTATAAATAACTGTATACCTAACTAACTGTTAGGCTACTTTTGGGTTAACCCTGTACATTAAAAAATACTAATTTCGCAAATATTGTTCAAACTCTTATGCTGGATAAAAAAAAACTTTTAAGGCCATTTTGAAAAACTTCTTTTAAATTTACAATTTTTTAAAAATATATATTAAAGTTTAGATTAAAAAAATCCATTACCTTCTTCTTGCTGTACTTGAACAACTTTTTTGCCCTTTTTGAGCTGGAAAAATGTTACATATTTCATGAAAACAATGCACAAAAAGTAATAAGGACAACTGCAGCACATGAACGTTTTAAAGTAATTTCTGAAAAATGGGTTCTTTCTAATTTTGAAAATTGATTAAATAATTAAATATGATTTAACACAATTTTGTTTAAATATTTATACCTAAAATTATAAAATAGTAAGTCTTGATTATTCTATTACTGCTGTGTATGATTTATTTATCTGTGTGTGTGTTGAAGTATGTTTGAATTTGAATACAAAATACCATTGCCCTTACTACCCAAGAACTTGTATCTGCAAACTTAATCACTCACCTCGTATGCAAGAGGGAGAAAAATAAATCGTAGAAAATAAATAGAAAAAATCAAGCCCTAGTAGGCCTATTTTATAACTTTAAGTTTGAGTATTCAAACATAATTTCGCATAATTTTACGCTTAAATATGGACACACAATTGTGTAAAATCAATTGCATTTGAATCTCTGTTTTCGGAATAAGAACTGAAACACTGAGCAAAGATAGTCTAGTGGTTATCGAGAGTTTACAGCAGTGTTTAAGCTGAGTTTTGAAATTTTTTAGCATTTTAGCTAAAATCTAAAATTTAATTTTAGCTTTTTTCAAATGATTTTAGCATTTTAGGAAAAACAAGTTAAACACATTTTAAAATAATTTATTACAAACTTTTTACCTAAATACATTCTCATATTTTAAGTTTCCATGATTCTGCGAGGCTTTTTTGCTGCCCATGTTTTAAAAGCTGCATGGAAATCAAAGTTTTCTCTTGGCTGCCCTTCAACGGATCCAAATGAATAGACAAGTTCAAAACGGTGTAAATAATGATAGGTAGTTCCGAATGAACGGATCCAAATGAACGTGTCCATAAAAGGAATGATCGGATCCGTTCCTCCCCTCTGTTTATTTTCGCATTTTAGCGAAAGTGGATGTCAAGATTTTCGCAAAATGCGATTTCTTTTCGCATTTTGCGAAAAAAGCGATCACAGCTTAAACACTGGTTTACAGATGATTTACAGGTAAATACAGTGGAAATATTAAGAAGTGCCTTGTAATTATGAGCAACGAATTAAAAAAAGGGATTAAAGGAAGTAGTCATATTCAGACAGTGATTCAAAACTACAAGGAGATACTTAAAAACTAAGAATTTTTGTTCTAATCCAATGACTATTTATTCTAACTATTCCATAAACTATGCTGAGGAAACTAATCAGCAGTTAATAGGTTAGATAGCACTTCATATAATATTTAAGCAATTCTTGGTTAATTGAATAATGGCACTGGCGAATCCAAGGAGGCTTCAGCTCTATACTACATTATAACAGGTGGATAAAAATACAACTTAATTTAATCGCCGAAGTTTTATGATATTTATATCACTACAGTTTTTTTATAACAATGGAAGGAGAATTATTCAGAAAATAGGAACACATATTTTATGCAAAAACTAACTTTATTTATGAACATTTTAAAAGTTGCCTAAAAATTTTGGAGAATGACCCATATTTCCTTCTGCATGGACCCCTGATGGCCTATGGATTTTTAGGGACTGATGAAGCCTTACATACAATTACTTATACTTTTCAGTTCCTGGCAGAGTGCAATATAGGAAAAAAGACAACCTACTGTATTACTTTTGACAAAAAATAATCAGACAAAAATTACAACTAATCATTCCACAACAATTTTTAATTTCTTCCAACATTGGAAATGGAGGTTGCAAGAAAAAAAAAAGCAGAGGGGTTGCACGTTTGAAACGAAATCTTCCTCAAAATCGCTTCTCTTTTATCAGCTAATTGATGGGAATAGAGGCTGGTAGAGCAAAATGTTACACTATGCCATAGGAGTTCAAACAGCTGAACCACAAAGCTCCCTTTTGATAGAAATTAATATTTATTGCTGTATAAATTCGATTCGTCTGGAGTTTTATCAAATTGAACACTATTACGGTCTTCATATGCTTTATAATTTGTTTAATCAGATTAACTTAAGCAGAAAGCATATAATCGCATAGCAAATTTTCTTGCCAACCGTCGTTAATCAATTAAGTGTTACATAATTTATCGCTGTTAAAAAACAGTATAACAGGCAAGAACTAAATGAAAAATATTACAATTAAACTTAAACGAGGTTTAGCAATTTAATGACGAAAATAATCAATGAGAAACGGCTTTCACCGGCCGATTTAAATAAATCTACACGTGGTACCGAAATACATAAGGCAGAAGCTATAAACAAAATTAACAATTTCTTTACCTGCATTTGATTTTTCTTATTTGCTGCTGCTGCTTTTTTAGCGGGAGGCATTTTTAAAAGATTTATTAGCAAATAAAACTGAGTCTTATAAAAGTAGGAACAAGTAAAGAACAACGTGCTTGTTTATTTTATTTGGGTAGGGTAAGGGTTGGTAATTCATTGTTTCGTCTTGCCAATTTCTAGCTTCTTGTCCGATAACAGAGCTTTAACACAGCCACACATTTCGTAACTTAGAAACCGAACTTAAACTTAGTTCTATTTGAAAATTTGCGTAAAATGAAATGTTAAATTGAAAAATAATTATAAAGTACTAATAGAAATTTTTGGCGAAAGCGTCGCAATTTATAAACACGGTTAAGTGAAGAACGACACTTGAGTAGGCATCCAATGCAACTTTCATGGGCGACGACATCGGGATTTCGGAGCATATTTAACGTGCACTTCCTCTACACGGAGTATTTATTATTCGTTGAATTTTTTTATCTGCATAGACCATTTATAGGTCACCAGTAATTTTAGCAATACCCAGGCTCGAATTTGGGATCCGCTTATATGCAAGGCAAGCGCCTTACCTACTGGGCTTCCTTACCCTCACTAATACTTACATTTGAGTTGAAATATCGACGCAGTAGAGCTACACGAGGGCTATTAGAGACGGTCGTCGTAATACCAATACCTAGAGTATTTGGGACATTCGGGATTTTGTTATTGCTTCGATGTTTAGTAATTTAATCGTTTCCGAATGCACGGCCCGACTTGCAACTTTAGGGGCCCAGGGAACAAGCCTGTTTGGGGGCCTCCGCAACATGCATTAATCCGTCCATGAAATATATATATATATTTCATTTTAAAATTGTACGAATAAATAACCTTTATTATATTAAGTACGCATATAAGCATTGCTTTTTTTTACATACAATATAAGATATGACATCAGATACCTATTGTATCATGTCAAATCATTTTATCTACATACATAATTTTTATTCCCTAGATCACATGGCTGAGGCAGTTAATTTATAAAATTAACACACAAGGAATAAAAAAAATAGTGGCTTGCGTATAAAAAATTAATAGTACTTTGTTCAATTGTATTATGTTTATTATTATTTTTATCTTTGTGGCAACTATTTCCCTCCAATATTATTCTTTTAAGAAAATTTGGGGTGGGGGCCCTGGACACGTGCCCCGTTTGCCCTGCCAGAAATCAGGCTCTGAGACTCTATTACGACACATTTTTACGCAAAAATAGCCTGTACAATAATTATATGGTATGCAGAAGTATTCCAAAGATACAAAATGTTTTGAAGAACCCTGATCTTAAAAATCCATAAAAATATAAGTTTTTTTTATAGAAATATTAACCTTAAATGCTAAAATTCTGTAAAAGATCCAACTATTATATAGAATATTTAAATAGATATGAGGATTTAAATATAATAACCATTCTTGTAGTTGATATTATTCATAAAATATTTGTTTTTGTTTAAAATAAAAAACTTTCTGGTCATTTGACAAACTGTATGAAATATTTTTCATACAACACAAAATTTTAAAAAAAAGATTTTGCAAGAATTACATTTTATATGCATGTGTGCAGTATTCCTAAAAAATAAAATTCTGAATTTTATACAATACAATTTTGTCCCACTTATGTACAAGCGAAAATCTCATTAACTCTTTCACCTATAAATTTTTAGAAACGTCAGCTATATTGGAAATCATTTTGAATAGCATAGTCAGGATTTTAAACAATACAATACAAGTGTTTAAATAACAAATTTAATAGAAATGAACATATACATAAGACACATGGTCCGACGACTGTATTGCAACAAATACATTAAAATAATGCTGCAATTCTATCTTCTGATTTTCTTTGCAGATCTCTGTTCATCAGGCAAGTCATCATCTTGACTTCTTTTGGTATCTAAAAATAATAAGAAATCGGAAAACAATTAATGGATATGGTCTGCATACTCCCCCCTCCCCCAAGTTAAAATCATGCATTGACAATTATTTTGTAATCTACGTAACATCCCATATTTTAAAACAATAACTGCTTGTATTCGAAGTTCTGAATACTTTAACTAGTTTTCTTTTGCATTTGTCTCTTTCCATCAAAATCAGGCACATTTACAAAACCTTTCCTATGAGAATGCCTGTTTCTGTAAT
This sequence comes from Oedothorax gibbosus, assembly GCA_019343175.1. Classification (NCBI taxonomy): domain Eukaryota; kingdom Metazoa; phylum Arthropoda; class Arachnida; order Araneae; family Linyphiidae; genus Oedothorax; species Oedothorax gibbosus. The sequence continues at coordinate 16,870,829 of CM033272.1, forward strand.
CATATTTTCTGGTCATGCATTCTTATGATCATCAAATAAATTTGTGAATATCTACCTAAAAATTAACCACATATAAAAATAATATATATAACAGTTTTTGAAAGTTTTATTGCTATTAATTTCATTACCAAACGTTTTTTTTCTCAGTTTACTAGAATTTTTATTACATATTATCACAAAAGTTACAAGTTTGGAAAGCAGTTGGGTTAAAAAAGGAACTCTAAACCATTGTGTAAATTCAGTTTAATTCTGTTATAAGAAAATGACACTTTCAGTACTTAGGGGCCAGCTACTAACCCCAGAAAGCATGCAACATAAAGTGGGCAACTGTGATCATTAAAATATTTTGAATGAAATTTCTTTTGCAAGAAATATACATTGGTAAACGCAACATCTGTAAAAATTTTTTTTTAAAAAGCCACCTATTTTATTTAAAAAGATATAATTTTTTTAAAAATAACAAATATTTTGACATTTTTGGCGTATAAAATTCCAAATATTTGCAGACATTTTTGGCATATAAAATTCCAAATATTTTTACAATATATCCTTGCAAATAAATTATTTAAATTTTTGTATCAAAAAATAAATCGCACCTATGAAACTTCAAGGTAAGCAGCAGCTTTAGTGAGAAAGTTTTTTTGGAATTTTCGACTTGTACCATTAATTATTTAACTAAGGAAAAAAAAAGCTTTAGTCGAAAGCAAAACCGATATTCTCTGGGGGAAAAAATTAGGTCAAGGTCATTTTGGACTTGAGTGTACATATATATAGCTCCCTATTACTACACAATATATATGGTATTTGAGAGAAAGTAAATTTTTAAGAATTGTGAATAGCTAAATTGACCTTTGCTTTAAGAGTCAACCACAAATATTTTTTACCTTAGGAGCAATCGCTGGAATGTTAAGCGGCTCAAGTAACTGTCCCATAATAAATAACCAACAAAGTAATAGTCTAAAGAACTTTACTATCTGTGTAATTGTTAACTATGTCAGTAACTATAACTCTGTGTTGATCCAATGAGTACTATGCTGAGGGTTGGCATTGGTCTATCATTCTGTATAGGGATGCAACGGATATCCGGCCAACATACTGCATCCGGCCATTAGGCCGGATAGTTGGCAGAAGCCGGATAATACAACTATCCAGCCAGTTAAAACTGAATTTTTCTCAATAAAATTTTTTATTGTTGTAATTGTTAAACTAACTGACTATTTTTCCTTAGTCAACAGGTTATTTTTAATACATTTTATTGGATTGATATTTCACATTATGTTAATAACAAATAAAGCATATTAGATTTGTTTCAAGATATGTAAATTATGGTGTAAAAAAAGTAATAGTTCTGCGTTCTTTGGTAGAATGCAGTTTCGCTTTTTTTCGTAAAAGAGTCCAGCTTCTGAAAACAGTCGCTCACTGTATATGCTGTTAGCTAATGAAGAAAGGTACTTGTTCACTAGTTTTGCTAAGATTGGGAAGTTAGTGGCATTGATTTTCCACCTTGAGAAAGGACAGCCTTTTCTGTCAACGGCACATTTAGAAAGATATTCATTCTACTCTTGAAGGATGGTTTTTTCATCTTCACAATTCTTCTCTGGGTCATTTTGCGAAGTGGTACTTATTTCTTTGAAACAGTCCCAAAAAGATTTTGGATTCTTCTTGCCATCAGTATCAGTGTCGCCATTTAGAACATCAGATTCTGGATTTGATTCTTGTTGTCGATCTTCTGACGAATCCTGTAGACTGCTCTCTTCTTTTATCAGTTTTAGGCCGGATATTCGGTATTCGGCCAAAATGGTATCCGTTGCATCACTAATTCTGTACATGACATGTTTTCATGTTCTTTGATAATAGCCATCCTGAACGTACATGTCACGTCATTCAGTCAGTTGGTACCATTTAGTGTCAAAATTACTTTGAATGAATTTAATTTAATATGGTTAGACAAAATGTATCACTTTGAATCATTTTGTCATGGCTAGAAGAGAGATAGTAGTAGCGCAGGCACCCGTACGAATCCACCCATTGAAGTCACTAATTGTGAATAACAGGAACATGCCGCTGGCCAGGAAGTTGTGCAAACAACAGTTTAACTTCAACAGCGGAGCGACACAGTTGGGCGAGAAGTGTAGGGATATTCAAGGCACAACACTGATAGCTGTCATAGGAGCCAACTTGATTTACAACATTTTCACATGGGCCGAAGGAGTAGAAGAAAATCTGACCAATATGCTGCAGAAGTTTGAAAATCACTTTGCCCCCAAAGAGAATCAGTCTTATCTACAGTACCAGTTCTTCAGAATGAAGCAGAAAAGTAAGAAACTTTTGATGAATTTTTGACATCTGCCAGAACGAAAATCAAGGATTGTGCAATTGGTAGTTTAACAGATGACAAATTTTGTCTGATAAAGTTATGGAAGCTTGCTAGCTGAAAAAGATCTCAACCTACAAAAGGCTATAGTATTGGGATTTGAAGAGCTAGTGAACAAGTGTCAAACAACCTAAAGACTTTGAATGTTCAGAAAGCAAAGTTTTTGCTGTTTCCAAGTACCGTGATTAGCAGAAAAGAACTTTCCCTTCAACGTCTACAAAACACAAACCGAAGCAATCCTTTAACCAGTAAAGGACTATGTCATGCAGCACACCGGTGTCCAGCCTACAAGCAACGATGTCGAACCTGCAATAGAGTCGATCACTATGCAACAAATAAGAAGAAGACTGCTGAAAAAACTGAGGTAGAGAAACAAGTCTAGAAGAAAGTCTTGTTTTCCTAGCTGAAATGAAGCATGACCAGCACATGTTTCAATATCAATCAGGAAGTCGCATGATATTCACTCCAGTGACATAGATAGTGTCTTGATTTGTAAACAAATCCCCAGCACTTTCTACCAAAGTGTTGAAGTTGAGTTTGAGCAACAACCGTCACAGGGCACTAAACACATCCAATTAATTGGAAGCCTCATCCTGTTTCTGGCTCTTTTTGTTGATTTAAAAACTAAAACAATCAAATAAATGAATTTTAAACCCAATATTCAGATTTCTAAAAGCTTTTTCTAAAAATATAATCTAATTAAATGAAAATTAAAAATAGGCTGTAATTCCCTATTGGTATCCCTTTTAGTGAAAAATTCGAAACTAATCAATTTCAGAACAAAACAAACTTATCTTAATGCATGTTGCAAATTAAAAATATCTTGTATATCATGTCAAGAGACCTACATTACCCGACTGTTTATTGAGAAAATTTAATAATTCAATAGGAATTTGTTATTGGCCAGAGAAAGCTACAGAATTTATACACTAATAAATTCGGTTACAAATACGGTATTTGAAATGTAATACATACAACAAAGTAAAACGTCAAATTATTACAAAAAATTAAGAGAACTAAAAGAAAACAATTACTTTCTGTTATAGAATCCCTCGACGGGTTAAACTTCACAACTAATGGTTGATCTCTGATCTTCTTAGCCTTTAGAACCTCATAATTTGATTCAGCTTTGTCTTCGGAATCAAACATTAAGAAAGCAAACCTTAAAATAAAAGGAATTATTGAGTGCTCTCCAAAAAACAATAACTTAAACTAAATAAATATTGAAAGACAGAATAATTTGAACTGCTACATTAACTTAACTAATTATGCAAAAATTATTAATAATGGTATTCTTATATTAGTTGGGAATAGTATAATGTGGTTCTGATGATAAATCTATGAACCTAATTATTGATTAAAATTGTATAGTAACACATTAAGTTTCCAGAATATTATTTTGTTATTATATGGGTTATAAACTGATTTTTAAACAGGACTGGATAAAGTTATTTAAACAGCCTATTATTATGCCGCAAAGTCTTCAACCTTGTTTGCAAAAATTCCCTAATATTGCATTTTTGTTATTGATTTATAATATTTAAATTCATTTATGATGGACAACATTCACGAAGTTACGATAATTTACAATTTTCTTCAATGCATAGCTTTACAACAATTCATAAAATTTATTATATGATAGATCCTATAATATTAACTTCAAACTGACAAATTAAAAAAAAAAATGTCTTACTTTTTTTTGCCCTTTGAAATGAATGTCTCTACAATATCCCCTGATAAACTTTTTAATTCCGTTTCTGTAATATCAGCAGGCAGATCTCCAATATAAAGCTTCCTAGCATTTCTCTCTACAATTTAAAAGTTAAAGTTAGCATAAAATAAAAAGCTACCAGAAGTTGAAAAGTTAAAATCACTTCAACTTTTAAAACACAACTAAACACAACTTCTTACCCTTTTTTAAATTTACATCATGATATGAACTTTTGTTACCAACATAGTCCACAGTGAAAGGTTGATTTTTTATTTTCATTCTTTGCAGAGCTCGATAGTTAGCTTCAGCCGTTGCTTCATCATCAAACCTTATAAAGGCAAATCTACAAAAAAATAAAATAGAATTTTAAAATATAATAGAGTTGACTTGAGCAAATTAAAATAAATAATAAAGACACATACATATTACCAAAAAATTATTCTCTGACCAGTTGTATACATTCAGGGAATATTTTGCAAAATAAGACTTCATTTTAAAAAGACAAGTAATTAAAAATAATGTAGGAAAAAATTATTAAAAAGAAAACCTAAAAAGAATGAAGTTTCCTTTTTTTAAAAGACTTAAACAGAAATATCAAGCTGTGATAAAACTTGCACATCTAAAAGTGAAACCACTAACCATGTATGAATGATACATACTATAAAATAAACATAAATTGATGTACAAAAACATCATGACATAATTCCTTTCAAATATCATTTCTCTTGCAATTCCTTCAATCTGTACTCGCTTCAAATGCGAGATTGATTCATTAATTGAGGCTCGAAAACAATTTTTTCCCTATTAAGCATTTTGGTTGCCACTCAAGACCTAATGCACGCCCATTCTAGCCACTGAAAACAAATCTTTAACTCGGCCAATATATGCTCAGACTAACAAAAATCGATAAGTTACAACTATTTACGAAATAAAGTGTAAAAGTGCACACAAGTATTGACTGAGAAAAAGATTTGTTTGTCAGATGCTTGAATTGGGTAGTCAAGGGCGTTCATTAAACTAATCACAACCATTTTAACACTATAATCATATATTTTCTTATAATTTTTTTAATTATCTGGAAGTGGAAAGGTCTAAATTGTTTGATTTGTATCACAAATTATGCATTAAATATAGAACTTTGACAAAGTCTAGGGAGCAAAACTAAATTTTTCAAAAGTTTAATATTTAGTATTTAATCTAAAAATATTCAAAGTCTTGCAGCATATTCCTCCAGAAATATGTACGTTTATTAAACATAATTCTCGATTGGAGCTAATGTTATTTATGGGTCGTTATTGCCCCAAACAAAATTTCTGTTTAAATAAAATGATGCGCAAGAAAAAACAATAAAAATGATTCAATATATAACCTAGAATTGGGCCCACCCATCTTCTTCTGAATATATACTTCTACAATATCCTTTGATAGTTCTTTCAAATCTTGTTTTCTTAGATCATTTGGCAGCTTTCCGATGTATAATGACCTAGCTTCCTTTGTTTCTATTAAAAAAACACTTATAAAATTAATAAACCAAATCAAGGAAAAGTTTATAAATATAAATTATATACTAAAGGTAAAAAAAGAGGTAATCAGTCGCCAAACATGACCAATTCTCACTTTGCTGACCATTTTTCATTAAAATTGCCTATGTGGCTCCTATCAATATTAGGATTGTCGAATTAAAAACACACTTTATTCAGAAAACTTGATCCTAATATCCGATATATTGGGCATTTGTGCTGATCACCGCAACGTCTTTTTAAGTGTGAGTAACATTATCTATTTATTCTTCGAAATACACATGAATTTAGCATAAATGATAGTAACAGTTATTAAATTTTTGATGAAAAATAGTTTTTTTGATGAGTTTAATATAGAGCTAAATGATATGTTTGACACTATATTGTAGATAATTTTTTGTGGAAGCAGTTCAAAGTGACAGTTTTTTGCATTAGAGAATATAATCAATTCTTCTAAGAATATTACATAATTTTATAAGAAAAAGTTATGATACTAACTACAAATTCTTGAATGATTAAGTGACTATAGTTAATAATTATTCAATGCTGCAATATAATTTAAAACAAATCAATAATCTATATATATAAAAGGCAAAGTCCTGAATGACTCGCGTATCAACGCCCAGCCCAAACTACTGGAGGTACAGCTACGAAATTTTAGGAAAATATTTTTTTTATATCGTAGGCGTCATTTAAGAAGCGATTTTTCGAAATTCGAACCCAAACAACCGGTGTAGGAGTTCAAAATGTGAGCTGATTTCTCCATAGGAATCAATAGCATTATAATATTAGAATTTATACTTTTTTATTTCAATTTAAAAGAAATTTCAGCGTGTTCAGCATGAACAAAAATTAAATATAAACACGTAAGAGCACGCAAGTTTAATTTGTTGGATTGTTATTTGAATATCAGTATTTTATTTTATTTAAAAGAATTTAAATCTTTTGATTTTTTTGTTTCCGAATTTAATTTAATTGATGTTTACATCTTTTAAGAAATGAAGATATTGCTACAAAGTCTCATGGCAGTAAAGGCCATAACTATTCTAGATCTGATCTGATGAATACTTCTAAGAAATGTTGATTCTCTCTACGTATAGCGTATGTACTATATGTTTATGAAACTGGCGATTTGGTACAGCTATGATATAATGGCCGATTGAATTTTGGCATTGGCAGCTTTTGGCGAAGTTGAAAATTTAACGTACGGTAGCTATTCACATCCAGTTGTATGGGGTTAAGGTTAGTTTGAATTATCGTCGCACTAGAGCTACACACATAGAGCTTTGAAGCATATTTAATGTGCATTCCCTATGTACGGGGTATTATTCGTCGGACATTTTTGGCTGCACGGACTATAGGTCGGCGGTTATTTTGACGATGCCCGGACCCGAATCTGGGACCTATCACATGCAAGGCGAACGCCTGTACCATTTGGTTTCCCAGCCCTGTCGAGTGGTCGAATATGGAGTAGAATGTTTACCACATTTTGGCATTTTCGGGTATAAGAGGGCAAATAGAAACTGGCTATTATATCATAGCTATTCTAGCAATTTTAACAGGGCCTATGGGAAAGCCAACTAACTCCTAGAAAGACCTGGATACAATCGGACTTCTTTATTTTTAAATTAATACTGATATTAGAATGGGAGGAAAGTCTAATATACTGATGGAGTGCTAGTGGAGAGGTAATCAATTGGTATAAAATAAAAATTTACATAAAAAACAATCACCGTAAAGGTACACCCGTGCAACGCCGGGTTTATAAAGCTAGTTATAATATATACCCTGTGATTCTCCTGAATGATCTTTTGGTTTGCCACTTGCTACAACTGAAAAAAACAATCTTTTATTTACATAATGACAGAATTTGAAAAAACTTAAATAATCAATCAGTTAAAAAATTGAATATAAATAAAACTAGAAAAAAAATCAAAACATAACTGCTTACCTTTTTCGAGTGTCACACTATTTTTGCTACCATAGGAAACAGTCAAAGGTTGACCTTTGATTTTCTTTGTTTTTAAAATATTTAGATTGGCTTCAGCAGCTTCTTTGTCTTTGAACAACAAGAATGCAAACCTGTTTGAAAAATAATGAAATCTTGCTATATAAAAACGAAAATATTGAATTCAATAAAATATTCATAGACACAAAGCTGACTTAAGGAAAAGCTAAAAAACCTTCTTGTCCTTCTTTCACTTAACATATTAACCCTTAAATTCCCATTCCGGCCCAATCCGGCTGAATCGCCCGAGACCTCTGGATGCCATTCCGGCCGAGAATACGACGACGGAAATTCCGCTCCCCCCATCGCGGGGAATGGACAGGGGGTTGTAAAACATGAGCGGTACCATAACAATAGACTAAAAGATTCACACGGACAAAGATATGGGCAGGGCTGGGCCGTTACTTGTTTAAATGTAACTCGTTACAATTACAATTACTTTTCGTAAAAAGTAACTAATTACCTGTAAAATTACTAATTTCCAAAAGTAACAAATTACAATTACACTTACTTTTAAGATTACTTTTTACGACAAAATTTCATATTTACAAATGTTTTTAAAAATAAAGTATAAATGAATAAATGAATTTTTTTTCTAAAATCGACTTTATTAAACAGTTAGCAGAAAATCTACTTATTGGGGTACAACAAAAGCTGCATCTACACAGCTACGATTAGGTCGAAGACATAAACCACCAGAACTAACCTTTCAACAGCCGTACTGGCTGATAAGGGGGTATTATATTTTATGAATATGCTTTTAATTGTTAGTAGGGTACAGAATACAGTCATCTTATACTCGTTACTTTGGAAAGATGTAGACAACTCAAAATCAGCTTTGGCGGAAGAATGTCTAGTTTTTAGATTCTCAAAAAAAATCATCACTGCTAGATGAGTGTACTCTGCGCAAAAATTCTCCGAGATTGTGCTGTCGACGTGCGCTCTCTATCAATGGAGGTATGAAATTTCTCCATGGTAGATAATCCCTAGGAGTGGTGCTACTTTTGTCGAAGAATGACAGTGAACACAATGAGGGAGTGACCCTTTGAGAAGGGTGTGCTTCTCCCCTTTCCTGTCACACTTGACTTTGGGGGGGGGGGGGTAAATTGTTGGTTTCTAGGAAATTCGCAGCGGCATACTCATATCCGAGTATTCTTGTTTGGTTCTTCAGTTGCAACGACAGATAATAAATTATTTTCTCTATGACAAAACAGAAAAGCCATTGAACTCAACTTAATTATTCAAAGTGTGGAGGGATTATGTTCAATGGGAGTACAGAATATAGCCATTGCAAAAATCATAAGCTTGGTTACTAATTTTAGCTATATGTATTGGTAATAAATTACCTGCACCTGAAATGACACAAAAGTGTTTTGGAAAAAAAAAAGCTTTGATTATTTGATAGAAAAATTTTTGGGCTTAAGTTTATTTAGCATAAAACTGTACTTGTTTAAAGAAATATTAGAAAAATTAGGTTAATTTTTAAAAAAAATTGTCAGTCAAAGATATCAATGCGTCCAAATAAAATATCAATCATGTCATTGTTGCACATCAAATAAAGATCTTTGAAAGTCCCTTTAAAAAAATAATTATTAACTTATTTATTTTACTGATATCTATTCTATTTTATTTCTGCACCCCCCTATTTTTCAAATATATATCCTGAATAAAAATTTCTTCTCTTGTCTCAATTATATTATTATCACTTTTTAAAGTTATGAAAATGAAAGATAAACTGCAAATTAAAAAATATACCGTTTTAGAAAGTGAATTTATGAACAAATTTAACGATTACATACATTGCATATTTTAGCTTAAGATTCGAATTGAGAAATTGCAAATCAAAAAAATCATTTTTGATTCGTCATTTCAAACTGATCGATGTCGCAAAAATAAATTTATTTTAATTTATTGTCTAAAAGAATTAAAGTTTCCCGAGCGATTGTTGCGATGGCAATGGTGATTTAATTCTAATAAAAATGACTTCCTATGCTTTTTAAATGAGTATTAAATTTTGCAGTTTTCTAAATAATTAAAATACTTCGAATTCAAATTCTTTTCTGAAATTTTCAATGTATTCTAATTTTGATGCGCTGAATTTTTTGACGTATCACACTTGTCCATAGCATTTGTAGTTTAGGCTAAGAAAGTGGGTGACGGACAGACAGACTGATCGATTATAAAACCTTCCACTTTTTACGTTATAAACATAGTGTGGAAGCTAAAAGAGAGAGAAAAGATTAAGCCTTTTTGCTGTAACAAGTACCACAATACTTCTTAATTTAAAAATATGTTCAAAGTTAGAAAAACAAGAAGTTCATAAAGAACTAAAATAGCCTACTTTCCTGTTACTTAAATACTTACTGAAGTTCTAATCGGGAAAAAAAACTAGGTTCCTAAAGTAAATATCATCAACAGCCGTTTCTACACTAGATTTATACACATTAAAAAAAAAAAATCGAAACACAGCACCCAGCTATAATTTAAACTTCTAAAAGCCAAAATCAACTATTTTCCTTAATATTCTTTCGCAAATTAATTAAATATTATTTATCATCTGCTCGTGATTTATTTGTAGTTCGAAGAATAATTAAATATTTATTAATAACAAAAGTAATGAAACTACTCCGAACTGCATTAAAAAATAAGAAATGTAAATTAAAACTAAGCATAATTGCATGCAAAAGTATGCCTTGCCGCTTTCTTGGTAGATAAATAATGAATAATCAAAGAATCAAATTGAGCTACATTTTATGACGTCATTCCAAACTGATTCATGAAAATATTATTTTGCTTCAAATATGTTTAAATAAATAAAGTTTCTCATGCCATTGTTGATTTGGCAACACTGATTTAAATGACTCAAAATTGAATTTCAATGCTAATTCAATGGGAAATTCGCCGAAAGATAGATTTATGTCCGTCCGGACGTACAGACAGACGGATAAAAAGTATGAAAGTTGGGTATCTGAGGTCATAGCTTTCTAACAAAAAAGGAATTTTTAAGATCCGATGGATAGAACCGATTTTGGAAGGGGGGGGGTACGTACAGACAGACAGACGGAAAGACAGACAGATAGATATACGAACAAACAGACAGATGGACATCAACCGCATTTCAATACCTACAGTGATTTAAATGACTCAAAATTGAATTTCAATGCTAATTCAATGGGAAATTCGCCGACAGATAGTAGATTTATGTCCGTCCGGACGTACAGACAGACGGACAAAAAGTATGAAAGTTGGGTATCTGAGGTCATAGCTTTCTAACAAAAAAAGAATTTTTAAGATCCGATGGATAGAACCGATTTTGGAAGGGGGGTACGGACAGACAGACAGACGGACATCGACCGCATGTCAATACCTACTTTTTCATTTTTTTAATTCTTTCGAATTAAAAAAAGAAAAGTAGGCTAAAAATGCTGCAGTAAGAAGGATTCAACATTATCAATTTGCATTATTTAAACAATGTATTTCAGCAATGGAAAATCTAATCAAATGTAAATAAAAGTTGCATTTAAACTTTTTAATTCTGCTTATATTTGTATAACAAATAATCAACCAGTACACAATGTTCAAATATTTGTGCTTGGTTTTACCATAATAATGATTCCTATTACCTGCAACGGCTGTGTGGTGAAATGTTTCACCATACTTTCGATATTCAGTTAAACCATTTTGCAGATTTTGGAAACAAAACCAAGATAAATGTTACAACAGAACACCAAAAATATGGTGAAACATTTCAGACACAGCCGTTGCAGCTACTAAGAACATATTTTTAGTGAAACCAATCACCAATTTTTTTAACAGTGCAGTGAAAATCAATCGAAAAAATATTAGGATTGCGTTTTATTTTCCACAATACGTTTATAACGTAAAAAGTGGAAGCGTTTATAAAGGCTTTGTTCGTCACCCATTTTCTTAGCTCAAACTACAAATGCTATATACGAGTGTAATACGTCAAAAAATTCAGCTCATGAAAATTAGAAGTAATTGAAAAGCTCAGAAAAAAATCTAATCCGAAGTTTATTCATATTAAAAAAACTTGGAAGGCAAATGGTTTTTGTGATAATATATGTCACAATGAGATTATTTTATGGTACATTTTACATGTTTTGAAAGAGGGGGGAGACATTCTTTTTTTTTCTAAGCAGGTGTAATTTTTCATTTACATCTAATCATTTATAAATTAATAATGACGCCTTAATACCATAACCATTAATTATGGCAAAATTTTATCGTATTTTGTTATATATTATTTAAAAATCAATATGTTTAGTAATGTTTTGTATGTTGGTATGAAATGCATTCCTTCCTTAAAATAGTTTAATTTTAACTTTGAAAAGTTAACTGAATTTTTAAGAAATATCAATATCCTGATCGAAGCAGTAAGAAAAATTCACCATGGAAATTGTAGAAATAATCGACTTGAGTGTTGCAAATAATGCAAAATTTATCAATTCAAAATTAAAGATAATTTTAAAACATAAAATAATCAGTAAAAAAACATAAAATCATAATAAAAATTTAATATTTGCTAATTATAATTTTCTGACATGTTTTTTTATTGCAATTTAAAAAATTGATAGTTTATTTAGTAATTAAAATTGGTAAATTCTCTGCTTCAGAATTTTCTAAAATTATCTCAATTTCCCTGATATTTCTAAAAGGAAAATTTCATTCTAAATCCCCGAATTCCAGGTTTTTCACTTTCAGTTACAACTATGTAGTTTTCACTGATAATATGTCCAATGTTGAATATAGTTTTAATTTAAAAGACTAAATCTTTTAACTAAATAATTATTGGCCATATTAAAAACCATTAAGTTCTGATGGGTGAGAAGAAACATGAACACAACGGAATGACCCTTCTTTATCGCCAACTTTCAAAGATAGGCTGCCAAGTACTACTTCGAAATTAGGAGCCGCCATCCCACCGATTTATCATTGACTGATAGAGGTCACACTTTGTAGTGTCCGCTGCTAAGTGGCCCGGTGTCAAAGGTCGCAACCGTGGGAAGTCGATCCATTCAGCGACAGTAGGAGAGTTGTCGCCACTAATTGCACTGTAGAGGGGAAGGAAGAGTGTGGATATTTTTGGGCCGGAGCTTAGGTACCAACTGACATTTACTTAAAAAATCCTTGGATTTTAGAGGGTTAAATAAATAGGACAGTTTTTGTTTCACCTTGCCTTTTATTTCGTAAGTTTATGAACTGGCATTTCATAAGGAAGTGTCCAGAAAGTGCTCTAGAATCCAAATTTACACTTATGCCCCATATTCTATCACATAGTTTAAAAATAAAATTATAAATTTATTTAATAATCTGGCAGGATACAATAAAAAAGTGCAACCTGGAATCATACAAACACTTTCTGGACTTCTTTATGCAAAAAAAAACCATATTAGTTGATAAACCATTTGAACAAACCATTCATTTTTGTATAAAACTTTGGTTATAAAACACAAAGTTTGTCTGACACACAAATACTCTATTACTACTAGGCATAGAAGTGTGTAATTTTAAGTAAAATTTTTTAAGGAAATAACATATATATATTGATCAGTTACCCTAGTATCGGCCTTCTTTCATTCAAAAGTTATGACTCTTTTTAAGTGATCCCATATTAACATGGGAACCAATGGTTTCCACTGAAACTCAAGGCAGTAATTCAGTTTTTTGATTGTTGTTATATATATATCTTAAATATATTTTTGGAATGGAGCTAATTTTTTTTTCTAATTTGATGATGAGAATGTAATGTCCCAAATTAAAATACTGCATAAAATTAATATTAATTATGTAAAATTATTAAAAATAGTATTGTTTATACTAGTTAGAAAAATATAGTGTGGTTGTGCGATGATCATTCTATAAATATTACCCGCCACCCTTCATTGACAATTTGTAAATCAATATAAAAATGAATGGAAACAATGTGTATAAAATCATAAATATGCCTGACAAGCTTTTAGACTAATTTATACTGATAACTTATCAATGTAAAAGTAAACTTAAAAAAAAATACTAATAAAAAAATAGGCATAGAAGTGTGTAATTGTAAGTAAAATTTTTTAAGGAAATAACATATATATATTGATCAGTTACCCTAGTATCGGCCTTCTTTCATTCAAAAGTTATGACTCTTTTTAAGTGATCCCATATTAACATGGGAACCAATGGTTTCCACTGAAACTCAAGGCAGTAATTTAGTTTTTTGATAGTTGTTATATATATATCTTAAATATATTTTTGGAATGGAGCTAATTTTTTTTCTAATTTGATGATGAGAATGTAATGTCCCAAATTAAAATACTGCATAAAATTAATATTAATTATGTAAAATTATTAAAAATAGTATTGTTTATACTAGTTAGAAAAATATAGTGTGGTTGTGCGATGATCATTCTATAAATATTACCCGCCACCCTTCATTGACAATTTGTAAATCAATATAAAAATGAATGGAAACAATGTGTATAAAATCATAAATATGCCTGACAAGCTTTTAGACTAATTTATACTGATAACTTATCAATGTAAAAGTAAACTTTAAAAAAAATACTAATAAAAAAATTAATGAAGACTGCAAACATTTTGATCTTAAACCTAATTTTCAATAAAAGTTTTAGATTAAATTTCAAGAATACTAACCACTTATTATATGGTTACAAATTTATGTTTAAAAGTAATGGATCAATAGTTATGTGGTAAAAAAACTACTACCAAGAACGAGTTTAATTGTTTCCAGAAAATCGCTAATATTACTGCATAGTTATAACTGATATTAATCATAAAGTAACTACAAACATGATTCATTAAATATGCTGTAATCTATAATAATAAAAATGAAGTTGTGTATGTATGTATAATACTTAGACTCTTAAACTAGACATCTGTTTGACTCGTAACTTGGCACAAATGCATAGTTCATACTTAGATTATGATTTTTGAACTTTCAGGTTTTAAAATGTTCTATCTTTGGAGAAAATTAGAATTTTTTGAAAAAACTACACCACTTTCGCTCAAATACAAAAAAAATTTCCTTTCCTGTTGCCATCGGCAGAAAAAATTAAATTAAACTTTTACGTAAATAATTAAAATTGAAAATGTTTATTTTATTCTGTTGCCATTACCAACAGAAACTAAATTCATCATTTGAAAAATAATTGACATGTTTCAAGTGACGTAATTCCACCAGTCTACATTCCCTGATTTTATTGTGGGTTTGTTTATTTGATGATTTTTTCATTGATTTTTCTGTGGACTGCATGTATGCATATTTAAGCAATAAATGTATAGTTAAGCTACCGGGTGGCCCAGCGGGTAGTGTTTGAAGCAAATGAAAAAATAAAAACAAATAAGAGACATGAGAAGAATTTAATGATGTTTATTGAATGGGCATATTGGGCAATTTATGATAAAGAGGTTCGAAGTGCCCGCCATCTTTAACAAGGACAGCAGTTAGGCGGTTCTCGAATACAACCATATTCCATACTCCTTATAAATACCTTCCTCCTTTCTCCATACTCCTTTTGTTTGACCAATTCTTTTTGTGGGAAGCTTTTTTTTAGCTTTTGTGAGAAGTTCCACAAAAAGAATTGGCCAAACAAAAGGACTATGGCAGGAGTATGGAGAAAGGTATGGGTAAGGAGTATGGTTGTATTCGAGAACCGCCTAACTGCTGTCCTTGTTAAATATGGCGGACACTTCGAACCTCTTTATCATTGCCCAATATGTCCATTCAATAAACGTCATTAAATTCTTCTTGTGTCTCTTATTTGTTTTTATTTTTTCATTTGTTTCAAACACTACCCGCTGGGCCACCCGGTATTACTGAACTATGATGATTGATAAAGGCCATCACACTAGAGCTGCATATTAGGGTTTTATGTCTTTATTTTTTCGCCAAGTACGTTGCCAAACTCGCTAAATTATTTACTAATATGCTCCAAATGGGCAAAATGATTTTTTTAATAAATAATTTATAAGCTGGTTGGTTGTTCGAAGGTCTTTGTGCTAGAGCTGTATAATGGGTGTGTTTGTAGCTATATGTATTTTCTCAATTGTGATGACATTTATGAGTGCATTTTATAGCGTATTTTTCATTTTGGAATTTTAAGGCAATGAAACGGGATTTTATACTTTATAACGAACGTGAACAATAACATAAGCTTATGATCCTGTAACAGGTTATATGGTACACATACTTGGACCGATTTGAAATTTTTTTTTAATCTGTGCGAAGAACGGGTATTTATTTGCTAGTGCATATAATAATTCAACAATCATATAATTTATAACATGATAAATCTCTCATAATATTAACTACTAATACTAACTGACAAAAAAATGGAATTTTACTTACTTTTTTTTGCCTTGTGAAATGAATACCTCAACAATATCCTCTGATAAGTTTTTTAATTCTATTTCTGTAATATCATCAGGTAAATCTCCTATGTAAAGCTTTTTAGAATTTCTTTCTGTAATTTAAAAATTAAAGCATTAAAAAAAAGCCACCACAAGTTGAAAAGTAACCATTTCTTTGACTTAAAAACAAATTAAAGAATTATAAAATTGACTTATAAACTTCTTACCCTTTCTTGAATTTACATCCTTAAATGAACTTTTGCAACCAACATAGTCCACAGTACAAGGTTCATCTCTGATTTTCATTCTTTGCAGAACTTTATAGTTGGTTTCAGCAGTTGCTTCATCATCAAACCTTATAAAGGCAAAACTATAAAAAAAATACAATAGAATTTTAAAATAGTGTTTTATAATATAGTTAGCTTAAATAAATAGCAAAAAAATTGTTAGATACCTGTTAATTAAACCTCATGTAGTAAAAGAAAGACATACAAAAGAATTGTTGCCATTCTCATTCATTTTAAGTACATGGATCGCTTAGTTGCATAAGCTCGGGAATCAGGGTAGAAACCAAAAAGAATGAAAACTAAGAAAAGATGTGAAATTCTTTTGATGACTCGAAACCCACATTACAGCACACATTTTTGCATAAATTGTAGTATTTTAAGTAATTATATGGGGTTGGGGCAGAATGGATTCAAAGATAAACATCTTATATAAAGTATATGATATTTTAAACATGTTATGTATTAACTTATTAACCACGAACATGTCTTTGAACACTTATTAGCAAAAAAAACTTAAGACAGGTATTATTGTTTAAAACAAAAGTTATGTTTGTATAACAAAATTGATGCACTAGAAAAAGTAATTAAAAATATATGTTCAATATATAACCTAGAATTGTGCCCATCCGTCCTTTTATGAAGATATACTTCCACAATATCCTTAGATAAATCTTTCAAATCTTGTTTTGTTACACCACTTGGAAGCTTCCCAATGTATAACGATCTTGCATCTTTTTTTTCTAGTAAAAAACATTTATAAAATTAAACCAAAGAAATTAATAGTTTACAAAGACAAATTATACACTAAATAAATTTAAATTACATTTCTTTAAACCTAATACAGGTTGAGGATTAAGTAATAAATAGATTATGGAAAACTTTGTTGTGCTGTGCGAGTTCTTTTGCATGATTCAGTCAATAATTGTACAAAGCTCCAATATAAACTATTTAACCAAACAATCACAGTGTATATATAAACCTTACCCTGTGATTCACCAGAGTAATCTTTTGTTCTGTCACTTGCTACAACTGAAAAGGAAAACAATAGTTTAATTACATCATATTGTGCAAGAAAAAAAATTAATTAAATAATGCAAAATTTAAAAAAAATGCTTTTAAAAAATAATTAAACAGTATTATTGAAAAATATTTGTATTTATAGAACATTAAATAATGATTCTGCTTTTACTATAAAACAATGCATCACAAAAGTTGGAGTAATCTAAATGAAGATGATACATAAATGTCCAAAAATGTGGCCGAGGTGTTAGGAACTACAATTGCCCAAGGTCTAAACTTAAGTGATACAAATATAAACTGATGATTGAAAAAAATTTGACTTAAGAAAAGCAAGCTACACAAACAAAATATAAATGAAAAAATATTTAATGATAGTAAAAATACATAAAAAATTATTTTCATTAATTGCTTGTATGTGTAGCTTACTTAAACTAATTTATTTCTTTTTTTTTTCATTTGCTGCAATAAAAAAAGTATTTACAGCTGTTAAGTGACATAAAAATATGTTTAGTAAGGTTGGTCTTATAACTAATACGAAGTAATTAAGTAACTAAATTTAGTTTTTTTATATTAAGTTTTTCAAGTAATAATAAGTACAAACTTTTAATGTCTTTGTCTTCTGTGGTAACTTTGGTTGGATCTTGATTTTTACTATTTTGTATGTTTCCGTCCTTTTTGGCTTTTTTTAATATGGGCTGCTCGTCGCTTTCTTCTTTATTCAATTTTAGCTTTTTAGCCTTCTTTAAATTGGACAACTTCTCTTTGAGGAAACCTTCATCACTATCGTCACATACATCATCCTCTTCTAGATCTAAATCAATGTCCTTGTCTTCAAACTTATGACTTTCAAAGGCATGATCATCTTCTCCTAAAAGTTAAATACATAGAATTTACTTAAAATTTGCATTTAAAAAATAATAAAACTAACAAAGATAGTAATTAATAAACTGCAAACTATAACTGAATGGTGAAGTTTTGCGAGGAACTGAAAGTAATTTTTTTAGTATACTCCCATAAAAAAACTAGGGAGGGAAGGGTGTTGTAACACTACACGACTTTCAATTACCACTCAATAAAGTCATACTGGTAAAAGTTGTGGGTACTCTCTTTACAGAGCAAGGGAAAGGAGCTGATATATGACCGCAGCAGCGTTGTCTTAACACACTAGAGTAGTCTGCCATGGATGGGTAAACTGTAGTAACTACATCAATAAATTGGACATTTTTGCCCTAAAAATTATCAGTTATTTAGTAACTTCCTTGGTAGTTAGATACTGCAGTTTACCTGCCTATGGCAGTAGTGCTGGATTCCTTTCTTGCCACATTCTGAAGTCTAATATATGCAGTCAAATGACCAGCTATTCTACCATGGTTGCTTCAGTGCCACAGCTTAAGACACAAGATTTTGCACTGGGAGCTACCAATGAAAACTGGTACCCCCAAAGACCCACACAATAAAATGATCAGCAGAATACACATACATGATTTGGCTATTGTTTTTTACTAAAACGAGCCTGCGTGGCACAGACTGACAACCGCCACAATGTACTATTCACACACAGAACGACCCAACTTATCAGTCACATCAGACCTACGAACAAGTTAGCCAAATCAACGGACATTCAACACAGCTTAGACATCTGTCCCATGGCCTCTCATGTGCATGGGAGGCACGCTCAACTGGCTCAGCACTGATAACGATTTCCTAACCATTCTTGACTCATCAGAAAATAGCTTAAATAAAAAAAATTGGTTTCATAGCAGGTTTGCAGGATTTTTGTCCCTATGTAAATAACATATTATTTAAATAAGTTTTTTACAGATGTTCTTTTGCATTTGTACAAAGTATTTTTTTTCCTCCTTTGTGCACACTTATTAAATTGCTCAAATGATTTTTTTTACTTAAGGTACATGATAAAAATTTCGAACATTGAAAAATTTTTCAAGAACAGATCGAATATATTTAAGAAAGACATACCACCAGAAACAGCCATGGTCATAACTTCATTATCTATATAAAAAAGACAAACATATTATTTAAGTGCATAAAAAGTGCTTGGTTTACACATACTTTTAATTCTTAGCAAAAAAACAAAACAACTTTTTTAGCGATTTTCCAGGTCCATAAATGTCATTTAAAGAAAATTTGAAAAAATTTACATAATAAATTTAAATTATTTTTTGTTTTATTTACCTCTCAAAGACAAAGGAAAGGCATAATAAA
The DNA here is from genome assembly GCA_019343175.1 of Oedothorax gibbosus. Lineage (NCBI taxonomy): Eukaryota > Metazoa > Arthropoda > Arachnida > Araneae > Linyphiidae > Oedothorax > Oedothorax gibbosus. Next base: position 16,890,348 of record CM033272.1, read on the forward strand.
GCACAGAAAAATATGGAAAGTGGAGGATTCTAAATATGTTGGATAATTGAAACTAATTAGTTGGGTCAAATTTCTGACTAGCAATTTTGTAAAGGTTAAAGTTTGATAGGCAATGAATCTTTTAAGGGGGAATGGGCACGCTGGACCGCGGGTCTCCAAACTCAAGTTCCTCAGTGTTAATCCAATGGGAAAAAAACTATTTTCTCTGCCACATTTCTCCGGCTGTATTGAATATTTTTAGTTTTACAAACGTATTTTTTTTTTAAATAATAAATGTAGATAATTTACAGGTCTCCATCTTCCCACTTTTTGAAATTGCTTCGAAAATTTTGTGTAAAATTATTTATTGAAAATTTTAAAAAAATATTCGAACCAATTTCAAAAAGTGGGAAGGTCGGGACCTGTAAGTCAGCTACATTTATCACATAAAAAAATCCGCTTGTAAAAATATTCAATACAGCCGGAGAAATGTGGCAGAGAAAATATTTTTTCTCCATTGGATTAACACTGATGCACTTTGCTTTGGAGACCCGCGATCAAGCGCGCCCATTCCCCCTTAAGCACTGAAAATAATTAAGCAAAATTTTACCGTTATCTTCTTCTTGCTTTACTTGCACAACTTTTTTGTCCTTTTTAAGCTGTAAAAAAATCATAACAATCACATTCATGAATTCTGCAAAGATTGATTAGAGCACATTATGGTACATGCATGTTAAAGAAGTTCGTTGATGTTCTATTAAATTTTGGATTCTACTTGATGCACAAAAGGCAAATATGATAATTTTAATAATTTTAAAATAGCGGTAACATTAGTTGAGAATCCTTAAAGATTGAAAAACTCAAAATATTCCTAAATTAAAAATAAAATGCCAAAGTAGGGTAGACCGGGGGAATCGCACCACCTTAAGGGAAATTGAATTTTCATGCAGTGTTGTGTTAGAATTAATGTAAATTGTAACACACATAGCATACTACATTTCATAACCTATCTTGTAGTTATTTTTTGAACTTGAAATCGTTAATAGAAACTGAATAAAATTGTTTTTTCTAAAAGCTTGCAAAGTGGCGGCATTACCCCGGAGTTATTCTTTTCAGGATATGTGGCATATGGAACGATAACTAATAGGTTGTAGGGCCAATATATGAAATTTCTATTTTATGGGTTATGCCGCCATCCTTTTGTGGGTGGCCGCATAACCCCGGTAAGACAAAATAGCATAGATTAGGGATGCACTGAATATTCGGTTACTATTCGGTATTCGGCCACTTTAGCCGAATATTCGGTTTGGTCGAATAGCTTAACTATTCGGCCAAATAGTGAAATCTAAAAATTTCTTCAAGTTATCTTATAAAACGTCGAAAAATTCCCGAACAGGACTTTTTTTTTATAATAGACTCAAATTCTTAAGTTTTAGTTATTTATAATGTTAAATCAAGCTTTACTCAAGTTATATTAAATAAACATGTCTCTTTAAGTTAACAGTTACAATGAGTGGGCTTTAAAAAACCCCAATAATTACTATATATATCACAATTGTAATTCTTTCACTAAAAGATAAAAAAAATTAATTTTAATTGTATAATAATATTGTAAGCCATGGTTTAATTATTTTTTTCTGATTTTCATTCTACACCGGATCCACCTACTTCTGTTTTTGTTTTCATACTTCCGTTTTCGTGTTGTGATTTTACCAATTTACACTTTCTAAAAGGTTTGTTTTAATAACAAACGAGTGCTACTTTATTCGGTGTTGCTTCAATTAAAAATTAAATAGCTATATTGTATTAAAATTATTGAGTGATTGTGTACTTATATATTTATGTTTAATTGAAATTGATGAATAATAAATACAACTTACTTAGATCCGACAAAAAATAAAAATTGGTTTAGGTAGGCTGAATATTCGGTATTTGGCCGAATATTCGGCTTAGACTTTGGCCGAATATTCGTTATTTGGCAAAATTTGGTATTCGGTGCATCCCTAGCATAGATAGCTTGTTTAGGGGAAGGTAGACAGCCTAGCGACCAAACTAACAACGTGATAACATAGCCAAATAATTATTATTTTCAATGATATGTAACTGATTTATCTAACTTAGGGATACCAGTCACTTATCTCTTAGTTTCAGAAGGTGCAAAATTAGAAACTCACTAAAAACCGTATGTTTTAAATAACGTTACACCAACACACCGCATGGCTATAAGCGTCTCTACTATGGATTACAGTGTTTCCCACTACAGGTCAGCGCTCTCAGCCCTCATCCCACACACACCGCTTGCGAGATACAAGGGGTGGCAGCATTGCCCAGGGTGGCGTGATTTCTCCCCAAAATGTAGAGGGAATGATTAAGTCTCGCCTTGAGAGCCTGGCAATCACTAGACGACAATGAATATCGCCTCTTGCATATGATTTTTATGGGTAACCTGAAATCTGGTTGGCATACAACCCGTGAGAAATTGGGCAAAAAAAGTGTAGGAGTAGGAGCAATCTACGCTTCTAACTTACTATCTACAAAAAGCAGGAGAAAATGCTTGTTATGTAGGAATTATAGGAGAATTAAATTTTTTTTTTTGAAAAATTGCTTTTTTAATATCCACAACTTTGAGAAGTTAACAGTGTCCCATTTCCAAATCTTCAAGCCTAAGTTGGGTGTCATTTCTTGTATTTAAACTTCAGTTGAAGATGAAAAAAACAACAATTAAATAGAATAATTAATGACTTTAAATTTTTTTTCGCTTGTTCAGACAGGGTTGGCTAAATTGGTAAAGATGATTGCTTTCCATTTTAAATAATCTCAAGATGGCTTGACGCAAGGTTTTTCTCCCACTTTTTATTATTTTTTAAAAATCATTTTTGATTTTTGACTTTTTTTTTTATAAGTGTTTTCTTGGATTTGATAAATAAATATTGAGTCATTATGAGTATTTAAATAATGTTTAAAAGTATTTAAATTTCCCTTCTTATTTTTTAAAATTTCAGAGCATTCGAGGGTTAAATCCTAGTCGCTGGCTGAGGACTTTTCGAGCTGAAGAATGTTGAAATTATCCTTCCAAACACTGTCTTTGCTTGTGGGTTTTTTCTGGTAACCCTAAAGCTGGTCTCGATCAGCTTCTGCATAGAATTTTACATGTTGCTATAGAATTTTTCAATTTTAGAAGATAGCCATTATCTTGATTTTGGAAAAGCCAGTGCTTTACGACAATTCCAAGGAACGACGGAAACACACAATAATCAACCAGGGACTTGCCCATTTTAGAATTGATAATGATTCCCGGTTTTAGAATCGCCGGAGTTTCAACATTTGTGAATTCCACACACCGCATATCCCTGATTTCAGAATCTACAAGACTTCTAATTCTAAAAAACACTAGTTGTGATAACTGCGACTAAAAAAAAAAACTCCATTTCTGTATTCACTACTGGTTAACCGATTTTAGTGATAGCTCAATTTACCAACAGAATGTAGGCTAAGAAATAAACGGCAAACTATAGGTTAACAGAGTACTGCCGCTTAGAACGGAAAAAAAATCTGTTGCCTACGACTTAAAACAAATCTACACGTGGTACTAAAATTTTAAACAAAATGCGTATTTATTACCTTGCGTTGATTTCTCTTAGTAACAGATTGCTTTTTGACAATAACCATGTTTAAAATTGTATTAAGTTATTATAAGTTAAAATTCTATAAAACAATACAAAATACTTGTACTTAATTGGCATGTGGTAGAAGAATATTTTATTTTTCGGCTAGTAATGTTTGGTAGCTTATTTCTGTTACCCGATTAAGGGACTTTAACACAGCCAAATTATACTTCATAAGTTTTTACACGGAGGATTGGGTTGAAAATTGTCGCATTAAAGCTATCCGAGGGCTATTGATGACAGGCGTTGCTTTTAGAACCACAGGCAAGGGACGAGACGACACCTAAATAGGCTCACGACTCAACTTTTAGAAGCGACATCGTTCGCAGCGCGGCATCAGGACTTTTGAGCATGTTAAACGTGCACTACCACTACACTCTCTTCCCAGTCCCCTTTCTTCATCCTTTTTATAAGTTTGCCGCATATACATATTTCGAAAATGTTTATGATTTACTATCATTAGCAAAAGACAGAAACGGTACTGAAACTCAACTCTTTATACATTGACATTCCAATATCAAACTATGATTATTTTTTTTTTATCTCATCTGGAAATTAAATAAAATTAATGAAAATTTTAAATTTAATTTTTATATGAAATATATTGTAAAAATTTTAGTGGTATTTATGATGGTTCATGGAATAATTGTCCTGATCACGACCTAAACGCCAATGTTTATTACTAATTGAAAAATTCATATATATTCATTTGTGTGTAAAAACAAAATTAGTATTCTACCATACTATTGCCTACATTGATATCCGACAACTAAATTGTTATCCTTCCTTCGTGGAAATACTACTAAGAATGGAAAACATAAACTGGCAAAAGGCTTGAATTTATAAGACTATAGGTGGAAGTTGAGGCCCAGTGGCATTGCCAAGCCACGGGTCTAGGGATTGAGTCCCACATTGGGCGAGGTTGACTCATCCTTACATCTCTCTCCCTTTAAAAAACAAACACTTTTCATGAGACAATTTATTTTTCAAACAAAAATACAGTTTTAATATTTCAAACAAAAGGTACAAAGTAAATTAAAAAGATTAATTTAGTTATTGAAAAACCATGTGAATTTAAAATAAATGTTCATCAAATTTAAATAATAATAAAATAGTATTTATAACTTCAACACAAACTTCAAAGCCAAATAAATGCAATATAAATTTCTATTGTTTAAAACACTAAAGAAATAACATATAACCTATTCTTATAGAATACTATTTTCCAAAACATAATACAAAGTGCATTTAAAATAATTAAGGGGGTCTATACATAGCAAATATGAATATTCTATATATTTAACGTATACATAATACATATTTTATTTAATATGACAAACCAAAGTATATACATATGCTTAAGAATAATGTAATTAGTTAGAAATATCATCACTATTCCTACTAAAAATTCAAAAAGTTTTATTTTTGCACATCCTTTACCTAAGGCATCGATTTAGAACAAATTTGCATACATAAAATAATTTTTTTAGTTAACTGCTATTGCTGACGGATACTAATAATTTTTACACCTAAAATGTGGATGGGCATACATGTTAAAATATTATGTCAGTTTTTTACACATTACAGAATTATAATTGCCTTAAGAGACAATTTTGTGAAGACCAAATATAGGTAGAAATTTTTTAGAATTGCATAGCTATTTATTCTGTAACTCTCAGGCTTCAAGGTTCAGGCTTAAGTTAAATACAATTTTAAATAAAACTTTATATATAAATATAACCCGATCAGTTAGGGTGGCTCTGTTCAAAAAGTTTTATTTTTGCACATCCTTTACTTAAGGCATCGATTCAAAACAAATTTGCATACATAAAATAATTTTTCTAGTTAACTGCTTTCGCTGACAGATACTAATCGTTTTTATACCTAAAAGGTGGATGGGCATAGACGTTAAAAAATGATTTACCAGTTTTATACACAATACAGAATTATAACTGCCTTGAGAGAAAATTTTTGTGAAGACCAAAAATAGGTACAAAATTTTAGAATTGCATAGCTAAGCATTGAGAACTACAACCTTTGCTTTTATTCTGTAACACTCAGGTTTAAGTTAAATAATTAAAAAAAAAAAAACTTTATAAATATAACCTGATCAATTCGGGTGCCTCGATTCGAAAAGTTTTATTTTTGCACATCCTTTACTTACGGCATTGATTCAGAACAAATATGCATAATAATTTTTATAGTAAACTGCTATTGCTGACAGATACTAATCATTTTTATACATAAAAGGTGGATGGGCATACACATTAAAAAATGATTTACCAGTTTTATACACAATACAGAATTATAATTGCCTTAAAGAAATTTTTTTGTGAAGACCAAAAATAGGTACAAATTTTTTAGAATTGCATAGCTATTTATTCTGTAACTCTCAGGCTTCAAGGTTCGGGCTTAGGTTAAATACAATTTTAAATAAAACTTTGTATATAAATATAACTCGATCAGTTAGGGTGACTCAATTCACAAAGTTTTATTTTTGCACATCCCTTACTTAAGGCATCGATTCAGAACAAATTTGCATATATTAACTATTTTTATAGTTAACTGCTATTGCTGACAGATACTAATCGTTTTTATACCTAAAGAGTGGATGGGCATATATGTTTAAAAAAATTATGTCAGTTTATACACAATACAGAATTATAATTGCCTTAAGAGAACATTTTTGTGAAGACCAAAAATGGGTACAAAATTATTGAATTGCTTAGCTAAGCATTGAGATCTACAACTTTTGCTTTTATTCTGTAACTCTCAAGCTTCAAGGTACAGATTTAAGTTAAATAAAATTTTTAAAAACTTTATAAATATAACCTGATCAGTTAGGGGTGGCTCATTTTTTTTAACAATCATTTTTAATTGGTGTGCAAGTCTGGCAAGCCAGGAAAAGGCAACTTTTTTTTTTAAATGAATTCAACATGCAGTTAAAAATATATTTTTAGTGGAAGCTGAAGATTATATATTTTAATTGATGTCACTATTTAAACATTCATACATTGTCACATGCAGGAACAAAGCAAATTTACATTTTGTTTATTGCTGTTTAAAATTTTAGTTGTTCAAGATGGCCACATAATACAAAACTTGAGAATTTGTACGGCCATGTCAAGTTCCCATGATCTTGATATACTAAGTTGCACCCCAACTAAATATTAAAAGATTATTTCAAGGTCTGGCTATCAATCTTCAAGTTGTATGGTACATGCCGAATTTAAAATCTTCTCTTATGCACTATCCTTAATTAAAAGATAACCACACATACTTTATCAATTGGTTTCAGGAGAAGGAATACTGAACTTAGCAGTGCACTATTATGCATTTAGATAAAATGGGAGGCTACCGACTAAAAACCAAAACAAAAATACTGGATTAAGAGTCACCCAAATCTTTATCAGTAGCTAATTATAATTGACATATACCTAAAAAAAGCCCAAGTTACTTATACAAAGTAAAATTAATTTAAAAAATACATTAATATATGGAAAGCATTTTTGAAAACACATTGTATTAATCTATTATATGGATTATGCCAAACAATATGTATACAATATAAAAAATACTAATGATGTTATAATATCAGTAAACTACTGCTTATAAAAAAAAATAATCAAAAAAACATTTTCAGGTACTATAAAACAGAAACTAAAGAATAGAAGAATTTGTGAAGACACGTTATATATACTGTAATTCTACTACCAGCTGTATTACTTGACATATCTTTAATAAAAAATGAATTAATTTTCATTTTTTAAATAAAAAGAATGGAACATACACAGTTAAATAATAGACTATATATACAAGCTGGCTGGTATTATAGCATATATAAGAAATAATTCTGTCACAAAATATTAGCACATTTCAGTTTAAAAGTGGTTTTAAGATACATAAGGCAAAATACCAAATGACTATGTTTTATAACAGCAGTATATTTTGAAATGACATGTTGATTGATCTCCATAAAAAATTCTTGATTGACTGACACTGCACATCACTCTAGTAATATTTCCTATTGTAGTAAAAGTCTGTCGACAGCGTCTTGATGATGATGACCTTGCGTACAGGCTGGGGAGGGCGTTGCAGCCTTGGCTTGTTCTTGTGCTTCCTGGCCTTGTGCTTCTGCAGCTTGGCCTTCTCTCGGAACCTCCTCTCGCAGAGGTCGCACGCGAAGGGCTTCTCCCCTGTGTGTGTCAGGTAGTGCCTCTGCATGTTGCACTTGTCTTTGAAGCCCCTCTGGCAGACGCTGCATGTGTAGGGCTTGACTCCCGTGTGGCCCAGCATGTGCCGGTTGAGCCGGGCCTTCTCGTCGAAGCCCTCCTTGCAGATATGGCAGGTGTGGGGCTTCTCGCCGGTGTGCACCCGGTAGTGCTTGTCCAGGTCGAGCTTGTTGGTGAAGGCCTCCTCGCACTGATCGCAGGCAAAGGGGCGCGGCCGCTTGTGGATCTGGTGGTGGACATGCAGGCTGTACTTCTGGGTGAAGCGCTTCTGACAGATGTCGCACTGGAAGAGCTTCTCCTTGGTGTGGGTCACCTGGTGCTTGCGCAGGGTGCTCTTCTGGACGAACGCCTTCTGGCAGATGTCGCACTTGTGGTTCTTCTGGCCCGTGTGGATCTGGAGGTGCTTGCGCAGGGTGCTCTTGTCCTTGAAGCACCGAGAGCAGTAGGAGCAACTGTGTGGCTTCTCGCCAGTGTGGATGAGGTAGTGGGTGGCCAGACTGCTCTTCTTGGTGAAGGCCTTCCCGCAGATGCTGCAGGCATGGGGCTTCTCCCCTGTATGCACAAAGGTGTGCTTCTGCAAGGCACTCTTGGTCATAAAGCCCTTGTTGCAAGTATCGCAGAAGAAGGACTTCTCACCTGTGTGGACCATGTAGTGCTTCTGTAGGTCGCTTTTTCTTTTGAACTGCTTCTGGCACTGGTTGCAAGGGAAGACTTGAGGCATGCCAGGAGGGATGTTCTGCTCATCCCCGATGTTGGCCATTGTCGAGTGAACAATGTGTGTCATTTGCTGCTGGTCGACAGTGGTGTAGGGTTGTTGGCCAATGATTGTGAAGGTTTGACCTCCGATTTGGGCCAGAGTCTGGTGTCCAAGCTGTCCTAAGGCTTGATGTCCAAGATGAGTCAGCTGACCTTGCTGGTTGACTGTCATAATGTTATGCAGTCCTTGAGTATTAATGTTCAGTGCCTGATGGACCATGTGTGTTAGAGGTTGATCAAGGGTTGCATATCCTTGGGCACTTTCCAAATATACTTGCTGCTCACCATGCATTATGCCCTGTTCATGTGAGCCACTATTTTCAGCAAAGGTCATCTCACAGTGGTCTGGTTCTGTTTGGATGTGAACAACTTGCTGATCTCCATCTCTTTCTTGTCGTTGTTCAGGCTCTTGAACCTCAGGTATTATGGTTTCAGGTTCAGGGATTGCAATAATAATCTGTGTTTGGGCTTCTGGTTCTTTATTTTCTTCTTCGCCATTTTTCTTTCCTTTTCCTTTACCCTTCTTGCGTTTGCTGTCGCGATCCGATGAATGGACAAGGTAATGAGTACGGAGCGTACTTTTCTGAGCAAAACCCTTGTTGCAAATCTCACAGATATGATTCTTTTCTCCAGTATGGGTCAAGTAATGCTTTCTCAAAGTGATTTTCTGAACGAATCCTCTATTACATATGTCACACACATGAGGTTTTTGACCAGTATGAATCAAGGTGTGCTTCCTCAATGTACTTTTATCAGTGAAACCTCTATTGCAAACATCACAAATATGGGGCTTGTCACCAGTATGGATCAAATAATGAGTCTGAAGGCTACTTTTTTGAGTGAATCCTTTGTGGCATACATCACATATGTGAGCTTTCTCTCCAGTATGCCCAGCATAATGGGCAGCCAGATCACTCTTGGACTTGCATGTTTTGTTGCAGACATCACACACATGGGTTTGGGTTGTAGTAGTGGCAGGTTGGGCTGAAGCAGCAGCAGTAGCCTGAGCCTCTTGTTGAGGGACTTCTCTGTAAATCTGTGTATGCTGTTGAATGTCTTCTGCCCGATAAATCTGGGCGTGCTGCAAATCTTCTTCTCGGTAGATTTGAGTATGTTGGGGTATCAGATGTTCAGCATAAATCTGGTGCTGTACTGTTGGATCTGCACGATACATTTGATGTTGCTGGATAACTGGCTCAGCATAAATTTGATGCTGCTGTTGCAGCCCTCTGTTACCAATATCTTGATAAGTGACATCCACACCTTGAGGGCCATAAGTTTGGTGTATATAGAGTGCCATGCTCACTATTTCTCAGTAAAATTAGCAAATAACAGTCAAAATACGAATATTTGTTTTAACGATCAGTTTCCTATAGGCAATTAGCACCACGACATGGCCCGAGGGTAAAACATTTAAAACACTATCAAAACTCACTTTCTACTGTAAGAGGTGTTTCTAGCGCAACTAATATGGACTAAATTTAATCTTAATAGTACATACAAATTCTTTTTCCGTTTTTTCGTTGATGTCAATCTGACGCTAACAACTGCAGACATAAAATCGAATTCCAGAATCTAAAATCCACAAAAGAAACTTTATGTGATATGATCGATAAACTTCAAAAGTTTCTATTTCATTATTGAAAAAGCATACACAAATTTGTGAAAGGTAATTTATATTTTTCTAAATTTTTAGGGACAATTACAACAACAACAACTAACAAAAGTCAGTCTTCTAGTTGCTGCCACATAAAAGCATTTAACAAAACATATCGATAAATTTTTATAAACTTTAGAAACGAACGTCATAATTGATCTTTTGAGTAACTATAAAGGCCCCAATTTCGTGGTACTTTTTTTGCAAAATCATCCAATTTCAGTTTGTATGTTAATCCGATGTAATTTGAAAGAAAACGAATCTTTAAGATACTAGAGGGAAATGTAGGACGTTCGAATTTCATTTAGCTTTATTTGGTTTAGTTAATCCGTCAGCCACACAATGAGCTGATCAGAAATATATTAAGTTTAGCGAACATATTTTAGGCGCTTTTAAGCCCATTTCACACCTGCACAACTACTTGCAATTCCGTTGCAACTGCAACTCGTAACTTGTGATAACCTGTTTTTTCGGGTTTCCACAACAAATTATTTATATCACAATTTGGCAAGTTTCATCTTTTTGTAAACAAACTTCGTCCTCTTCGAATACAGGGCATCGCTTGCATCATACAGAAATTTATGTTTCCGAACTTCATTAATTAATCATTTTTCATTTTTGCCGTCCATTTACTACCCATTTCCATTTTTAATTGCGCAGATTTTTGCAAGCAAGGAAAGTTGGCGTCTTAAAAAGTAAATAAACAACCAATTGGCGAAGTCTAGTTCGCCACAATGTAGCCAAACAAATACTGAATTCTGATTGAGTAATGTATTAATTGTGATTCGTATATTTAGCTAGCAATACTTTTCTATAAAACCTTCGTTTCATAATGATTAGCAATATTTTGATGAGCTATATAAAAATTAAGCTTAAGTTATATAAAAACAAATTGAACAAAAGTTATATAAGTTATATAAATTAAGAGCTTGAGTTTTTTTAAAAATTAAAAATATATTTAGGATGGTTACATGCTAAGGTGTTTATGTCAAATGTTTTTTTTTTAATATTTATTTTTCATTGTTTAAACCACAAAACAAAAGTATCTGAAGCTAAGATATATGGTTTGCAGTTAACTTCGGCGCTTTTTTCTTCTTTTTTTTTTACTGTTTTCGTCTGAATGCTAAATATAAATCCAGGAATAGCTGTTTATTTCTGTTTTCATTAAATTTTAATTGTTATTAAATATTTAAAACAAGTTTTATATGAACTGGTTGCGATTTTTATATAACAACATAAATGCAAATATTTTGTATAATTATTTCACTTCGTCGTTTGCGTCGTAAATTCAATTAAAAATTTGAATTAGCTTCGGTGAAATTAAAAATTATTTATTTGAAAATTATTTTAATAAAAAGGCGGTTTTAATTAACAATTAATTTAATGAAAAGAAATATTTAAAATAAAAATTATTTAATTAAATAATAAATAAATAAATAATAATAAATTAATAATTAAATAATAAAATAATTTAATGACAATGTTTTAAATAAAAATTATTTAATTAAATATTATTTTAATTTAGTTACAAAATATTTAAAAATAACTTTAATTAAAAATTATTTTTCAATGAATAATAATAAGAAATTGCCCCCCCCCCCCTTAGAAATTTTTTCTACTTGCGCCCCAGTGGGATTGCCGAATCCACAGACAAGAAGCTAATGCAAGTGGCCGAATCCATGGAATGAAGCGCAAACCCTCCTTGATTGGAGGGTTTGCGAAACCCCCCAATGAACCCTGCAATTCCGGTTCTGCCTGGGCGAAAAATCCTCAAGAGGGAAAAATTGCGGAGTTTGCTCTTCATTCCATGGATTCGATGGCTCATGTAAACGGGCCTTTATTAGCTTCTTGTCTGTGGATTCGGCAATCCCACTGGGGCGCAAGTAGAAAAATTTCAAGGGGGGGGGGGGGCAATTTCTTCTTATTATTCATTGAAAAATAATTGATAATAATTGATTAAATAATTCATTGATAATAATAATTTTTAATTAAAGTTATTTTAAAATATTTTGCAATTAAATTAAAATAACATATAGTTAAATAAAAATAACATATAATTAAATAATTTTTATTTAAAACATTGTCATTAAAATTAATTTTAATGAAATAATTTTTATTTTAAATATTTATTTTCATTAAATAATTGTTAATTAAAATAAATTCGGGGGGGGGGGGGGAAGTAATTCCTTATTATTTTTCATTGAAAAATATTTTTTAATTAGTTATTTTAAAATAATTTTTAATTAAATTAAAATAATATTTAATTACATAATTTTTAATTAAAAAATTTTTCATTAAAATTAATTTTAATTGAAATAATTTTTATTTTAAATATATATTTTCATTAAAATAATTGTTAATTAAAATCGTTTTTTTATTAAAATGATTTTCAAATAAATAATTTTTAACTTCACCGAAACTAATTCAAATTTTTAATTGAATTTACGACGCAATCGACGAAGTGAAATAATTATACAAATTATTTGCATTTATGTTGTTATATAAAAATCGCAACCAGTTCATATAAAACTTTTTTTAAATATTTAAAAACAGTTAAAATTTAATGAAAACAGAATTAAACAGCTATTCCTGGATTTATATTAGCATTCAGACGAAAACAGTAAAAAAGAAGAAGAAAAAAGCGCCGAAGTTAACTGCAAACCTACTATCTTATCTTCAGATACTTTTGTTTTGTGGTTTAAACAATGAAAAATAAATATAAAAAAAAACATTTGACATAAATATCTTAGCATGTAACCATCCTAAATATATTTTTAAATTATTAATTTTTATATAACTCAAGCTCTTAATTTATATAACTTATATAACTTTTCTTCAATTTGTTTTTATATAACTTAAGCTTAATTTTTATATAGCTCATCAAAATATTGTTAATCATTATGAAATGTAGGTTTTATAGAAAAGTATTGCTAACTAAATATACGAGTCACAATTAATACATTACTCAAGTGTAGTTGTCAAGAAATGTCAGATGTCCCGCGCATCTACGTCATCAACCCCCAGTTCCCATGTAAACGCCTTATTTTACGAAGGGGGGTTGATTGCGGAGTTTGGGTTAGAAATCCTGCTCGACCACTTTTTCCCGTAATGGAGGGTTTGGCATTCGATGGCTCATGTAAACGCGCCTTTTATCACAAGAGAAAACCCGTTTCGTTTATACACCACCCGACCACCGTTTATCACAAGCAACAAAACCTCATAAAGCGCGTTTACATGAGCCATCGAATCCATGGAATGCCAAATCCTCCATTAGGGGAAAAAGTGGTCGAGCAGGATATCTAACCAAACTCCGCAATCAACCCCCCTTCCTAAAATAAGGCGTTTACATGGGAACCGGGAGTTGATGACGTAGAAGCGAGAGACATCCGACATTTCTTGACATCTAAACTTGAGTATTGTATTAATTGTGACTCGTATATTTAGCTAGCAATACTTTTTTATAAAACCTTCATTTCATAATGATTAGCAATATTTTGATGAGCTACATAAAAATTAAGCTTAAGTTATATAAAAACAAATTGAACAAAAGTTATATAAATTAAGAGCTTGAGTTATATAAAAATTAAAATTTAAAAATATATTTAGGATGGTTACATGCTAAGGTGTTTATGTCAAATGTTTTTTTCTGAATCTACAGACAAGAAGTCGAAGTAGAAGTATAAGTGGCGGAAACCATGGAATGAAACGCCAACCCTCCTTGATTGGAGGGTTTGCGAAACCCCCCAATGAACCCTGCAATTACCTGTTCTGCCGGAGCGAAAAATCCCCAAGAGGGAAAATTTGCGGAGTTTGCTCTTCATTCCATGGATTCGATGGCACATGTAAACGCGCCTATAATATTCTTTTCATCACGACCAGATATAACGAATACAAAACCAATTTTTTTTTCTAACGGGGCTGCTTTAATGGCGATTAAGCAGCCTTTGCAAACTGGGGACTGCCCTCATTAATTAAAAAAAAAGTAGGTTTGTAACAGAATCTGTCACTTAACCCGCTTCCACACAACAGTTATGTTTAACAGGTAAAAACACGCCAAACACAGCATTAATATTCTATATTAAACATTTACATGCTAAATTTGGCTAGTTTCTTTTACTTTATTTCGAAAATTCAATAATTATTACTTATCGTTTGCAAAAATTAATTTATATTTCAAAGAATAAATATGTAATATTCTTCCCTTTTAAATAGAATGGGGTTGTTTCACGGAGGATCTGGCAATAGCTCTGCGGTTTTGTTTTCATGTCTATTTTGATGTATTTCAACAGTGTTGCCACTAGTTTTAGGAGAAAAACACTACAAAAAATAACATTTAATTCTAAAATTACAAAAACATACTATAAAAATACTAGCAAAGCGTTTCACGTTTTTTGAAAGTCTCTAAAAAGATTCCAAAATGCTGCTAGTATTTTTACGATATTTTTTTTTTTTTTTGTAATTTTAGAATAATTCTAATATTACAAAAAAATATCGTAAAAATACTAGCTGAATTTTGGAATCTTTTTAGTGACTATAAAAAAACGTGAAGCTTTGCTAGTATTTTTATGGTATGATTTTGTAATTTTAGAATTAAATGGTATTTTTTCGTAGTTTTTCTCCTAAAACTGGTGGCAACACTGTTGAAAGACATCAAAATAGACATGAAAACAAAACCGATCTGGGGGTGACAAGCCAATTCTGGGGATCCTCTAGTTGGCCTCTGTCTCTAAAAATTAGATGGATCCACTTATGTGTGTGTGTGTTGTGTCTGTCTTACTTGACGAAGGGGTCTATGACCCATAAGCGGGTCTATGACCCATAGAGTTAGGAAGGAGAGGTAGAGGGGTCTATGAGTTCAAATGGTTTGAAGCAGGGCTGTCAGGTTTTTCGAGCTACTGCGCATCACATACTGGCACTGAGGTATCCCAAGATGCACCGCTCTAGCGGTGTTTTGAGCTACTGCGCATAACATAGTGACCGAAACTGGCACTGAGGTATCCCAAGATGCACCGCTCTAGCCTGCTTCATTTGTGCGCTACTGCGCATATACATGGACCTCTCTATTCTCTTTCATACCTCTATGCTATGACCAAGCACACAAACCTAAATATATATGTCTACAAACCAACCAACCAACAAAACCGCAGAGCTATTGCCAGATCCTCCGTGAAACAACCCCATTAAAATATTTCATATCAACATACAAAGAATCTCGTAGTGAAATATATTTGACGTCATTTCAAACTGATCGATGTCGCAAAAATAAATTTATTTTAATTCATTGTCTAAAAGAATTAAAGTTCTCGAGCGATTGTTGGGAATGGCAATGGTGATTTAATTCTAATAAAAATGGCTTCTTATGCTTTTTAAATCAGAGACGCATAATAGAATGGGAGACATATAATAGAAGCGAAGCGATACAATTTTACTAAATGCCGCCATTGCGAAAGAGTTGGAACCAGCATAGAGTTAGGAAGGAGAGGTAGATGGGTCTATGAGTTCAAATGGTTTGAAGCAGGGCTGTCAGGTTTTTCGAGCTACTGCGCATCACATACTGGCACTGAGGTATCCCAAGATGCATCGCTCTAGCGGTGTTTTGAGCTACTGCGCATAACATAGTGACCGAAACTGGCACTGAGGTATCCCAAGATGCACCGCTCTAGCCTGCTTCATTTGTGCGCTACTGCGCATATACATGGACCTCTCTATTCTCTCTCATACCTCTATGGGAACCAGAGACATATAATAGAATGGACTGCGCATTGGCAAACCTAAAGCGATCCCCTCATGGGTCACGTGCGGGGTAAGATTTACCCCAGCACGTGATCACGACCAGTTGGCGAGTTTTTTCACAACGACTTGAACATATGAGGCCGACAATCTAGTGCTATGAAAAATAAGTTGGGAAAGGAGCAAAGATGAATTGCTATTTCGGTGAAAAAGATTGCTATTTTTGGCAACTTATAGCAGCTGTTTTAATAAAAAAAGCTAAACATTATTTTTTATAGTTATATTATCGTGGATCTGATCAATGCATGTGGCGCAGAAGGCTAATTCGAATTTTTATAGAATATTTTTATCAAGAAAATAATCCCTGACCTTAAAAAGAGCTTATAGAATAATTTACTCCAATCAAAGTATAGGCTTTTAGGAATAAATTACTATAAATATACCTATCTAAACAATCTTACCTGTAAAGTATCACAGATCTTTTTTAATTTATGTTTACATTTTATAAACTGCACAAAAATTGGGCATCTAACAGAGATAAAACGAATGGAAGCAAATATTTCTTATTGAACACAACAGCAAACCCACGTGACTTGAACATTGATGTGAGTCACCATTGCGGTTTGCCAGGCTAGATTTACTTGATTTTCAGGTCTGGCGACAATTGGCATAGTTCTAACGAAACAGTAGCGATAAGTTGCCATATGTTGCAACCTTTCTCCTCTTGGCGATTTTCATGATTGGTACGCTTTTAGAAGCTGCTTGACAGAGCAATGAGCAGTCCATTCTATTTATGTCTATGTTTTAAATGAGAGTTTGAAAATTTTGCAGTTTTTAAAAAAAATCGAAGTACTTCGAATTCTTTTCTGAAATTTTCAATGTATTCTAATTTCGATGCGCTGAATTTTTTGACGTATCACACTTGTCCGTAGCATTTGTAGTTTGGGCGATGAAAGTGGGTGACGGACTGAACGATTATAATACATTCCACTTTTTACGTTATAAAAGTAGTGTGGAAGCTAAAAACAACAACAGAAACTTTAAACTGTATATTGGAAAACCGAAAAGGTGAGCGAACATGCTAAAAGTACAAATCTTTCTTGCCAAATGAATGAATCATCTTGGCTCCCTCCTCAACGACTTAGCGGTAGCTTAGCGGTTACATTTTGAGCGTTAGACGAGCCGAATTAGGAGTAGTTCAGTTTTATAAACTTGTGATTACAATATTTTTTGCAACACGAGGTCTAGTTAGACACAAACGTTCTTATTAAAGACAATTCCAAACTTCGAACCAACAGATCGTAAGAAAATAATTCTTTTAAATTTTCAATTAAAACTAAATTTGAGCGCAAGGGTATAAGTAGCATTCAGCCATTTACTACTTATCAGAATTCAGGACACATATTAATAGACATTTTCTTCAGACAAATATTTTATTTTTTACACTTTAACAGATAGGAAACTATAATGCACATAAATATTCATTAAAAAATATTTAAATAAGTAATAGAAAAATTCTGGAGGTAATTTTGCATAGTGAATTCTAATAATTACGTTGTTTCACGTGACCATCGGTAGCTTCGGTGATTAAGGGTCGGGCACGGTAAGCTCCGCACACTACATTGATTAAACATTCGTGACCTTATTTTCATTTCACTGGAACCATTGTCCATCAAAAGACGTGAAGCACACCCTTTAATTAAAAAAAGCAGACTATTATTGGATGCAGATCTTTTACACCATATTAAAATATGTAAGTTTCTTAAAATTAGGGTTGGTTGATAGAGCCAGTTCTACAATTTCTGATGTTCTGGAATTTCCTTAGAAACGTTCCTTCTTCTTTCATCGATTCCTTTTTCTTTGGCCGAAATATATAAAGCTTGATAAAGCACCACAAGTTAATACAGATGCATATATATATAGTAACTGTGGATTACTACATATTATAACAAATGAGCATGAAATAGGAAAATTTAGCTACAATCGACAAAGCATATACTGCAGCTACACTTGGCACATCATACTTAAAAACGTACATTTAGCTGCCTCGAGCTACTAAGTTTAGTAAGAAAATCGAAAATTAAAAAAAAAATGCAATAATATTTTTTACTACTAAATACAAGAAAATGACAGATAGTTTCAATAATATGATTACACTCCGTTTTTAAAAAAAGACCAATCATATAATGCTATGCTTAACGGCTTTCTCAATACTATTTTAATTGCTAATTGGTATGGAACACTATTTGACGTTTAAGTTTATATATAAATTTTAGGTTTAGATTCTCAACTCGTGTGAGAATCGAAAATTTTTGTCGAAAAATTTTGGTCGTCTTTTCCAAATTTCGACATGAGATATTGGCATTTCTAGTTGCAGGCGAAGTTTTGTATTCGACGTAGATGAGAATCAGGCCCTTAAATACTTAAATATGTTTAAGCATTTTGAAATATATATTCCCCCCACCTGCAAATAACGAACTGTTTTCTTTATATTTGTGCGTATTTTTAGAGGAATACATAATAACTATGAAAAAAGCACATGATAGAAAAAAAACATATTTAAAAGAAGGGGGGGGGGGGACATAAAATATGAATTATGAATGCATTTCTATGATTTAACACTTATTATTTCTGTTTCGAATTCGGTTTTCTGCCAAACCATTGACCTAATAATACATACATACATTGATATAATAATACTTTAGGCTCTAGAAGTTTAAAAAAAGCTTTATGATTTTTTTACTATATATTTTTTTTATCAAACTGAATTACAAAAACAGGTTCAAAGAATAAACATTCAACATGCGCAGTGTGAAAATACTGCAGGGTACTGTATATAAAGGGGGTTCTAGCATAAAGTATGATTTTTTTTAATATAAAGTATTTATTTGCTTCTGATCCATTAAAAACAATGTGACATAAGTCTGTAACTTAATTATGGAATTTTCCATGAAATCAATTTTGCACATTATATAATCAAGGTTTCTTTAAACTAATCTGATTATCGTCCCTCAAAATTTTTATATCTAATGACAAAAATACAGCCTTGTATGCATCATATATTCACCAACACAATGTGTGCAATTATTATATTTATTTAGGAAATTCGCCTCAAGGTTCCCCTTTTAGTTTCCTCTCGTCGGTTGCTTGTTTTAGGTTTGGTTGAAAAAACTTCACTCTAGAGCTACAATAAGGCTATTGTTGACAGCTTGATAACCGCTCTATTGCAGTAATACAGAATGTTATTTTGTAGATAAGAATCGGAGTGACATTGAGGCCAAGTTTTTAAATGAATGGTTTATTGACAGTGAGCATAGTGCTTCATTTTCTAAGAAAATTAAATAATTATGCGCTCTTTATATCCTTACCAACTTTTAATCATGCCAGGTAAGTATATATAACCTTTAAATTTTGCATACCTTAATTACTTAACATTTTCTAAATATAAAATATTTTCATTTTAACATAGTATGCATCATAAATTGTCTCAATGTATATATCTCTTAAAATATCTAAATTCAAAATTGCGGACTCCTCAATAGATTAATCAAGAGATTTTCACTGTCAATGCTTATAACTATAGCCGCCTTCTCGAGGGTAAAGTTACGGGATTGATCTCTGATAATGGATAGCAAAACGTAAAAGTAGAGACCAGTCTCTCTGGCCTGACCGGCCCCCCTCACCTTGATATGCATATCTGAGTCGTCGAAATGGAAAAACCTAATATCGTTCCTGAAAGTGTTTCCTTTTTTAGCAAGTTCAGACACACCGTGGTAGAAACCAGACCTCCCTGCGTACCCCGTTTGTCTTTTAGTTATAAAATCCAAAGACGAGAACTCGCAGGTCTCCCTGAGGGGCAGGGGTTCGATTCCGGACTCACCGTTGATGGTCAACAGAAAGTGCAAGAGGACCGCCTTGCCATTGTCCAGCGCCTCGTCGGGCACCCTGTAAGCCGACAGCCAGGTCATCAGGATGATGTTCTTGAGACGAGCTGCTTTGTTGCCTTTAGCCTCCTTGCCCATCATGCGGGACTCGAGGTACTTCTTCATGTGTTCCTTTCGAACGTCCTGCCGGCTCAGGATCTCAAGAGGATTGCTGGCGTCGCGAACTATGTAGTCTATGGCCTTCTGCCTGGTCGACATGTGGCTGCTGTCGCCGTACCCTTTGATCAGGCGCTGGCGCTCGAGACACGCGACTATGCTGACGGGATCTTCAAGACCGAACTTCCAGGCGAAGATCCTGAGAACCTTGTGTTCGTTGAGGTAGTTGAGGATCTCGCGGCACCCGACAGCCTCGGCCTCTGTCAGCCCCATGTTGCGTGAGTGTGCTTCAATAAGTAGATAATCAAATTTGTAAATCCCTATAAAAAATGCAAAGCTAGTTTTTTTTAAAAAAAATATTACAAGGTATTTCAAGTTACAGGGCTCCATAATACCACTTTTTGAAATTGGTTCGGATATTTTTTTAAATTTTCAATATAGGATTTTACAACGAAATATTCGAACTAAATTCAAACAGTGTAATTATAGAGCCATGTAAGCCAGCTACATTTATATATATAACAGCAAAGTCCTGACTGACTCACTGACTCACTCACGTATCAACGCCCAACCAAAACTACTGGAGGTACAGATACCACATTTTTTAGCAAAATATTCTTTTTATATCGTAGGCGTCATTTAAGAAACCGTTTTTCGAAATTCGAACCCAAACGGGTGTAAGAGGGCATAACGTGAGCCGATTTCTTTATAGGAATAGCATTGTAAGATTGGAATTTATACTTTTTTCATTTTCAATTTAAAATAAATTTTAGCGCGTTCAGCCTAAACGAAAATAAAATATAAACATGTAAAAGCACGTGAGTTTACTTTGTAAGATTGTTATTTGAAAATCCTTATTTTATTTTATTTATTGATTATCTTTTGAAATTGTATAGACCCAGGCTTTTCTTTGTTTATGAAACTGTCGATTTAATACAGCTATGATATAAAGGCCGATTTAGGCCGATTGACTTTTGGAATTGGCGCCTTTTGGCGAAGTTGAAAATTTAAGGTAGTGTAGAGCTATACCCATCCGGTTGTATGGGTTAGGGTTAGTTTGCATTATTGTCGAACTAGAGCTACCCATGAGTGCTATTGGCCATGGTTAAGTGACGAGCCGACACCTGAGTTGGCACCCAATGCAAATTTTAAGGGCGTGATCGTACGGAGAGTCGGGTTTGGTTTAGTTTGAATTATCGTCGCACTAGAGCTACACGAGGGCTATACGGAGAGTCGGGACTTTGAATGATATTTAACGTAAACTCCCTCCACACAGGGTGTTATTCTTGTATTTTTTGGCTGTACGCTTTTAGGTCGGCAGCTATTTAGGCGATGCCCGGACCTATATCTGGGACCTTTAGCATGCAAGGCGAACACCGGGGCCTATAGGAAAGCCCTATAACTCATGGAAGGGCCTGGGTACAGGGAGAATCAGAATGGGAGGCAATAATTAGTATAAAATAAAAGTTTACATAAAAAATCACTGTTATTAAGGTCTACCCGTGCAACGCCGGGTTTATAAAGCTAGTTTATCATAAAAATGTTCAATACAACTGAAGTAATTTGGCTTAGAAAATTGTGCTGATTCTGAAACAGATGGGGTTTCAGCATTGGTCCGTCTGTCATTCTGTCTGAAACTACTCTATAGCTCGAACTAAAAGAGCTATAAAGCGATTTCAAATCTCGTATGCGAGTTTCTATTAAGGAGCGCCCCTATACCTGTTGGACGTCATAATACGCTTTTCGGGAAAATCACGTATTCGCAAAGGTCAGTTGTCAGAGAACTTTTTAGATTTTAAGAGAATTGCTGAAAAACAAAAAGATCTACATACTTCAAAATTTGAACACAAGTTACTAGTAAACTGTCCGACGTCATAATAAGGTGTTCGAGAAAATAGCGCAAGTGAACAGTGTAGATGCCATATAACTTTTTAGGATTTAAAGGTATTAAGTTCTATTGAAAATTAGGATTTAACACTGCAAAATGTAATTGGTCATGTCGTGGCTATTGTCGCTCCACATTGAATTTCATATTATTATCACAACTTTGTTTCGGCTTTATATAATTTTACTTAAATAAGTTGGCTTAGAAGTTAAGTAATGACGTTTCTCTCAAGCTGACTTTCTTGGAAACGGTCGGTCCAAATTTTTATCATCGAGCAAGAAATACATTTACATCTAATGTGAATGACTTTGGAGCAGTAATTTTGAATAAATGAACTATATAGGATTTTTTTTTTTTTAAAGTTAGAACTATGAGTAATAAAGAGTCTTCGCCAGGTGATGTATGACAAAATTATGTAGTTTTTACAAAATAAACATCATAATAAAATATTGTAAGATGTTTTATTTCGTAAAGCTTTATTAGTTACTAGCTTTATAAACCCGGCGTTGTACGGGTGTACCCTTAATAATGGCGATTGTTTCTTTTTAAGTAAACATTAATTTCATACCAATTGATCCCTTCTCCACAGGTCACCACTCCATCGGTGTATTATAATTTCCTCCCATTCTAATATCAGAATTAATTTTAAAAAAGAAATTCGATTGTATCCAGGTCCTTCTAGAAGTTAGAGGGCTTTCCCATAGGCCCTGTTTAAATTGCCAGAATAGCTGTGATATAATGGCCAGTTTCTATTTGCCCACCTACACCCGAAAATGCCCAAAATGTGGATAACATTCCACTCCATATTCGACCACTCGACAGGGCTGGGGAGCCCAGTCGGTAAAGGCGTTCGCCTCGCATGCGATAGGTCCCAGATTTGGATCCGGGCATCGTCAAAATAACTGCCGACCTAAAAAACGGCCAATGCAGCCAAAAATGTCCGACAAATAATACCCCATGTGGTGGGAGTGCAAGTTAAATATTTTTCAAAAGTCCCAACGATGCGTACGAAGTCGCCCTTAAAAGCTGCATTGGGTGCCTACTTAATTTTAAAAAAGGAATCCGATTGTATCCAGGCCCTTCTAGAAGTTAGAGGGCTTTCCCATAGGCCCTGTTTAAATTGCCAGAGTAGCTGTGATATAATGGTCAGTTTCTATTTGCCCCCCCTACTCCCGAAAATGCCCAAAATTAATGACCATTAAACTCCATATTCGACCACTCGACCAGTGGCGGATCCACGGGGGGAAAGGGGGAAATTCCCCCCCCCCCCCAAAATCTTAAAATTCATACTAGATAGAATCAACTTGTAAAGAAATGTTTTTATTTTTTACAAATATTTATATTTATACTACAACTCGTTGCATTCTCAACTTAGAACTAGAACATGGAAAAAAATATTACAGCTCGGGCGCTTTGGGGGAACAGGTTATTACGCAATGTTAAAAAAAAGAAATAAAAACTATCCCCCCACCCCCCTTCGGATTTATTTTTAAGCCAATCGCAATTTTGGCGGGAATAAGATTTTAGATACATTTTTTATGGCGCCAATAACGACAGCTATCCTCTCGAATAGGAAGGAAGTATAAAAAAAAATAATAGAAATAAAATATTGACAGATATATTTGAATTCGTTTTCAAGTATAATAGTGCAATTTGTTCGTTGATAAATCAAAGAAATTCCACTATGACTATTTTTTTTTTAAATTTCATTTTTAGGGTTTTTATTTTACTTAATACAAGTGAAATAAGTGTACTATAAGTTAGGAGTTTTTCGCGCTTTTTTTTCTATCGTAATTTCTACTGTAAAGTATCTGTAGTGAGTATGAATATGATGTTTATTGTTACGCGTCAGACACAAATTAATGTAGTCAATTTAAAATTTTGTCAACAATAGAAATTTTCCAAAGAGCCCTAATAATATATGTTTTGACCATAAAGGTATAAAGACGGTTAACCGAAACCTTAAAGTTATTGCATACTTAAGGGGCTGGGGAGCCCAGTCGGTTAAGGCGTTCGCCTTGTATGCAGAAGGTCCCAGGTTCGGGTCCGGACATCGCCAAAATAACCCGGCCACCTATAAACGGACCGCGCAGCCAAAAATGTCCGACGAATAATACCCCGTGTAGAGGGAGTACACGTTAAATATGCTCCAAAGTCCCGACGCTAAGTACGATGTCTACCTTAACGGTTGCGCTGGGTGCCTACTCAGATGTCAGCTCCGTCACCTGACTGTGGTTCTAAATTATGACGCCGGTCGCCAATAGCGCTCGAGTAGCTCTAGTGCGACGATATTTCAAACTAAACTATAGTATACTTAAAAAGCAAACTACCGATGACGAACAGTGGAGCCAACGTGACCAATATTATGAATTTCATTTAAAAATCGTTCTAAAAAATGTCTGAACATTTGCAGCTGGCGTAATAAATCTTACGGCTTTTGTATAACACTTTAATTTTTTTTTTTTTAAAGCTTGTGTTTGGAAGAAAACGGAAAAACGCGTCGGATCGGTTACAATAAGAAAACGGCAAGTCTGAAAAAAAAAACATTTGGCGTCGATTTTTTTTTCATTTGTACTGGTTTTTTTTATGAGTTGCTTCTTTCGTGCGAACAAGATTTTGATTTTTTTTACTTGGATTTTTTAAACTGATAACCAAAGAGACCATATTACGGGTGGTTTTTTTTTTCTTTTGGAATAAATGTGGCGTCTAAACAGGTGACTCAATGCTTCAATCGGAGTTTTTCGCGCCTTCGGTCTCGTATGTCTCAATTACATTTTATAGGAGCAAAATAGATGTCATACGAGTAAGAGTAAGAAGAATAGTTTTTAGGGGTTTCTTCATCTAAATTCTAATCAATGAGTAAGTTCCAATTTATAACATTTTCTGACATTTCCTGTACTCAATGATATTAAAATGATTAACGAGATTAATTCTAATGCATCAAAACTGCAATTTGTTGCACGATTAACATTTATTTCATTGAGATGTATTTGTATTTAATATTTAATAAGCTTTCTGTTTTCATTACATTTTAATTGCTGTTTAAAATTTAAGTACATGTTTTATAAAAACTAGCTACTATTTTTATATATTTTAACGACATAAATGACTAGGGTTATGTTGAATTATCGTCGCACTAGAGCTATAGGAGGGCTATTGGCGACTGGTTGCCATAGTTATGTTATTTAAAATGGATATATAAACTTCTCATGCAAATCAAGGTTTGTTTGTTTTTAAATTTAGATAGAATATTGATTAATATTTTAATAATTACTATTTAATTAAATGTGTTCATTAACTACCAGTATAGTTAAATAATTAAGTTTTGAAATATGTTAAATATACTACTGTTTTTATAAACTAAGTAAATGTAAAATTATTTATAAACAAATCATTTTATAATTAAATTTAATAATAGAAGCTTGTCGTTTAATTTCTGTACAACAAATCAGGTGATTTAAATTATCTAAGTAGTTAAATTTTAAATAAAAGGATTCTATAATTAAATTTTTCTTAATTGTTACTATTAAGGGGGTTGTTTCACGGAGGATCTGGCAATACCTCTGCGGTTTTGTTTTCATGTCTCTCAAATTACTTTTGTTGCTATTCGAAATTGAGTTTTCTAAGTTTTGTTATTTTTTTAAATTACAACTTCTTGCTGTACTGTTGGTTGTTTTAATCATTTATCAAGGAAAACTTGCATTGTAAGAAGTTGGAATTTAAAAAAAATAACAACTAAAATATTCTCTTCGGAAACTCACTCCCGAATACCAAAACAACAGTAATTCGGGAGACATGAAAACAAAACCGCAGAGCTATTGCCAGATATTCTCAGTGAAACACACACAACCCCATTTTTATTCAAAAAATAAGACATTAATTATCTAATAAATAATACAAATATGAGTTATGTAAAATACAAACTAATTAATGTTCATAAAAAGTAATTAGTAGTACATACTAAATTAATAGTAAAAAACTGTATTTACAATGGAAAAATAAATTAAAAATTAATATTTATTAAAACAATGTTAATTAAAAAAAATTGTAATTAAACATAATTGTAATTAAAAATAATTGTAATTAAACATAATTGTAATTAAAAAAAATTGTAATTAAACATAATTGTAATTAAAAATAATTGTAATTAAACATAATTGTAATTAAAAAAAATTGTAATTAAACATAATTGTAATTAAAAAAAATTGTAATTAAACATAATTGTAATTAAAAATAAATTTAACTAAAAAATATTTTTATTTATTTATTATAAGTCCCCCCCCCCAAATTGTCACCCTGGATCCGCCCTTGCACTCGACAGGACTGCCCAGTCGGTAAAGGCGTTCGCCTTGCATGCGATAAGTCCCAGATTCGGGTCCGGGCATGGTCAAAATAACTGCCGACCTATAAACGGCCCATGCAGCCAAAAATGTCCTGTGTCCCGCATACTACCCCGTGTGGTGGGATTGCACGTTAAATATTTTTCAAAGTCCCGACGTTACGTACGATGTCGTCCTTAAAAGTTGCATTTGGTGCCTACTCAGGTGCCGGCTCGTCACATGACTGTGTTTCTAAATTAAGATGCCCGTGGCCAATAGCCTTCGTGTATAGCTCTAGTGCGACGATAATTTAAACTTACCCTAACCCATACAACTGGATGGGAAAAGCTACCCTACGTTAAATTTTTTACTTCGCTAAAAGCCGCCGATGCCAAAATTCAATCGGCAATTATATCATAACTGTACCAAATTGACATAAGGATATCATAAACCTAAAGTTTGTATGCTATACGTAACAGGGAATTAACATTTCTTAGAAGTTTTCATCAGATCTAGAATAGTTATCGCCTTTAAAGTCATGAGACACATAGAAATATCTTCACTTCTTACCATTTGTAAACACCAATTAAATTAAATTCGGAATCCCCAAAAAAGCAAAAGATTTAAATTCAATAAATAAAATAAAATGATATTCAAATAACAAACCTACAAATTAAACTCGCGTGTTCTTACGTGCTTTTACTTAATTTTGGTTCCCGCTGAACGCGCTGATTGTTTTTTAAAATTGAAGTAAACAATATAAATTCCAATCTTACAATGCTATTACTATGGGGAAATCGGCTCACGTTTTGCACTCCTACACCCGGTTGGGTTCGAATAAAAAGTATCCTATAGCCTATTCCTGGTTCTAAGCTACCTCCCCAGCAATTTTCAGCCAAATCAGTTAAGCCGTTCTTGAGTTATAAATAGTGTAACTAACACGACTTTCTTTTATATATATAGATTATAACTGAGTATTTCGAAATTCCCACATTAGTCATAACCAATTGTACATTTGTATAAATTAGAACATCAATACTATAAAACTAAGTATTGTTAGTGCTACTCAGTAAGAATAACAAATCAATCCATCTTTTCAATCGTAGTAGTTTTTAAAAATAAAATTTTAATTGTATATTAAAACATTATGGATTAAGATAAATCAATAAAACTATGATAGAATACCAACATATTTTACAAAGGAGCTAAGGTCTTATAATTTATTGAATTGATGGCGATATAGGCCCAGATCCAAAATAATTCGATAAGTTCAATTTTCAAAACACAGACCAGGAAGCAAACAACTTATCTCGCCAATGTTAAAAACCTGCCAACAATTACATTTCTTTACTCTCTAAAATTCACTTAAAATAGAATTGATCTATAATTATTTTTTTATTTAACTTTACTATGCACTCTTAAAAATTGTAAGAACTAATAATTTTTACTCACTATATATGGTTTCATTAAGACCGGCTTCTTCTTGAAAAGTGAAAGCGATCGATAAGTAAAGAATAAAAATAAACTGCAGGGAGCGGGAACCAGTGTTTGAGTCGAAAACTTAGTCGCCAAGGCCTTGAAAATCGATGAGACTGTTCGCCAATTGGGATGTGATCCGTTATTTTTAGGCACTTGTTACTCTCTATTAATCTTACACTACAGGAAAAATACTTGATACTGTACTTGAATAAGAACGTACCATAGGCGTAAACTTGTATGGGGTCTGAATGTGTGGCCAGGTTATCTTCCAAAATTTTAAATAGATGCTCAGAACACAAATAACTTCAAATTCAAGGCCCTACCCAAACACTTTGCATTAAATTCTAAAAAAACAAACAAACCT
Organism: Oedothorax gibbosus; assembly: GCA_019343175.1. NCBI lineage: Eukaryota > Metazoa > Arthropoda > Arachnida > Araneae > Linyphiidae > Oedothorax > Oedothorax gibbosus. The sequence goes on from CM033272.1 coordinate 16,918,454, forward strand.
GCACCTCCTTTTTGTGTATTTTATCCTGTTCTTCACTCTACTATACTATCTCTCTCTCTTTCATAAATATAAATTTTTAGAAATATACCCACTCTGATATGCAAGTGCCAAATTAAATGTCAATTAATTCAATGTTAAGAATATACATAACAATAAAAACATTTTTATAAAGTTAAATAATCCAATTTACCCACGCTTTTAAAAACATTCTATCAATGTAATCGAAACAGTCATCATTATATATTACTAGCTCTATAAACCCGGCGTTGCACGGGTGTACCCTTAATAACGGTGATTGTTTTTTTATGTAAACATTTATTTTGTACCAATTGATCCCTTCTCCACTGGTCAGCACTCCATCTGTATATTATAATTTCCTTCCATTCTAATGTCAGCATTAATTTTAAAAAAAAAAGAAATCCGATTGTATCCAGGCCCTTCTAGAAGTTAGAGGGCTTTCCCATAGGCCCTGTTTAAATTGCCAGAATAGCTGTAATATAATGGTCAGTTTCTATTTGCCCTCCTACACCCGAAAATGCCCAAAATGTGGTAAACATTCCACTCCATATTCGACCACTCGACAGGGCTGGGGAGCCCAGTCGGTAAAGGCGTTCGCCTCGCATGCGATAAGTCCCAGATTCGGGTCCGGGCATCGTCAAAATAACTGCCGACCTAAACGGCAAATGCAGCCAAAAATGTCCGACGAATAATACACCATGTGGTGGGAGTGCACGTTAAATATTTTTCAAAGTCCCGACGCTGCGTACGATGTAATAACTCTTGTATAGCTCTAGTGCGACGATAATTCAAACTAACCCTAACCCATACGACTGGATGCGAATAGCTAACCTACGTTAAATATTTTAACTTCGCCAAAAGCCGCCAATGCCAAAATTCAATCGGCATTATATCATAGCTGTACCAAATTGACAGTTTCATAAACATAAAGTTTTAAAGGGAATTAACATTTCTTAAAAGTATTCATTAGACCTAGAATAGTTATCACCTTTACTGTCATGAGACATTGTAGCAATATCTTCACTTCTTACCATTTGTAAACATCAATTAAATTAAATTCGGAAACAAAAAAAATCAAGATTTAAATTCAATAAATAAAATAATGATATTCAAATAACAATCCTACAAATTAGACTCACGTGCTCTTACGTGCTTATACTTAATTTTCGTTCACGCTGAACGCGTTGAAATTTCTTTTAAATTGAAATAAAAAGTATAAATTCTAATCTTACAATGCTATTTCTATGGAGAAATCGGCTCACGTTTTGCACTCCTACACCCGTTCGTGTTCGAATTTCGAAAAATCGCTTCTTAAATGACGCCTACGATATAAAAAGAACATTTTCCTAAAATTGGGTAGCTAGTAGTTTTGGCTGGGCGTTGATACGTGAGTTAGTCAGTCAGGACTTTGCCTTTTATATATATAGACTAGCAAATTTATACCCGTTCTTCGCACGGAATAAAAAAAATATCAAATAGATTCCAAACATGTGTACCATATGCCCTGTTATAGAATCATAAACTTATTATTGTTTCCGCTCGTTATAAAAAATAAAATCCCGTTTCATTGCCTTAAAATTCCAAAATGAAAAATACGCTATAAAATGCACTCATAAATGTCATCACAATTCCCTCATAAATACATAAAACCTTTTAGCTCATTTGGCGCGTTTTGGGAAATAATTTGGCGAGAAAATAGATATAGCTACCCACACCCATATACAGCTCTAACAAAATGACCTTCGAACAACCGACCAGCTTATAAATTATTTATAAAAGAAATTGCCTATTTGGCGAATTTTAGTTAATAATTTGGCGAGTTTGGCAACGTATTTGGCGAAAAAATAAAGACATACAACACTAATAGCTCTAGTGCGATGGCCTTTATTAACCATAATAGTTCAGCTTAAATATACATTTATTGCTTAAATATGCATACATGCAGTCAACAGAAAAATCAATGAAAAAATCATCAAATAAACCCACAATAAAATCCTCCGGGAATGAAGACTGGCGGAATTACGTCACTTGAAACATGCCAATTATTTTTCAAATAATGAATTTAGTTTCTGAAAGTAATGGCAAAAGAATAAAATAAAAATTTTGAATTTTAAATGTTTTCGTTAAAAGTTTTATTTAATTTTTTCAGCCGATGGCATCAGGAAAGAGAAAAAATGATCGGATTTGAGCGAAAGTGGTGTATTTTTTTCAGAAAATTCGAATTTTCTCTAAAAAGGGAACAAATATGAAAAAACTAAGCCTCAGGTGCACACGTTAGTATTAAAGGGAATCTATCTTAAAAATTTCGAATTTCTGAGGGCAGTATAAGTAGGTCTTTTACGATCCGATAACAGACACACAGACAGACAGACTCTTTCTTTTATTATTATAGATGTTTATTGAAGGCATTGGAAATATTTTTTATTATAGAATTTTTTTCAATTAATAATACAATTACGTCTATGTGCTCTGTACCTATTTAATTAAAATAAGAGAGAGAGGCGGGGTTTTAAAGAACCAATCGCCAAAGGCGTACGTAGTAAGTATACGTAGTACGTACTAAGTACGTAGCTGTGCTCTATAAAACTTAAACTACAAATCACAAAAGGAAAAGAATATCTTATTTTCATAATTTTAGAACTGGCTCGGAAAATGGGAACTGTTGTTAATTCGTGTACATCTTTACTCTCCAAGGTATTTGTGAGGGCAAGTGACCCAAAGTTCATAAACGTTGATGAACGTAGTAGGATGGGAGAACGGATCAGCCACAGTTGGGATATTTTTTTTATTTTCCATGGTTGTTTATTTGGAGAACACAATTGTTGTATCTCCATACCGTTTGGAACCGGTTCTAACTTCTGAGAAAATCGGGCCTTTGTCTGGAGATAGTTGGGAGCGGGAGAACGAAAAATATTGAAAATTGCAGTGCAGTGCATCATGTGATAATAAAACAGGCTGTTTGCCTGTTTTCGAAAATCATTATTGTAAGTTTTAATTGCTGGAGAAAGGGGGGAATTACTATATGTAGATTTAAGAGTATTTTTAACTCCAAAAGAATAACGTAGGCTTATTGTACCTTTGTACCTATTATTTTATATTTCTTACATTTTTTAATGAAAAAACTTTTCAGTTTTGTTATAAGCAACGTATAGATAACTAGCTTTATAAACCAAGCGTTGCACGGGTTTACCCTTACCCTTACTAACGGTAATTTTTTTAAATGTAAACTTTTATTTTATACCAATTGATCTCCTCTCCACTGGTCAACACTCCATCAGTATTATAAATTCCTCTCATTCTATTAGTAGCATTAATTTTTAAAAGAAGTCCGATTGTATCCAGGCCCTTCTAAGAGTTTAGAGGGCTTTCCCATAGGCCGTGTTAAAATTTTAGATTAGCTAATATAATCAGTTTCTATTTGCCCTCCTACACCCGAAAATGCCCAAAATGGGGTAAACAAAAACATTCCACTCCATATTCGACCACTCGACATGACAGGGCTGGGGAGACCAGACGGTAAAGGCTCACTTTTAGCCTTCCTACACCCGTTTGGGTTCGAATTAAAAAAAAATCGCTTCTTAAATGAAGCCTAAGATATAAGATGAATATTTTCCTAAAATTTGGTACCTGTACCTATAGTAGTTTGGGCTGGGCGTTGATACGTGAGTCAGTCAGTCAGGTTTAGTTTAGTTTAGTTGGAATTATCGTCGCACTAGAGCTACACGAGGGCTATTGGCGACGGGCGTCATATTTTAGAACCACAGTCAAGTGACGAGCCGACACCTGAGTAGGCACCAACGCAACCGTTAAGGGCGACATCGTACGCAGCGTTAGGACTATGAAGGATATTTAACGTGCACTCCCTCCACACGGGGTATTATTCGTCGAACATTTTTGGCTGCACGGGCCGTTTATAGGTCGGCAGTTATTTTGGCGATGCCCGGACCCGAACCTGGGACCTTCCGCATGCTAGGCGAATGCCTAACCGACTGGGCTCCCCAGCCCCCAGTCAGTTAGGACTTTGCCTTTTATATACATATATATAGTATATATTTTTATATATAGATTAATATTTTTATATATAGATTTTTTATATATAGATTAAATATATTTTATATATATAGATTAACAATAATAATAATAATAAAATTAAAATAAGATAATTAACAATAATAAGATGGGATTGTTTCAACACTTTGCCACAAAAAACAAATTAACCAATGGCATCTCAGTTCGGATCGCGTGACCTTTTTTTAAACCAATGAGCTGTTTCGACACTTTGTCAAAGAAAACCAAACAACCAATGAAATCGCAGTATAGAGAGCATGACGTCAGAAGAAATATTCCCATTGAAGTATGGATCAAGCAACCTCAAAATTAAAAAAGAATAGCATTTTAAAAATGGCAACTCTTTAAATCGTCAAATGCTTTACGTGAAGTTTACTTTTCAAATATCCTAATTCATAGAGAAATATAAATGTTTAAAAAAAAGTCAAATTTAATATTTAATACTGGTAACACAGACATTGATTTAAATTTTCAAATAAATTATACTTTTTACAGAAGTTTTTCGATAAACCCTTTAATATTTTTTTCATGCAAAATATTTAATTTTCTAAAATGGCAGATTTATTTGGATATCGCTACAATCCAAATTATACACCAGAACCTCATTTTATACCTGGGTAAAAAAGATTTTATGTATTGATATTTAAAATAATAATAGCAATATATTATATGGTTTTAAAAATAAAACGAAGATCTGCATGGTATTATTACAGCTATTATGCTTGTTAGAAAACCCCAACTTATAATAACATCTCTGTATTACTTGTATACAGTTAACTATTAAGCATTTTTGAACATACGTGGTAATTTCACAGTATACATATAATGATATAAACGGTGAAATGAACGAAATCGGTGAAATTTGGCCGTATTTACAATATATATATATATATATATATATATTATATATATATATATATATATATATATATATATATATATATATATATATATATATATATATATATATATATATATTATATGTATAATGTATATGTATATATATGTATATGTATATGTATATGTATATGTATATGTATATGTATATGTGTATATGTATATGTATATGTATATGTATATGTATATGTATATGTATATGTATATGTATATGTATATGTATATGTATATGTATATGTATATGTATATGAAATATGTATATTATATGTATATATATATATATATATATATATATATACACATATATACACATACATACATACATACACTGAAAAAAATGATTCCTCAACTTCTACCAAATTTGTTTGGTAACTGATATTTGGTTTCGGTTACCAAACTTTAGTCGCCTATACCAAATAATTTTACTACATAAAACCAAATATATTTGGTGAATACGTTTACAAAGTTTGATTCACTGTTCCAAAAAAATATTAACCGTTACCAAATTATTTTGTAACGCCTACCAAATTATTTGGTAAAGGATTTTTAGTTCCATTAACAAAACTTTTGGTAAAGAAGAAGACGAACCGTTTACTAACCTTCTACTACGTCATTCTACGTCACAGTCACACAGAAAAAAATGGCGGATGAATTCGTCGTGCGTTTGTTGTGTTCATGGGGATTTTCTGATTTAATTCAGAAGTTTAAAGGTAAATTTATTTTTAATTGTAATTTTTATATATTTTATTATATCTTTAATGCTGCCCTGTATACGTTGTCTGACCAGACGTACTGTATTCGGCAGTACAGTATTACACTTTTAGGGTCTTGTGGCTGATTCACAAATTAAATTGTACTTTCTTTTTGAGTCTGTACTGCGAAATGTCCAGTATTTCTGAAAACTGTAGAAATTTCCTCAGGAATATATATTTGTTTAATAAAAGTCAATCTAAATTTTATTTTTCCTAATGTTTGTTATTTGAAAACTTCTATACACGTAAGTATAGCCTGACCAGATTTATTTCAGTGATCAACTTTTCTACTATGAAATCCTCATTAAATTGTCATAAATTACATTTTTTTGTTTGAAATAACTACAAAAAAATTAAGCGGAGACTATTTTACACAATTTTTATAGCTATATGATTGAATAACAAACTAAACCTTACTGCGAAATGCAGCACGTCTGGTCACCCTAAGTATTTTTATTTTGGAAGTATATTTACAGTTCCAAATAACGTAGTTGAGTTATTGTTATAAAGTGTATGTAGTGTTTGTGGAAAATTCGTTTCATTAAATTTGTATACCAATACAGTAAAATCCTAGTCGCTAGCCAAGAGATGTCGCCAAGCTCAAAAAGTCGCCGACCAGCGACTAGGATTAACCCTAATCTGTATCTTGTTGCTTGTAAACTATATTTTTGACATTATAACACTCATTCAATTTTTTTTTATTGAAGGAGTTGGCAAAGAGGTTTTGCTAGCTTTAAAGCCGGAATTCTGATGAATTAATTCTTCGAATCATCGACTATCTTCAAGGAGCACCAAGGTGTAAATTAACCCAAGAACATGAAGTAAGTAATTTTCTTATTCTCTTATGATTTATAGTCGGGTGGTATGCAAAAAGCTTGTTTTATTTACACCATGTTTTCGAATAGTATATCATTTTAAGTTTAATGAAATTCTGCAGAATATGCAAATGAGTTTATGCTATTCTATCAACAATTTATATTTGTTGTCATTTAGCTATGATGTGGAGTCGAATAAGTAATGTGTGAAGTAAAATGAGTAAACCGTTTTTGTTAACCTTTTGGAGCAAGTCCTGCAATTTAATGCATTTTCGGTAAAATCCCAGTTGCTGGCCCAGGGACAAATAACAAAATTTAGCAAGTGTTTTAAAATTAATAGCAATAAATAATGTTTTATTACAACCATGTATGCTAATCAAAAGAAAGCTATGTTAAACTAAGGTTGCAAGCATGTTTAAGGGTTATAAAAAAAATCGGAAGCAAAGGCAGTGTCTGGAAAATGTAAATTTCGAAATGTCGCCTAGATCGAAAAGTTGCCTGGCCAGTGACTAGGATTTGACACAGTTTTCTAATATTCACTGTTATCACTCGGATAAAAAATTTCTTTTTCTGGAGAAATACTTTGATGTCTGTTAGATATATTCTTGTTTTTTAGTATCCGTTTGTGTTCTGAGTAGTAAATAAAATTAGTATTTGAGGTTATAGTTCCTCTTAAATCTGAGCATATTTGATCTTTTAAACATGGTGTTGCATTTAAAAAAAATGCGAAAGCTTGAAATTCCACTGTATGTAATGTTCTGAAATTTTTCACAACCCAGTGTCCCTAGTTTTTGAAACCTAAGCATTTTTTTGTATAATTTCTGCAAATTGCATTGTTTTTTTTTATTCTTTTCCAGTTACCTCAGGATGTAACACTATTATGTCATCGACCGAAAGCCCTGCAGAAAGGTGTCCTTGATGCAGTAGTTTGCTTCAATGATGGTACGAGCAGTCGGCAGTGTTTTGGAACATGTGAGAGTGGAACCTGGGTTTGACATGCTGAATGCGATGGCCAAGCTCATAAAATTCGCCGACCAGCGACTAGGATTAACCCTAATCGACATCTCGTAATGTATGTAAACTATATATTTTTTGCATTAGTTAGAGTGAGACGCCAATTGGAGGAGGGATCCAGGTGAATTTGTTAGTAGCAGTGGATTATGTGCAAAATCAAGTAGCTTGATTTGTTATTTATTTGATCACTTAGAATGATTCTCGACACTATAGAATTCAACAATGCTGAAACCCTGAATTGTTGTAGTTTTATGGAATTGGGTGTAAGAAGGTACACACAAAGGCAAAATTTCTTTAGAATTTGCAGCAGTTTAGCAATTTGTTTATGATTGAAGACCACTTTAATAACCTGATAATTCACAATTAGTTTTTGGTTCATTTGTCTTAAAAATTGTCTTATTATGTAATATAGAATGCTTCAACAAGTTATTTCTATAACCCTTTTTACATAAGTGATTACTCTTACTTAATATGAACTTTTGAATTTTAATTGTGTTAGTATTCTGGTTTACATTTTGTTTAGTTTTGTTAGGGTTCGGGCGACTTTGTTTAGTTTAGTTTTGTTTTAAATCAAAACGCGCTGCAGGCAATTTTGAAAACAACAGTATTAACATTTCATAAACATAAATAATTATTAAAATATTGTCAATGATAAATATTAATAGGAATAAAATTGAAATATTGAATAGATTAAATAATTGAGTTTTATCAACTAATCCTAGAAATAAAATCAAACAACTTTCCTAGGCTTTGGCAAACTGTAACGGCTATAGTGGGGATGAGGGGAACAAAAACATGAGCTTAACAAGGGACCTCCCACCCAGACATTGGCATACAATCACAGCCAGAATTCAAAGATTAGGATTTAAACAAAAAAGAACTAATGTTTACTTTTGCAAAACTTTATAATGAATTAAAAGGATTTGCCCAAAATAAGGTGTATCCCAGAAAGCTATTTCCTAGTTTTCCTCAGAAAGAAAGAGGTATTAACCCTTCTAGAAACCCGCGCCAAATCCTTGGTGACATAAGCACCGTAGGATTATTAACCCTTGGCATTGGCAGGGTTGGCGTTGGCATTAGATCCTTGGCATTGGCAGGGTCCTGAACATAATGGGATTTCCAAAGCTAATTTTTTGTTTTTTGCTTACTACAAATTTTGCCTTACAGCAGCGGACCACAAAATAGGATTTGCCCTGGTGCTATGTTTGTTGAATCCACCTATTCCTATAATTATCTATTAAAATAGAATTTTCGCCTACACTTCCTCAGAAAGAAAAAGGCATTTCCCAGTTCCCTACCCTTCTAGAAATCCGCCAAGTCTTTGGCGACAGAAGCGTCGTCGGATTATTATTAACCCTTAACTCATTGTACAGATATTTTTCAAGCATGGTGTCCTTGGCAGCATCCTGAACATATGGGATTTCCGAAGCAAATTTTTTTTTGCTTATTAAAAATTGTCAAATTTTGCCTTTCAGCAGCGGACCACAAAATAGGATTTGCCCTGGTGCTATGTTATTTGTTGAATCCTCCTATTCCTATAATTATCTATTAAAATAGAATTTTCCCCTAAATTTCTAAAAATAATTATGCATTTCATTTCTTCTTTATTAATGCTTAAATTAGCCATGTAGATTAAAATTAGTAAACCCTAATCTTTACAATGATATTTTTGTGGGGAAGTCAGCTCACGTTTCGCCTTCCTATACCGGTTTGGGTTCGAATTGCAAAAAATCGCTTCGTAAATGATGCCTTTAGTACAAAAAGAACAAGCTTCTAAAATTTAAAATCTTACCTCCAATAATTTTGGCTAGACGTTGATACATGACTCATTTAGTCAGTCAGGACTTTTTTTTTTTATAGAAATGGAGAGTTGATTTTTATTTTGAAATAAGAGTGGGAACCCTGAGTTAGACCATGAAGACTTATTTTTTGTCAGATACTTGCCTTGATTTCAATATATTGTTTTGTAAATAAAGTGTTAGTAGTTAGACCATGTAAGACGCTTATTTTTTTGTCAAATACTTGCCTTGATTTCAATAAATTGTTTCTGTTGCCATAATAATATGTTTTTACTTGTAATTTAATATTTATTCTTTTTTTATTTTTGTAAATTTACATCCATGTACTTTTTTACGTTCGCCAATATGGTCCTTGTGACCCTTGGTGTTCTATCTACTGTATAATTGCTTTTGTATTTTTTCCACTTCAAATTAATATCTGTTATTTTTGTGCAATAAAAAAAATTATTATTATTAAATAAAGTGTGTTATTGTTTTTATTTGTAAGATATAAGTACAAACTTTCTACTCCCATTAAATACTTACAAGAGGCAAATGCAGTTATACAACCTATTTTTTTGAATATTAAATAGTTCCGAATTTTGTGCAAACGTTAAAAACATTTTTTGTTTTTTAGTTTGTCCATTACATAAAGCAAAATGTGATACAAAACAACTAGAATTTGGTACAATTCAATATGCAAAAAAAGTATAACTAAATTCGCAACTTGTTAAATTTATTTTCTAAGTGTTGCCTATTATTTAGTAATATATTTACTAAATAAACGAATATAAATTGTCAAATATATGATAAAGTGCACAAAATACTTTAGTTACACCTACCAATCAATTAGTATAAATTACCAAATTGTTAGTAAACACAACAGGGTCTTATTTCATAAACAAAATGATTGGTAAAATTTACAAAATACCTTAGTTACACCTACCAAATCGATGAGTATAAATTACCAAATCTTTAGTAAAGCCAACAGGGTCTTATTTCATAAACAAAATTTTTGGTAAAAATTACAAAATACTTTACGTTACACCTACCAAATTAGATGAGTATAAATTACCAAATTGTTAGTAAACACAGCAGTGTCGTTTTGGTAAAATTTACAAAATACTTTTGTTACGTTTACCAAATCGTGATCTGTGTCCGCTACTAAATATTTGGTAGAATTTACCAAATGCCGTTTACTAAATCTTTATGGTAGCATTTACCAAATCTTTATTTATCACCTATTTCACCTTAAATTTGGTTGATTTTACCAAAATTTAGTACAGATTACTAAACTTTTTTTTGAGTGTACATACATACATATATACATATTGCTTCTTACTTGCAATTTCTAATAAAAATTTATAAAAATCATATTTGTTTATGCATTATTAATCTATTATTTGTTTAATAAGGTATGGCGGTTATCTACCAAGAGTATTGACAAGATTTGGAAGAACATACGGCAGCTTGTCACACGAAGTTATGGTAGAGAAGCCTATGGTTGCTGCCCGTCTTGTTACTTTGGAGCCAAAGAATAAAACCGAAACTGATTCTGTAACGCGAAATGCTCGCCCTCAATGTTACAACAATGGTAAGCAAACAAAAACATGAATTAAATCAGTGGAACAAAAAAAATGATAAAAAAGTAAAAATATTCAATGAAAGAGTTAATTCACCATAATTTTTTAGATCACTATGCTTTTTTCCCTTTGGCAAAAATTTGGCCACAGGTCTCTTATGAAAACATTATTAAACTTAATGTTAATTTCGAATTTCTTCTAAAATTAGAGATCTATCGTATAAATACAAAGTGATATTTATGAAGAAAAAGGAAAGCGCCAATTCTTTGTTAAAGAATAAAAGTTTTTTTTATCGATATAAAAAGCTATAAAAATTGTAACTTGAATGATTGTTTGATAGAAATTTAAATAAATTTGTGTCTTTCTCCCCTACAGGGTTTTTCAATACTGAAGAAGAAAAAAGTGCTTTTCTCAATTTTATTGGCGACAGCGTAGTTACTTCTTTGGATTTTAATCAACATCCTTACGACACATCTGAAGATGTCATGGAAGACCCTATTCCAAAACCATTACCAATAGTGGATTTCTCAAAAGAGAAGAAAAGATGCAAAAATGGAATGTGGATGCGTTGTGACTTTAAAAAAAAAAATTTTTTAAGAATGAAGAACTTTAGAAATCGACCTTTTAAATAAGAACCTTTGATTAATTTACTTGTGCTGCAATAAATAATTTGAGCATTTATTATGTAAAAATGCATTGTTTTTGCTCCTTCGTCATCTGACTGTAATATAACAAAGTGAACCATTTTCTTTCTACTGTGTTTTTTCTATCTCGATATATAAACCCCTAGCACTTTAAAATTACCGATTTGATGTAAAAACGATTCAAAATTCAAACTTAATAACGTCACACTAGGCGCGTTCACATGTGCTGAGAAATTGGCGGCATTTTGCTAATTTGCTGGCAATTTTGTGAAACCTAAACCTTATAACCCCATTCACATGCAAATGCCGGCATCGCGGAAGTGACGTCAAGCGTAACGTCACACTCACATACACGATGCTGCTCTTTTCGCCGTTTCAGGCAATTATATTTAAAAAAACAATTTTTCTATTAACAATTAGAAATGCTTCTTACATATAAGATTAGCTTTAGATCCGCAGAATTAACTTCATAATTACAATGATAACGAAACAATTTTAATGAATTATATTTTTGTTTAAATTGAGTTGACATTTTTTTAAAGTTTTAACCAAAAATTCTGAAAATAAAGGATCAATAATAAAATAAACTCCTGCCAAGCATCCTAAAAATAAATATTTTTAGTAATCTTCCTAGTCATTGAACCGGCATTTATCCGTGATGCATTGCGGTTTTGAGAATCAAAACAAAACAAACATGGCGGACAGGTGGAGAGGAGGAATTCGTTTCCTATTATCTTTTTAACGTGCTTAACCTCCCTCTAATTTTTAATAGAAGGATAGTTTTAAGAATTTGCCGCGAAGCCATGGCGGTTTAAAAAATAAACAAACTCTACAACGTGACTGAAAGTAAACAGGATGTGACGTTAAACCATACGTCACTTCCGAAGTCCCGGTTGGGCACTCATGTGAACGGGTGTTTTTGGTTTCAGGAATTGAGCCGGCTTAATACCGGTCTGGGGCCCGTTCTCATGCAGGGCGAATGCCGGCTATTTGCCGGCTTTCAGAAAAAAAATCCCTCTCTAGGGAAAATTGCGGTAACGAAAACGTACCTGCCTCGGAGGTAGTAATGATTTTATGCCACCTCTGTATGCGTTGCGGTTTATTGATCAGCGGAATATTTGGCGTCAGTTACTGGGTTATCAAATGCATAAAATTGTCAGTTGTATTAAGAGCAATTGTTTTAGAATGCTAGAATACATATAAAGCGAGTATGCTTTTATTTACTAAGGTTTTGTTAATTTTTCATTAAATTGTGTTTTCATAGAGCTACACATTTAATCATTCCTTTGAAAATATTTATTCTTAAGATGCCTCGCAGGAGTTTATTTTATTATTAATCCTTTATTTTCAGAATTTTTGATTAAAACTACAAAAATCTTTCAACTCAATTTAAACAAAAATATAATTCATTAAAATTTTTGGTTATCATTGTAATTATGCGGATCTAAAGCTAATCTTATTTGTAAGCATTTCTAATTTTTAATAGAAAAATTGTTTTTTTTTAAATATAATTGCCTAAAACGGCGAAAAGAGCAGCATCGTCGCTTCCGCGATGCCGGCATTTGCATGTGAACGGGGTTATAAGGTTTCACAAATTAGCCGGCAAAATGCCGCAAATTTCTTAGCACATGTGAACGCGCTTACAGAGGTGGCATAAAATCATTACTACTCCGAGGCAGGTACGTTTTCGTTACCGCAATTTTCCCTAGAGAGGTATTTTTTCCCTGAAAGCCGGCAAATAGCCGGCTTTGCCCTGCATGAGAACAGGCCCACTGAACGCATAGATTTAGTAAGTGGAAAAACATCTTAAACCTTGTTGTAGTCGTTTTTATGTTTTTGTTAGTTTCAACTGTGATTTTCTTAAAGAGTTTTAAATGGACTGCATTATTTTTATGATAGTATAGTAAATAAACTATCATACATTTTCTTTTTATCAAGAAATTTCTAGATATTTTTAGGCATCACGGAATTAATATTTTTGTATAAGTATCTGGCAACTTCGGCTAAACTTCAGTCACTTCACTTCTTTCTCTCTCTTTCTCGACGAATTTAACTTGTAACTGCGTGGTTGCTCTTCTAAATCGAGTCATTTCAATTTTACAATCATTGAATAAATTTTATTGAAATTAAATATTTTTCAAAATGGTTTTCATGAAGAAAGGATCAACACCTAACAAGAACCAGCAACAGGTAAACATTACTTATTCTTTTATAAAATTTGTAAAATCTGTACCACGTGTAAATTTGCTTAAATGTACCGGCGTAATGTCTGTTTTAGAAGAACTTTGTTAGTATATATTTCAAATACAAAATATGTATCACCTGCTTTAAATCTTAAAATTCGTTAATTAATTTAGGTTATCGAAGTGGTTTTAAATGAAGAAACGAACTTCGTATTACGAAGTGTTATTCTCTTGAAATTTGATATAAACAACCCTTGTTGTAATTCAAATATGCTTCGCTTTTTATGATACAGTAATTTAATATTATAGTCGGTTCACCTTGCCTTTATAGTAGTTTCTCCAATAGTAACTTTATGCACATGGTGGGAAAAACATGTACGTACCATAACTATGCCTGTTTGAATAAGAATTTGGGCGCAAAACCTTTTCAATATCCGTATAAGTCTCTTTCACTAGTGCTGTGAGGATACAAAAGTTTCCATTTATGATATACACTGGGCGGTAGATTCTTTTATTTGGATACATTAAACATTGAAACAACAGTTGAAGTTAATTTAGCGGTGCAATAGTTACCCAGAGTAAATACGTTGATGATAAACGCTTTGTGATTGTTACCAGTGGCATTTAAGAACTTGATAAGGGCATAAATTATAAAACACAGGCAGCAATCATCCTATTTATATTTAATATATAAGTTATAAAAATGGTTTTGTAAACGTGCTAGCTGTAAACCAAGAGAAAATTATGGTGTTCAGCCATAAAATTTTATGAATTTAGTTTAATATTGTAAGGCCCCATACCGATTTTTGGATTTCTTTGTGAAGTTTCTTTATACTAATGTAAATACTATGTATTAAACTTTAATCAAACTGATTATTTTTGTAATTGTTTTATATTGCCTTGCGTTTTAAAAGTAGAGAGTTGTGATTGGAGATGGTGACAAATTGAAATTATTTATTCAAACGAGCAACTTTAATTATTCAAAGAGCTCCGAGTTCCTGCTGTTGACCCAGGTCCAAATAAACCTATCCCATAGTTATAATCCTTGTTTAACTGGCCTCTATTAGGCCTATTAAAGCTAAAAAAAGCATTTAAATATGTTTCCTTTAGGGTTGCATGGTATTTACTCTCTTGGGAAAGTAATCCTGATTATTGAAGCTTTTTTAATTACTAAAATGTTATTAAACAAAGTTATAATTAAGCCTAATGAATATAAGTATCAAGAACTTAGTGTTTTAATTATTTTTTTATGCAGGTGCGAGTTAAATGATTTACAACATTAAAGAGTGTATTAAATTAACTTTTAATGTAAATTACACATTTTCTTTTACTATTTTTTTTACTAATTTAGATGTTCAGAGTATTTTAACTTATCCATGCAAAAGATGTCGGAAAAATTTGTTAATTTTTCAAAATTTACACTGTATTTTTACATTGATTAGTTGTCTACTAAATCCAGAAATGAAATAGAATATGCTACTGTAACTTCTATAGTAGGTGATCTTGGCCTCAGCTGTCCAGACAGGGGTAAAATTACAATCGCAGCTAGATTATACGGTTAAAGTATACATTAGCGCCCGGATTTGGCTACAAGTTAAAAATTGTCGCCAAGTCAAAATGACGACAAACTTGCCGTCAGCCAAGTCTGTTGCCAGACCCGGGGGAAATGAGAAATCTCATTAACTAATACTAGGGCAATAACGATCGAAGCAATTTTTAACAAAAATAATCGGAATTTAATAGTTTGTTTCGCGATCAACAATGTAAAAAAATAGAAATATAACATGTTCTAAAACATTGTATGATTATTATTTTAAATAATAATGGGATTTCAGTAAGAATTGAATTAAATAAGGAAAACATGTGTACGTTTACGTTTAAGATTAACTGATCTACTAGGAAAATGTTTTCTATAGCTAAAAAGATTTTTCAAACAGTATTAAAAAAAAGATTAAAAAAGCACAACTTTTTTTATAAATAAAGCATTCATTACATACCAGGAAAATAAGCAAATCCTACCAGCATAATAAAAAACATGAATCATAATACAGCGAGTGCCGGAAAAAAAATAATGAAAGATAATCATTTAAAATAGTTAAACTACGAATTAAAACACAGAAGATTCTACACAAAAGATCTTACTTTTAAATAAAAACAATTAAGATTTAAATAGATTCAGATTCGCGTGCCAGTGCACCGTTGCGAGTCGGAGTAAAAAAAACAACCTACAAGGTTGCGAACTTCAGATTTCGGGTTTTTTGGCGAAAAACAATGGGAAAAGTTGCTAAAATTGGCAAATTTCCCAGTTAGGCGATTCCACTAAATTTTCGTCGCCAAGGTTTGCCATAAAACTGAATTTGGCAGGGTTGCCAGATTGGCAACAAAATTGCCGGGCGTCAATTGTATAATTCAGCCGATTATACAAAGGTTGGGATGTTAACAAAAAAATGGATAAAAGCTTTTTATTTAATTAATAGTGTAGTTTTAATTTAAATAAATGTAAGATTTTCTTTTTGCAAAGTATTGTTCTGCCTATCTAAATTTTTAACAGGAATTCTAATTTAAGCAAGTCATTTAATCAAAAGAACTTATCGGGTTTTTCCGGTAATTAATAACTTTTTACACGTTTGGAAAATTACTTTTAGATGGGAAAACCCAACCTTGCTTTTGTTAGACATCCAAACAGACTTCAGCAATTTTAAAGATAACAATTTAATATTTCTCTTTACTAAACTTATCTTTTTTCAGTTAAAGAAAGGAAAAGCTACGCCATCAAAACAAGCACAAGGTAATGTTTTTAAAATATGATATGCTTATTAACAATATATGAAATCTATGTGGGTTTTAGACTGCTGCAATTAATAATTTAGTTTATATATGCATGTGTAGTAACATTTTAATCTTTCAGGGGTGTATCAAATAAATTTTGGCATGCTAAAAAATTTGAATTTCAAATTAAAGAAAATGACTTGATTTTTAAAAAAAAACTTCAGAAAAGTCAGTTCAAATCAAATATTATTGGTAAAAAAATAGCTACTATTCTATTTGTATTGTTTATTGTAGAAACTGTAACAGTTTTATTTTCTCTTTTAGAATTTCAAGACATGGACGACTCTGATGGTAAGTGTTCTTTCTATTGGTAGCAAGCTTAAAACTATTTGTCTGTTTATATTTAAATATATCTGTTGGCTGTGGTTCGTTATGTTTTCCCGCTGTTTTTCTGTAAATTTAAATATTACTAGTAAAACATGCTTAATGGGATGTTTTCCATCGATTTGATTTATCTCTTGTATTGATATTTTGTTTTTCTTCAGACGATGTGGATTCTGACGATGCTCCTCAGCTCCAGAAAACTCCTTTGAACAAAGGCGCCAAGGGACGTCAATCCATGAGCGAGAAGAAAGTTAGCTTCTCTATTCCTGGCAAGAATTCCCCTGCAGTAAAGACTCCCAAGGACAACAATGCTACTCTTGCTAAGAAACAGCCTACACCTGCAGCCAAAGGAAAGACCTCAATGCAAGAGTTTAAAGGAATGAAGGGAAAGAAAGCACAAGCTGATGGTAAGTATCCATGTTTTGCATCTTTTCAATACTCAAATGAAATTTAAGGATTGTAGTTAAAGCTAATTAAATTTTTTTTATCTAAAACTTTTTTTGCATTTCATTTAAAAGCAATATGCTCAGGCCTCGGAACTAGTCTCTTTTCTAGCTATTAGTATATATTTTTTCTAAGTGTCTCTAAAAGTATCTTTTTTCAGGCCAAAGTCTCTTTTTTCACCAGCGCGGCTAACTTTCGCCGAGATTTCACAAGAACATTGTTGGCAAATTAAGAACTTTTTTCTCGTGCAATTACATATCTTTTAATTTTCTAGCGGTGATGTTACGACTCAAAGCTGCGGTATCGCAGCATTTTGTTTTGTATTTTTCAACGGGTGCTCGTAATGACATTCGTGTCCAGCCATCGGGGGGGGGGGGGGTAAAATCTGGAAAGTCAGGAATGGTACTTGGTTAGCCCTGGGAAAATCGGGAATTATGCTTGAATTTGTTGAAATTCTGGTGTGTACCGGGAAATTTCGCCACTTTCTGCAAGTTTTGAATTATAGATTTATGAAGATAAGCTTTTTGTATCGTTTATTTCGAGGTGTAGCGATCACCCAATTTTTAAAAAAATTCCCCCATTGTAAATTTCAGATTTGCTGGTTTCAAGATTTGTCTTTTTCTCTTAAGATTTATAATTTTGAATTTTTAAAAGTTATTTGTTATATATAGGTTTTTATGGTTCTCCGTTTGTTTGCTGATTTTTCAAAGATTCTCGACTTTCCGTATTTGCAGTTAGCCTAGATTTATTATTTGGGCGTAATTTAAGATTATGTGATATGCTAATTTTTTTGGTTTGTTTATTTTCAAGAGTCTTCAATTTTCCGATTTTTGAAGATGCACGATTTACAGTTACGCGATTTAAATATTGCCTATTTGTGATTTTGTCGTTTTCACAGATATTTGGGGATTTTTTGATTTGTCGATATTCAAGGTTTCACGATTAAGCGATCTTCGAGTTTATTTGTATTTTGTCTATTTGTAAGGATAAGTGATTTTTTGACTTCAAAGTTTTGAATTGCAGTACAAAACAAGTTTAAATTATAAAATTTAATAATAATTATAAAAATTCAATGGGGAACTTGCATGTGTCGGGAAATAGCAAAATACCATTTGTAAATGAAACTTCATGCGATTCTAAGGACATCGACATAAATTTTACCTCAATCCGACCATTAGTTTATTTTTAATTAATTTTCAAAGTTTGCGCTTAGCCCCGCCCCTTGAAAACGCTGCCTCTGGCCTTCCCTCCCCGCGTGACGTCGGTAGACCCAACTGGGTAAGCCAGAGATCGGCGGCCGCTGTGTTTTGCGAATGTCCCTCTTCCTAATGCTTTTCTTATCACGTCGAATCCATTAAAGTTATGTAAATTCTGGAAAATATTAGTGCATATGAATGTTGCAAAGTAACTTGTTGTAATAGTACCACGAAAAAATTACACCAGAAAATATATTTCAGCTCTCACGGAACGTTTATAAAGTTAAAAGTGGAAGCTTTTAAAAATGCTATGTCCTTTCGTCACCTAGGGCGCGACTAGAAAAGAAATTTTGGGGTTGGGGCAGTTGTCGTAAATTTTATTTATATATTTTAATTAATATTACTTTAATTTGAATTATTTTTAATTAAAACTGTTCTTAATTGAAAAAAATATTTTTCAATGTAAATAGTTATTCCAATGTTAATAGTTTTTTTGCTAATTTATTATTACTCATTATGGACATTAATTAGTTTTTGTTTTACATAACTAATGTTTGTATCATTTAATAAACAATTAATGTTTTATTTTTAAAATAAAAATTAAGTGCGACAAATAGGGAAAAAATCAATTAATTACAGAATGTTTTTATTGAGCATTTAACTTATTAGATAATTTAAATTACTTAATTTGTAGTGCAGAAACTAAACGAATTAACTCAATGAAATTAAACAAAATTTCATCACTAAAATTCTATTTAAAATTATATTTTAAATTTGAAAAACCAAAAAATTAATGGACATTTAAAAAGAAAATAGAGATAATTCCAGGTGTAACTGGCACTGTTGAAGGTCCACGGAGGCTAGAAATGATTATGTACATATACTGTATTAAAAAAAAAGTTTTAAAGAGAGTGGGAGTTGGATAAATTATCTGGCCATTTTTAATTTGATTAAATTTACAAAAGAAGGTTAATGAAGATCGGCAATTTTGGAAATTAAAGTATAAATTAGAAGTAAATGCTGTGTTTTGCGAATTAGTTTCCAAGTTTTATAACTCGCGCGTGTGTGACAGAGGTTCTAGGTGATAGTTACTGTTACACACCTACGTGTTGTAGTTTTCCTAAAGATGTAAAAAAAAATATGTGTTGACAGTTAGGTTCAACAATGTTCAAAAAGGAATCAGGTATTTTTTTTAATTGTACCATATAACATACTCATGTTTATAAACTAAATTGCTTCTTTGAATTCAAATACAAATTAAAACTAAATTTAAATTATGGAAATAACTGCATTAAGAATGAGAAATATTTTTCATAGTTACAGGGATTGGATGAACTTGTTACGAGAATAATGTACAAAACTTGAATTCTGCGTTCCACATAATTACATAAGAGACAATATATCCGCTCGAACATGTTTGTCGTAACACGCGTTACAAGTCGTTAAAAAAGCATTTTACTTAATCTAAGTAACTTATAAAATATGTGATTTAATTTAAAAATTGCAATGTGTGTACATTATTATGTCGAATCCCTGTAATAATGAGAAATATTTCCCAATCTTAAATACAGGTATTTCAATCAATTAAATTTAATTTTAATCTACATTTATATTATATAGTTAAATTATAAGTACAAATACATACAATTACATAATATAATTGCATGGAAATTTATTTTATAACATAAGTCTGTTACCATTAAGAATAAAAATAGCATTTCTTTTACAACTCAAGGAACATTAAAAAAAAATGCTTTTCTAAAGGGTTTTTCGTGGTACTAATACAACAAGGTACTTTGCAACATTCGTATGCACTAATATTTTCCAGAATTTACATAACTTTAATGGATTCGACGCGATAAGAAAAGCATCAGGAAGAGTGACATTCGCAAAACATAGCGGCCGCCTATCTCTGGCTTTCCCAGTTGGGTCTACTGACGTCACGCGGGGAGGGAAGGCCAGAGGCAGCGTTTTCAAGGGGCGGGGCAAATCGCAAACTTTGAAAATTAATTAAAAATAAACTAATGGTCGGATTGAGGTAAAATTTATGTCGATGTTCTTAGAATCGCATGGAGATTATTTTAAAAGAATAAAAAAATACATGCAAGTTCCCCATTAAAATTTGAAGATGAATTTCGATTTGATTACACTAAGATGTCTTCGAATATGAGTTACCGGCCAGTACAATCCAATAATGCTTCCCGATTTGCTTATTTTGCTGCCTAGTAATTTTCATGAAATCCACCGATGAGGTAGCATTGCTTCATAATGATTGACAGTTTTTTGCCTATGCTGATCGGAAGAGCGTCTCGTTACTTTTGGAACTCCGGTTCAGGCCAAGTCGGACCAACCATAATATTTTCCGCTGATCAAGTTTAGTTTGAATTATCGTCGCACAAGTCAGGGCTAGCTGATCAAGTGTTCGTGAGTTATGTGACCTTGTTAGGTATTACAAGAAGAGCTTGATTTTTAAACTTTTTTTTTGCTATTTTTTCTACTTCGGCTTATATTGTGGTTTTTGATTTTGGACAAGTTTAAGTCAAAAAAAATCTGAATATCGCCAAAATTCAAAAGTGTCCGGATTATAGTTTGGTTCTGAACTGTATTAGGCAATTTCCGAAAATTCGCTACATTACTGATGTTTAGTTTTACGTTTTATAAATTCGTAATTTATGGATTTTCAAGGAGTCGTTAATTGCAATTTCTGATGAAAGTTTTTTTTTTGCTGAAATGGTTTTCAAACGCTAGTCTCTGGAGTTTCCTGGATTGGGTTTGGTTGCCTCATCCTTTCATCCCTTTTGTAGGTCAATAAAATGAGTAGCAAGCATTGCTGGGAACTAAACACTGGGGGTTCCTCGTGAGGTTGACTACCTAACCGGGACATATGCCTAGCACCCCAGAGCCCTTGGTCACGTAAGCTGAAATGGGCCCGTCAGGAATTGGCCCATTAATGGGCTGTTGCTCCGAGGAGTTTAGTTTTATCTATAGACTTGTACTCATTAATGTACATCCTTGTAATTAAATGTACATCCCCAATCGCAGTAGTGTCTTGTTACTTTTTATAGTCAGTATTTCTTTGCTTGTAGTGTAGTGGTAAGTTATTTTCAGCCAAACCTCGGTGCTTTGGGTTTTGTTTTTTTCTTTCACTTAGCAGGTTGATTAAATTTTGGGTATTATTAAAGTCAAACCCATTTTGAACAATCAGTGAAGTAATCAGCATCCAAAATGCTGCATCAGTAGTTCCTTATAATTTTTAATAAAAAGAATTGCATTTCTAATTTAATTTTTTATTTGTCTTAAGTCTTTCTTTTGTATTACAGTGTCATTACCATTTTTTAAGAAATGTATTTCATTTTAATAGTTAATCCTATGCAATATTTTCAGATGATGAGGATGACGAAGATGATGATGATTTTGAAATGGACGATGAAGACATTGAACTGGCTATGGGAGACAGCGATGAGGATGATGACGACGACGATGATGAGGAAGATGATGATGATGATGAAGAGGAGGAAGATGAAGAAGCAAGTAATAAAGTGGCTAGCCCAAAAAAGAGCCCCAAGAAAGAAAAGGCTGAAGAAAAACCTGCAGTAGATGATAAATGTAAGTACTATGTTTTTCTTACTCTTATCATTTAGCAGTTTAAAGTCTCCTTGTGACGTAAAGATGCTGTGTCTCACTTCCAACTGTTGCTAAAGCTGTTTTTAGTTTCCTTCAAGGAACTTATAGTAGCAGTTTCTTTATTGCTTTCTTAAACGATTTAATTCAGTAACCTTTATTTCGTCAATTTCATAAACTTTGGTAAATATCAATTAAAATAACAGAATGTTTTTAATTGTTAAGGGATTCTTTAGTAAGAACATGTCTAATGTAAGAACATGTCTAATAACAATGTAACTTCTAAGCCTTTTAATTTTCTAAAATATCAATTGAACCTAATTGTATTTTAGATAATTATAACTTTATTCTGCAAATTTCTTGTATCAAATCCTTTGAACATTCATTAAAAAGCGCTTTTTAAATGACTGAATAATATTTACAATCCTTTTTCTGAAGTATTCTATGTTTTATAGGAGTCTTGTAGATTAGTAATACTAATTGTTGTTTTTATTTCAGTGAAAGGTGAAATATTGAAAGATGAGGCTGAAAGACGAAGTAAGTAAAAATTAACTTTCTTTAATCAATTTATATCTGCAACTTTTTTTATCTTAATATTTATTAGTATTGTTTGTATTAAAATTTTTTTCTTTTAACAGAAGAAAGAAATGCTAGAATGTTGTATATTGGAAAATTGCCTAAGGATGTAACTGAGCAAGAATTGAAGAGTCTATCAAAAGATGTTGTCGAAGTGTCCATACCAATGGGAAATCGTAAAAACTCAGCAAGGTCACTGTAAGTATGCTGATACAATTAAAAAATTCTTTTGCTCTGAATTGTCCCCTTCAGCCCTAGATTCTAAATTTGGGTCTCATTTTTACTTCAATGAAAGATTCAATTTCGAAATTCTTAACTTAAATTGTGGAATCTTCTGAAACGGAATGAGATAAGCACTGTTTTCAATTTTGCTCGGTTCAAAAGCAGTTCCTTCACATAGTGGGAGGTTGTCAATGTAATGCCAGTTACATTTTAAATTTGCTGCTTTTAAATATGTAGTAAGGATTAATCATTTTGATGTAAAATTTACTAGTGATCAGTTAAGTGCTTACAAATAGTTACTACATTAACATCCTTATTCATTCTGAATCTATTTTATTTGTGGACAATGGTAAATTACTTTGAAAAGGCATTTGAATGCCCTTTTGGAACCTACCTGTATTTATTTGCTTAGACTTAGCCACAAAGCTGTCTTGTTCGTAGACGTGTGGCTATATTTTATCCCGTTTTAGATGGGCTTTGATCGATTATCTGCCCATCAGCCAATGTAATTTTTGAACAATCGACCAGCAAGCGCTATCACACGAGCCTTAATTTGCCATGTTTTATAGTGTTTTTTAATGCATTTTTTTGAGCTTCTGTTGTGTTATGCTACAGGAGTCAAGAATAAATGCTATATTAATGTGATGATAAACTTCTAGAGTTATTGGTTATAACTTTAGTGGAACCACATCACTACATTTTGTCTAGATATTTTTGTTTTTTCCTTAATAATCATTCGGATATTGGTAATCAGATTTGTATTTTTTCCCACAGGTATGCTTTCTTGACATTTGACACAGAAGCTAAATCTGACGCCAATTTCAAGAGCTTTCAAACAAAGAAGTTCAGAGGTCAACCCTTAACAGTAGACTATGTTGGTGAGAAAAGTGTGCATGATAAGTTCATTGAGGAGAGCAAACAACAAGGATTCAATTTAAAGAGACTTTTTGTTTCTGGATTGTCACTAGACGCAACCCTTTGTGATGTTGCAAAGCATTTCAAGAAAGCTTTCCAGATAACTTTCAATACATGCCCAACATTCAGGTAATTGAATTTAGTTATAATTCGAGGCTGTTTATAATAGCTTTATTCAAAACTTGTATTTTAAATTGCTGATCTCTTTAGTATCAGCAGATAGCCATTTGAAAATATCAATTTGTCTACTTGGTTTTTCCATTGGAATCATTCTTTTAATGTGCAAGTTGAGGACTTAATGTTCTCTGACGAGCTGTTTTTCTCTTCAGCAATTAACGTGCGTTAGATCTTGCCCCTATCAAGTGTATATTCGTGGCTAACCATTTAAAACTTATTTGGTGGCAAGAATTTGTAAATAACTAAGGATTGTTGTTCGTGTATTTAAAAGATTTTAAATGGGGGTCTTCTGCTACAAGTAGTACAGTAGGACCTATAGTCGGCGAATTTCTTGCAATCCATAAATTTCGGGAAACTTTAAAAAAATCCAAGATTCCTCAAGAGATCTACAATAAAAAAGAACAATTTTTCTAAATATCCACTGAAATATTTTAAAATGTTGCGCTTTGCTATGAGGTTTCGGGGATAACGCTAAAATTCAATGTTTACAGTCGCAAAATCAGCACGGTTTTCAAACATTTGGATTTTAGGTCCCAAACTTTCAGCGCTGTTTCTCTATTCGGAGTTTTAGACCTTCGGTCCCATACACTGCTGAAAAGAATTAAAGGAGCACTTTGCATCATCCTCAAATCTAAAAAAAATAGACTATAGGGCAGGGAGTTCTTTGTCATTGGACGGGTCGCAAAGTATTGAAGGAATGTTAGGCTATTTAACTCATATTTTTTTTCTAAATGACACCTTCGTCTAACAACATACTTGAGGGGCCCAGCATTTTTCTTAGTCCCCATATCTTGTAACCAAAATACAAATAACGCTTTCTTAACTTGCTGTGATGCTCCTTTTTTATATCCAGAAAGAAGTATCCTAAACATGCTGCAGCTTCTAACAACCAAGGACGGAATTCAAGGAATTTATTGCTATATTTTTCTACTCTTAAAAACAATTCTACTTAACGAAGGGGTATTAAGCTAATTTAAGGGGTATTAAGCTCCTTTATGTTGATAATATCAAATAAAACCTGTATGACCAAAAATTCGGAGGGTTTTCTGTAAACTAATTTGACTATAATTTATTTTGCGTTTGATGTGCCCATTCATTTCGCTGTATCATATGTAATGAAAAAACGACCGTAACTCAAAAGCTAGAGCCAACAAATATTTTTTTAAGGTGATATTCATGTTTAGCACGTTGATATCATTCATAATTGGGTACTTTAATCTCAGTCGCATTTTCACTGTTGACCAGTGTAATCGAGGCTTTACTGTAATTGATCATCTGTTTCATTTTAGTGTATTACAGTATTGATTTTATATTATAGAACTGCAACTATCAGTTTCCTTACTGAAAAGGATGCCAAGGCAGCGTATGATACAAGTAAGGATATTTCTGTTGGTGGACTCAAGCTGACAGTATTGTACTCCAGACAAGGGGCAGCACCAGAAATTTCAAAGAAAAAGAATAGTAAGTTTTGTTATGCATTTGCTCTTATTTCGACTTCCTTTTAGGTTCGTTAAATAAGGTAGGTAGTATATTTTGGTTATGACGACACATAAAACAAATCTTTGCAAAACAAGCATCGCTTTGTTGTGACACGTTGCTGATCTTTAAATGCTTAATAAGTCGTTACTTAGTAATATAGTTTAAGAGGCTACTTTATAGTCGGTCATGATGTATATTTACCATTTTCCTGATATTGACCTTTGCATTATTAAATTTAGGTTTTTTTTTGTTGGAGGAATTTTTAGGCATTTTTTTTGTACAATGTATATTTAGACGAGGGTTTTCATGGTCATAGTTTTGATTAGGGATGTACCGAATATTCAGTATTCGGCCGGATAGCTTTGCTATTCGGCCAAATAGTAAAAATTAAAAAATTTCAAATTTCTGAAATAATTTTTTTCCGAAATAAATACACGAGAAATATGTGTTGATTAATATAAGAAACACCAGAAAATTTAATGTTACAGCCTTTTAATTTCTCAATATACATGATGTTTGTTTATGATAAAGTGTTTTTATGAATTAAATGAAAAGATACATCAGTTACATTATATGGAATGGGTATAATAACTCATTTAGAATTTAGTAGAGGCAAATTATGATATAAGAAAAGGAGCTGTTCAGCATTTTGGGGAAGTAATCTCTTTAGTTTTGGTTAACAAAAGTTTCAGAACAACCGCTCACTATCGACACTGTTAGCTGGTGCCGATAAATATTTTCTATGGTTGTAATGTTTTTTTTTAAATTCTAAGCCATGGTTTTATATTTTCTAATTTTCATTCTACATATCCACCTAGGATCCACCTATTTTTGTTATTGCATTAAAATTGTGTGTTTGTGTACTTATGTTTATGTTGAATTGAGATTGATGAATAATAAATACAACTAACTTAGATATGACAAAAAATAAAAACTGGTTTAGATAGGCCGACTATCCGGTATTCGGCCAAATTTGATATTCGGTGCATCCCTAGTTTTGATTTTATGCTTAATTGAATATTTTTTGAAGTGCAATGCTTTTTTAACAGTTGATTTTATGTTTAGGGGGCAAGAGGAGTCGCAATGACAAGCAAAATGGTGGACACCAGAATGCTAAGAGAATGAAGACTTCTAATTAAAAGTGAATAATGTATTGATACCAGTGCTTCATGGGGCAGAGTCTTGTGTATATGTTCATATCCATTAAATTGTTTTTTTATGTAAAATGTTTCATGTCTTTTATAACTCCTGTATTTTGCATGTTGCATTTTTTCACTTGCAGGTCTTTTCACCTAAATCTAACATGCTACATTGTTCCATAGTGATTTGATTTAGTGTTAGTCAGGGTTGGGTTTTTCCCGTTCAAAAATAATATTTCCCATCCCAGTGGGAAAAACTGGTAACTACCTCTTTGGCTCTGAGAAAACTGGTAAATGCATTTCTTTCTGAGGTACCTTAAAGTTTTATAAAAGTAGTATGGGATAAGAAAGAGGGAAATTTGGGTTCACTACAACCGAACTCTATTTTCTAAGCAGTTCATTATATCCATATATATATATATAAAATAAGTTAGTCACTCCATCGGTATATTATAATTTCCTCCCATTCTACTATCAGCATTAATTTAAAAAAAGGAATCTGTGTATCCAGGCCTTTCTAGAAGTTAGAGGGGTTTCCCATAGGCCCTGTTTAAATTGCCAGAGTAGCTGTGATATAATGGTCAGTTTCTATTTGCCCCCCTACTCCCGAAAATGCCCAAAATTAATGACCATTAAACTCCATATTCGACAAGACTGCCCAGTCGGTAAAGGCGTTCGCCTTGCATGCGATAGGTCCCAGATTCGGGTCCGGGCATGGTCAAAATAACTGCCGACCTATAAACGGCCCATCCATGCAGCCAAAAATGTCCTGTGTCCCGCATAAAGTCCCGACGTTACGTAACGTACGATGTCGTCCTTAAAAGTTGCATTGGGTGCCGGCTCGTCACATGAATGGGGTTCTAAATTAGGACGTCCGTGGCCAATAGCCCTCGTGTATAGCTCTAGTGAGACGATAATTCAAACTAACCATAACCCATGCAAATGGCTACCTTACGTTAAATTTTCAACTTCACCAAAAGCCGCTAATGCTAAAATTCAATCGGCCATTATATCATCTGTACCAAATTTCCAGTTTCATAAACATAAAATACATGATACGCTATACGTAGAGAGAATCGACATTTCTTCGAAGTATTCATATGATATCTAGAATAGTTATCGCCTTTACTGTCATCAGACATTGTAGCAATATCTTAATTTCTTACCATTTGCATCAATTAAATTAAATTCGCTAACAAAAAAATCAAAAGATTTAAATTCTATAAATAAAATAATGATATTCAAATAACAATCCTACAAATTAAACTCACGTGCTCTGACGTGTTTATACTTAATTTTCGCTCACGCTGAACGCACTGAAATTTTTCTCAAATAAGAAAACGAAATTTATAAATTAAAAGTTCATAACAATGCTATTCCTATGGAGAAATCGGCTCACCGTTTTACCTTCCTACACCCGTTCGAATTTCGAAAAATCGCTTCTTAAATGACGCCTACGATATAAAAAGAATATTTTCCTAAAATTGGTAGCTCTACCTCCAGTAGTTTGGGCTGGGTGTTGATACGTGAATGAATAAATGAATGAATCAGTGAGTGAGTCAGTCAGGACTTTGCCTTTTATATATATAGATAACAACATTAATAAAAGTAGTAAAAAATCTGCTCAATCACTAGGGCCTACGAGACATTGTAACAGTCTGCTCATTGTAGTATTCCTTAAACATCGGTATACTATCGAGTATCGATAGCTTCGTACGCAACTCGATACTTTCAACGGCGGGCGCACTTCGAAGTGAAAATTCGATAGTATTCGCTGTAGCGAGACTATCGAAGTGAACGAAGTTTTCTGGCAGCGTGCCAGAACAATCGACTATCGATAGTATTGAGTTCACTAAACTGAAACTCTCGAAGGACCATCCCATGAAACAGAGGTGCCGATCCCCCCCCCAGACCTAACGACGCCCCCCCCCCCCCCCCCCAAAAAAAAAACACGTTCTGGATTTTATATGGACTAATGGAGTACAGCTGGGGAAAAAAAACGATCCACCCTTCGTTTTTCGGCTGCTAATGATCAGGTAATTTTGTGAAAGGTGTCATTTTTCAGGAAATAGCGTAAGGAATTCAGAACTGGCAACCAAAATTGTATAAGGGGTCGTCTACATATTAAAATGAGTACCAACTTTGAAAATTCCAATGGCAACACCCAATTTTTTTATATAAAAATGTTTATCATCTTCAAAATACCCCAGATCCAAAACAAAATTTATTAATTTGCATTATTTGTTGAGATATAAGCATTCGAAGTTGAAGGCCCATAATGTTAAAAAAGTTTCACAAACTTTTATTCATACCTCCACAAATAAAATGAATTAAACCAACATTTTTTTTTCATTATATACTTCTTAATCTTCCAAAAACAAATCACACAAGTTTTTTCATCAATTTTTAATTTTTATTATTTTTTTATTTAAATTTAAATAAGAAAAAATAAAACATGAATAGCAACCCCAAATTTTTGTTACATAAATCGATAAAGTAAATCAAGTAGAACCAAAATCCCGAATTTTTTAATTCAACAACAATTATTTGCCGAGTTATTGTAAAAATACTGAAAAAAACGAATTTTAGGGACCGTGTAAAAAATTACTTAGCAAATCCTAATTTGCATTATCGTTTGGTGGTTGAAAAGCGTTTTTGGTAAATGTTTATTCAAATTATTGATGTCTGTCAAATTATCTAAAAATCTTTGCGAAAAAAGTGCATACAATGTATTTTGTTTGTATAATTAACATTAAATTATATCGATTATACTATGTTTTTGAATGTATGTTATTTCCAATATTATTTATAATTATTAGCTTCCACACTACGTTTATAACGTAAAAAGTGGAAGGTTTTATAATCGTTCAGTCCGTCTGTCCGTCCGTCTGTCTGTCTGTCACCCACTTTCACAGAAACAACCACAAGTCCCACAGACAAGTGGGATACGTCATTTTAAAGCAAAAAATCAGATTAGGCTACATTCCAAATTTCATTAAAAAATTTAAATTAGAAGTTTATTTAAAATTTAAATAACTAAATTTTTTTTATCTACATTGAAATAACATGCAAATTCTATTTTTATTCATATTTTCACTGTTGTCATCCACAAGTCCCACAGACAAGTGGGATACGTCATTTTGAAGCAAAAAATCAGATTAGGCTACATGCCAAATTTCATTAAAAAATTTAAACTAGAAGCTTATTTAAAATTTAAATAACTAAAAATTTAATCTACATTGAAATAACATGCAAATTCCATTTTTATTCAATATTTTCACTGTTGCCATTTCGTTAAACGTACGAGAAACTTTTGTTAAAATAAAAATACACTTTTGAAAAAATATTTATTTATGTGATATAATTCGGTTTGGATTGTTGTATTATCACAATAGAGTTCTTTTAATGGTTCTATATATATGTATGTAGAAAGATGCATAGAGAATTCTAACTTAACATAAAAAAAATATGCTAAGTTTCGCTTTTATTTTTAAAGCATCAATTGTACAAATTATAAATTTTTTGAACTGTAAATTAATTTAACAAATTATAAATAAGTGAATTTTCGAAAGAAATGTAAATGGGAAATTGTGGCGACAAAAATATTTATTAAAAAAGATTACATCATTATTCTTCGAACTTCAAACAAATTTAGCAAACGATAAAGTCTAATTATTAAATCTGAGAAAGAAGATTAATGAAAATAGTTAATTTTGGCGTTTAAAAGTTTGAATTACAAATAGCTAAAGGCCCTGTTTTTATTAGAATTAAATCACATTTGCCATTCGCAACAATCGCTCGAGAAACTTTAATTCTTTTAGACAATAAATTAAAATAAATTTATTTTTGCAACATCGATCAGTTTGAAATGACGTCAAATATATTTCACTACGGAATCCTTGTATGGTGATATGAAATGTTTTCATTCTATTTAAAAGCGAGGAATATGACATATTTATTCTTTAAAATATAAATTAATTTTTGCAAACGATAAGTAATAATTATTGAATTTTCGAAATAAAATAAATGAAACTAGCCAAATTTAGCTTGTAAATGTTAAATATAGAATTAATGTGTTTGGCGCGTTTTTTCCTGTTAAACACAAATATGTGGAAGCGAGTTAAGTGACAGATTCTGTTACAAACCTACTTGTTTTATTATAAAATTTCCAATAGTATCTTATTTCCTCGATTTTTTTTTAATTATTAGAGATTACTTATTTATTTAGTTATTTAGGCAGTTAGTTACTTAGTCAGTTAGTCGGTCCGTTAGTTAGTCAGTCCGTAAGTTAGTCAGTCCGTAAGTTAGTCAGTCAGTAAGTTAGTCAGTCAGTAAGTTAGTCAGTCAGTAAGTTAGTCAGTTAGTCCGTTAGTTAGCCAGTCAGTCAATTAGTTAGTCAGTGAGTCAGTCAGTGAGTTAGTCAGTTAGTCCGTTAGTTAGTCAGTCCATAAGTTAGTCAGTCCGTAAGTTAGTCAGTCAGTAAGTTAGTCAGTCAGTCAGTTAGTCC
This sequence comes from Oedothorax gibbosus, assembly GCA_019343175.1. NCBI lineage: Eukaryota > Metazoa > Arthropoda > Arachnida > Araneae > Linyphiidae > Oedothorax > Oedothorax gibbosus. Next base: position 16,949,635 of record CM033272.1, read on the forward strand.
GTTAGTTAGCCAGTCAGTCAATTAGTTAGTCAGTGAGTCAGTCAGTTAGTCAGTCAGTTAGTCAGTGAGTCAGTCAGTTAGTCCGTTAGTTAGCCAGTCAGTCAATTAGTTAGTCAGTGAGTCAGTCAGTTCACTGACTAACTAATTGACAGTCAGTTAGACTAAGTTAGTCAGTTAGACTAAGTTAGTCAGTCTGGACTAACTAAAGGAGTGACTAACTAACGGAGTGATTAATTGACTGACTGACTGACTGACTGACTTACTAACTAACGGACTGACTAACGGACTAACTAACTGACTGACTAATGGACTAAATAACGGACTGACTGACTGACTAACTAACTGACTGACTAACTAACTGACTGATTAACTAACTGACTAATTAACTGACTGATTAACTAACTGACTGACTAACTAACTGACTGACTGACTAACTTACTGACTGACTGACTAACTAACTGACTGGCTAACTAACTGACTAACTAACTGATTAAATAACTGACTGAATAACTAAATAAATAAATAATCTCTAATATTTAAAAAAAAATCGAGAAATGGACAAAAATCTATTTTCGGGATTTAGACCCATTCGGGATTTTGACTCATTCGGGGTTTCGGCTTGTCGGAATTTTGGCTTGTCGGGATTTCGGCTGTCGGGATATGTCCCAGACCCAGTGTGCCGAATTTTAAACCAACCTTTTGTAGCAATAGTAATGAAACAAAAATTTGCATAAAATGTAAAACATAAATGTAATAATCATGTTTGTCTATCTGATTGTAACTAATCGCATTTGAAAATCTGTTCTTTATAAATAATCGTATATGTGACTTAATTTAAAATTAAAACTTTTTCTCGTCTACCCTTTATTTTATTTCTGAATTTTAAAATCCAAAATTTAAAAAAAAGGTAAAAACATAAAAAAAATCACAATATTAGTGAAGAAGGTTTAATTCTAGCATCCTTTGGCGAGATTATGGTAACCATTTTGCTAGCTTGTCATTTCGAAAAAACACCCTAAATATTACCTTTATCAATTTGGAGATTTCCCCCCAAACGAATTGAAAATTAATGCTTTAATATCTCAGCAAATAATGCAAAATGAATAATTCTTTTTTTATACCTGGGGTATTTTGAAGTTGCTGAACATTTTTATGTAAAAAAAATTGGGTGTTGAATTTTCAAAGTTGGTACTCATTTTAATATGTAGACGACCCCTTATACAATTTTGGTTGCCAGTTCTTAATTTCTTACGCTATTTCCTGAAAAATGACACCTTGCACAAAATTCCTTGACCAATAGCAGCCGAAATATGAAGGGTGGATCGTTTTTTTTTCCCCAGCTGTACCTAACTTTAGTTTACCTTTTATGCCGCTTCGTTTTCCTATTGGACGTCCAGAGTCACGTGTGAAAGATGCGACATCTTGGGTCTTTCTGGGAATGGGGATTTATTTTGGAATTGCGGTCTTGTGAGTGTCATCGTTTTTGTTTCAGCGAAAACTTGCTAACTATGTTTAGATAATTTTTTACCAAGGTAGTTTTTGATAGATGAAAGACTATTTCATTCGAAGATGCCGAATTGTTGTGCTTTTGGATGCGCAAACAGTTAAAAAAAAGGATTTAAATTGTATCGCTTACCAGTTGGAAACATACACTGAAAAAATATGCTTTGATATTGATTTTGACAAAGATGAAATTTCTATAGAAACTGTAACTGTACCATGTCAACTGCCAGAAAGTGAAGAAAGTGCACTCTATTATTTATGTGGATGTATTGCAAATATTATTTTAAATCGAAGTAAACTTTGTTCCCTTTGTAAAAATAATTTATCTAATAATAACTGTGTAACTGCAAAACAATCATTTTCAAAACTTAAAGAATTTAAAAAAGATATTAATTACTTAGTTTATGTTTCTGAAGAAGTATATAGCATTTTACTTCATTTGGAAAATCTTTTCAGATCAAATGAAGAGCAAATCCTACAGCCAATGATAAATTAAAAATCTTTACAAAATCTTCTAATATCTGTAATGGAGCATTTCAAAGATTTCCCTCAATGTTGTGAATTGATCACTAAAATTGTAAATATTTTTGTTAATCATAGAGTGCATTTTTTAATCAAAAAGAAAAATAAAGCTTTGCAACAAAAAAAAAAATTAAAAAATGTTCTAGCAAAAGCATTGGAATGAGAGTTGCTGCATCAGAGATAATGTGATCTATATATTTTGCTTGCTAATGGCTTTATAGCTGTGGGTTATTATTTATAAAATATACACTTTAATTACTGTTATTAAATAAAATATGATATTTTTCGTAATTTCTGTGGGTTTATTTAGTTTAGATTCATAAGATAATTTAATATTGCATGTGCCCTAAATATTTGTTACAGGAGAATGTCTAAATAGAAATTTATAATTGATGTTAGTATGTGGCTTTAATTTGAATTTAATTTTAAAGAAACATATAGGTTAGTAAAAATTTATGTATTTCAATCAGGATTTTAGCGGCCCTGCCAAAATCCAGGCCAGGTGTGTTTTTTTTATATAAGTATATAATATTAGTATATAATATTACTTATTCATGGTTAAAAATTTATTACTCAGGATTAAAGAAATGCAGTTAATGTTAAATTTACAAGCAAATCGATCATTTTGGCTGCTAAACGCGAACCATTTAAGAATCGAAGGTTTGAGATTTTAACTTCTTAATAAATCAAAAATCAGTCAAAAAGTCATTTTTATGCTTTAAAAGAATGAAGTTTTATACATTTAATTTGTTAAATATAAATTTAATAGTCTTTAATCAATTTGTAAAGAAAAGAAAGAGAGCTAAGTAAGAGGAGAAAAACAAAGCGTAGCCGTTCCCCCCACTGGGAGACCCAAGATGGCGGACGATTAAGCTTGTCGCTACTTAAGTCAGGGAGAATCCAGGGCTTTAACCTTAGTAACCTATCATGTCTTCCCCGTGACTAGAATCCCCATCCTTAGAACCCAGGTGTTCGGAACTGAACAATAGCACAGCGATGGGGTGGAAAAGGGGTTGTATATGTGATGATGTTAGTGTCTCTTTTGTTATTCCTAAAGGAATTGCACGTAAATTGTAGGGATGATTTTCACTACATGGTCCCTCAAGAGATGACCAGGTGTTATGCACTGATCTGAAGTTTGAAATGGATCACTCTTCCCCATACCCCGCTCTGACGCTTCGCTTTTGAGTTGACCTTGTTTTTAGAAGTGCCAGATTGGCGCGGTTTATCGCTTTATATTTCGATTTAAGTTACAAAGTGTTGATATATATTTTTTCTTCTTAAGGGGACGTACATAAATTGCGTCAAGCTAGATGCGGGAGGGAGGGGTATGCGCTGATGTGATGGATCGTGACATGGAGGGGGTAGGGGAAATCGCTTGCCTGACGTAACGATTCGAACCGATATATATATAAAAAAAAAATTACAATATTTACCCAGATCATATACCTAATAAAGGTTTGAAGTTTTGGTAGTTTTTATTAATATTCATTCATGTGATATATTTTAATTAAATATAATTCCTCTATTTCAAGTTTTATAATAAATTACACCAATTTAATTATGTGATGATATTTAATCTATTAGCGCCGATTTGTAAAAAAATTACCGTGCGAACATGAGCTTTATGCTAAAGGTTATCTAATAAATAAGACAAAAGAGACCCGATCAATTTATGAAGAGCAAATTAAGTTACCCCCCAAAAAATGAAAAAATTTAAATTAGAATTTAAACTTAGAAATGAAGGTTCAAATGGTATTCACACAGTCATCGTAAATGGGTTAAGTATTAATTAAAACCATATTTAATTAATTTAAATTATATATAATAAATTCTAAGTAATTTGTTATGCATAAATATTTAATTATTTCAATTTATTATACAAAATAAATCTTTAAACAAATTTTTTATAATTAAAAAGAAAATCATCCCAAAATTAAAAAAAACTAATTTCCTTTTGTAAAAAAGTTACACAAAGATATAAAGTAATGTATTAAATTATTTTCGCATTTTTTAATAACAGTCAATTATGTAGAAAACAATATGTCATTATTGCAATACATTTAAATTCCCCCGAAAGTATTAAAAAAAATCATTATTTCTAATTTTAATGCATGCCTTTTTTATTTTTATACTATGTTTTTTTTTTTTAATCATTAATTGTAGCTTATTTCAAATGTTAAATACCACAGTTCGTCAGTTCCTCCATATCATAACAAAAAAAATCATTAAACATATACTTTAAATATAAAGCATTCAATCATATTTGTCATCAAAACAAAGATTTATCTCTGATTAATAAAATTTTTAAGAAAATAATAATTCCCTAAATAAGACATGCACACAAGCACCATAGCGCAAAATCAAAAAAAGACGCTGACGCACGTCGAAAGTCTTATTTGCGGTCAACCCCTCAACCGACGGCGTCTTTGGGGGAAGACCGAAACGAGAAATTCGCCAAATTTGGCGAAAAGTAGAGCCGCAATTGGTGGTAAAAAAAAACACATTTTAACATAGATAAGAACCCAGAAATATTTTTTCCTACGATCTACAACATAAGTATGATTGTTCAAACGTTACAGCAGATCTCTAAACAAAAAACTCAATGCGCAGTAATTTTTTAAAAATGACAAATTTCCCATAGAGTCTCATTGTAAAACGAAAATTTGGGGAACACCTGGGAGAAAGAGATGCCTTCAAACTCTCCGTAGTGGGGGAGAGCTTTCCGCGATCCATTAACCCTAGAGATCAGTGGTGTTATGCCGTGTTTAGAAAGGGAACCCAACTCTGAAGTAGGCGTGTCGGAAGGGGACACTACAATGGGGGGAAGCTTTGGAATGTTCATTTGGAAATGTTATACCAAAATGCGTCCATCTTTGGTCACTGAAATGCACTAGCATTTTTGTATTTATCAAAATAAAAAAAAGTTCAATTTTTAAGTTTAAGTTATTGTTTAACCTATTAAGGAAGATTTTGTGAACGAACTTAACACCTTCATTTCCGTATAAAAATGTTAACTTTAAGTTTAAGATCCGGGTTTCGTGTAACTTAATTTGTTCGATACTTAATTTGTTCTATATTAATTATTCAGGACACACACACACACAATGGTCTTCATTTGTCTTATACATTTTGTTTAGGTTGATAAGCTCAAGCAGAAAACTCATTTTCGCGTGGCAAATTTTCTTGCCAATCGTCGTTAATGAGTTAAAGGTAGAGAATTTAAGGCTAAAATAATGTATTAAAATATTTTTGCTTTACTTATTAGAGTGAAACATTTTTGGTTTCTCGCATAATTACCTACAAATAAATTTACTGCCACAAATAAATTGCTCCAGAAAAGTTCTCTCCTCCTAAAAGACGATGTATATAGAGAACTGAAATATGAAATTCTCCTAGGTACAGAAAAACTATTCATTTTACTACAAATTAAAATTCTTCTAAATGAAGTATTGTAATAGTTTGAGTATTCTACTAGATTTTTGGCCTACATTGCTTTTTTTAATTGGAAATAATTGAAAAAAGGGAAGGTATCGTTGAGATTTCCTTTTGTCTGGCTGGACCTCCGCACAGTGGATCAAAAGTCGTAAAACGTGGCCAAAAGTCAAACAATAAAACTTTGAATAAACATTTGATATTTATTTGGTACACCTGCAGACGATATTTCAACGGATTGAAAACCGTTAATATTTTTTTTGCTTGATTATTATGTTTACCGTACTACGCGCTCTAAGTAGAAAAACAAAGGATGATCATTTCAAATGTGATTTTGACTCTTAACAGTCACAGAGAATTTTGTGCGTTTTAAAAATAGAGATTAAAAATGCAAAACACACCTGAAGGGATGTTATTTTTAGTTATTATGAGTTTTTATCGTATTTTTAGTATTTTCATTTAAAATTAAATTCATTATTTCGCCGTCATAATTCAATAGTTTAACTGTAAACGTTTGGGTTAAATAAAAAAAATCCCCCCTATCCCCCCGCTAAAATATGTTCTATGATAAAGTTTAGAACCTATATAAATGGTTTCAAGTGAAATCTCGTCGTAAGAAAGAAAACTAATAATTTAAATTAATGCGTAAATCGTAAACGTACATATAGTACTAATATTTAGTTGTAAACATGGTAGTTGCGAGGGCAATTGCACCCTCTCCCCCGGATTTGGAAGTTGTAAGAAAAATAGTAGAACGGTTTAAAAAATTATTTCGCGTATTATTTCGCTTTCGATTTGAGTGTAAAGGTACATAGATGATTCTAATATGTAAAAAAAATAGTCAAGAAAACTATATCTGGCGAAAAATCAATCGTTAGCCTACAAGCGGCAAACCTTAAAAACCCTAGCCCAGCGGCAAACCTCGGCCCTGATTTTAAATGGAGTTGAGCATAAGAAAGAAAGCGCTCTCATGTTGTTTATTGTTTGGATAATTACTTCACTTGGCTGCTATTCCAAATCATTAAAAACGCGCAATTTTTTTGTTGAGTTTTTGATCATAAATAAAAAATAATAATTTGAACATGACTTATTTTCACTAAATATTTTCTACATAATGTCTGAAACATACCCTAAATAATAGTAATAGTAAAGTATAGTAATAAAAAGTAAAAATAGTAAGCCCGTAACAAAGAATTTAAAATATGCAGAATAATATCAACCGAATATTTAATAATGAATATATATTTTACTTATTTTGACTCAATTTTGTTCTTAAAATAGTTCATAAAACATAATCTAATACTTCATAGTTCGTTTAAAATCCGTCAAATACTTTTGGCCATCTTTTGCAACTTTTGCCCCACTGTGCTCCGTCTCAAATCAAACTCAGTACTAAATCAAACTCAGTACTATCCGTCCGATTTTAAAAAAATATTCTGTATTACAAAGGTATGACATCAGCGACCTATATTTTCACTTCTTTCTCTTTGAGTGCCAGTGGCTTAGTGGTAGTGCTTCGCATTGCCATGCCACAGGTCCGGGGATCGAATCCCGGATTGGGCGAGGTTGACCCATCCTTTCATCCCTTGAGTGAGTCGATAAAATGGGTACCAAGCATGCTTGGGAACTAAACACTGGGGGTTCCGCGTGAGGCTGACCACCTTACCGGGACATATGCCTAGCACCCCAGATCCCTAGGTCACGAAAGCTGAAATGGGCATGGCAGGCCTTGGCCTAGTAATGGGCTGCTGCGCCGAGGAGTTTAGTTTATACGTTTTATCTGTCAACAGTCTGCACAGTTAAATCACATTGACATTTATTTATTATTTATTAAAATAGCTGTTTCCACGTCAGCAATCGCATAGGAAACTATATTTAAATTGAATACATGAAGAAAAATTTATTTTCGTCATTAAATCAGTTCGGAATTACGTAACAACGTCCAGCAGTGTGTGATTCTTTATGTTTCATTATTTTTCTATTAAGAAAGGGGCACACAGCGTTCCATTTTTTGCATAAAAAGCTGGTTAGTTTTGATTTACGTTTAAGCGTGTATAACTAACTGTATAAATGCTTCAAAATAACAAATTATCATTGTGATAATTTATTTTGGCGGTTTTTGTTGTCCTAAAGTAATTTGAAATTTTTTCAGTAAATAGGAAATTCGGAAAATTTTACTGTGAGAATGGCAAAACAATATAAAGAGTGCGAAGAAATAATGAATTGGGTCCGTCGACTAGCGGCACTACCTTTAGTTCCGTTAGAAGACCTGGAAGAGGTCTTTTCTGAAATTCACGAAGAGGCCCCTGAAGAAGAAGCCATCAATGTGAGAGCAATCGAAGATATGCATACATACATGCTCGATACTTGGCTAAGCGAGGATGCCACTTTTAAGAGGTAAGTTAACTATTTTTTGTATTAATGAAGGATATAGCAGTAACGGTAATTTTAAGTTCAATTAAAAACAGATTTTTGACTTCTCTTAATGGGGGCTTCTTCTATGTGGGTAAGTCATGAATGGAACAGTCCCATATTCTTGACTTGTAGCTAGCGAAAAAATATCTGCTAAAATTGCAAGCACACCAATGAATAAACCTGAAGATAGTCATGTAAAACTGCAGTTTTTGCGCAGAAATGGGGAAATCGACAAGTTTCATAGTATAACTGTGCGCACTAGCTCATTTTTTACCTTTAATAGAAGTTTTGAACTTTTTGAATGCAAAATTTTAACTCTAAAGTAAATACACTTATTAATATAGATATTCCAAAGTGTTTTGTGTTTTAATAAAATAAATGTTTAAACTTACTTTAAACTATTTATTTTTATTTTGTCCCATTCGTTACCCAGCTTTTCCCATTCATGACACTATGAGTAATAAATTTGACAGATTATAGGATATAGATTTTTAAAAATTTTTAAATATGTTAAATTTATTTGAAATTCTAGGCATATTACTAGAGGAACTGATTAAAGGTCTTGTTGGGTAATAGTTCGCCATATACAATTCCAATGGAGAACCAAAAATGGATATTTATAATTATAAAATATAAATAAAACGATTTTTAATTAGTTTTCAACAGATATTACAAGAAAAATGTATTTATACAAGATGTTTTGCAAAAATTCAAAATTTTCATTTTTTAAGCCTTTTAAAAATCTTACTACTCACAGTTTAAAGAATTTTTAAACTTTTTCTTTGAACACATGTTCATCAAACTGTGGAAGGATTTTAATCTAGCCAACAAAGCAAAGTAAAGGTTTATGTGCAAAGGTAAATTTTGACTTTTAAAAACTATTTTTTAACTTGAAAATTAAAAAAAAAAACAGATCTTATTACGTCCACACTTTCATGAAACTCATATTTGTCAATGTAAGAAAAAAATACTCTTTGGGGCTCTAGCTTAAATATTTACAAAAGCCTTGGGGATTTATGAAAAACCCGAACTGAAAAATTGAAAGTGAGATAATTAAGATAAAGTTTCAATTTTTTAATAATGCCAACTGGGAGGCAAATTATAAAATTAAAGAACTTTGCATCATGGTTTAAAAACAAAATTTTCAACAAAAAAAAAGACATTTTTGATGATTTTGAGGTACTGTGTCTCTAAGCTTAATAAGGATTAAGCTTTTATAAGGATATATATTATGATAATCAGAGCTTCAAAAGTTGTCAAATAAAGAAATTTGAAACAAAAACTACTTATACGTATTTACAGGAGAGACCAAAAAATGAACGGATTCCTTTCTGCATTTAGTAATTCAAATGACTTGTGACCAAATATGGCCACCCGAGACTCTCAGGATTGAGGAGAACCCCTCCCCTTTCATTCCTCCCTTGCTGAAACTGACAGGTCAGTGATTAATAGTTCACACACAGGCCTTTCAAGAGGTAACGAAAGGGAGTACGATTGAGGGAATGTGTATGAGCTACATTGTACACGTCGCTAAGGGATGTCTCACATTTTTATATTGCAATTTACCCGAACCCCCTACCCGGCAAACCACCCGACCCCAACGTGATTTATTATACCATATAGAGATTCTGACCATGAAGATTCTGGCCACGGGGCATGAACCGTAACCTATACCCACATCTTTAGTTTACGATGTGTACCTGAAAGAGGGAAGCCCATTTTTGAATAAAATTTATAAAAGGTATTATAAGCTATTTTTAATTTTCCTTTAAATAGGTTTTCTTTACAGTAAAAGCTATCAGGTGTCCAAAGAATTAGATAAAAATTAATTTATTTAATTATATTAGCTTTTAAATCATTAAAAATGGCTGGAAACGTGATATGCAATCTAAAACGACTTCCAATTTCTAATGCATAAAAATGTTTCTCTTGGCATAGCTTTTTATCTAGTCAAACACATTTGACAATATATACAAAAAAAAAATCATAATTATTTTGCAATATTTAGTATTTACGATAGTTTGACTTAAAACAGTTACTATAAATTAAAATATAAAATTACAGTTAAATGTTAAACAAAGTTCTTACCGTGAAACTCGAATTCAATCACCAACACATTCAAAGCAAGACCAGTATCTCCCTACTGTTTCTGTTTCTAAAGCAATCATTTAGTTATTTTTGCTTCGAGTCTAATTTAGCGGGAAAATGACTTGATTATGTTATGTTAAGCCAGATATATTATCCGAAGGTCATTGATTCATAGAAATGTTATACAAATTCCAAAGATTTATCATTTATGATGTCTGCTGTGCTGTAAATGCTATAGCAGCTATTAAGGAATGTTTATAGGAAATAATTGTCAGAGTCATAATATTGCTTTCTTCCACGCCGGGCCTCTTAAAATAGAATATTCTCATTTTCAAGATTGTTAAAGATTTTCATTTAGATTCCTATTTTATTATGTGATTTTTTAAAAATTAGAAAAATTTCAAACAAGTTTTTGTTAGAATTTTATATTTTAAGTTTGTTTTTATGTTGTTGATAAATAAGAAGTTCTGTAAGCACTAAAACATAGAGATGGACGGACAAAAGACGGTATACCAACGGATGGACAAAATGCAAAAAATATCGACTCTGTTGTCATATCCTTGAAACAAAAACAAAATTAATGGTTTTTTTTAATCGGATAGTTAACTTTTGCTACCTCTAGTAAGATTTTTTAAAAATTCCTTATAATGAGGATTTTTAAATTTAAGCGTTTGTTGCATTAAACTTTTCTCATAACAGCTGGGAACCAACACGTTTTCATAAAAGAGCATCTCATTAAGACTTATAATTCAATTGATTAGTGCACACATTTCGTATATTAATGTTGTTTAAGTATTAAATGCTTGATGCTTTATTGCATTAAAACTATAGTTCTATGTATTGAATAAAAAATAAAGTGAGTTTAATAGGGTACTTGACTGCATCGCCAAAATACCTTCCAATATTATTTAAATTATAGTTGAAAGTCAAAAATAACAAATGCATATAACTTTTTTGCGAAATAAATCTTTAAATCATTAAAAAAATCATTTTAAAAAGGCATTTTTTCACGTGATCATCACGTGATCACAAACACAACGGTTTAGCTGACGTCACTAGTAACTATAAACAAACCAGCGTGATGTTTTTTGTTTTCTGATTAAACTTGATTTAATCTAATTTACTCTTGAAATAATAAATATTGAGATAATGTAAGGCTTTTTACAGAAGCGGATATTTCAAATTTGCCTAAATTCGATTCCAATGTGGTGTTTCAAAGTTTGTTTATAGTCACTAGTGACATCACAGATACCACGTGACAGCCAGGAAGCGTTTCGGGAGTGATTTTTCGTCCTAATTTTAAAATTCATTTTTCTGCCTTTTTATGGGGTATTTGAAAAAAGAAAAAATACGGGTCTAATATTTTTGGCATAAGAATATTTTAAGCCAATAAAAAAATTTTAGTCAAGTACCCTATTATGCAAAAAATACAATTCTGCAACCATTTTGCGGGCTAAATGACGATATTTAATGTCAGCATGATCCCATTTTGTTTAGAAGAGGGGAAATCTTCAACAAGTAAGGGGGCGTCCATAAATTACGTGACTTGTTTAAGGGGGGCGGTTGTCTACCCGAATATCACCAAATCAGGGGGGAGGGGGGGTGTCGTCAAATATCGCGTTATTTTTCCCCGTAAAAAAAATCAGAGTAAAATTGCGATAAAATGGAGCAAAATTCCAGCAAAAAATTTTGTGGATTTAAAAATTGGCAAAATCTTACATGATAATATTTATCGCGGCTCTCCGAACTGTACTAAAAAGTTTTAGGTGAAAAGAACGACCCGTTCTTTTATATAGATTCGATTGGCGTCCCCTTCTTTCTTCGCTTTTTATTAATTTCAAGAATCAAGTCAGACCAAAGGATACGTATTCAAATTTGTCAAAAAGAATAAGGGTTTGTTAAGTTTTTTTTTAGCCAAAATAAGCCGTTTATTATTAAATTTTAGTAAAAAAATCAACCCCCCTTTTCCCCTTAAAATTTCAGCGACGCAGTCTGCGTCGTTGACCCCCCCTTTAGGGAGAATATGTGCCACATTTGGCATGAATTCGCTGATCACAATTGACACTTGACTTGACAGTTCGCATTGGATTGCCTAATCGCTCGCCAAAAATAGTACTCCAAGGAATTTAAGTTTTAAAGATTGTTCCTGCAATTCTATTTTTTAAAAGTACATGTTTCCGAAACTCCATTATATAAAGAACCCCCAAAGCAATAACATATCAATTTTCTGTTTAAAAAATTATTGAAAAAGTTGGTTTAAAATGCCTATTTTAACAGGTAAAGTATATGATTGGCGGCTATAGTTGGGTTGCTCTTACAGGGTTGCCGCGCTTCACCGACCCTATTGTCGAGCGTTTCGATGCTCCTTCCAGAGTTTAAGTACAGTTCAGTGATTGAGTTGGGCGAAGTTTTTTGGCAGCTTGCCAGAACAATCGATAGTTGGCTAGCTGCCAAAAGACTTCGAATGAATTATTCGTTACATCGTGTTGGGGCCAATGTTTGGACCATTACGCTAGCAGTTTGCGCGCTGTAACGGGTGCGGGTTCGATTCCCGCCTTCGCCCTCCTGGGTGTACTTTTCCTTTCTAGCTGTGACTGTAAAAATTATTTCTATGTCTGTCTTACTTGACGGTCCGAGGATGTTGATACCTTTGGACCAACCCGATGGCGTAGACAGAACTTGGTGTCTTTTGAATTGTGGTATTTTGAACGCAACGTTGTGAGAGGAAGGTCCTTAGGAGTACTCCCACCCGCTCATGGTAACGTTGAGGAAGCAAGAGGGCGTTGAGGGCTGCCTCGTAAAAATTCGCCTGCCGCATGCCTCGTTAATCGGCTAAACGTCCCAACGTGCTTGTAAGGGCGACCTAAGTACTGGTTGTGTATGAAACCTGGAAGGGAGACGGCACCTTTTGTAAGGATGTTTGCTATGAGCGATTTACCCCCTTGAGCCGAAATTAAAACCAGTCGTGCCTCTCGACGATGTCAACTTTGTAGTAGGGATCATGAGAGTGGTGGCGTTCCGGGCCTTCGATGGTGCAACCCCATGGACCCGACCCGGGGGGAGCGTGTCGTGTCACCCCTTCAGCGGTGACGCCCTTGGGAAGGGACCGAGAGAGGTGAGCTGTGAGATTGGTCTGGGGCGTCGCCGTTCCTTTGAACGTGGCTTCGTCATGTGTGTGGAGTGGCGATCCGCCCCGTATTCCTACACTTCAACAGCCATTTTACTCATTTCTGCCATGCTCAATTCCCAGTCATACTGGACGTGGAGGGCGCTGCGCGCCCAGGTCGTCCGAATATTCAAACGTTCGTTCGTGTGTGGAGTGGTTTCTCCGGTGCCCCTTGGCCGGAGCTTCCCCGCAGCTTATAATTATAAGCGTTGGCTTATAATCCAATCATACTCTGACTACAGCCAGAGAAGAAAATCGACAGACGGGCTGCGACGCGAGCATGGTTGACATGACAACGGGGACAAAGGATTCCCCGTCGTCATGGCAACCATGCTCGCGTCGCAGCCCGAATGTCGATACTCTTCTCTGGATGTAGTCAAAGTAGGATTGGATTATAAGCCAGCAACTCATTTGATACGCAAATGGTATCCAGCACCAAACCCACTATTTGATCGGGATTTTTTTTTTCTGGCGTGAAACTGAAAGCGTTGAGTTAAAAATTGCGCTTCTATGGCAAAATACAGAAATGAATAAAAAATTTATGATCGTATTTGGGATTTTGCTTTTTCTGAATATTTAGGTACAGCCCGGCTGTACTTGCTGTATGCCACGAGCCGCCACTGGTTACTTGGCGACGAGAGTGGAATTTTTAATTGCTTTTTTGGTTTAAATTTGGTTATTTGAAAAGTTGCAAATGGTAAATTCGGTTTTTCTCTCTCAAGTTATCATAGCGCAAGTACATCTAATCAGAGTATTCTCGTAGACATTTGAGGCATGCGTTAATAATCTAAAACACCGTGCGTAACAGTTGAGGTGCAGTAACCGTGCGTCAATGTTTTCGTTGACGCATGCATGTACAAATTGCGGTTGTTGCATTTGTTTTTGTTGTCGGTGTTTGAAGTGATGTCGTAATCAGGACACGGCCTAAGGTAAGCAATCGAAGCAACATTAAAGCATTGTCTATTCGAAGTATTTGGCAGCGTGCCAGAACAATCGATTGTTCTGGCACGCTGCCAGAAAACTTCGACCGACTCGATAATTCTGGCACGCTGCCAGAAAACTTCGTCCACTTCGATAGCTTCGCTTCAGCGAATACTATCGATTGTCAACTCGATTTATTCGGCCTGCGAATGAACTATTCTTTCGAATAGGGAACTATCGATGTTTAAGGAACACTAGCTCATTGGACATTGAATCTGTGCCCTGTGAGGCGTTAGCTATACATCGTTAACGTACGATTTACCAACGAACTAGAAACCAAGGAGCTTTGTTACAGCCAAAATACGCCTCGTAATTTAAAACCACGGTCAAGTGACGAGATCGACATCTGAGCTGGCAAACAACTAGATTTTGAGGGATGAGGGACATCGTACGCTAATTCAATCGAGACTTTAGACTATAGATTTACCGAGCACCTCTATAACAGTTTACTCGGGCAATCCCGTGAACGGTTTAAAGTTACGAAACGTTACAATGTTGTGACAAATGGCTCTGTACAAGGGCTAGAAACAGACTGCCGGAAACGTTTATTTTGAGCTCAAAGCTCAAAACAGTGAAAATAAAAAAAAATGGCAGCCTCCAATATGGAAACAACAAATTTGTTGAAAAGAAAGTTATCAAATGAGAATAATGAGCAAGCGAGTAAAAAAATCTTCCGTACGTATAATTTACTATAAATACCTTTATGGCACTGTATATTTATGAACTTTTACACAAAAGCCAACACGTATTCAAAAGTTTTGTGACCTCCCAGGACTAATATATTATTTAAAAATTCACAATTAACTGTAGTAATTAATAAACAAAATGTTCAATGGAAAAGTTACAGGTCTTAAAACTGTATGTTTGTTAATTGAGTACATGATTTAAGTAATTTCAAAGCATGTTGAAGTGTACTTTTTTATGTGTATTTTAAAAGTTTTACTAAAGATTTACCATTGCATAGATAGAAGATTAAAATGTATTTTGGGTGAGTACTTTGGTTAACTTGTAATTTAATGTGGATTCGTTCCTAACTTACTCGTTCGTTCTTTTTTGTTGTTGATGATTTTGAAAATACGCAATTTTCCAGCGATTCGGCAAACCGGCGTTTCTAAAAATCAAAATTCTCCAGGGATTCTAAATTCGGATATCTAATGTGATTTTTTAATTAGAAATATCCAATGCGTGCGCTATTCTACTTTCGGAAAATTCCGACGATTCTTGACATTCGGAAATTTTCAGAAATTTGAATGTTAGAAGACTCGGGCGATTCTATGGAAAGCTAAAAGAAATACTTTCAAGCACTTTCTAACAGCACAAAGTTAAGTATAAAATAAAAAAAAATATTAGAGACAAAAGAGGGAAAAAAGTACTTATGCAAAACTTTCATATAATAATAGAAAAAATAATTTTTCAATGTTGAATGTCAAGTAAGGCGATTTAAATAAGTATATTGGACGCACAGTCTACATCAGGAAGTTTTTTTACGGACCTTTAACATTATGACCAATTTGCCTTCTACCTACTTTTACTTACAATTAGCCAATTTTTTTACTTCAAAATTTTGTTGCTAATGGTTTTTATTTTATAAATGAACACTAAACTATGAAAACCTTTAAAGATTACTTTTTGGTATTTAAAATTTCTGTCTTAGAATCTCTGAATTTTACTGATATTAAAATCGTTGTAGTTTTTCAATAAAAAAATCTCTGTAATTTTCTCATTCACAAACGCAGGAGTTTTCTGTATTGCAACCACTAGAGATTTCCTTTATTACAATTGCCAGTGATTTCAGATTTTAGAATCGTCAAAAATACTTCCAATTTTAGAATTGCTATGGATTTACAATTCTAGATAAAGTGATCTGGTTGGCGATCTGCCGAGCTACAAAGTCATCTTCGATATTTGTTGCGGGTTGCACCACTTTGTGCTTAAGAAGAGTTTAAAAATGTCAAAAGTTCCTAACAGTACACTTTGTGCTGTTTTAGAGACGTTTTAAGTTGATTTAATTTCTTAAATTAAAAATAAATGAAAAATAAAATTACAAAGCTGAAAATTGGTATATACATTAAATACTTGATGTCATA
This sequence comes from Oedothorax gibbosus, assembly GCA_019343175.1. Classification (NCBI taxonomy): domain Eukaryota; kingdom Metazoa; phylum Arthropoda; class Arachnida; order Araneae; family Linyphiidae; genus Oedothorax; species Oedothorax gibbosus. The sequence continues at coordinate 16,965,832 of CM033272.1, forward strand.
AATTATAAAGTTATAACAATCCTTTAAAAGTTCAACCACTTGGACACATTTCAAACATTCTAACGATTGTTAACGAATCAGATTTATACACTATTCGAAGTTGTTTAGCGATAAGCCTTCAAGTCAATGTGAATGAAGTATAGTTATTAAATTTTATATAAATTACGACATCTATTGCCAATAGAACTCATCTAGTGCAGCGATAATTCAAACTAAAACTAAAAATTCAAATTTTTATTTAAAAATAATTTTTTTTCCTGTTTTCCATTTTATTTTCAGGGAGCAATCCTAGAGACAAGACCAGGAATTGTCCGTACTTGGATACTATAAACAGGTTAAAACACAAATTTAAATATTCATTTTTTTTTCATTTGTAGGCTTTTTGTTTATCGTTTAATTGTGTTTATTTTCATTTTTTCAATTATATTTATCAAATGTTAACTGGATTAGAATTTTTAATCCAATTGCTTGTTACATATTCATTGATTGAATAATTTATTTGATTTTAGAAATCTGCTGGATTTTGATTTTGAAAAATTGTGTTCCGTTTCTATTTCTCGAATCAATGTATATGCATGCCTTGTCTGTGGCAAGTACTTTCAAGGTAAGCATTAATATTTTAGGACGTCTTATTACATATTTCAAACTGTTTGTCAATTTTAATGAGTGTTAAAGTTTTCATAGTCTTTTTTTTTAATAGTTTATATCCCTAAATTTTTGCATTCAGTCAAATGAATTTATGAAAATTTTGTGTTTTTAATTATCATGCAAAATAAATTTATATTCCTACTGAATTGATTATTTATATGAACCAGCAATTTGTTGTATTAAGTTAAAGGCTTTGTTTATTTTAAGGTACTTGTCTCAAGTTAATAAAGAGTTTATTAAGTGCAAGTTTACAGTTACTTAAAAAATTAACATGTTTGTATAATGCATCAAATTCAGAATCCTTTTCTTCTGGGGAATGCTCTCCTTTTCTTCTACAGCACATATTGTCTTTTTTATAAATTTAAGCAAAAAAGCATTAAGAAAAGTAGCATAATAAAATCTATTTTATTTTCAGTTTATTTTTACTCTCAAACTTTTTATTTATAAAATTTAAGGTTGATAATTGTGTAGGTCTAAACTCTAAACTTGGTTTTAATTATTTTGTAGATCTGAATAAGCTTTCTGTATTACTATCCAATTGAAATGTATGTAGAACACTTAACCTAGACATCCATGTTGCCAAAACCCTATCTAGCAAATAATATTGCAATGTACAAAGGGTTTTGAGGTGAAAGATTTTTTGTGTAGCAAAGAATAGTCTTCATAATTGAATTTAGTACATAATGGCAAATGGCGTTGTTGCAAAAATCCTATTCTGCAAAGCATAATTAAGGTCTGTTCATTCGTATCTTTCTCCAATTGAATTCACCATTATCAAAAGTCGCCAATGAAAGAGTTGGACTTATGAGTTTTTTTCTGAAAAAATTGATTCATATATGTCCACAAACCATAGTTTTTGAGAAATTAAAAAAAAATGTTTTAAAAGCAAACTTGCATCAAAATTACTGAACAAAAATAAATTACAACAATCTTTTAAGCAGGATGGATTATTACAACCTGAAAGAGTGTAAAAAAAGCTTTTTTTTAATATTTCAAATAAATTTAAAAGTTGTTGGACAGGGTTTCTGTTGAAAACGTTGTGGACGGTGGTTTTCTGAAAAAAAAATGTATACAGTCGAACCTTGTTAACACGAACTCGCTTAACACGAAATTTTGCTTAACATGAATTGAAAGCATTTCTCCGGACTAAGAAGCTTTGAGCTAATGCTAAAAAAATCTCTTGATGCAAAATCGTTTTAGGCGGAATTCCGCTTAACCCGAACAAAAAATTCAGGATTTGACTTTTCCCCCCTTAGTAATTCAATTTTCCGAAATTTTTCTGTAGTATGTACTACTCTAAATAAACTATATTAATGGAATTACTGATTGTATGCTTGTATTATTAGTGTATTACATTATAAAATAAGAATATTTTTTATGTTAATTTTTATAAAACTATTTACTGGATCAATGTAAAAAAAGATTCCTGACAGTTAACATGAAATTCGGTTAACACGAACTGTTTCAGTGCTAAGTTCGTATTAACTGGGTTCGACTGTATTTGTGTTTCAAGTATAAGAAAAATTATACTAACTCAGATTTTGTAGCTAAAATTTTGTTTTTGCATCTCAAAACAATTTGTCCAAAATAAAGTCAAAAAATGAATCTAACAATCGTATACAATATTGGACTTATGAGGTCTCTGGAAAACACCAACAATTATCTGTTTTGCGCTCTCTTGCAGCAATTGTACAAGGTTGGTGACTTATTGGGTTTCGTCCCGAAGCGCTATTTTCCGTTGCTTACTATGGCTTTGTAAAGCACTGGTATAACAGGATTTCTTCACATAATATGTTTCCATAGGATAAATTGATTAACATCAAAAACTCAATTTTGATAAAATTGTGACTTATAGGGTTTCTGGAAAAGTTGATTCATATATATAATATTTGAGTTGTGCAACTTAACCTTTCAAATGGTAAGTTCTGCTAGAATATGCTGGATTATCCTCATTTCTGTTCAAAATGCTTCTTGTTGAAGTGCATAGTAAAAAAAATATTCTCGTTTTAATTGAATGTTAAAAATGTTTTTTTATAGGCAGAGGTACTAATACACATGCTTATATGCACAGTGTGCAGGCTGGTCACCATGTTTTCCTTAATCTACAGACTCTGCGATTCTATTGTATTCCAGACAACTATGAAATTATTGATTCTTCTCTTGATGACATCACTGTAAGTGTTTCTACAAAACATTCGCATAGGATGTTTATAAAAGTCAGGGATTGGAAAGTTACTTTTAAAAAGTAACTGTTACAGTTACAGTTACTCATTAAAAAAAAGTAACTCAGTTACAGTTACTTAATATGAAAAGTAACGAATCACAGTTACTTTTCAAAATTTCAAGTTATTAGAAAAATTGAAATTTAGCCATCTTACCATTTTTCAAAGAGAACCACGATAAACGAAATATAAGCTCAAACAAAACCCGAAATTATAATTAATAAAAAAAATTATATTTAATTTTAATCCTTTACCCTGATACGAGTCCATCTGTAATCACTCCGGTAGGTACTGACGGAAATAGGGGTATCTCTCAAGAATGAATGTGAAATCTTTGTCTCCTCCCTCCCCACCCCTCTTCGAGGGGAAGGACTTGGTCATTGTTGTAGAACGCATTCAGTCAGGGGGACTCAAAGGGGTTTGGACTGAGGGATCCAACCTGCTTGGCAGTTAGCGTGATTTATTTGAAAACCCTTCTTTTCCGTAGATGCCTGTTATTGTGCGGGGCTTATAATGTGATACTTAGAAAGGTAAACAGACAAGGAAAAACATTCGTGCTGTTACAATTCTGTCTGAAAGCCGCCGTCACGCTTTTAGCAGCCAAAGTGGACAATTCTATTATATTCTTTACTTTTTCTCTCCTAAGAAAAGCTATCGTATTTCGGGAATGCGAAATGTTTCATTCTTAAGAGTGGAATTTCAAAATTGGCATCAGACAGCCTTCGTAAAGTAACGGAAAAGTAACGATATTTTTCGTTGCTTCGTTACCGCTAAAAGTAACTAAGTTACAGTTACTTTCTGAAAAATGTAACTGCGTTACTCGGCGTTACTCAAAAAAAGTAACTGTTACAAGTAACGTGTTACTCCAATCCCTGATAAAAGTACCTGTTTCTCAATAAAAAGTCAAGAAAATCCTTATTTTTGTAATCTTTTTTAGCAACAATTTATAAAAAAATTACCAAGTTTTTAAAGGCATTAAACAAGCAAAATATAAACAAGCAATTATTTTTCTACCACCTATAAATTAATTTTTAAAACTTGTCTGGTTTTTAAAACCTGAAAATAATTTTTTCAAATGTAAATATTCTTTTCTAGTATGTTTTGAAACCAACTTTCACAGAAAGAGAAATAGCAGTGTTGGATTTGAATGATAAATTATCCCGAGCTTACAATGGCACAACTTACATGCCTGGTAAGTAGTCAAATGGGATAAAAATCATGAATTATACAGCACTCTGCCAAATTTAATCTAATCCCCATTATCTTTTAGGTATTGTTGGTCTGAATAACATTAAAGCAAATGATTACTGCAATGTAATTTTGCAGGTAAGGTTATTCTGAGTATTTATAATAATTTTAAATAAGTTTTTTTATGTATATATAAATTAGAATTCTTAGGTAAAATCATTAAAATTTTCAACCATTCATGTATTGATTTTATAATTTTTTATTAAATTTTTACAAACCTAATTAAATTATTATAGTTAAGCTTAAATATTTATTTGATATTTAGATTCATTTCGATATTTTAAAATTATAGATATCTAATCTACATTTCACATGGAAGTTAATGGGTTTTTAAGTTGTTTAACCGAGCTTAAATATTTTCCCATAATCTTCATTTTTGTACAAATTAATAGCACAGGCATATATAAGTAGCCGTATAAGTAGCTCAGTAAACACCAGAATTTCCTTATGTTACATCAAAATAGTAATGTTAAAATCAAGCACAAGCCTTTACCTCCCTTCTTCATTGCATTTTGGGAATTTAGTATTTTCCATAATAAAGTCCCAAAACTTTAGCAATAATAATTTTTCTTAAAAAGAGTTTGTAATTGCAGAATTATTAAATAATAACCTAATTTAATCATTGGCAGGCATTGTCCCATGTTCCCCCACTCCGAGACTTCTTCCTTCGCGAAGACTCGGGGGGTGGCCATCCTTTGGTCCAGCGTTTTGGAGAGCTGCTGCGCAAACTGTGGAACCCCAGAAACTTCAAAGCCCATGTATCTCCACACGAGATGTTGCAGGCAGTTGTCTTGTGTTCAAAGAAGGCCTTTCAAATCACTCAGCAGGGTAAGTGCTTATCCCTTTTCGACCTAAACTACACAATTGTGCGGTTATAAAAGAGAATGTTCAAGCTTTTAAAAAATATTGATACTGACGCAGCTGACTTGTATCAGCCGTTTATTTGTATAAAAAATGATGTGGTTCTTAAGGGGGGGCGATACATGTAAAAATCAAATTTTTTTATTTCATAAATAGTTAAAATAACATCTCAAAAATATGCTTGGAAATTTTTAGAATGAAATTCGCATTATTTATTGATTAAAAACTCATTTAAATGCTTCACTTCAACTCGGTGCTTGAGGGCTTTGTCAAAACTTTAAGCACGTTTATCTCAAAACTACTTTTTTAAATTGGCGGGCAAGATAACTCAAAAAGTTTTCAATCGATCCTTATAAAATTTGGTATACGTCTTCTCTATAGTATTATCTTCTAGTTGAACCTCAAAAATGCCAATTTTTTTTTTTTAAAAATTAGTTTTTTACCCAAAAACCTTTGAAAAAAGGTTAAAAAATCCAACTTTTTTATTCTGAGGTTTGCCAATTTACAATTTTTCAACTTTTTTGATTTTTTATTGGTTTAATTGGAAGATGTAAGTTTTATGAACATTTTCATATAAAAAATTATTTTGATTTCAGATCAATTTTGGAGTAGCTAGAATTATCGGCGATTGATACTTTTATCCGCGAGGGTCACAGGAGATGGGTTACTACGGCGGCCATTTTGAAAAAACTAAAACGGAAAAACTAATTTTTGTATTTTAATGTATAAACATACTGAATTTTAAAACGATTAATGTATTTCTTCCCTTTTAATAACGTCTCAGAAAAACGATCAAAATTCAGGTGGTTACATGTATACCCCCCCCCTTAAGGAGTTGCTGGCATTGATGCTGTTTAAGGCAACCATTTCGATAAAACTCTTAACATTTAGCCTCGTAAACTTAAATCAGCGACATCTGAAGGGGTTGTAAAGGTTTAGTGAGATAAGGGCTTGTCATGGAGAAAAGGTGGATCTGGGAGGTATCATGTATATAGGGTGAAATAAATTAAATGAGTATTATACCAAATGGTTGACTTCTTAAAAGGTGAATTTTATGGAATCTAACAATTACACTTAGATCTGAAGAAATTCTGCTCTCAATTAGAAAATTCTGACGTAAGCCGGTAGTAAAAAATTTTCCATTAAAAATAATTCTTTTGATATGCTTTCTCTGGTGTTTTTAAATTGTTTTTTTTAACGGTTTAGCTATTAAAAGTATCTTCTTCAGTTGTTTATTTAAGAAGTGAATCGCGCAATGTTTTTTTCCTTTTTTCCTTGACTTCAATAGGGTATTTGACTAAAAAAATTTTATTGGCTTAAAATACTCTTATGCCAAAAATAGTACTTATTTTTTCTTTTTTTCAAATACCCCATAAAAAAGGAGAAAAATGAATTTTAAAATTAGGACGAAAAATGATGCCCGCAACGCTTTGTGGCTGTCACGTGGTATCTATGACGTCACTAGTAACTATAAAACACCATTTTGGAATCTACTTTAAGCAAATTTGAACTATCCGCTTCTATAAAACCTTCTTCCATTATCTATATAATTCTTATTTTAATCGTAAATTAGATTAAATCCAGTTTAATTGCAAGCAAAAAAACATCACACCGGTTTGTTTATATATACAGTAAAACTTATCGGGAGCGACCACCCTCCGTTCTGAGGAAAATCGGTCGTTGAGAGAAGGTGGTCTCTTTGAGAAGTATCATCATTGAGCTGCTGACTTTGTTCAACTTTTCAGGCTGGTGTACTCTTCTTTGTGTTGAAGGTCATTCAAAGAACACGAAAAGTGCAAACGATGTATAGTAGTGGCGGGAAAGCTAGATTTACTTTTTGGAAAATTGATCCCCGGATGCGACTTTAAATCTGGTTGTAACCGGAGGTATCGTCTGGTCTGTTCGAGAGGTATTTTTAACATTAAGCGTATAGGGGAAAAAATCGGTGCCTTGAAAAATTGCCCGTTTGCGGAGGTGGTCGCTTAATAGCGGTGGTCTTTTGTAGAAGTTTTACTGTACTAGTGACGTCACCCAAATCGATGTATTTGTGATCACGTGGCGTACCGATGAAAAATAAGCCATTTTAAAATAATTTTTATTAATTATTTAAAGATTTATTTTCGAAAAAAAAATATATGTCTGTTATTTTTGGGTTCAAAATATAATTAATTTAATATTGGAAGGTATTTTAGTGATATAGTCAAGTACCCTATTGTTTGCAAGTTTTTTACAACTATATGAAGACAAATTCCATACAAGTAATACTTTTAAATTTACACATACACTAGTTTTGTTTATTATTTTAATATAATATTTTCTTGGAATAATTTTATTAGTTTACTACATTATTGTTTAAATAATCTAATTGTTTAAATTATCTTTTTATAATAGGGGACCCAATTGCTTTCCTGTCATGGTTTTTAAATAGTCTTCATTCAGCTCTAAATGGAACTAAAAAGCGGAACAGCAGTGTAATTTATTCCACGTTCCAAGGTTCTCTTAGAATACACACTCGAACTTTGTTACCCATTGATGCTGTGAGTGGATTTTTTTTTGCCAATTAATAATACTATGTTCTTTGTCAATGAAAGATTATCAAACAAAATGGGTAAAATAGGCAGAGTAAAATCGGCAATGAACCTGGATGAATAATAAGTAAAAACATCCGCCGCCCTGGCGATTCAAACAAAACAAGAACAAAAAAAGTTTCAATCAGTTGTCTAGTATGGTGCCGATATTGCTCTAGTTGGTCTACAATTTTTAAAAATTAATTTTATTTCAAAGATTTTCTTTATGCATAATAGATTTTTCAAAAGCAAAGTAACAAATAAAAAGAGTTAATTGTTTAAATTCTTAATTCTAACAAGATTTGATCTTTACTTATTTGTTCAAGTCAAGTATTGATATTTTTTGCTCATTTAGTATCATTATTTTGTAAACTATTTAAATTAGTGTTGTTTTGAGATCTATTGATATTTATTAATAATTATTATAATTTTGATAATATTTAAATATTTTATTAATATTACACTCAATTTCATTTTTTTGTAAATAAAAAAATGCAGGGAATGAGGAGAGGTAAATTTATTAAATTACAAATTAATCAATATATACTTTTCTGTATGATAAAATTACCTAATTTTTAAAAAAAATATTGAAATCTGTTAAACTTTAAACAAAATTTATGTTCTAAACAATTCTTTTGGATGGATTCGCAAGTATTTTATGGAACTTTTTACATCCACAGAAGGATCCTCTCCCTAGCAAATTTCTGTTTTATCATCTTTCATTGTTATCCAGTATAAGTGTTTTTATGTTATATTTATTTGTATTTATTTAATAGACCCCTTTATTGAAATAAATGGCTGTATTCTATAGGTAAAGATGATACACTTATTTTAAAACATTGAGAATATATAACTTTAATAAAAAAATTTTCAATACATGGGGTGATTTAAATTTTGTTATTTTGTAAATTATTGTACTTTGCAATATTACTTACACTTTGTTAAATGCAAATTACTGTCACAAACAAAATTTGTAATCATATTTGTCAGATGGTAACAGAAGAACTTAATTTATATTAACTGCATAATTCCATACTACTAACATGCAAGTTTACTTGGAGTAGGTTTTAATAAAAGATACTCCAAAGTCAATATATTTCTCTTTAATGTGTATGATAATTCTGATGAGATCTTAGGCTAAGTAAATTAAGTAACATTTGATTCTTTTCTGTTCTAGACAGAGGAAGAGAAACAGCAGCTGATGGAGGATGAAGATTACGAAGGTAGATTAACCCTCTGAGTTATACAGACATATAAAAACATCACTTGACAGTCAGGTTTTCCAGCAACACACAAAATTTTAAAAAAATTAGATTTTACTAATTTTTTTTACAAATTTTTAGTTATTAATAAACACCTGCTACAGAAATAGAATTTTAAAAACTTTTAGCAAATTAAATTTCAATTAAAATTATTATTTAATCTTTGCCATAAAAACAAGTTTACAATTCAGCCAATTGGCTTAGCCCTCATATGGTTAAAAAATATTATACTCATGCACATGTATTTACATATACCTTATGTCATTCAATAATACTATAGCTTGATGACTCTGAAAACTGGTCAACTAGATTTCAATTTTCATAGTACAACTTAAAATTGTCGCACACTTTTATTTTTCTTTGATAAACAAGTTCTAAAAAAACTAAGCTAGCATACCTTCCTGCTACTTAAATACTTACTAATATTCTTATTGGGAAAACAAATAGGTTTGTTACAGTACTGTCACCTGTCGCCTAAATCGCTTCTTCACAAGATTTATACAAATTGTAAAAAATTGCCGAACACAGTACTTAAAATTTTTAAAAGTTAAAATCAACTATTTCCATTAGTTTTCTTTCAAAAATTAAATTAATATTTATTGTCTGCTTGATGTATTTGCATTTTGAAGAATGATAACAAAGAATGAAACATAACAAAACTTTAATTTTAATAACATAACATGAAACTACTCCTACGGAAAGACAGGCGGAAATTGTCAGCATGGCAATACCTACTTTTTCATTTTTTAAAATTCTTTCGAATTAAAGAAAAGTAGGCTAAAAATAAACTCTGTAAATCTTTACACATACTAAAACACATTAATTTATTTTAATGAACAAAAACGTGATACAAATAACATTACCTTTTTCGTCATGTTTCAGATAAGGTTGAGGACACTCGCTTCTTGTATCTGACCTTGGACCTTCCCCCTCCCCCCTTGTTCAAGGACGAGCTGACCGAAAACATCATTCCCCAGGTTCCGCTCTCCTCGATCCTGGCCAAGTTCAACGGCCAGCAGGAAAGGGAGTACAAGACATACAAGGACTCCAAGATGAAGAGATTTCAGGTCACCACACTCCCACCCTACCTCATTCTCTTCATCAAGGTAGGTTGGAAAAAGGACTGTAATGAAATGGTAATCTATATCTAACCAGCCAATTTAGATATGATGGACTGTGTATAGGGAAAACTAAAAGGTATTTAACATTGATGCGAACATCATGTGATTGTTCTAAATTTTTACGATGGTTTTACTTTAAATTTTTTAAAAATGGATATAGCATTTTTTAAAAAAAAATTATACATTGTATGTAACATTAATTCCTAGCAAAACAACAAAAATTGTTTTCAATAATAATTTTGGCACTTACTCAAACAGCAGAGCTATAAGTTGCCAAATGGGGCAATCGAGTCATTAGTGATTCGTCTGGCCCCTCTTAATTTAACCTTTTTACTGTTAGATTAGCAGTCCATTCTATTTATGTTGTTGGATCTGATTTACAAAAACATTCAGCAATTTTTCAAATGATATATTTCAGTTCAGAGTATATAGTGTACAGGTATTTTTCTAGCAGGTGTAGCACATTTATTTTGTAGAAAAAATTCTTTAAGAATCTTTCCTTGTTCTGTAAACTAAGCATCATTATCTAACTTTTCATTAGAAAGAAAACTAACATTCAATAAATATGCATAGGTACACATGAAACTAAGATCCGATTTTTGGTTCATTGGATTATATTCTGAACTTTTAATCAACTCTTTAAATCCTTCATATTTCTGGGTAGCGCTGACCCAGTCTGGTCACATAAAGTCACTTCATCAAATAAAGATTTTCATTAATTATAAGTTGTTAAAAATTATAATTAACCTGAAAAAAATTAAAATCTAAAATATAATTGTTTTTTTGCCCTAAAGTTTGGGCCCAAATTGACATCGTTTTTTTGCAAAAAAAAAGAAAAAAAAAGAATTGACCCACCAGTAAATCAATTAAACCTAAAAAAAAAATTATTTCATTGTTGTTTCTTCTGCAGCTTGTGGGCCACAAATAAATTGCTTTTGCTTGTGGGCCCAGGCTTAAGGAATGCGGATATAGAGCTTTAAAGAGCCACTGTTTATTCAGCTGGGTGGAGTTTTTAGGTATGTATAAGATGGTTGTATCAAAGATAGTAAATATTTTCAAAGCAGATCTTTAAAAAAATGCTAAGTATTTTTTTATTGTAATATACAGTATAATTAAGGGTAGTATATAGTAAAGGGGTTAACTCGTTAGCTTTTGAGACTTGGAAAAAATATTATTTTATATATATATATATATATATATATATATATATATATATATATATATAATATATATATATATATATAATAATAGATAGATAGATAGATATAGATAGATAGATAGATAGATGATAGATAGATAGATAGATAGATAGATAGATAGATAGATAGATGATAGATAGAGAGATAGATAGATAGAGATATAGATAGATAGAGATATAGATAGATAGAGATATAGATAGATAGAGATATAGATAGATAGAGATATAGATAGATAGAGATAGATAGATATAGATAGAGATAGATAGATAGAATATAGATAGATATAGATAGAGTAGAGATAGATAGAGATAGATAGATAGGATAGATAGATAGAGATAGAGATAGATAGATAGAGATATAGATAGATAGATAGATTAGATAGATAGATAGAGATATAGATAGATAGATAGAATATAGATAGATAGATAGAGATAGTAGATAGATAGATAGGATATAGATAGATAGATAGAGATATAGATAGATAGATAGAGATATAGATAGATAGATAGAGATATAGATAGATAGATAGAGATATAGATAGAGATATAGAGATAGATAGATAGATAGATAGAGATATAGATAGATAAGATAGATAGATAGAGATATAGATAGATATAGAAAAGATATAGATAGATATAGATATAGATAGATATAGATAAGATAGATAGATATAGATAGATAAAATATAGATAGATATATAGATAGATATAGATATAGATAGATATAGATAGTATAGATATAGATATAGATATATAGATAATATAATAGATATAGATAGATATAGATAGATATAGATATAGATAGATATAGATATAGATATATGATATTATATAGTATATAGATATAGATAGATATGATATAGATAGATAGTATAGATAGTAGTATATGATAGTATATGATAGATATAGATATATGATAGATAAGATAGATGATAGATTAGATAGAATATATAGATAAATAGATTTAAATGATAGATATAGATAGAGTAGTATAGATAGATAGTATAGATAGTATAGATAAAGTATAGATAGAGTATAGATATATATGATAGAATTATAGATAGATATAGATATAGATATAGTGAATAATATATGATATATAAATATAATATTATATGATAAAAAATATGATATTATATGATATTATATATATATATTTAGATTTATATAGTATATATATATATATATAGATATAGATATATAATATATGATATATATATATATATATATATATATATATATATTATATATATATAATATATATATATATATATATATATATATATAATATTTATTTATATGCGGTTCCCACTGGTCCTTGAAAGTCCTTAAGAAGTCCTTGATTTCTTTGTGAAATTCAAATTCAACAAGTCATTCCCTAAAACATTGCTAAATTGGCGCAGTTCACATAGCATTTCGCCTTCTATGTAACAATGCTTATTAACCAGTTACATTTTTGCCAAATCCTTCTTTGTTGTCCTCTGATATGGTTGCAATAACACTTGGCAATATTTCAAAATTTGGAATATTTAATCTTCTGAAAATCTGGGCATTGATATGTTCCTTCGTATACATAGATTTTACGGATTTTGTTTTATTTTTATAAATGGTGTGTTATGATTGAAGGAACGGTTCTATATATATGTAATATTTTTATAAATGGTTCTATATATATGTATATATGTATATATATATGTATATATATATACTTTTTGTGAATGGGACTTTTCACATGCGGTGATAACAGTGCACTTGTGTGCGTGCCTCAAGCAAAGCTCGAACCCCTCCACAAACTGGCTATATGACAACTTTGGCCCGTATTTTTGACGATGAATTGTGGAACTACTTTTGCTGACTGGGATTACTTATGACACTAAAATATATTGCTTTTAAAATTATTATTTGGAAAGTTGTTGTATTTGAAATATCGCCTTTTATTCTGTCATAAGATATTTTCAACATTCATCAACATTTGTAAATATAATTTACTGGTTCACAGCGTAATCGTCTAGGGTCAGGGTTCCGTTTCTTTCTTAGTTGTAGTTCAGAACAAATCATTCAACCAAGTTTTAGGTACTTTGTTACTTTCAAAAATTATGATATGTGACGTCAAGAGACGTTTGGAATTTTTTTTGTTGCTGAGTGAATTTCATTGTGTTTTTGAAACTGAAGACGATTCAATTGAAACTAAACACAATTTTTTTAACGTCTGCCACAAAAAAAATGGAGGTTGCTGTTTAAGTGAAATAGCACTAAAGGGCTCGTAAGCCAAGAATTAACAACAAAACATAATTATTTAAAAAAAGTTTTTAAATTCGGAAAGTTTCGAGGTGAAATCGTATTTTTTGTTTGATTTTCCTCGACATGACGGACTTTGGTATTTGATTTTTTTCCCATCAATCGGCCGATAGAAAAGAAAAATAACCGGCAATCGAACATTTTTGAGGGATTAATAAACAAATAACAGCTAAAATGTCCCACCCCCTCCGCGAAAGAGACTACGGACAGGGCTCGAAGAATGTTGGCAGGTATGAAATTGATGACTGTTGTACTTCGCCTTGCCCAGTGGTAAGTGCAAGGGGCATTATTGTGTAGATAATAAAGGTTCAATAGTCAATTCGATCCTAACATTTTGCAATTCGCATATTTCCCACTTTTTTCAACTAAAGGTACTATTTTATTAGGAACATAAGCTGAATTGACAATTGGCCTCTCTAGGAAAAGTAAAATTACATATTTACCCTTTTATTGATGTTATCTTTGTGAAGAACTTGTTTAGCTGGCCTGACTTTGTCGGATCTGGTTGAAGATAAAAAAAAGCACTGTATAAAGAAACTTTTTAATATCTCTAAATGAATGTGTTTAATTTAAATATTTTATTAATTGATAAAAGTTAAATTACTAAACTTAATACTCTAATAGACTGGAATATTTTCTAAAGAGCAAAAATAATGGTTTTAAACAAAGCCCTTTTGATTACTTTTGTGATTTAGACTAAAATTTCATACGTGCAATGCTTGCTTTAATATAAGGGAGCCTGGGGAGCCATGGCCATAAGGGAGACTTGGCCCACTTTTAAATTTTAGTATTTAAAAATATTTTAGCATTTTCACAATAAATGGTACTCAAAGCTACTGTTGTCAGCAGATAGCCACCTTAGTTTTATTGAGCTACTTTTTTGCATTGAGGAAAAAATAAAAAAGAAAGTTTCTCACCCTAAAAAGTAAACATTTTAGACATAATTTGTAAGATTTTTTTCAGAAAAACCAATTCAATTAAGTTTAAGTCTATGGTATTTTTAAAATACTGTTATATTAAGGTTTTATTTTAGCTATAAAGTTTGTGCAATGAAGTAGACTTCAAAGCACCATGTGCCATTCTTTACGAAATGTCTAGGTGGGGAGGGTTGGCCACTCTATGTAAGGGAGGGTTGGCCACTGGACCTGGCTAAGTGAACTAGTTATGAAAATCTATACATAATGTTTATCAAATACACGGTTAATAATAACGTAGGATTATAACTTTATGAAGGTAATAGATTGATTATTAGTATTTTTACTTGTTTAGAATAAAACGAAAACCTCAACTAAATCAAACTTATCATTTATGACCAAATATCAAACTTTTTCTGCAAAAACTATATAAGTTATTAATTCAAGTATAATAATACTCCAGATTAATATTAAGATATTATCAGATTTTTTCAGGGATTGGAAAGTTACTTTTAAAAAGTAACTCTGTTACAGTTACTTAATAAAAAAAGTAACTCTGTTACCGTTACAGTTACTTAATTTGAAAAGTAACATGTTACAGTTACTTAGTACGAAAAGTAACGATTCACAGTTACTTTTTGAAATTTCAAGTTATGAGAAAAATTTTAATTAATTTTAATTTTAGTTAATTTTAATTAAAATTAACAACACAAAGGGGTTTGCACTGGTCGAAACTTGCCGAACGACAACCTGCTTGACAATCAGCGTGATTTATTTCAAAACCCTTCTTTTCGGTAGAAACCTGTAATTACGGATCTTATAATGTGATACTTGGAAAGGTAAACAGACAAGGAGAAACATTTGTACTTTAACAATTCTGGCTGAAAACAGCCGTCACGATGCTAGCCGTCACGATGATGGACAATGCTAGTTTGCTTTTTCCCTCCCAAGAAAAGCTCATATTTCGGGAATGCGAAATGTTCCCTTCTCTCTCTCTCTCTCTTAGGAGTGGAATTTATAAATAAGCATCAGACAGCTTTCGGAAAGTAACGGAAAAGTAACGCAATTTTTCGTTACTTCGTTACCGCTAAAAGTAACTAAGTTACAGTTACAGTTACTTTCCGAAAAATGTAACGGCGTTACCCGACGTTACCTTAAAAAAGTAACTGTTACAAGTAACGGCGTTACAAGTAACGCGTTACTCCAATCCCTGGATTTTTTCTTTATAGGGGGAGGGGGGACGAACGAGTAGCTTTGAAAGTGCGCTTTGACTTTTACAGTTTGTGCCGTTAAAATAAAATAAAAATTCAAACTGAGGCTTATATCTTGTGCATTTTAATGTGTGTACAAACTGAATAAAATATATTTAACATAACTATAAAAAATTATTTGTTATTGACAATATTAGTATTTTTAATTCATACAATACTAGAAAAATGTATTCTAAATATTTCGGTAAACATGATTTTTAAATGAGTTCCAGAGTGTTGAATTATAATATAGTTTTTTTTTGCATTTAATGCCTTCAAAATTAATTTGAAATATTTATTATTTTGCTCTTTAAATTTAAGCATTTTTGCATGGGCCAAGTCTCCCTTACCATGGGCCAAGTCTCCCTTAATAAGGGAGACTTGGGCAAGTTTCTAAGTTTTAAAAAACAATATATTTAAACAAGAAAATGAATTATTTATATTATCACTATTATATACTTGTTGCCAATAAAGTTTCCTTTAATATGTTCGATTACATGAAATTTTTAGTGTAAAAATAAAATTTATAAAAATAAAATTCTGAAACTATGGCCAAGGCTCCCCAGTCTCCAATACTAGTAGTTTTTTTTTTTCAGTTTAATAAATATTTTTAATACATTCATTTATTAAAAAAATAATATTTTGAATTCAATAATGTATAACTGTAAAGTATTTGTTTACACACTACTTAAGTTTTTAAAATTTATGTTTTGATAACGATACTTTGATAAACCGAAATGTGAATAACAGAAAAGATAATTACATTATAATGGAAATGAACAAGATTTGGGGTTTATAATATTTTCAATTAAAGACGGAATATTAGAATGCCAAATTATTATAAGAAATATTAGCATAAAATGCTTTTTAAATATAAGCTTTGCCCTTTTTTTCTCCTGCATTTTGAATCATTCTACTTATGTTACTACTAATTGAAAATAAACAACCTAAAACTTTGATATCCTCAAAAAAAAAATCTAGATTACTCTATAAACTTATGGCGAACTCTGAATAAGAAAAACAGCAACCCTCCTGAATTTCACTGCCTTTTGTAAAAAAAAACCCCTGTTTTTTGATTTATTGTAAAAATCCGCTCCATTCCAAAACCCCCAACCAGGCAACTCCTTTGTCACTTCCCCCCCCCCCCCTTACCCAAAACCCAGAAACGAGCTGTGTCTTCGGCCGTTACAGGAACCAGCCGACTAGGCCAGCCGTTATGAAACCAGTGTAGAGCTACAAAAGCCAAAATGAAAATGTATTTAATATTTTTTATACGAGTTAAAATGTAGTTGTAGTGTGTGGTTACTATTTAAAAATAAAGGATTAAAAAAAATTCATTTGAATAAATAAAAAATAGTTTAGGATTGGGGGTTATATGAAAAATTATGATCATGGTAGAAAGTATGATAAAAACTTATATGGTTAGAATAAAATTTTTATGCCACATAGTCAACTGGCCAAAGTCCCCAAATAACACACTAGAGGGGCTAAGTGTAGTTTCTTGCTCAAAATTGATGTTTTAACTTCAATACATGTACATGACTACAAAGTGAGCTTTATATTCTGATCCCATGCAAATAACAGGTATTAAACTGCTGGTATTTGATATACTTGATATTAAATCCTGATAATATAAGTTTTATAAAAATTTAACTTATTTGTACAGCAAAACTATTTTATAGGTCAAAGTTTATTCCATAATACCAGGGCGTAGCTTGAACATTTTATTGGCGGGGAGAGACCATATTTTGGTGCAATCTTAAATTGCTTTTAATGCCTCAGCAATTTATTTTAATAATCATTAAAATAATTATTAACCACAATTTGCATTAATTAGTATTATATCATAAATAATTACTGATTTAAAAACTTCATCAAAAGTCATTTACTACTTTGTAATTGTTAATTATTTATTCAATTATTTCAAAATTAATTGATAAATTGGGTTAAATTTTTAACTTAATTTATATGTATTTAGAATGTAATTTACCATCTAGGAGTTAGGAGTATCTTTTATAAGAGTTTTTTTTTTGCATTTCTGATTTTCTTTATGAACTATAATTGTGACCTTTACAGCTTTGTGTAGAACTATGTGAAAACACATCTAATCAAAAACAACAAATAAATAAAACAGGGTGCCATATAGATATGCCATTTGCTCAGAATTGTGGCTCTCTATTTTATAAGTTTCTTTTCAAATGTATGGTGTTTATAATCTTCTAAATTTTGAAATCTAAACATTTTAACTCATTGACAACGATTAGCAAAAATATTTGCCATTCCCCCCAATAAAAACCCTTTCTGCTTAATTTTATCTAATAAACAATTTATGTAAGACAAATTAAGTTGCAAGAAAAATGAATTTTATAAATTTAAACTTAATATTTTTATTCTGTAGGTAATTAGAAAAATCATTAAAAATTTTGTCTTGTAAATTATGAGGCATTTCCTCTCTTTATATTTATTCAATTAATAGCTCTTGACACAAAAAATATCCGAATTTTATGTGTAAGTCGTCACTCTGCAGTTGTACATTAGGAAAAGCCGTTTAAGGCTTCTAACAATACTTTAGAAAACTTTAAATAAAAACGAGATTAGTATGTATAAAAAAACCTTTAAAAAATTTTGAAGCCTTCCCTAAAGTTTCAGCCCTGTATAAACATAAGCAATTACAAGAATGCCATTTATTAAGAAAATCATTGCTAATGATGTGTAATCCAAATCTGTCTTTCTTTAAAAGTATTTTTTCTGCAAAATTATGCTTTTGTACTTTAGTATGGATTATGGAATAACATTATCTGCTAAATAAGGTGACTTAATCAAAGTTTTTAGGCTTTATCAGTGTTCAAGATTTCAAAGTGTATATTTGTTTTTTTATAGCTTCCTGACTCTAATATAGACTGCTTGAATTATTATCATATACTGAGCCCTAACAGTTAAAGGTTAATCCTGCATCAATTATAGTTAATTAAAACTATATAAAAGTCACAACCTCTTTCACTTACCTCTCTAAAATATATATTTATGTACCCTAAGCATTGGGTTTTATGTTTTATAGAGTATTTGGTAGTGTTGTCGATGTAGTGTCGTTAAATATCACCACATGTTTTACAGTTTGTATGATTATTAATTTCAAATTTAACTCAAAATAGGTGTGTTAAACTAGCAAGAAAAATACCTGCACTTTTCATAAGTATATTATCTATTTTTGTAAATTATTGATACTATCTGACTTCTCATTTACTAGTTGTCGTTATTATTTATTACATTAAATGTATTTTAATAACTCATGTATTTATTATTTTTATTTATTTAGAGATTCACCAAAAACACTTTCTTCATTGAAAAGAATAACACCATTGTAAATTTTCCCATAAAGTAAGTTCAGTGCTAAAATTTCATATTATTTATAGGTTTAAAAAAAAAGTTTCTTTTGTCCTGTGTCTTAAAAAAAGTTATACTATTGTTTACTTTTATTAAATAGTATTTTTGATATATGATTCCGTATAGGGTCAGTTGGAGTATGCAATTAAAAAAAATAGGATAATTAGCTTTGAAAAAAACTTATTAATTTAACTACTATTTGAAAATTCTATATACAAAAAATGCACAAATTTTTAAGAATATCTTTAACACTGGATTAAGTTTTTTTAAATAGTATAATAGAGATAAATTAAGTAGATTTCTCTAGGCTAATATTTTCTGGAATAATTTCTTATTCAGGAAGTTAAGAAATTTTTAATAAGTACAATTAAGTAAAAATACTATTTATTCAATATAAATTTTTAAATTGAAAGTTATATAAGTAATAATACAAAAAACCCACCTGCACATTAATATACTACAATAAATATTTCTAATACTTATTAATATGTTTTCTTCATGCTATAAATTAATTTTTGATTATTATTTTGCAGAAATGTGGACTTTACGGAGATCTTTCAGCCAGAACAAAGAGACAAGAAGCATGCCATTTATGATCTGATTGCAAATATTGTACACGATGGTGAACCAGGTCCAGGCAAAGGAACATATCGTACACATATACTTCATAGAGTAAGTAGTCCCTTAATTAATAAAATAACAACATGTAATTCCATATAACACACTTGAGTTTCTTTCACTAGGTATCTTGTATTTAAAAAAAGAGTGAACATCCAGAATCTTGATATAATACTTGATTTGTCAAGGTTTTTTCACTCAGGGATCCATTGTTAGCATCTCTGTTAGCAAATTGACCTGCCAAACCGGTCAAAAGCTCATAAGTATCGTTTAACCTTGCTCATTACCTAAAACTATACATTGGCAGCAGAATATATATGACATATCCTACTAGATTAGTTGCTAATATTTTTTTTTTTAAATGATAAAATTTGTAAAGAAGAGCAACTAAAATTTTGTACTAGCAATTTCTAAAATTATACCACTTTATCATTTACAATATTTTATCTACAAATAAAACATATATGAAATGTAACTATATAAAACAATTTAAACAACACTATAAACAAACACTCCCCTTTAATAGTGATTGGAAATGGTCCTCTTAAATACATTTTTTTTTGTATCGCATAAGTCACAGCAATAAACTACCATTGTTAGAAAAAAAATAGTGACAAATTTTAACGTTCACCATGCTGACCTACTTAACTGCAATTAAAACAGTATGAAATACAAGATAACAGGAGTTTGAGGAAAGTTCATCAAGTAATTCTTTACTCTTATTTATCCTGTATAAGTTCTGTAATTTAAATTTCCTAAAAGGGGTAAACACAATATTTTGACATTCTTTAGTTCTTGTAACAGGTCAAGAAATTCTGATACTCTGATTTTATATGAAAGTTTTAAACTGTTTAACAAAAAACTGCATTTGACATGACTTTTAATGAGGTCACAAACTTACCTTTTAGGGTTCTGGAAAATGGTATGAGATGCAAGATTTGCATGTTACTGAGATTCTCCCTCCTATGATTACTTTATCAGAAGCATATATTCAGGTAAAAATTTTTCGATCATGTTAATCATGCATTAAATAAATGAACAAATGTATTCTAGGGAGACCTTCAATATGTTAAGGATCTTAGGTTGTTGCAGGAAGCAGTTCATCAGTCCCACTGTACAATGTACATGCTCATGTGCTGGGAACTTGTTTGTGCTTGTGTAAAAATAATATATACTTGTGCTAACTCAATTTACTGCTAAAAAATTTTGTATTTAAATATTTTCCTTATCGGCATAAAGGGGAAATATATTGTTGGTACATATATTAATGAATCTGAATCTCTTTGCAAAAAAATAAGCACATATTAATTAGTTAACTGCTTTTAAATAATCTTTGTTATTTGTTTTTAAATTAAAATTTATTATTTGAAAAAAAAAGTTGTGTTTTCTAAATATATACAATATTAAAATGATATAATGTGGGTATTATAATAGGTATTTTGGTGTTAGCTCATGATTTTTTGATGAAAGAAGCTTCATTGAACTATTCTAGTTATATTATTCTGGTTATTATAATTATTCTGTTTATAACAATCTTATTAATGACAATTGATTGGAGCATAACAAAAAGGTGGTTTCTTGAATCTTCCATAGATCTTGATGTTACAATGTCTTGCTTGTAACATTAAAGAAAACTTCTTTAACAAACATGTAATAATACAATGGAAAGTTAATATAGTACTGCATTACTAGTTATCGTAATCACTAACCATCGGGTAATGGAAGAAGTACTAAATGTTTTTCTTACTAATAGTTGTTCAATTAACCATTTCTCATATTTGAAAAAATTTCACATTTTCTCCCTCGTTTTTTTATTTATCAGTTGCGTTGGGTGACACTTCCTGTATTAGTTAAGTTATTGTGGTTGCAATTTACAAATTATTTTTTCTTTATATGTGAAAGTGTATGTTGTGATGTTTCAATGACATTCTTGTATTTAAATTAAGTTTATTAATTTGGTATTTTAGATATGGGAAAGAAAATCAGAAGAATCATTATCAAAAAATGGAAGCTGAAGTTTTCCACTGACTCATATGTAAATAAGTTTCTTTCTTGGTGGTTTGAAAGATGTATTGAATGACCTAATAAAATAACACAAACTTTATTAATTGATTTTTTTTTCTCTTCAAAACAGGTTAATTGTTTTCCCAAGTTTCATAATTTTTCTTTTATACCTTCCTTTTGCTATCTATCAGTCTTGCATTATTTTTGTTTTCTGCTTGTACAGTAAAACTTCTCGGGAGCGACCACCCTCGGTTCTGAGGAAAATGGGTTGTTGAGGGAAGGGCTTGTCGGTTTGAGAAGTATCATCACTGAGCTGCTTAAAAAGTTAAAATCGTTTTTGTTGTTGTTGTAAATAACGGTTCAGTTGTCAAAATTAAGAAAAGTATACAATCTTTATTTTACTTATTTATTTTAATTATATCCAAAAATAAGGTTGTATTTTTTTTTACAATAATACATATTTAAATTACAATAAATAAGAGGTAATTTCTACTTGTTCCATTTTTTCCCCTTTATTTTTCGGAAAGTGAATCTTTTTCCAATTTGTTATTTTTATTAATTTCTGAAAAAATACTATTTATTGATTGTCTTTCGTGCTTCGCAAATTTAACATTTTAAAGGTTTGATGGCCCGTTGAATGATTTCATCAGGTAAATCCCCCCCCCCCCCCTTACTAGACACTAACAACCCCCTAACCCCCCTCCCTCCATAAACATGAGATCGCCAATCAATAGAAACTGTCCATTCACAAGACTTTGCAATGGTATTTTCCCCATTGTTTGAGGTTCTTAAGTTTGCCATCAGCGAAAAATGTATTCAATTAAATAACTGCAAAATTTAATGCTCATTTAAAAAGCATAGGAGGCCATTTTTATTAGAATTAAATCACCATTGCCATTCGCAACAATCGCTCGAGAAATTTTAATTCTTTTAGACAATAAATTAAAATAAATTTATTTTTGCGACATCGATCAGTTTGAAATGACGTCAAATATATTTCACTACGAGATTCTTTGTATGTTGACATGAAATATTTTTATTCTATTTAAAAGCGAGGAAATATTATTACATATTTATTCTTTGAAATATAAAATGATTTTTGCAAATGATAAGTAATAATTATTGAATTTTTTAAATAAAATAAATGAAACTAGCCAAATGTAGCATGGTAATGTTTAATATAGAATTAATGCTGTGTTTGGTGCCTTTTTACTTGTTAAACACAACTGTTGTGTGGAAGCGGGTTAAGTGACAGATTCTGTTACAAACCTACTTGTTTTTTAAGGTTGTGTTGGCAAATTATTTTTTTCAAGGTTTTTGTTACAAGGTTTTAATTGTTTGTCGCAATTTTGTTAGTTTTTATTTTAATTGATCCACAAGATTTATTTAATTGCTGGTCAATGATCTAAATTTTAAAAAAGGCTTTTATTTTAGCTTAAATATTTATTCAGAGGATATACAATAAGTACATTTTTGTTTGTTATCTCCTGTATTTGTGGCACTGTACTCCTAAAATAACTCCATAAAACTCCTGAATTTTACTATTAAAAATACAGTATGAACCCTGTAAAGATGAACTAAAGGTATTTTCTTATCCTGTTAAGCTTTGAACAAATGCTTTAAAAAAATACTTCTTATGAAATAAACAAATCTTATAATCCTCCTTGAAGTTCACAAGTGAAATTTCAAGGAATTAGAAAGGTAAGATTTTTTAAGGATTTGTTTTATGAAATTGTGAGTAAATGTTTGAAAAAAAATTCGAAGTTTAATTGGCAATTATAACTAAACTGAAAAGGTTGCATTTTAAGTGGTTTTTTAAAAAAATATTGTCTCCTAAATTATCTTCCATTTTGTGTCATTAGTGATATTTTAAATATATTTTACGCTAATGGAATGCAAAAATATCTCTGACCGTCAATATTAAATTTGGTTGACCTTATATGAATCGGTTTTTATACAAAAGACGTCATAACTTTGACTGTGGTGATTTACACCCTTTTAACAAAAGTAATTAATACGTTTTGGCATTCTCCTGGAGTTCCCTTTAACTGGGTAACCACTTTCTTTAAAGATTTGACTGTGATAACCTTTTATAAGGGAATTAAAAAGGATTTAGATAAGGAGTGTTTTATAAAAAAAAAATTAATCTTATTTTCTGAAAAGATAAAGTATTTAACTTTCCTGATTTTTTTTATTGAATTCTTGAAATAACTTCTAAGGTCTAATCTTTCATTAGACGACATTGCTTATGAAGCCAGCAGTAATTTATAAGTATTTTACTTTAAATTTACTTTGTATAACATAATATTAGTTTGGTTGTTAAATTAGTGTTTTTTTTCCTATTGAAATTCTAGAAAATTGAAGGAAAAAAAAATATTAACCCTTTTCTTTTTTGGTTGGGGCTCTATGTTTTTCATTATAATACAACTGCAAAAAAGCTTGTTGTTTACAAAACACCTTTCAATTTTATTATTATTTTTTTCAAATATATTTTACTCTGCTTACGTTATGGAGCAGGAGTTTTAGTACATAATATTATAATTTAAATTATCAATTTATAAGGCCCCAGACCCGAAAGGGTTAAATATTTCATAACTTTCGTAAGATTTCAATTCTGAAAGTAGAGGTTTGGGGCTACATAGGAAAATCGAAGATGCATACTTTGGACATAAATCTTCTAACTCCCTGCCAAAAGAAACTGTTTGTCAGAGAGAGAATTGTCTTCTTTGCCGATGTCAGCTTTAATGTATTTTGTTTACCGTATTTACTACATGAAGGGTGTATTTGCAACAGACACATTCTCTAAAGCATAACCTAAGATATAGAGTCCGACCCGTTCATTGGCGATTTTGTCAAATTGAATTTAACATTATTAAAAGTCGCAAATAAACATTCTAGACCCTATGTCTTATTTATACTTTGGAGAATAGGAGTTTTGCAACTACACCCGTCATATATTGTATTTTTATTAGAATATATAATATGAGTTTTAATAAAAATTTCAATGACTGAGTTAACTTACACTATTATAGACTTAAATCCATATCTATCTATCCGCTCTTTTTCAGTGTTTCTTATAACTTCTTAAGTTGGAAGAAAGAAAAAAAATCGGCATCCAAATAATTTTGGGCTAGTCGATCACACTAGCCCAAACTACGTATATCGAAAGGCCTCGATCTCTGAGAAAAGTCCATCAAAACAAGTAGGTTTGTAACAGAATCTGTCACTTAACCCGCTTCCACACAACAATTGTGTTTAACAGGTAAAAAGGCGACAAACACAGCATTGATATTCTATAGTAAACATTTGCATGCTATAAATGTGGCTAGTTTCATTTATTTTATTTCGAAAATTCAATAATTATTACTTATCATTTTCAAAAATTAATTTATATTTCAAAGAATAAATATGTAATATTCCTTTTTTAAATAGAATTAAAACATTTCATGTCAACGTACAAAAAATCTCGTAGTGAAATATATTTGACATTTCAAACTGATCGGTGCCGCAAAAATAAATTTATTGTCTAAAAGAATTAAAGTTTCTCGAGCGATTGTTGCGAATGGCAATGGTGATTAAATTCTAATAAAAATGTCTTCCTATGGTTTTTAAATGAGCATTAAATTTTGCAGTTTTTTAAATAATTGAAGTACTTCAAATTCTTTTCTGAAATTTTCAATGTATTCTAATTTCGATGCGCTGAATTTTTTGACGTATCACACTTGACTGTAGCATTTGTAGTTTGGTCTATGAAAGTGGGTGACCGACAGACAGACGGACTGAACGATTATAATACCTTCCACTTTTTTCGTTATAAACGTAGTGTGGAAGCTAATAAAAGCAGAAAGTTTTGAAGGTTCGCGGCATTGCTGCAATTGCTCACAACAAGGCAGGCGGCAGAGGAAGTCACTAAGGAAACGGAAGTTAGCACCTCCTCTCTGTTAAAGCACGAAGCTGTGTGGTCATTTTGCAAAACACATCAAGAAAAACGGTAAGTGGTTTAGATTCTTTTATTATTAACAATATCATGTACCTCACAGATAGCGGGCTAGGAAGCCCATCGGTAAAGCGCTTGCCCTGCATGCGAAAGGTCCCAGGTTCGGATCCGACGTAACCAAAAAATAACTGCCGACCTATGAACAGTCCGTGCAGCTGACGTCCGAAAAAAAACCCCGTGTGGGGAAGTGCACGTTAAATGTGCTCCAAATGTCGCCCTTAGAAGTTGCGTTGGGTGCCTACTAGGTATAGGCTTGTCACTTGACTGTGGTTGTAACTTATGACGCCCGTCGCCAATAGCTCTAGTGCGATGATAATTCAAAAACCTAACCCCACATGTAGCACAAGACATCGTGAAGCAACATCATTTTTATAACGTTCAAGTTTTATTCTTTGAAAATCCGTCGGAACTTAATTTTACTTTAATTAAAAATTTAGCTTCTTTATCACGTTGTCCAAATTACGTTTTTTTTTTAAGAATAAAGTCTCGTTTGTAAGACGTTAAAAGGACGATTTGAACGCAATTTCCTCTTGTCAGCTCTCCAATATTAAAATAAACCTTAGTTTTTAATTAACTTTAGTTTTTAATTTAACTTTAGCTCAAAATAAACTGTTGTTAGAAGTAACGTATTTTAACTTATATGTAAAGGGCAAACGAATGTATTGTTACGTAGTTTAAATTTTACAAATTGCATGTTCCGAGGTTTTTGAAGACGGTTTCGGAAGCCGTCGCTTCGTCAGGTGCGCAACTATGGGGAATGGGATTCAAACTTCTCTCTCTCTCTCTCCCCCCCCCCCCCTCTCATTCCCAAACCCATTACCGATATTGTGGTCATTTTTTATTGCTAAACGCTTTTGCAATTATAATTTTATTAATTACATCAATTAATTATATAGGCAATATCAATTATTTTAATAAATTACATTCATTGGTTTAATTGCATTTTAATCGATGTTTTTGGAATTGTTTTCATCTTTAAAATACTATTAAATTCTTTTCCGAGCTGACAAACACTTTCTCATTCATAACCATAACAACAAGTACTTATCAAGCGAACTATTCAAGCAAGTATCCACTGCTCTTAAAACTAAATTTTCTCCGCTTTTATTTAACTAACCCTGACAAACCAAACAAACTATCATTATAGTTTACACATGCAAATCTGATCTTGACGGAACTATCAGTTCCAAATGATGCACATATAAGTTAAAGTACAAATATAGTTGTACCTTAAATGCACACAGGTCAATGAATTGAATGGTTACCCCCCCTTTCTGGTTTATACTATCTAAAGCTATATAGTATAACTAACATTATAAACCAAGATATTGGCGTTTGGCGTACGCATTTGTTTGTCCTTTTGAATAATCCCCGCTTTGTGTAGCTAGCAATGTTTTATCTGATTACTCTTCTAATACTACATATAGTTATCGTAGGAGTGTAGGACTATATTTACTAATGTCTCAGATGTAAAGTGATTTGAAAAATAATTCCTCCAGTAAGAAAACATATTTTGATATAAAATAAAAAATATCTTGATTCAATCTTTTTATGAATTGAATCTTTTATATATTTAAGATATAAGCAGAAAATTATCTTACAAGGAAAAATTTCCGAACATATGTTGTCTAGGTTTTAGTTTCTTTTGTTTACGCATTATAAAATATTTATTATACATTAACAAGGTTGGTATACTTTAAAAAATACATTACGATTAATTGTTGAAACTTATTAGCAGTTTTCATGTGTAGCCAAAAAAATAATGACACACAAAAATTTAAAATATTTAAATTCAAACTCTTTACGGTCCAATGAGTAATGTGTTTTGGACCGGAAAATGTCAGGGAAATCTTCCTTTTGGGACTGGAAAACCTGGAAAAATGATTAGATTTTGAAATATCCATGTGTTTGTTTAGTTAGATGATTGTAATTATTACATTCTTAAGACTACTGCAAAACAAAAATATTAATTTTATAAAAAATGTTTCATCAAGTCACCGTAAGTTTACCTCCCCCTTTTTTGAGTAGACACCCTGACAAAGGGACCGTTTTGTTTCTAATTCTCTTTGTAATAAATTGTTTAAATATAAGTTAACACATAATTTTTATTCATTTTTGAAAGGAATATCATTATCGAATCCTTAGTTGTACGGCGGCTGGGCAGTTTTAGAAGTGAAAGGGTTAATCAATTTGAAATAAAAAAAATCGTACCTTATTTCTGTACTTCATAAACTATTTTTAGAAGTTAATTAGGAAAAACTAAATAAAAATTTTATTAAACGCCACGTAAAGTTAGTTCGCTATTCGTTAACTCGATATTTTTTTTAAAGAAAATTCAGATGATGTACGTGTGCATTGAACAAGAAATGAAAACGTCCATTAAAAACTTGCATTTAAATATGACACGCGTCTGTTGTAGTTGTATAATAAGGGGTCAGCCTTTTCCAGTTTTGTATATTTATATTTTGTTGACACTAGCTTTCTTATTTCAGAGTCAAATAACGTTGACTTTTATGCAATGTAAAAATTAAATTCTGAAATAGGATACTCACAAAAAAAATGACTAAGCAAATTTGATTTAAATATTACAGCCATGGAAAAAAAAGAAAACTGCTTTATCTAAACTAGTTTTGAGTAAAGGAACCATTACCGAATAGAATTTTAAAAAAAATTTGGTAAGAAATTAACTGAAAATGTAGAAAAACTTATATTTATTATCCTTCTGCACACTTTGCATCTCTGATTAGTGCAACGGTAATATATTCGATATCTAACCCGAGCCTCTTTCAAGACTACTATTTGAGGTAAAATGATCTCTTAAGCATAAATAAAATTATATATATTGTTCCTTCATGCTTTTATGACAATGTGATGGTAATACAAGTTTTATGGAAATGAATGAACTTAGGACCGACACTTTAAAAATTTCCTACTTGTTTAACTAACCCTGTCAAACCAAACAAACTATCATTATAGTTTACACATGCAAATCTGATCTTGAGTGAACTATCATTTCCAAATGATGCCCATATAAGCGTTAAAGTATAAATGTAGAAATTGTAATTGTAGATGTAAGAAATTCAATAAAAAATTATTATCTTGTTAAAAGCAATGTTTTTATAAGTATTCCGAAATATCTAATTGTGGTTACAATTTCCTTTTTTCTTGTTCTAACAATTCCAAAATTTCAACGATGACTACTTGCATTATTCCTAATTTCTGTCTGGACTTTATTTAAGTCATACATTCCTAAATTTGATGCGTTGCGGCCTGAAGAATATTCCCACCCAGCACCTCAAAAAACATAAAATAATAATTATATTTTAATTATTATCCAACCTCTCCCCAAACAGATTGTTGGCATTCGCACTTGACCACAGTTCAAACTTATGAGGCCCTTTCCCAGTAGTCCGTGTGTAGTTCCAGTGCGACGTGAATTAAACCAAGCCGAATCTTTCCCATAATGGGCTAACTCTCTAAGTGAAGATACATCGGGCCAGATGTGCGTACTATTCTGATGAAGCAGGATCTCCGTTCTGCGAAACATGCCAATTTTTACACAAAACTATTGTCACCAAGAATCAACATTGTTTTCTTCATGTATCTTCATGTACTTGGCGCAAAGTTGTGGATATTCTTTCAATAATTTTCGGAAGTGAAATCGTTGTGATTTTAAGGGGGCTATGTATCTGTAACCTCTGCACCTAACAAATCGAAAACGTCTGGGAAGCTCTGATTTTAGGGATTACGTATGTAAATAGAAATGCAAATTTGACTCCAATAATTCTATAGCGTGAACAGTTTGTGCGATAAGGCAGACATCCATGTACACAAACTGAGGCGCCTCTAAGAAAATCTATCTTCATATCGGAGGTGACCTTATCATCTCTGAAAATTGCTTTATCTATTCCCATGGTATCGACTTTCATATCTGAAAAGTTTTTTGGCAAAAGTGCATCACATCGTTAAAATGATTAGAACTTTTAATGAATAGTATGAAGCATGTATCACTGATCGTTAAGTGTGTTTGGTGAACATAATTTTTGTTTAGATAATGTAAATACAATTTAAGTATAAACTAATAACTTTCCCAATAATAATTTAGAATATGCGTTTTGTACCATTTTTGGCCGCCAGACGTTTGCATTTTAATAGATGTAGATATTTTGTCTTGCAGAAATGTTTGTCCAATGCTCGATAATTTTATTGAAGAAAAAATTAGACAAATTTAAATTTTCAGAACATTCAAATAAGCTACCATACTTTCTATTAGTCTAATTATGGCAGGTCATTTCGCTATCCCCCAATAAAAATGAAAAATGTAATGAAAGTGAGTAAATTTATAACGTTTTTTTATGCATAGTTTTTGTATACATTGCATTGTTTTGTACAATTTTTGGTAGCAAACATACGGAATCTTGTTAATGAGATGATACTTTGATTTCGAAATTTTAATAAATCACGCGAATTTATTCTTAATGTGAATATGTCAGTGGAAAAATCAGTGGCATTACTTTTATGGTTGAATTATATCTTACCGAAAATTAAATTTCCAATATAATATTGTCTTCAAAAATTTTATTTTCCAATATTCGTCTATTTGCAAAGCATCGTTGAAGTTATAAATTCAGAACTGCTACTTCGAACAGCTTTCGCCCACGATTTCAATTCCTTTAAAACAAAGTTTACTTTAAAAAGCATTAATTTCTTTAATTTGGGTCGTCCATAAATTACGTGACTTGTTTAGTTTTTGTACGCATTAAATTTGCTAAAAGTATTTATTTTACAATGTTTTAAAATTAATTTCTTGTATTGAAAAAAAATATGTCTCGTTACTTAATTAGATTTTTTAAAGAAATATTCATTTAGGTTTGCGGGCATTAATGTTTTACTAATTTAGCGCGTTAGCGTTTTCTGTTTTCATCCATTGTTTTTCATGCAATGAAGACGGGACTTCGTTTAAGTCCCGAAACGGCTGTATGCTTTTTAAGATATTTTAATCTTTCTTTTGTGTTTGTATGTGATGCTTTTTTAAACTTTTAAAGAGATGAAACTGATCCAGATTTTTAAAAAAATTAGAAAATCAATTCTTTGGGCAACCATGACAGCTTCTACTAAGTCAACTCTTTTATCAGATGATGTGCTGGGTTGCTGCGTTGGTCAGTACAACCACTAGAGGCATTTAGCGATCCCCAAGGGATTTGATTGAATTTTTTGGTGCTGACGTTAAAATTGAATGATATAACTTAAATTTAGAGTATTTGGAAGGATTGAGTGCTATTTAGAATTCACAAGCTTTATAAAAATTAGCTATTGCAATTGGAATGTTAAGATCTTAATAATTTTAATATGTATATGACCTTATACAAATAACGTAGCTGAAATTGTAAACCAATTAACTTAGAATGTTGTTGAGTGAGTAAGAATAATAAAAGGTATATTCGCTTCAGGGTTCGTACGCCTCCTGAAAAACTCCTGAATTTCATCTTTTTTTAAGGGCCCTTATAACTCCTGAAATTTGTGTCTCAACTCCTGATATTTTTTCTCCCTTTCCTGAAAAATTTTAAGACACGAATAATTTTTCTCCTTTATCTGCCGTTTTTCTCCCGTATTTTATCAGGGTGTCTACAGGTTGAAATAGTCATAAAATTAGAGCAAAGTTCAGAAAATTTTAAAAAATCGCCAAAAAAGGCGATTTTGTTTCCCAAAAAAGGGGTTTAGCTTTTACACCGAAACCTCAAGTTTAAAACAACATTTACACCCCTTGTTTCCTTCATTATCGGTCTATATCAATAAAAACTAAAGTAAATTTCAATAAGGAACAAGTTCAAATAATAAGTTTTAATAATAAACACAAAATAATTAATTAAAAGTTGAAGTTGAAATATGATTGCACTAATATGTCTTCAAATATCGGCCACCGATCAGTGTAATCCCCCACTAAAAGATGATCATCTTCACCTGACCAGATACGCAGTCAAATAATGCTTCCTGGTTCACTTTTTTTGCTGCCTAGTAATTTTCACAAAATCCACTGATGACGTCGCATTGGCAGTTCTTGGGTTATGTTGATCCAAAGAGTGTCTTGTTATTTTTTTTTAGCTCCGGTTCATTCCAAGTTGGACCAACCAGAGTATTTTTTTTTCTGATCAAGTGTGCGTGACCTTGTGATCACAGGAATAGCTTGAATGTTAAGTGGGAATAAGACCGAATGACCGCGGGTCTCCAAACCAAAATGCCCCTTTGTTAATCCAATGAAGAAAAAAAAGTGATTTTCTTAGCCACATTTCTCCGGCTTTATTGAATAGTTTTACAAACTTTTTTATATTATAAATGTAGCTGACTTGCAGGGCTCTATAATCCCATTTTTTGAAATTGTTTCGAATATATATATATATTTTTCAATAATTTTACAACAAAATATTTAAACTGATTTCAAAAAGTGGTATTTTTGAGATCTATATGTCAGCTACATTTATTATATACAAAAACAGTTTGTAAAAATATTAAATACAGCCGTAGAAATGTTTCTTAGACGATCACCTTTTTCCATTTGATTAACAAATGGACACTTTGGTTTGGAGACCCGCGGCCGTTCGAACTTATTCCTTCTTAAAAGATTTTTTTGTGTACGTTTAAAACTTATTTTTACGCATTTTTCTACTTTGGCTGTAATGGGGTTTCTGATTTTAGATAGGTTTTTAGTTAATAAAAAAAATGGAGGATCGGCTTATACATGTTTTATATATTCAGATTTTATGTTAGTAATTTCTAGTCCTGAATTTTTCTGGAAAAGGGCTTGAATTTGAATTGTATTGCATCAAGTATTTTGTAGTTTGTCTTTGTAAATTTTTTTAACGGATTGATTATTTAAACGGTTATAAGATTTTCTGAAAAAGGTCAAGAGAGAAACTAGATTTGACAAATCTGGTAGACCCCCTTTTTATTCGGAATAAGTCTACTGCGCATGCGTAGTAGAAAAACAGAGCTAGACCAATACGATAATAAACAAACATATTCAAATTTATTCCGCAATACCTCCTGAATTTACATCTTTGCACTCCTGAAAGACTCATCAGAAACTCCTGAATTTCACTATCATAGATAGAGTACGAACCAGACAAATGCATTAATTGCAAGATTTTTCTTTATTGTGAAGATTTCATGGTACTACGAAAACAAATATTTTGCCTAATATATTTGTCAGAATTATTTGATTTATCTTTTACACCTTTTTGAACAATGTCCATGCATTGAAATTTTTATTTATAGTACACAGATAAACATATTGACATGTAGTTTTTACATAAAAGATTTGCCTTTACGTCCTTCGTGCATAGGTGTTGACAAGGGATAAGTGGTCACGTTGAGTTTTAGCTCAGTGGATACATGACTGTCGCTAAGCCTGTTTAGATAGACACGAAGCCATTCAAGGGAGAGTTTGCATTTTCAAGTTGAAGTACAAATGTTCCAGAGAAGATACGTGGCAATAGTCACGTATAGCCTCTTTTTTAATGACATTCATAGAAGTTATCATATTTTAGTTTAGGGTTAATGTATCTTAAACAGATGCAAATTTCTAATGTATATTTTGTTCTATTTTACACTATTGCTTCAATTTTATTTTGAATCCGTTACGAATGTGTTGTTATCTTACCAATAGAGCCGTCATCAATTTGAAATACTTCGATGTTAAATTCTTAATTTAAAAGCAACTAAAATATACCTTGAATAAGGAACTTGTGTCAAAATCTGTCGTATTCCCAGTATGCGCTCCGTCCTCTTTTACCACGTTGTATAAAGTTGCAAGTCAGCTTTCTTATTTGCACCAATAACAAATTGCGCAGTTTTGCACAAATTGCGTTAACTTTACCAACCATGGTTTCAATCCCAAAACCCTCTCACTAACGCTGCTGGACCATCTGCTAGCACTAAACGAAAAGGCTTTACTATTTCACCGATGGACAGTGCTTTTACGAAGGCTTCATTCCAAATGATACCGCAATCTCAAAAGCAAATCTGATTTTCTATATCGAATCGCGCATAATTTGTGATCGCAGAGATCTACTACTTCCTCGGTCTGTTGTGTGTTAGTCAGAGGAGTTTCCCGACCCATTTATGATATCAAGTAAATATAGTATGCGGGATGATAGGATATCGGCTCCCCCATCATCGCGCTTTGTGATAGCTTTACTATTGCTTCTTGAATCAACTTGGATTTTCGAGTTAATATTTAACAGATTTTTAAATATTTTGGCTTATTTTTTAAAAAAACTAACAACTACCCATTTGTGAAAACTGTATAGATTAAAATCCTTGCAACTTTTTAAACTTTAAGTTTTTATTATTTTTTTAATGAAACTTAAATTCGTCCTAGATAAATTGTTCAATACTATGGCCTTTGATTTTTTTTATAAAGAGAGAAGTGAGTTTTTTTTAAAAAAAACTGTGACAAAATTAAAAAAAACCCTTAAAGATAGGAGATTCGAGGTCACTATAAAACTGTTTTTAGAATTTTTCATTCTATATTAAAAAAAATTAAACATCATTTTCTAAAGTTCTTAACTCTAAAAACACTCTTTGGCAACAACCATTTAAATTTAATTTGTTACTCTTGGATTTCGATTGGTTAAGAAGTACTAAGTGGTTTATAATTAAAAGAAATAATCTTTAAATTCGTTCTTTTATATTTATTTGGGTTTTTCATGTTTAACAGTAAATTTGTTTTTCGATGATTGATGTATACTTTTTAAAATATATTTTTGGTTTCACGTTAACATTTTTGGCTTGGTTTCTAATCTATAATTTTTTCACAGTATTATAGTTGGTATACATGACAAATTACGCGGATTTTTTTTTGAAAAGTCTATTGTATAAACTGTAATCTCTTAAATGTAATATGTAAATTTAACTAAAGGTTTAATATCTTTATTGTAATGTTTTAAAATAAAAAAATAACTTTTATCATTCAGTACTTAATGAGACATTTATTATTGCCGACATTTATTAGTTATATATCCTCATTTTTTTGCGATATAAATTACTGATTTAAAAGTAAAATTTTAGAAGGAGCTATATATGACTATTAAGTTGTGGAACATATTGAGCAGTCGTGATGTATATAGAGTAGATAAAAAAACCCAGACCTACTCAGCTTTATTTATGCTTACATAGTATTTTATAGAAGACTTCGAATCAGCAGTTAAAAGAAGGATATAAGAGTATAGGCAATAGCATTTCACTCTTTTCCTTCTACATTCTGCTGATTCACTTAATTGTTAAAGGAATTAAAAAAAAAAAAACTTCAGCTGTTCGAAAGCTTTTGTTTTCTTCAAAATCCCAGGTCACAGGACGAAGCGAATTTTGCGGACGGAAAAGGAAAAACTCTTGTGTTCCGGTCAGCAGCGGAAACGGCACAGTTGGCAAAGGCACCCTTCAGAAAGGCACAAAATTTGAAAACCATTGTTCGTAAAATAATAATAATGATAACGGTACCGACGACAATAATAACAACAAACAACGATAACAATAATAACAATAACAGCAATTAATAATAGTTTTCGTTGTGCTGCACTACATCAATCATTATGGTTACGTTTCGTTATGATACAGGTACTAGGAACTCGTGTATATTATTTTAAGGCTATGTTTTTTTCGGTTTTCAGCAATACCTTTAAAACCAAAAGTATTCTATGGCAGCTACCCTTTGCGCTTGCGACATTTTCTCGGAAACCTTATTATAACAGTGAAGTACTAGAAACTCGTGTACTGGGAACTCAAATGTGAAGTCCGTAGCTCATTTAGTTCGAGCTGTAGAGTAGTTTCAGACAGACAGACATACTACCAACTAGTGTTCGTAAGAAATTTTTTTTAGAAATCGGCACGCTCCAAAACGGTTAAAAAACACATCTCCATTTCAGATTTTCGACCCCCATACCAATACTTTCATTACCGTATATTTCATATTGGTTAATTTTAAGTAAATAAAAGTCAAGTAGAAAATTAGTTGTAATGTTTTGTTGTTGGTCCAAAGTTGCCCCAATCTTACGTTAATCGATAGTGATGAAATAAACGTTTATTTCACAAACCGTTTAAGAATCCCTCAAAACTTCTTACTACGCCTAGTATTAAGTTGTAATAAGCCTTCACTTCTTATCACTCATGTCCTCTCGAATTTTCCGGAATATTCTAGTTAAAACTTTTGTTTAACGGAGTGACGAATCGTTGTAACATTCATGCAGGTTTGTATAGTGGTTAGGAAGACGTGTAGAAACTACATTGATAAAGAATTCTTCAAATAGACACTCTAAGTTGCTCTGCCATTGATTGCCAGTGTCAATTCTGCCTCGAAGAGTGCAGTTTTTAGCAGATAATCTCACGTTCCCAAGTAAAGTAAGGGCCTTGTGAAATTTAATTATATAAGTTAGGTTCGTATGTTTTCTGCTAAGCATCGTTCTTGGGAAATTCATAAGAAATACCTCTGAATCTTGGACTTGAAGATTTTTTTATTTGCCAGTGTCAGGATCGAAGGGCATAACTTTCAATGTCCCGATCTCGAGAAGCCCAAGAAAGCATTTTCATGCATCAGTTATTAGGGTGATCAAGATGTTTATATGGCTAAGTGTTAAAAGACTGCTAAAAACTTCTTTACATATTTACCAATTATTTCTGTCAAACGTTTATGAAAAATCATGAAGACATTTCAAGTAAAGTAAGTTTTTCCATTTTTTTTATAATATTCAATGATCTATATAGAGGACAAAAAAAAACCATGTTTATGAATTATTTACGATTAAAAATAACATAATTTTTACCGAACCGTAACATCAATTATTTGGAGGGGAACTTAATAATTTTTTTAGGGTTTTTTCCTTATAATTTCCCCTTCATTTGGTAATTAGAAATAGTTTTTTTAAAAAAAATCAATAACATGTTGTGGATAATAAATAAACTGAATTAATTTAAATAAAATTAATATTATAATGAAAAGATTTAAATTTATAATAACTTTACTAAGATAATTTGATAACGTTATTGAAATTTGATTAAAGGTTTTTTACTATTTTATTAATTAAAACATTTTGTCTAAAAATTATCAATCTATAATAATAAAAGAAAGAGTCTGTGTGTGTGTGTGTTTGTCTTCGGATCGTAAAAGACCTACTTATACTGCCCTCAGAAATTCGAAATTTTTAAGATAGATTCCCTTTAATACCAACATGTGCACCTGAGGCTTAGTTTTTTCATATTAGCTTAGTTTTTTCATTTTTAGAGAAAATTCGAATTTTCTGAAAAAAATACTCCACTTTCGTTCAAATCCGATCATTTTTTCTCTTTCCTGATGCCATCGGCTGAAAAAATTAAATAAAACTTTTAACGAAAACATTTAAAATTGAAAATGTTTATTTTATTCTTTTGCCGTTACTTTCAGAAACTACACTGTTAAAAATTTTGTGCTTGGTTTCACCATGATATTGGTTCCTGGTAGCTGCAACGGCTGAATGGTGAAACGTTCCACCATATTATTGGTATTCGGTTGAACCATTTATCAGGTTTTTGTTTCCAAATCCAGAAAAATGGTTCAACCAAACACCGAAAAAAAGGTGAAACATTTCACCATTCATCCGTTGCAGCTACTAGGAACCAATATCATGGTGAAACCATCCAATATCATGGTGAAACCTAGCACCAAATTTTTAACAGTGTAAATTCATTATTTGAAAAATAATTGACATGTTTCAATTGACGTAATTCCGCCAGTCTTCATTCCCGGATTTTAATGTGGGTTTATTTTATGATTTTTTCATTAATTTTTCTGTTGACTGCATGTATGCATATTTAAGCAATAAATGTGTAGTTAAGCTATTACTGAACTATGATGGTTAATAAAGGCCATCGCACTAGAGCTATTAGTGTTTTATGCCTTTATTTTTTCGCCAAATACGTTGCCAAACTCGCCAAATTATTAACTAAAATTCGCCTAATTTATAAATAATTTATAAGCTGGTCGGTTGTTCGAAGGTCATTGTGTTAGAGCTGTATAATGGGTGTGTTTGTAGCTATATCTATTTTCTCGCTAAATTATTTTCCAAAACGCGCCAAATGAGCTAAAAGGTTTTATGTATTTATGAGGGAATTGTGACGACATTTATGAGTGCATTATGAGTCATTTTGGAATTTTAAGGCAATGAAACGGGATTTTATACTTTATAACGAGCGGGAACAATAACATAAGTTTATGATCCTATAATAGGTTATATGGTACACATATTTGGAATCTATTTGATATTTTTTTTATTCCGTGCGAAGAACGGGTATAAATTTGCTAGTTTTTGACATAAAATGTTAGAGGATATTACATTCGATGATATGACATATGATAGAGGATATTATATTTCGAAATTCTTATAAAATTATAAATATTTGGCCAATGTTTGTCTCTCTCATTGGGGCGAACTTGACTCTTTACTGCGCAAATACAGGGACAAAACTAAACTTTACAGGGGGATAAACTAGAAGGGGTTAATTAGGAAAAGTTTATGTCTGAGGATAGGCTCAGTGGCTGTGAAGTATTACGTACTTGCCTCATAAGCCAAAGATTGTGCGCTCTGGCCCCGGCAGAGCCAGCAGATTTTCAGGATGGGAAAAATGGTCGGCACGCATGTCATATGATTATATAGTATGTAAAATATCATTTGAGGACCCATTTGGCTTTGGTTTTGTGGGCAGAATTAAATCTGGGAATACTTTAACATCCACAGAGAGCTCAAATTCATTGCTATCTCAGCTTCAAAATTGGGAGCGATAGCCGCCTAGACCAAAAATGGCTCTCAGTTCTTGAAAATATGCAGAGTCCGCAAAAAGGTTTAATCTGCCAAAAAGCTGCCCCGTTGAAAATAAAAAATGTTTGAGAGTAAAGGCTAAGTATATACCCACGAGACGAGGTCATTTGGAATTTCACCCCAATAATCCGGACTTGAATACGTGGTCAAGTGAACTGTTTATAATAAGACCACCTCCCTTCAAACAGAGGATGAAAATAAAGAAATAAAAGCGCGATTTCCCATCCAATAAAAATTTATTTATATCTGGCCATCCATCGTCGGCAGGCAGTGGCGATAATGGAGCTTGAGGGCCAAAGCGGGTGGAGAAAGAAAAAATGATTGCAGACAGCAAGAAAAAATTCGATCACTGTTTACATGTGTCTTTTAACGGACTGACCTCAAAGTTGCCTATCACTTCACTACCCTCTAGAGCAAGCGTAAACTACGATTGAAATTCGTCTTAGGAACAAAAAGAATATTTTTTGGTGAACAAAAAGTAATTAGAAAAAACCCGAGGAGGAATTGCCCATAATTTCTTCGAAGTTTCGTCCGAATCTTGGTGGTGGTTGGCGTCGTTAGTCGCCGAAGCTCTTGACCTTTGAAGTCTTGGTCTCTTCTTCTTCGTCGTCAACCCTCTTCTTTTCTCAGCATCTCCTTTTGGTGCTCGTCTTCTTGACTTGGTGACGTTGCCCGTCTAGGACTGAAGTCCAAGTTTCGGCATGAGATCGCGTGCAATTTTATTTCTTGGCGAGATGCAATGACTGAGCTTGGATCGAATCCAGGGGAGATACACTGGCCAAACATTTATGTAAGTACACACCTTTTCAGAGATAAATGTATGAATAAAAGGGATATTTGATCAACCCAATAATTCATTGCTACTGTATTGAGGGAAAGATTATTTGTTGAAGGAGTATAAAATATATTTTTTTTAAATAAAGTTAGGTTAGTTGATTGTTTAAATGTATAGTTGAGAATCAGGCAGCAGTTTATTGCCCCTTAATTTCTCTTCATCTAAGCCAAGATGACTTATGTGGTTTTTCAAATAAATTATTAATTTCTATTTAACGATTGCAATTGAGAACAAATTAAGTTATAGATTTAGTATATATGGAATATTACTTTAAATTCATTCTCCCATATTCTACTACTTTATATATTTCTCTACCGGATTAGCTGTATAACTTTTAGCTGTAAAATCTTCATTTTTCAAATATTGTTGATATATTTTTTTCGAGTAGTGCATAGCATTTTAATTTGATTAAAAAGGGGTTTTACTCCGTATTTCCATTCAAATATTTCGTTTTATGCCCCTCAAAGATAATTTACGAGCACGTTCCCCGCATTTACTCCGGACAACTCAAATATCTCCATACCTTATCCGGGATACGAACCCGGGCCCACTTGTTGACAGCGAGGGTCGAAACCACCGAGTATTTGAAGGAAACGATTAGTTACTGCTAAAAGATATAAGGTAGCATAATTTGTTTTGTATAAATTAAAAGCTAAAAATATTTTGTAACTTTTGTTGAAATTAGTTGACTAAAATAAGCACTAAATTGCTCATTCAATCGTCTAATCAATGGACTAAATCGTCCATTTAAGTCTGTTTGAAACAAATAATTCTGCCATTAAAAAATTAAGTGTGAACAAATAGTGGATGGTTATTTGCAATTATATTAAGAAAACAACAAGAAGTTCTAAAAGAACTAAAATAGCCTACTTTACTATTACTTAAAATGTTTATTGAAATTCTTTTTGGAAAACAAGTAGGTTTGTAACAGT
This sequence comes from Oedothorax gibbosus, assembly GCA_019343175.1. Taxonomy (NCBI): domain Eukaryota; kingdom Metazoa; phylum Arthropoda; class Arachnida; order Araneae; family Linyphiidae; genus Oedothorax; species Oedothorax gibbosus. Next base: position 17,006,033 of record CM033272.1, read on the forward strand.
AACTGTTACCTATAACCGCTTAATAACATAACCATTGGACACTACAAATTAGGAAAAATTGCTTTATTTGGTTTAAGCGATTGAGCAGTGCAACGTTACTATTTCTCCATGGGCATCGGCTTTAGTTCATTTAGCAGCGCGTTAGCGTGCGGGACCCGAATTTGGGACCTATCGCATGCAAAGCCAACGCCTTTACCGACTGGGCTCCCCAGCCCTGTCGAGTGGTCGAATATGGAGTGGAATGTTTACCACATTTTGGGCATTTTCGGGTGTACGAAGGGAAATAGAAACTGGCCATTATATCATAGCTATTCTGGCAATTTTAACAGGGCTATTGGAAAGCCCTCTAATTCCTAGGGATCTGGATACAAATGGACTATTTTTTTTAATTGATGCTGATATTAGAATGGAAGGAAAATATAATATTCTGACGGAGTGCTGGGCAGTGGAGAGGGTATTAATTAGTAAAAATTAAAAGTTTACATTAAAAAAACAATCACCGTTAGTAAGGGTACACCCGTGCAACGCCGGGTTTATAAAGCTAGTTCTTATATAAGTGTCGACATAAAAAATCTGTAAAAATCTGATATTTTTGCAATATTTAGTGACAATAACAAAACATGAAGCAACTCCAAATAGCATTTATAAATGAAGAAATTTAAATAAAAAATCTAACCCTTTTTATCTTACAATTTCTAATCGCTTGAGAAAAAAAACTTTTAAAATTGTGTGTTATTTTTTTTGTACTTTAAAAATAAAATTGTTTCCTTACAAAAAATAGATGAGAAAAGATTTATTAAATTACATCAAATATGTGCCATTGATTGCTAAAGATTCTAGGAAAATTTAAAAATATTTTAAACATTTTTCTGACCCATAGGGTGTTAAATACGTTTTTCTTTCCCATACAATAATTTGTTTTGTAAATGCATAAGTGACACCTGCAAAGCTTAACTGAAACCCTTTGAAAATCGAAAAAATTGTAATATTTTAGCAAGCTATCTCATCCACTACGGTCAATACTGTATGTAAAAAAAGCGCCAAACACAGCATTTTATTCTACATTTAAACGTCAAATAAAAAAACTGTTTTTAATATAAAAAAACTGTTAAAAATTTAATTGAAAATTCAATAATTGTTACTTATCGTATGGTAAAATTATTTGCATTTCGTAGAATAAATAAGTGAAAAAATAATAATAACATTGCTTGAACTTAATGGGGAATGGTCGCGCTGGACCGGCGGTCTCCAAAGCAAAGTGCATCAGTGTTAATCCTATGGCGAAAAAAATATTTTCTCTGCCACATTTCTCCGGTTGTATTGAATATTTTTACAAGCGGATTTTTTATGTGATGAATGTAGCTGACTTACAGGACCCGACCTTCCCACTTTTTGAAATTGGTTCGAACATTTTTTTAAATTTTCAATAAATAATTTTACACAAAATATTCGAAGCAATTTCAAAAAGTGGGAAGATAGAGACCTGTAAGTTATCTAAATTTATTATTTAAAAAAATCCGTTTGTAAAAATATTCAATACAGCCGGAGAAATGTGGCAGAGAAAATAGTCTTTTCGCCATTGGATTAACACTGAGGCATTTGAGTTTGGAGACCCGCGGTCCAGCGCGCCCATTCCCCCTTAAAAAGAATTAAAACATTTCATATCACCATAACACGTTGAAACTATCACCTTCAAAACAAAACTTAACGAATTGATTTTTAAATATAATTTAAAAAAACAAACGAAAAATCCTCCCTTAATATTAAGACGCCATTGTTTTTTAATAAATGCTTAGATGTACACGAAAAATTAAAGTTTCTCGCGAGCGATTGTTATTGTAGCAATGTCGATTCAATTCAATTAAAAAAAGGCCCTTTTCTGCTTTTTAAATAAGTATTAAATTTTGCGTTCTTTTAATAATTGAAATGCTTTGAATTCAATTTTTTTTGAGATTTCAATGACTTTTAGTTTTGATGGGCTGATATTTTTTTTTAACGCATTACACTTGTATGTAGTATTTGTAGTTTGTGCTATGAAAGTGGGTAACGGACGGACATAGCTTTTACAAAAACTCTCCAACGTTGTAAAAGTTCTGGGTAAGCTTAAAATGACTTGCTGTTGATTGACTGAGTAGCTGCAACGGCTGTGTAGGAAAATGTTTCACCATATTTTCGGTATTTGGTTGAACCATTTATCAGGGTTTTTATTTCCAAAACCTGAAAAATTGTTCAACTGAATACCGAAAATAAGTGGAAATATTTCACGGCACAGTCCTTGCACAATTACTAGGAACCATTATAATGGTGAAACAAAGCACAAATTTTTTAACAGTGTACCATTTTCAGGATCTTCTTCATCCTTCTCTTTGCGCAGCCATTTTAATACGGATCCCAGTTATAATTGCTCTGTACGTTTTAACCAATTCTTTTTATCCAAGTATTTATAAAATTAGTCGTTAAATTTAAAATATAACTTTTAAAACTCGTATTTTTTCTTATCTTAGTCATCCTTATTAACCTTTTTCGGTTCCAATGAAAAAAATATTTTTGAAATCGCTCAAATTATCGAATTATGTACCATTTTTAGATGTTATAAATTCTAATGTCAAATGCAATCACAAATCGTGCTCAAGTTGATTTTATTTTACTAATTTCATATCAATAAACGTATCTTCTTACTTCAAATTATCATTTTTTTTTAAAGTAGTGTTGAGATAAAGCCTTTATCTACATGAACTTGGAAACACCTGCAAATAACTGATAACTATTTTCTTATTACAGGTGCATCACTAGCCGAAGACACCCCTAAAGAGTTCGAACGCCGAGATTAATTTCATATTTTAGAATCGTGCTCTAGAAGGTGACGAAAGTTATGGCTTGTTTGTAAACAACAAAAGAATTTGCGGTATAATTAAGTTGCCAGGATAGTATATATTTTTTAAAATGTGCTTTTACTTATTCATATCGTTTAAAGATACCATTCTATACGGTGCCATATTTCATGCAAAACAGAATTGATGGATTGGATAAAACTATGTGTATAACATGAGTAATATCACTCGAGATGATATTGGAAAGTTACAAATGCTTATATTACAAGCATCCCAATTGATTTCTCATTAGTTTGTTGATGGATTAGTCATAATATAAAAAGCGATTTTTTAAAAAAATATATAAACAGTATAATGAATAAGTTTTGAGGTTTGGACAAATGTTCGCAAGATTGTAACAAAAAAAAGAATCCAATAATTCTAAAATCAATTATTCATGAAAGAGTGTTAAAGGTACGTGTCAAGATGTCAAAAGTAAATAATCTATACCTTAATCTTTTGCAAACCATTTCTTTTTATCCGTAAAATAAAATAATTTCTAATCAGTTCAGGATGGCCCGTTTGAACTCAGAAACTTTTGATCGCGAAAGTAGTTCTTCCGAACGAAAAGAAGACGATTCAGATGCAACGGAAGAGCGATCCTCTGGCAGTGAGCGGGAGCAAAATGAAGAGTCCGAGGCATTCCGGTATTCGAACTCTGGTTCACTGGATATGACAGACAAAGCGTCGGAACACAGGCAGTCGTTTCCAAGTCGAGCAGAAAACTTTGCGACTCTGCCGAACATGGGAGAGCACATGCATGCGAATAAGTATCTCAATGATGACCACCACCAAAATTACAATGAAAAGCAACCTCATACTAACGAACAGGTTTACCTGCGGCAGAGTGAACATATGTACGCTCATTATCCACACTCGATCTCGGAACATAACAACGTCGAGATTGATTTGAGGTCTTCTGCAATGAAGAACCATTACGAGATTCAAAATTCTGTTCATGAAACTATGAATTCACTGGCACACCAGCACATTGAAGACCGAAACAACCATTGCCAGGAAAACCAGCAGTTCAGTCAAGTTCATCATCAATATACAATAACTGACACAGATGGAGTGACGCATCTCATCCCTATATCTAATCACCACGCAAATATACTTGACATTGAACATCCAGATCAAGGAAGATCACTTAGGGAAGTTAACAACGATAATCAACACGATGTCAACGAGTCGTCTCCACACATTCATCAAGGGAATCATAACTCCTCTCCGCACAACAGTGAAGGCAACGAATCCCACGCACAAAACATGAGCGACAATCTAGATAGCTCTGATATAGCCAGACACCAAGTTCTGCAGCAACATACAATGAATGCGTGCAACGATCTTAACGCTAGTGCTCATCTAGTGCATTTGCAAACATCGGGTGAACAGGAAAACATTGATGTAGAATCCCATCCTTCGACACACATGTTGCAATCTTCTCCTATCATCGAAAATGATCTTCATCGCATTGAACACGACCAAACCGATGGACATCACCAGTCCTCCTCCCTCATTCAGGACAAAGACATGTCCTCCCAGATCATCCAGCATGGAACAGATCTGTCGCAACGCCTCGACCTGACTTCTGCGTCTCACATCAATTCGTTCCCCCACATCAGGAGTCCACCTTCCCCACGGGATTTTTTAACCGATCGTCTAGGATACAACATCAATCATCTCAACCAGACTCTGCAGCAGGACCTTGGAAGGACCCTCTCGAACCTCAACGACCCTTCGATGGACCCCGACCAACGAATATCGTCTGACAATCTTCCTCTTAGAAGTATCCTCTCCAATTCCTCCATCAACTACCTTCCATCTAGTTCCTTAGTTAACCCCAACAACCTGCATGCAGTGACACAACCCTCTGTGACATACCATCACCTGCCTGAAACCAACGAGAGTTCTGTAACTACCAGCAGTCCACTCTTTTGCCCTGGCACCAACACTTCCACTTCACCCAAACTGCTTGGTTTGTCCCCCTACGGTCGGAGCCACGACAGCAACAATGTCGGCTCGCTCATGTGGGGACAGATCGGTGAAGATGTTGGACCGAAGCCCATGTCCATCCCCATTTCCAACATGCTGTCCAGGACTAATTCATCTGGACACGTATCCTCGTACGTTCCGGATTTGAGTGCCTGGAATGGATACGAAAATGTGTCGCAGAATATGCAGATGCAGCTCTCTCACTCCTCAGGAGGTAAATATACATAACTCAAGTATTTTAAGCAATATGTTTCGGAAACCCCATTGGTCATGATTTCAATGTGCATAGAATATTTTCATAAACCGTTTCTTTAAAATTTGGTGTTAACTATATATATTTTTTAATATTTTAAACAATGTTTCAGAAATCCCATTAGTCATGTTTTTAATGTATGGAATATTTTCATCAACTACTACTTTAGAATTTGGAGATAACTATAAATTAAAAAATATTTTAAGCTATAATTCAGAAACCACATTAGTCGTGTTTTAATAGAGTATTTTCATAAACCGTTTCTTTAGAATTTGGTGTTAACTATAGATTTAAAAAATTCAGTTTTCTATGTATGACTTCGATTTCCTTACCAAATATTAGGTTAAGTTTTCAACTGAGACTCTATTTGAAACCTATGCAAGTTACTCGGTTAAAATAATAGTATTCAGCATTAAAGATAATGAATGGTTAATAATTGCCTATTTAATATAATTGTTCTTAAGTTTTCAGGATTTTTGCCATTTAAAATTTTTTATGCACTACACTTATAATATTATATAATGTAACCCAATAAAGCTTACCGTTATCATATGGTCACAGCAAATAATGCATATTTTTGTCATTAAAAAGCATATTTTTTGTTCAGCTATTTTAAATCGTTTCTGTTTTGAACTTGGATGCTTGGAAATAGTACTATCCATAACAGATTTCGTTACCAGTCTTAGTTTTTTTTCAGGATTTGGAATTGTAATTGTTTTTTGTAGTTTTTTTTTCAGGATTGGAATTTTTATTCATAGTGCAAAATTTTCAGGCTTTAATTGTTAAATGAGAAATACTGAAAATAAATGTTTAATTAGTTAATAAAATTGAAACTATATGTGTTGCTATAATTGAGGAAATCGCAATCAGTTTTACTTATTTCAAAAAGTGAGGGCGGAACTTTTTTTCTGTGAGAGAATTAACATGAATTTTTTTTATATTATTTACCTTATCAAGACTTCATTCTGTAAACAGTATGATAGAGATAGTAGCTATTCGCGATGAGTTATTTATGTCATTTTCAAATTTCTTTCTTTAGTTATCAGTAATATTCCAACAAGTGCGCGTATCGTGGATCGCATAATGAAGAATTGTAAATAAGAAATAATTTTTTGATAGATTTGTAATTTATTGAGCATTCTAAATGCTATAAGTAAGTTTTTATAGTTTATAAACACTTAAAGGCATAAAAAAACCCTTTGAGATAATTATATCTCTATCTTATCGAAAAGCATATATATTGTAATTAAAGTTATAGCCTCATAGTAAGACATCGTAGTTTTTAAGATAACTGAAAAAAACTTAAAAAAGCGCTCTCTAACATCTTTTGGCAATTAGTTATTATACATATACGTATGCATTTTAAATATTTTAGCTCTAAATTTCTGGAAGGAAAGGAATTTTACTCGTACCTATTAAAGAGTAAAAATAGTTAAATTTTTAATTTTATACTTTCTTTTTAAAAATTATTCTAAAAGTGATTTTTTTAAAAATTCAATTCGCTCTAACAATATCCATTTTTGTGCATACACGTTCAACTTCAAACTTCATGTGGTAATCAGCAATTAAGAGTCGAAGTTATTTTTGATTTTTATCTTATGAATGGGTGTTAGTACAATTAGACCATGCAAAAGTATTTTTACCAGAAGCAAAATGTGTTTTAAAAAGGCTTAAATGATTCTGATTCAGAGTAATTTGGAGTTTTATATCGTGTTTATATAATGACTTCTTGACTTTCTTGTTTATGTTTGGGGATACTGGACAGTACGATAAACTTTGCTATAGTTTATTTTTAGGTAAATTTTTATTACAATAAATTGATAGTTATGCATATAATTTTTTCTGTCAGAATTTAAAAAATAGTTCAACTATAAATATTTTTATAACAAATATTGATCAGAGACATAAAATCTAATATTTTTTGAAAAATCCCCCAACATAACAACAAGTACTTTTCAGTCTTAATCATTGCTACCTGTTGTCTTTATCTAAATATCAGCTGAATTGTTGTTGTTTCCTTATCCGTATCTTAGAATACTTTTATATTCAATATTCCACTAATTTTACACCTTAACTCCCAATATGTCAACTTGAACAGTGAAATTCCAACTAATAGTATACGGCATGACAATAATTCAATTATGGAACAGTTTTTTTTTTATATTTCACATTGTTCCAAAATATTCAAATTATATTCGTGTATCCTAATTCCTAGCTCCAGTTGATCCTATAAATGGATTTGGAAGCCAGTCCAGTGCTGGGAATACCCCAAAATACAGCTTCCATACGCCAGTGACAGAGAAGGGGGTGGAGCATTGTTTTCTCCTTTGTAAATTAGCCTTTCGTAACGAAGCATTGAGGTAATGCACTTACATTCTCGCAGCTTGGGTCAGGGATTGAAACCTTTCGATCGGTTTTGGGAAAAGATTGTTTGTGAAGAAACTATTGAACTATCGGGAAAATAGTGACCACGCAGTTTGAATAATTTTTCATTTAGGAGTGATGTTTGTAGTCATCTACTACAAGTGAGGTTTTTTTATGTCACATGTCATCTACTATTATCAAAACATCTATTAAGTTTTAGAACTTTTTTTTTTCATTTCCCAAGTATTGCTGTTGTTACGATTGTTATTGTACTTGCCGGTTATGCTTGCGACGCTTGTGCCAACTACTAAAGTTAGGACATCCATTGGTTTTATGATTTTTTCTTCCAAGTTATTTATATATAAATGCATTTTAAGATAAATATTTATATTGACTTTTATAAAAAAAATTCAAAATATTTTGGAACGACATTTCAAAATGTTATACATCAGCAACGAATCAACATATTTCATGTGAAAGGAAGATTATTTTTTAAGATATAATGTTGCATAGCATATTTGGACTTGGATGAATTTTTAAAAGATATTTTATATCCTAAATGTGTTATTAGTTCCTCGCTATGTAACAACTTTAGTGTTGCTTACTTACAATCAAGTTTTTTATTCAAAGTTTTGCATGCATGAATCGAGTTCATATTTGCTTTATACGAGATTTGTGTTTATTATAACACGTTTGAGAAGTTGAGTTTTCGATCCAAAGATTACTTTTTTGGCTGGCTGTTGTGAACCGATGAATATGGAAAAACAAAAAACTAACAGTTCCTTGCCTTTCTGCGAACAAGAAAATTTGATGTGGACAAAAAATGACATTGATTCTTTGCGTCAAGGTATGACACTTATATAAACTTTGCGTTTCATTAGAAGCTTTTGTATGTGCGAAGTTTTAAATATTCACTTAAAATATATTTATTTTTGAATGTTTTATTACAAAAGAGTAAAGGCTAATCTGATATCTTAATGTCTTAAAAATCAAAATTAACTAATTTATAATTTTATTAAAATGAATATGTACCATAACTAATAATATAAAATGAATGTGAATCATATGCCGCAAATAAAGCCCAGTAAGCTTAATTTTGCTAAATTGTTATGTACCGATCTATATACTCTGTGTTTAAGTGTATATTTATTTCATTAAACATGATTAATATATGTACTTATTATTATATTAATTGCACTTATATTTATTAGAGCTTATTTTATTTGAAATTTTGTTTCTGTAGTGAAATTCATATATATTTACTAAAACATATAAAGAAGTTATACTCAATTAACAATAGTCTAATGTTACAAAGAGCTTGAATAATATCGCAGACAAACAAAAACTATCAAAAGAAATTTCTGAATTTGTGCAATGAGGGTGATTTTGTTGCTTCAATTGCCATCTGAAATGAATAATTTCTTAAATGAATAATTAATTATGAATAACTTATTGTCGTAACATATTAATCTTTTTTCAAGCAAAATGTACTATCAATCACATATACGCGTGTAAGCGTTCAATTTAGGCCGCTTTGGCCCACGAAACATGACCAAAAGGTAATTATAAAGTAGTTGCGTGTGTAATTCTCATCAACAACAATGAAAATATATTTTAAAAACATTATAATAAACTATCCTTATAAACCCGGCGCTGTACGCGCGGGTGTACTCTCAATAACGGTGATTTGTTTTTTCTGTAAACTTTTACTTTATGGCAATTGATCCCCTCTCCAAAAATCAGCACTCCATCAGGATATTATAATATCCTCCCATTCTGATATTAGCATGAGTGGATGGCCGATTGTACATGTACATATTCCCTTCCAGGAGTTAGAGGGCCTTTCCCAAATAGCCCTGTTAAAATTGCCGGAACAGCTGTGATATAATGGCTGGTCTCGATTTGACGATTAGCGTTACGTTGCCAAGCAACGACAATGTCTAAATGTGGTAAACATTCCATTGCACAGTTCGCACAACTGGATTGGGCTGGGGAGCTCAGTCGGTTAAGGCGTTCGCCTTGCCGACGAAAGATCCCAGGTTCGGATCCGAGCATCGCCAAACTAACTTTGAACTATAAACGGCACGTGCAGGCAAAACATGTCCGACAAAAAATACCCTATGTAGAGGGAGTGCACGTAAAATGCGATACAAGTCAAGAAGCTGGGTACGATATCAGCCTGCAAAGTTGCGTTGGGTGCCTATTCTGGATTGATTATACTTTTTTAATGTTATTTCGAAAGACTATTAGATATTTTGATAGAAGTAATGCATAATTCTACAAACATACCGATACAAATAGCTCAATATTTTTGTAAATAAGGTAATAGTTAGGCGTTATATTTTTAAAACTATGTACTAATTTTTCTCCAAGTTTAAGCTAATAGTTTATTAGTACACAATGTATTTGCACAATAATAATTTTACTTTAAACGCAATGCAAATAACGAAATTATCTGTGATCACATAAAAGACTTCTAAAACACTTCATTTTAAGTTTAAAAATCCAAAAGTTTAGGGTAAAGCTGTTTGTGAAGTGTGAACAAGAACTCAGTGCGTTTATTAGTTATATGCATTTCATTAAAATATTAACTTACCTTAAATATTGTTCTAAATTACGAGGCTAATTAACGATTACATTACAAAATAAATGAAAATTGATTTATCGATGATTATGAAGATTTCTTATTTCTGTGAATTATGAATGGATTATGCTATAATATTTTATTCATTGAGAGACAGATTATAGACAAATGTTTCTGGGGGTACGGTTTCTTTATTTTATTCAAAAGTTGTCAGACATCAGCAATATATATTTAAATTAAAGATGGCTTAAAATTCAATGAGAGCGAATGACATCGGGTCTCTAAACCAAAGTGCCTCTGTGTTAATTAAATAGGGGAAAAAAGGGATTTTCTAAGCCACATTTCGCCGGCTGAATTGAATATTTTTACAAGTGATAAATGTGGCTGACTTACATATCTCTGTAAACAATTTTTTTGAAATTGGTTCCACTATTTTTAAAATTTTCAGTAAGTAATTTTACAACAAAATATTATCTATATATAATACTCTAACTTAATGTACATATCAGTCATTTCACGTAAAATCAACCAAAAAAAGTTGGATGTATCACATTAAAAGAAAATTTATCAGCATTAATTTTTAATTATTTTATTTTAAAAGGATACTAAGGGCTAGAATAAACCATTTCGGTTAACCTAAAGGACCATGTACGGATTTGGCGCCAAATCAAAAAATGTCACCAAGTAAAAATGGCAACAAACCGGTAAAAAAAATGTCGCCAAGTCTGTTGTCATCTTGAAATGAAAACAAATAAATACATAAATACTTCTCAAAACTGAAAATGTCTGCTGAAGAGAACATGAATAATTTCCTTACTAAAAAATATCATGACATTTGCGATTGTAGAGATATTTAAAAAAAAAGAAAATCAGTTCGATGAAAGAAACAGCTTATAAACAAAGTAGAGCTTATAAATTATAAACTAAATTAGAAACTACATTCCTCGGCGCAACAGCCCATTACAGGGCCAAGGCCTGCCGTGCCCATTTCAGCTTTCGTGATCTAGGGCTCTGAGGTGCTAGTCATATGTCCCAGTAAGGTGGTCAGCCTCACGCGGAACCCCCAGTGTTTAGTTCCGGAGCATGCTTGGTACCCATTTTATCGACCCACTCAAGGGATGAAAGGATGGGTCAACTTCGTCCAATCCGGGATTCGATCCCCGGACCTGTGGGCTGGCAATGCGAAGCACTACCACTAAGCCACTGGGCCTCGCATATAAATTCTCTAATGCAAACAAAATACATATATAAAAATAGTGAACTATTTGATAATTATTAAAAAGGGATATTTTGAAAAATTAAAAAGAAAAAAAAACTTTAAATGGTTGAATTGATTTAAATGGATTGACATTTAGAAATTAGCAATGCAAAAAAGAAACAATTGCTAATTTCGCCAAGAGTTGTATAATACCAATTTCGGGTTACCAGATTGGCGAAAAATTGCCGGACATGCTCTTTACACTCTTAAAACAAAAGAGTGAAATTTACTCCTATAGGAGAAGTGCATTTTCGGCACGGAAAGGATGAAATTAACTCAGACTGAGTTAAAACGCTCGTTTTAAGAGTGTAGGACGCAGATTGTTTTCTTTTATTTATTTTACCCACTCCGAAAAAGAGTGAAATTCACTCCTATAGGAGAAGTGCATTCCGGCACGGAAAGGAGTGGAAATTAACTCAGACCGAGTTAAAACCGCTCGTTTGTTAAGAGTGTAGGTTAACCAATATTTCAATAAACAGTGAGGGAGCGCAACGTGCCTGGATCTCGAAGCGATCCAAAGGGGCAGTTCCGTGGGTTGGCGAGCGACAGCGAGCAGAGCGCGTGCCCCTTAGTATTTATATAATTTTACATCAAAGCCGTGTGTCAACGGATGCTACTGCATTCCTATTGCCTTCACGGCTATGCCCCTGGAGACACACGACAACAACAAACAAAATATTATATTTAAAAGTTTAAAAAAAGATTTTAAAGCATTAACTAAAAATAAAAGTTAAAGCAATAACTTTAGAAAAAATAGTTACTACAGTGATATTTATATTTAGCTACTGTACGTAAAATGATCTACAACCATTGATTCAAAAAGGCAACAGTACATCTACATAATAAACTAACATTCCTTTTATATTATTTTATGGTTCATTGCCGTAAGATTTGCAGAACAAACAAATATTAGCATAGCATCTGTAAATAGTCGCATACGATTGGCAAATGATCGCATGCGGAAGTTGTCCCGACAACTCGCCTACTGACATTTAGAAGTCGTACAGACGTCGCTTGATGAGGATAACTCTATCTCATAGTCGGTCGAAATTGGTTTCTTACAATGTTTGGACGATGACAAATACTTTGTAAATTTAAATGTAACAATTTCTGCAAACAGTATTAAAATTGCTATATAAAGACCAACACCAAATATGAAAATTATTCCAGACATATCCTTAACTGACAGAGCTTCAATTCCAGCATTCCACATCTGATTCTTTGTATAATTAAGCTGATTCCTAAAACTAACACGTTCAATGATATGCTTAATGATTCCAGCACTCACAAGTCGAGAAATAATTCGATTCAATTTTCTTTTGCAACAGAACTTTCGGTTGATGGGGATTCCAACATAAAATGTCGTCAGGATATCTTTGGAAATTAATATGTTCTGGGACGTATCTAACATACCTTCTAGAAATGATTGAGGCCCGAGAAGAGCTGTGTTTTGGTCAATCAGATCTCTAGCATGGCCTGTATCAGTATAATACCACCTGTTGTTTAAAATAGCTTCACCGAGCTCTTGCAAATGTTTCTCTTCGGTAGCGAGGAGGAATGGTGCTTGATTCGAACCTGCTGTTACAAAGCATCGATGGGTTCCTCTCTTAACCGCTTCGGAAAGTTCTCTCAATGTTTCGATTGTCTTTCCCTGTTCTTGCACAGTCAGGAAGGACAGAAGTCTCCCTCTGTAGCAAATAGACAGCACCATCGAGAAAAAGAACAAAGCACTAGCAGAGTTTTCACAGATGACGAGTTACCATTCCTGATTGTAAAAGACTGCCCTAAAGTGTGGGCAGTGAGTTCAAGAGCGATTCTTGCATAGGAGTACTTTCTTTTGAAGATGGCCCATAAAGTTAACGACATTGCAATCAAACATCCCACGAAGCTTATCCACAATGACAACGGAAATGGACGGAAATATGCGTTCTCGGATCCTTTGGATGTCGCCCGTTCAATTGAAAAAGTAAAAGGAGTCTCTCTATAAGTAGTATACTGAAGTCGACGTATTCCATCCTCTTTTCTGTTATTACGAGGTGTCCGCAAGCCAAGTCTGCTTCGCTTCTGTGCACCATTCCAATTGCACCAGTCCATGACTTGTTAATCAGGCGGCCGAATTCCAAATCATCTAGAATGAGCAATTCGTAATTAAGGCCCAGAGCAACTAATAATTCTGTTAGGATCAACCTTTCTTGGCCACCGAGAACATCTAGGAAGGCCACTGTTATGTTGGGTAAATGTTTCATGGTTCTTTTATTGATGTCTGGATAAACTACTTAGTTGGCACCGCCATAAGGAGAAAATGTAACAGTTCTCCAACAGAAAATAGTGCTTTTGCTGCAATTTCCGATGAAAAAGCTAAAAAAAATATTTGCATTTTTGGACAATGAGTTTTTTAGGTTATCCATGAATACTCTGAGTGAATTTTACTTAAAATGTTATGAAACTTTTTCTTTTTCCACGCAATCGAACAAGGTTATTTGATGTAGGTGAGCTATCAGAACAAGCTTAGATAATATGGTATGACAGTAAAAAATATGATCTGAAGAAAGTGCTGCAACAGTGCATGAGAGCTTCGCAACTTCGATCGCTATCAGTTAGGATTATGTTCCCCCTTTTAACAAACTCGATATAATCGAAATTTTTCTGCATATGTAATGAGTTCTGTTATTCGTCGAACCTATAGATAGTAAAAACCTGTTTTTGAATGGCTGCGTTACTTGAAAGCTGTCTATTGATATATTTTTTCAGATATCATATAAAAATCCCAAGTAATCACAAGCTTTTAATGACTCTACACAATCGCTTTGAACCATTAATTTTGACATATAGCTGATGATAATATAGTTGCATGTGCAATTCGCTTTAGGAAAAAAGAAAATGCAATTACAAAATTAAAAGTATCGAGCACTTTATATGTAACAAATCAAGTTTCACGAAAAACTATTGGTTTCAATTCAAAGTTTACGTTTTCATTCGGTAATGAAGGTATTAATGGTATTCACCAATCGTTAATGGATTAATATGAATACGTTTTGCTCAAAGAGACAAAGTATCTACTTTAACTTCGCTGATGTAAGCCTTTTCTACAAAAAAAAACACTCACCTGTGATCTATTAGAGCTTTCTAATGTGAACAGGCAAAGGAAAATTGATTGCTGTTGATTAGAGTAACGCGTTACTTGTAACAGTTTATTTTTTTAGGTAACTCCGAGTAACTCCGTTAGATTTTTCATAATGTAACTGTAACTTAGTTACTTTTAGCGGTAACGAAGTAACGTAAAATTTCGTTACATTTCCGTTACTACTCAAGAATCTGTTCACGGATTTATAATACGATGTTAGTTTTGTTATTAGGTAAAAGTATTTTGATAATTTTAAGTCTTACTGCCAAATGTTTGGGTTGGGTCACGTATCCCTAATGGGTGGGTCGTGTGTCCCTATGCTACGGGATTCACGACCCAAAACTAAAGTTTTAAATAATTTATATTTTACTAATATTGCAATTAATGCTTCAGAAAAATATTAATATATATTGTGTAATACTTATTAAATTATAAATTGACTGCATTTGCACATCCATAAATAGTGTTTTTTAAAAGTTACAAGCCAAAAACTACAAGTTGGGTCATGTGTTTCTGGTTACCCCTAACCAAAAAAAAAAAAAAATTTTTTTTTTAAACTAATTTTTTTATAGTTCATTGCCGTAAGATTTTCACAATAAACAAATGTTAGCAAAGCATCTGGCCTACTGACATTCAGAAGTCGTACGGACGTCGCTTGATGAAAATAACTCTACCTCATAATCGGACGAAATTGGTTTCTTACAATGTTTGGCCGATGACAAATACATTGTAGATTTTAATATAACTATTTCCACAAACAGTATTAAAATGGCAGTAGAAAGACCTACACAAAGTATAACTATTATGCCAGACATATCCTTAATCGGGAGAGCTTCATTTGCATTATTCCAACTCTGATTTTTTGTATAATTAAGGCGGTTTAATGATACCTGCACTTCTAAGTCTAGAAATAATTCGATTCATTTTCTTTCGGAACCAAACTTTTTGTGGATGGCCATCCCATTTGACACTGTGGTCAGGAAATCTTTAGAAATTAATAAGGTCTGGGACGTATCTAAGATGAATTCCAGAACCGATCGAGATGCTAAAATAGCAGTGTTCCGGTCAATCCTACTTCTAGCATGGAATGAAGCAGATTCAATTGGTAAATACCACCTGTTTCTGTCAATAGCTTCACCGAGCTCTTGGAAATTTTTCTCTCCAGTAGCGAGGAGGAACGGTACTTGATAAGAACTTTCAAATACAAAGCATCGAAGGGTTCCTCTCTTGACTGCTTCGGAAAGTTCTTTGAACGTTTCGATTGTTTTTCCCTGCACTGGCACAGTCAGGAAGTACAGAAATCTCCCTTTGTTTTCCCTGCACTGGCACAGTCAGGAAGTACAGAAATCTCCCTTTGTAGCAAGCAGACAGCACTATTGCAAAGAAAGACTAAAGCACGAGTTTTCACAGATGACGACTTTCGATTCCAGACTGCAAAAGATTGCCCTAAAGTGTGGGCAGTGAGTTCAAGAGCGATTCTTGCACAGGAGTACTTTTTTTAAAAATGGCCTACAAAGTTATAGACATTACAATCAGACACCCCAAGAAGAACAACTACAATGACAAAGAAAATGGATGGAAATATGCATTTTCGGCTCCCATGGATATCGCCCGTTTGATTGCAAAAGGAAACGAAATGTGTCTGTAAGCTGCACTGTTAAAAAATTTGTGCTTGGTTTCACCATGATATTGGTTCCTGGTAGCTGCAACGGCTGAATGGTGAAACGTTCCACCATATTTTTAGTATTAGGTTGAACCATTTCTCAGGTTTTTGTTTCCAAATCCAGAAAAATGGTTCAACCAAACACCGAAAAAAAGGTGAAACATTTCACCATTCAGCCGTTGCAGCTACTAGGAACCAATATCATGGTGAAACCTAGCACCAAATTTTTAACAGTGTGTACTGAAGTCGACGTATTCCATCCTCTGTGCTGTTATCGTGATGTGGCCGCAAGCCAATTCTGCTTCGCCTCTGTGCACCATTCCAATTACTCCAGTCCAGTAACCTTTAATCAAGCGGCCGAAATCCAAGTGTCTTGGAATAAGAAAGTTGTAATTAAGGCCAAGAACCACCTATAATTCTTTTTGGATGAACCTTTCTCGGCCATAGATCATCCTATCATTGATAATCCAGGAAGGCCACTGTTATGTTGGGTAAATGTTTCATAGCTCTTTTATTGATATTTGGACAAACTACTTAGTTGGATATAGTTATTGGTTGGAGCAAAATGTAACAGTTCTCCCAAAGAAAATCGCGTGCTGTTTACTATGAAAAAAAAGTTTCGAAATTTTGTATGAAAAAGATTTTTAAAAAAAATTAGTTTTATTTTAGGAGAAAGAGTTTTTTATGTATCATTTTAAAACTCTGGGTAAATTTCGATGAAATTCTGTGAACCTTTATTCTTTATCCACATAATAAGGTCTTGACCAAGGGAAATTGATGTATGAGAGCTAGATATGCATATTAAATGTTACAAGCATGATTTCTTTGTCTTTAATTTTTCAATTCTTGGTCTGAATATATGCATTAGTTACAGCCATAAATTTCTTATTGAATCCGATATTTAAGTTATGTTTACTGCATAGCTGTAACTACAGAGGTTCTGCGGGGGGAAGAAACATTTTAGAATCATGTTTTGTCGTTGGGATAAGACTGAACATATTTTCAATTGGAGAACCAATTTAAAAGTTCCACAGACAGTCTTTATATGGTTTTTGAGTTTGGAATTTAGTTCACAATATGTCTGATAATTGACGATCTCTGAGTTAAATGTTTTTACGTTAGAATAATATCGTTATGAAATAGAAACGGATACTTTAACCCTAAAAGATTGATTTCAAAGTTCTTACAACCACACGTAATTGTATAAAAACGACCAAGAGTCTTTAAATCTTCATGCAGACTGTTACTGCACTTCTGTATTGATTATGTATCATACACTTCTGCGACTATAGCAAAAATCTCTTGACTATAGGGCAAAAATTATATTTTGATACTGTGGCAAAAATATATCGTGATTATAAGGCTAAAGTAACTCGCGCTACTAGGACATAGCTCATGCTATCATGATAATAATAACCCCTGCCACTATGGCATCAATAACGTCCACTACTATGGGACAATATTAACTCCTACTATTACGACCTACCTCTCCGAAAAATATATCTTCCCACCCTGGCAAAAATACATTCTGTTATGACATTAATAAGCCCTGCTACTATAGCATTGACAAGTCTTGCTATTATGGTAATGCATCTACTCTACAAGCAGGTAGTAGATATACTATCCATTAATATTGTAGTGTTATCCTCATCATGTGTTGCAGTGTTGGCTGGAGAGGGAGCCGAGCTGTTTGGCGAGAGTCGCGAGTGCGTCAACTGCGGGGCCATCTCGACCCCTCTGTGGAGAAGGGATGGCACAGGACACTACCTGTGTAATGCTTGCGGTCTCTACCACCGCATGAACGGCATGAACAGGCCCGTCGTCAAAAACCAGAAGAGGCTGGTGAGTCACTGGATATTAGATTTTCTAGTTTATATTAGAGTATAGTTGTTGTTGTTACTAATTCTCCATGATCCAGATAAACTAGATCAAGTCCAGGAGATCGTACACCCAAAAAAAAGTCCATAACTTGGACAAGATTATCTGCCAAGTCTGCCTTATCCAGCCCCATACATCAGAGACTAGATGAACTTGGCAAGGAGGTTTCTCTCCAAGTTGTTCTTCGTTGTCACACGGCGGATTGCTATTAGACTTGCTTAGCTCTAAATTGCCTTGTGGGGATCATTTTTCATATTAAATGAAACTAGATGAACATATAGTGTTTACTCGAAGAATTTCATTTGGAAATGTTATAACTCCATGTTTAATAACTTTTTAACGATTATCAAGAAAATTGTGCCACGCGAAAATAAGCCTTGTGCTTGAGCATTTATCTAAAATCTAAATGAACAAAATATAAGCAAATGAAGAGCAAAGTACTGAACAATTTATGATGAACAAATAAAATTTACTCGAAAACGAATTTTCTAACCATAAAACTAACGTTTTTATTCGGTAAGGAAGGTGTTAATGGTTACTGATAGTTTAATGGGTTAATTTTGAATACTTTTATAAAAATTGTTGAACGATATACGGCTCTTAATTAAATATTAAAAAAACTCTTTGTAAATAATTACGTTCAATGATGATAATAAAATAATAAGAATATCTAGCATTTTTTCTTTAAAAGGTACCCTGTTAAAAAGTATGGTGCAAGATTGCATTTTGGAATCCTGGAATTTTTCTTGCTGCTGCCACTATTTGAAGCTTGAATTTACCAATTTTGTGGTAAAAGCAAACTTTAATGTATCTCAAAAGTGGTAAATCAACGCTCCTAAATAGTTATGGCAACTAGAAAGTTCCAGGATTCCCGTGCAGTCTTGCACCAACATTTTTAACTAGAAGTAAATTTTGGCAATTTTCAAAGCAAAATGAACTTTGAAGTTTTTAATGAAAAGTATATTTGCACCGCAACTGTTACTACTGCTTTCATTTAATGCCGCGTTGTTCCCAGTCAGCTTCCCGCCGGATGGGCTTGTACTGCTCCAACTGCCAGACCACCAACACATCTCTGTGGAGGAGGAACAACCAGGGAGAACCCGTCTGCAACGCGTGTGGACTCTACTTCAAGCTGCATAAGGTGAGAATGGGTACACTCTGAAATATAAAGAGCTATGTTACACAGAACACTCTACACACAGTATAAACAGCCATGTTACACCAAACACTCAAAAACATAAAGGAATCAAATGCTCTAAAATATAAAGGGCCATGTTACACCAAAATTTTCAATCTATTTTCTGGACACAAAAGTAATGTGCAATCTCACCGCAAACTTTGGTGCTTGCGGAAACTCCGAATTTTTGCTCTATCTCTAGACGCATTTTCATAAGCGTGTAAAGAAGTCTGAGTTGCACTAATAAACTATGGCTAGAAGTTGTAACAAAATTTGGTGAGATTACGCACCATTTTTGTACCCAGCATATTGATTCCAAATTTTGTTGCAAAATTGCTCTGTTTTCTTTACATTATAGAACCGGAACCCCGTTTACACGTAACAACATGAAATAATTGTGTCAACAATTACACTGTTACTTTTTTATATATTAGGTATTTTTTAATATTAGGTAAACTGAAAAAATGCTAGGCACATTCAACAAAACACTTCAACAATCACAAAATTTACTTAACCACTCAGAGTAGACATTGTCACAAAACTGAGTATAAATGCGTCCTTTTGACTTTTAAAACCTTAAAAAATAGATATATTTTTCAAAATTCTGTACCAACATTTTTGCACAGAAAAAAAAATATATCCTAACTCAAGGACGATTCCAACGGGTTGGAGCATAATTTGTTTGTCTGGTAAAAATTTGCGGCGTTTGTTTGTTCTAATGTAGTTCTAACGTCACCGTAGGCGATGCCATTCTAGTTTAGACGAATTAGCTGCCTGTTGATTTTTTATGGGTTTGTTTTTATATTAAACGATGTACTTTTGACGTCCCCGTAGACGTGGCCGTTCCTGTCTGCACTTAAGAAGATAAAAAAAACACCTAGAAAATGTGACTTTTGCAGTCAGATTCCCTTATTTTCATTGCAAATTGAATACAGGCACCAGCGGCGTTTAACACTAGTGCAATTTTCTTGTGCAGATGAATCGCCCCTTGACCATGAAGAAGGACAACATCCAGCGGCGGAAGAGGAAGCCGAAAGCTTCCGAGATGAGGAACGAGCGGGACAGCCCCAAGCAGCAGTGGACTTCCGTCAAGCAGGAAGTTGTCGGTAAGGGCATTTGTATTCAATGCCGTTTTGAACGAGTACACTGTAAAAAAAAAATCTGTTAATTTTACAGAAAATTATTTGATATTTTCGAGTTTTTTTCTATAAAAATAAACTGTTTTTAAGTAAAAACAGTTTCTTTTTTTTTAACCGCGTAAAAAGTATTAGACTGCAACCAAACAAGCATTTCAACTGTTTGTGGAACTGTACGTTAAAACAGTTCAGTTAGGAGAGCGTTGGACTGAAGGTCCGTGGTTTAAAGACCGGTTCGGCAGATTAAATTTTTTTTTTTTTGATAGTACCGTGTTCAGTATCCATGCCTTTCACTGGGGTGAGCCGGGGAGAGGTAATATTTCGTATTTCTTTACATTTTGTTGGTTAAAAATAAGCCTTTGCATTAAAATTACAAATTTCTCGTAAAAAATAAACATATTGTCTCTGTAAATTAAACGGACATGTTTTTTCCCCTTAAAATCAACAGACTTTATTTTACAGTGTATTAAACACAATAAATTCCGGTTACTTGGAATAGCCTTCGTGTAGCTCTAGTGCGACGTTAATTTAACCGAAATTAAAGCGGTTACTTGGGACGCATCAAGACAGAGAAATTAGTCACTGGAAGCGGTGGGGTCCCAACAAATTGAATTAAGTTGAGTGAAACGTCAAAACAGTTGACTAGTAACAACTTGAGATGGTTAAGTTTGGAAACATGATGTTATAGAATTTATGCACTAGAGTTATATTTATGTAAAACAGAACTCAAAGGAGGAAGTTCAGCATTAAAATTTTTTTTTTTAAATCAAATCAGAATGTTCAGAAACTCGTAAATGTAAAATATTTCTTTATTCTCCGCAATATGTACAGGGTGGCGCAAATAAAAGGGGCCCCGGCGTAGAGATATGAATGCATTGAGATGCTTGGCGAGAAAAACTATTGAAGCCGCCTGAAAGCCTTCAGGTTTTCAGGTGGCTTCAATAGTTTTTCATGTAATTTTTTTCCAAGTCGAAATATAAGATTATTCAAGCGTGAAATGGCTTCACTTGACAAACCTGTTTTTGTATTTATTGGTTGGATTGGATTAGTATCGCATTAAAGCTACTCATGGACTATATGCGAGTTCAGATTTTAGTGTGTATTATAAGTAGACGGCTCCTTATGCAAATTTTGTGTCTTGCAATCAATTTAGAATGTTTTGTAGTAACAAAAACAAAAAGGTCCGTTTCTCTAGGATAAATAACTGCCGAAATAATCACTAGTGGTATTTTTTGCACAGCTGTACAAACCTTCAGTTTATATTGTATTCCAACTAGCTTGTCAAACCATAGCATAGTTAGGGGCAAATAATTCGCCAAGCGTTTGTTTGGGCTTAATATTGAAGCGATCAATAGCTTCAATTAGAACACCTGTTACGACTCGGTTTTTGACTTGGCAACAATGATGTCTTATTCTTATTTTCATGACGGGGCCACTGTTATTTGCGCCACCCTGTACTTAATTACAGCGACTCAGTCAGCGATCTTACATGCCCGCGAAAAACGACGAACAGCTGACGACGTAGCACGTGCTCGCTCAAGTTGTTCCGTTGTGCTTTTTACCTTTCCGCTCCGAGTTTATAGCGGATTAAGAGGTTTCATATTCCAAATTTATTGTATTAATATACATACAGGATTCCAAGCATTTACAGAAATCCAGCATTCTTCAGCGTAGCCACGCGGAGCAATTGGCACACGTTCGAAAGCAGTAACGTGGGGCCTTGGAAACCGTTTGTGATTGCGTCATTTTTTGTTGTTGACATTCTTGTTTATTTTATAACTCGGTAAATAATTGTTTTTCATTTGCAAATTTGATTTAGGTTATTTTGCAAATTTGAATTAGTTTGCAAATTTGAATTATATTATTGGCTGTCGTCCGTCACCAGGTGATTGGCCCGGCACACTTGTCATTCGTTTCATTTGTCAGTTAGTGTGTCCATTCCAATCATAAAATCCACTTATACGAAATTTCGATTATCCGAATGGCATGAGGTCCTAATTGATTCCGATAATTAGAAGTTCTACTCTATATACTACATCCAAAAATCTAATAAACCCCATTAATATTTTCAGACGACTCCAACTTCAGCATCTCGCCCAAACAGCAAGCCGAAGCCAGCATGCTGGGCCACAACTTCTACGTCTACCAAACCTCGTCCCCCCCTATGCGGGGCCACCTCCCCATATTCAGCCACAAAGACCTCCAGAAATCGAGCCCAAACACTTTGTCCTTCATGCTGACGGGCAACCAGGACGGCTCGCAAGATCCAGGACTGAACTCCTCCCCGAAGGCCCAAGGATCGAACTCTGATTATGCAGTGTCTCCGGGCCGTATGTCGTTGCACCATGCACAATCTATAGAAAGTCCAGGGGGTTTCGAGGGGGAAGCTCTGCTACAATGATTTCGTTTTGGACTGTAGATGTGTGTTATTGTTTTTTTGTTAGAATTTTGTTATTAAAAGATCGTTTATTGTTTAATAGGTGTTTTTGTGTGTGTGTGTTTGATTTCTATGTGTCCAGAGCTCAATTCAGACTTTGATAGTTTGTTGATTAGATGAATGCTTAACTAGCCTGATTTCTATATGAAGCCTCTACTGGTATATTGCACATTAAGACAAACTAATGCACACAAGTATAACTGTTGCATTTAACTTGAGTAAAATCTATTTATAAAGAACGATTATAGAGTTGGTTGTCCACGCTGTGGCACCAAATTTATTTAAAATTAACTTCATGCAGCTACTACAGAATTAGAAATATTTTTAAATCGGCAAACATTAAGAGAAAAGTGAATTCTAACTATAAATAAATTCTATAGACCAGAGTTTCGAGTAACTGCTGTGGAAATTACACAATCACGAGATAGAGTAAGCCAGGGAGAATTACACAATCTTATTTGGTTGAAGTGTCTCTCAAAAATATCAAATAAAAAAAACCAATGAGCTTGTTTCAACACTTTGTCAGAGAAAACAAAACAACCAATGAAATCGCACTTCGGAGCGCGTGACCTTATAAAAAAACCAATGAGCTTGTTTCAACACTTTGTCAGAGAAAACAAAACAACCAATTAAATAGCAAAATAGAGAGCGTGACATCATAAGAAATATTCCCATTCAATAAAATCATAAATAACCACGAGTAATACGTTACAATCTATAGCGATGAAACTAAAAGTATTTAATTTGAAGTTGGGCGTAATTCAATAAAAATGTCAACTTTTATTAATATTATAATACTTTTTTTTTTAATTTTTGAAATTTTTACAAATTAAGTTAAAAAATATATTCCAAGTTTTCAAATTATGGTTTAAGAAAGCAGGGGACGATAAAGGACATGTATTCACATTTCCCGAAAAAGATCGATGCCTAGTGGACAAAAAAGATTTGTTGGCTCTGCAAATTCAGCCAGCATTTCAACTAGTTGGAAATCGTCCTCGATACGTGTTTGAAAAACCTTTCACATGTGAATAAATGTATATAATGTAATGTTTAATATCTTATGAGTTTTCTAGATAAAAAATTTTTTATGAAACTTTTAATATTCCCTCACGGTCATTCCGTCACGTCAAATGACAGTTAATAACTTAAACCATGTTATAGGTAGGTTGCTCTAAATTATAATTTTACATAGCTTAGATATATCTATAATAATAATAAAAGAAAGAGTCTGTCTGTGTGTCTGTATGTCTGTGGATCGTAAAAGACCTACTTATACTGCCCTCAGAAATTCGAAATTTTTAAGATAGATTCCCTTTAATACCAACGTGTGCACCTGAGGCTTAGTTTTTTCATATTTGTTTCATTTTTAGAGAAAATTCGAATTTTCTGAAAAAAATACACCACTTTCGCTCAAATCCGATCATTTTTCCCCTTTCGTGTTGCCATTCGACAGAAGAAATTAAAATGAACACAAAACTTAATTAAAATTGAAATTGCTTTTATTTTCTTGCCATTACCTTCAGAAACTAAATAAATGATTTGAAAAATAATTGAACGTGCCAATGAGCTAAATGTTTTTTTTAAAACCCAGAATGGAGGTTTTGACGTGAAATAACATTGCTATACAATTATGGTTAATTTTGAATTTATCAGGAAAATTGCGAAGATAGTAAGTTCATATTGAGGAAGATTTTTGTGATATGAGGATGTGCATTTTATAGTGATGTATTTTTTATTTTGGAATTTTAAAACAATATAAGTAACGGGATTTTATTCTTTATAATGAACGGGAACAAAGGCAAAGCTTATTATCCTATAGCAAATTAAATGACACATATACTTGGATCGATTTGATATTCTTTTAGTCCGTGCGAAGAACGGGTGTAAATTTGCTAGCTTAAAATATGCATTAGTTTAAAAATTCAATGTATTGTTAATTCGCAGAAGTTTCCATTTTTAAGTACCAGGATGCAGTCGTGGTTGCAAAAATGTCCTTCCGTCACACAAAAAGAATTTAGTCAAAAACGAAATAATAAAATACTTTTAAAAAATTACTTTTTTTATTATCTTTTAATCATAACATTAATATATAAACTGAAAAAACAACCAATTTTCCTTTGAAAATAGCTTCGTGGTAATTGTTTTACTTCAATTCTACAATTCAAAATGTCATTCCGTCACACATATGGAATTGCCCACTTATGAAAACTCGGGTTTGATTGAGTCTTTATATATCACCAATAGATGGCAGCACCACTATTCATTCTAAAATGACGACAACATTAGCGCTTTATTTTTCGAAAATCTGAGTGAAGAGAGTACACCGACAAGTTCACAGTAATTTTTCTTGTTAAAAAAACTGATGGAAGTATAGATATCTGTTAGAAATATGTTTTGCCAGTAATTTTGAAGAAATTAACGTTTTAACTTGGCTGAGGGTCACTTCAATTAAGTAAAATTCGAGATTTTGAGCGGTAAAAATACACACTCGTGCTATGAATTAACAAACACTGTCAGTTTTTTGTGATTAATAGCCTATTCTAACTTTTGTTTCAATCTACATGACACATAAAAATTAATACTCAAAAAACTTTTTTTTCTTCTGGTGCCGCTTTGCTAGGAAACCAAGGCTTTCTACTTTTCTTTTCTTGTATGTATATTTGTCTTCGTTTTATAAGAATTTTAATGAATATTAAAGTAACAGTAAAGTAGACTATTTTAGTTCTTTTAGAACTTCTTGTTTTTAGATAGATAGCTATTCTAAGTTTTCAACTATGGTTCAAAAATATATATATACGAGCAAGATTGTTTCCTAATGAGTTATGGTATATATTTTTTGGTCGATAAATTTAAACAACAATGTCAATCACACACAACTGCTGCTACAATTTCCTAATTTCTCACGTATTAATTTATATCTATAAAGGAAGAAGTCCTGACTTAAAGGGTTCACGTATATATACCTCTGGAGCGAAGGTGATAGATACTCTAGACTCAGGCCATGGGTTCTGGTCTGAAATATTTTGTCCGCCCGTCTGTCTGTCCGCACCCCCCTCCCCCCTCATCTCTTAAAACCGGTCCAATCCGTCGGATGTTAAAAATTCTTTTTTGTTAGAAAGGTAAGACTTCAGAAACCCAATTATCATACTTTTTGTCCGTCTGTCTGTACGACTAGACTGACATAAGTCTACTATCTGTCGGAGAATTTACCATTGAATTAGCATTGGAATTCAATTTTGAGTGATTTAAATCGCTTTTGCAAAATCAGCAATGGCATGAGAAACTTTATTAACAAAAAATATTTGAATAAAAATTTTAATTTTGTCGTAAATCAGTTTGAAATGACGTCTTAAAATATAGCACAATGGGATTCTTGATTGTTCATTAATTGTTTACTTAGAAAGCGGCAAGGCATTATATTTTTTACATACGAGTACAATTCTAATTAGTTTTTATTTACATTTCATATTTTTTTAGTGCAGTTTGGAGTAGTAGTTTCATGTTTTTTTATTAATAAATATTTAATTATTCTTCGAACTACAAATAAATTAAACAGACGAAAAATATTATAATTTTAATTTGGAAAAGGAAATTAATGAAATAGTTGATTTTAGCTTTTACAAGTTTAATTATAACTGGATGCTGTGTTTGGTGATTTTTTTTCTAATGTGTAAAAGTCTTGTGTAGAAACAGTTGCAGATGATATTTACTGTTACAAACCTACCTATCTTCCAAATACCAATTTCAGTAAATAATTAAGTAATAAAGTAGGCTATTTAAAACGAACTGGCGAAATAACCTGTGTATTTGTATTTAATTATATAATTGAACTTAAGAATGTTCTTGATTTATAACTGTTGTTCAGCAGAGTTAGCAGACACGTGTTGGAACAAACAAAAAACTTCCTATCTTATAGATTCTTATTCGAATTTGCATAGTTTCACTTGTGTTAATTTTGACAAAATAAAGAAGCAACTATGATATAATGACGTCTCTTTGGCGATTGTGTTCCCTGCGAAATGTGGTACGCATCCACTTCATATTTCAAACATCAAAGCTTACACACGTTCACATTTCAGCTCTCAATGCTCAATGAACAGACCGGACATTAGTCGGTTAAGCAGTACACGTGTTGAGAACAAACAAAAAACATTAGACCTATCTTATAGAAAAAAATTCTTAGTTCGAATTTGCATATTTCACAGTTGTGTTTAATTTCTGACCAAAAAATACGAGGAGAAGCAGCTAGTGTATAATGGTGCAGTCTCTTTTTTGGCTGTAGTATAGATGATGCGCAAATGGATGCAAGTACCCACATTCCCGTTCTGATTTTCAAATGAACTCAATATTGTCTTTAATAAACAAACACTTTCTATTCATTTATTAAAACAAGCTCTTCCAGAAAGTGTGCTCACAATGGAACAAGACCGGACATTATATCATAGATGTACACTTAAATCAAACCAGAAAAGAGTTCTGGTATATAAAAAAACGTTGCATTCATATATTTAAGGGGATGTTTTTAATCGGGAGAATTTTATA
Organism: Oedothorax gibbosus; assembly: GCA_019343175.1. Lineage (NCBI taxonomy): Eukaryota > Metazoa > Arthropoda > Arachnida > Araneae > Linyphiidae > Oedothorax > Oedothorax gibbosus. Next base: position 17,033,314 of record CM033272.1, read on the forward strand.
AAGTAGTGGTTAGTAAAAGAGAAGAAGGACAATAAAGGATTGCAAAATAAAAGTTCGTTTGAATTATATTTTGATACAATTTTTTTAATAGAAAAAGGCCTTTCTGTTCTTTATTGATAAATCGCATCTTACCGAAAGCTTTAATACCTAAACACAAAGTACGAGAGCTTTAATACTTGAACGCAATGTACAAAAGCGTAGTTAATATTTTTTTTTAACTAGCTATAAAAGTGTATAAGATTAATTTTTAGTAGAAATTAAATTAGTTACTATAACACGTTTAAGAGCAATTTCTAATTTGATCTAATACGTTATATTCACAGGATGCGCAGATATAAATAGAATAACCAACAGAAGTTTAAGAAAGTAATTCTTTAGTTATATGCATAAAAAAGATGTAAATAGGGAAAATTACTAAAAAACATTCGGTATATTTCAAGTTATAAAATTTGCTATTCATAAAATATAAGGATATGATATAGTTCGCCTATCACTTCTTAGCATCTCAAATATTTTGATTGTGGAAGGTTCCCACTTTGAAAACAGGCAATGAGGCAAAGAACCTGAAAAAGGCAGGGTTGCCAATCCCATGGCGTTTCATAAGCATAAGGGAATGTTGGGTTAGTTTGGTTGGAACTAATGTGTAATGTGTCACAAATGTGTAAAACTACACGAGTTATTGCCGGTGAAAGGAATATTATAGTTGATTGCTGATAGGGCCGTCAACGATTGCACATGCATTTCTTCACTATTTTGACTTGATCCTCGATCGATTGGTATCTGTAGTATGTATTATTAAACACATTCAGTATCAATATTCATTGGGAAACGCTATAAGTTAAAATATAACTATGCAATAATAGTGAAACCGATGCACAAGTTCGCACTACCCTTCAATTGAGAATCTTTCTAAACCTTAAAGAAATATGCGCCCATAAAAGCAATGAATCGCCAAATATAGTAACACTTGCCTAAACCCAAAATCTTCCTTACCCTTCTTCAAAGTGGACTGTTCCACAATCAAAATATTTGATACGCTAAGAAGTGACATGCGAACTATACTACCAAAATATAATAACACAGAATATAAAGATACTACAAATTTCTATGAAAAACAACTTTTTATTCATACGAGGGAATACAAAGTTTCGTTCTCCATCAATTGCAATGTTACAAACAGCGAGAAATATGGCAGAAGACGACATTAGAACTTCACATCTCATAAATTATCCATACAAATTGTAAATATGTACAACTAAACATATATTACACATAAAAATTGAATATATCTTAAAAAGCTCAGAAACCTAGTCATTTTAAAGAAAGATTTTTTCTTAATATTGTCCAACAGCTTCATCGGTATACTATATAGTCTCTTTAACAGGTTAATTTATTTTCTATCACTGTACATATACCACTGTTTCTCAACCGGAATTTCCTATGTGTATATAAATAGAATACATTGTCAATATTCGGGCTATATTTTATATTTCTGGTATATATCAGCAATTTAAGAAACAATTCAATGCAGATTTTTTTTTGTTGTTGTTTAGAATATGTTAAATACATGTATATACTACTTTAAAAACTCCTCAAATTAACTGGGTCAATTTTGATAGCACAATAAAAATCGATGTGATAAAATTCTTACTAAACTTTTTTTGAATAAGTATTTTATTTAACAATTGTAAATAAGACGCATTTTATAAGTTTATGAGTTTGATTAAAATAAAATTAAAAAAAAAAAAAACAGAAATATCAAACCGAAACACAGATAATTAAATTACAAAGTATCAACATATTTTCTTTTAATGAAGGTATATGTTAAGTTGCATAATTTACTATTCATGAATATCTTTTAAAAAAAACTTTACCTGGAATTTTCCTTTGAGATTTTACAGTTAATATAAACTTTAATTATCTGTTTGCAATAGAAATTTGGCTTAAACGTACAATTCCACTTTTTACATAGTTAATCACAAAATCAAATGTACAATTTATCCTTTATTTCTCCAATTTAAAATTTAAGGAAACATTTATCTTGAATATACACAAAATCTTGAATTCAAAGCAGGTTTGCAAATATTGATACACTATACAGCAGCATTTACATATATAAACTAAAATCGTTTTTACAAATATACATTCTTACCACCTAAGTAGTTTTTGAAATTCACAATACAGGCCTACACTGAACAAGTTCACACTTATTTTTTAGATTTAGGAAAACTTTCAGCATATTTCAAACAACAATATTGGATATGAAAAAATTTGTTCGTACACCAAATGGTTGAAAACACTGTCGGTTTGAGAATCTAGCTTCTTTATTAAAAACTTGGCACTTACAATAAGTATATTTTCCGCTTAATGAAAAAATTTACGAATCTAAAAGTTTAACTTATGAGTTTATGAAATTTATAAAATATATGAAATCTAAAATACATTTTTTGAATATTTTTCTATTCGTAAGATAATTTTTTTCCTAATTTTCATATTAATTTCTATGGGCAATTTTATTTAGGGCTAATATAAGGCACTTCCCAAATACTATATGTACTGAAACAGGTGCAAACATTTGGCACAAATTCTTTTACTGTTCAATTTTGAATCAATCTGATAATCGGGAATATCATGTTATTTATGAATGATAATGAAAAGGGACTTTTTACACATTTAAATTAAACAGTTTATTGAAATGACAAAAGAGATTAATTAAGATGTAGGCTAAACAGTTACATTTACTTCATCAATCAGCAATCAAAAGGAAGTGGTGACTGATAGCATAATGTAATTTTTTGATCTGGAATTCCAAATAAAAGATCCCCCAAACTATGTTTAACAATTTAAAATTTGAGCAAGTTAACCAGGAAACCTTGCAAACTAGCATCCACCAAAAATAAACAAAACAAAGTGTTTTTTTTTTTTTTAAAAAAAGGTGAACGAAATGCAAAGATTTATCTTCTGAACAGAAACACTAAACTTAAACAAATATTCTTCTAACAATAACATCATTAGTTAATTTCAAAGAATAAGGGATAACACAGGAAAGATTCAAAAAAATCGTGTTAAGTTCATCTTGTTAGGCATAAGTTAATAAGAGACTGAGAATTTTTTTCATTAAAAAAAAGATTAAATGAAAATGTATTATTTGTACAGAACACAGATGATCGTTAACATATATATACTGCTTGTTTTATACGGTATTTTTTATAGCATCAGGATATTGAATTTTAAAAATAGGTGTTAGAATAAAATTCTTCGGTGACATCATGTAGAATATAAAAAATTTCAAATAAAATACAGCAATTAAATTTTTCCTAAATTTAATCATGCTGAAATATAAGCTAACTTTTGTATAAGGTATAAAACAACTTAATTTTAACTCAAACGAAATAGTATAAACATTATTTAGAAAAAGGCCTAAATGTTGAAACTAAAGTTAATTTCATAATACAATATTTTTTTAATTTCCATACAACACAAAAATCAACCCAAACTAAAATAAACATGTAGGATTTCTAGGATAAGTATTAACATAGATCACAGAATTGTCACGTCACCGCAAGTATAAGAGTAAACACATCTAATATACAATGTAAGCACTACATGACAACGATACGAAACACTTTCCACTTACATAAAACACACATGGACAAACAAGCCTTGTACACAACACAACAAGTTGCACAATAGATAAACGCTCATTACATACAATGAGGCAACAGTAAGACAACTATTCCCAGGACTTTCAAGTTTGTAAACATTTTGAAGTATGTATTTAAAAAGGATTTTATTGTGTATAAAATCTGTTTACCAAAAAAAAAAAAAAAGAAATTGCAGTTAAAATATTTAGTCAGAGATATAAAAAAATCTTTAAAATGACTTTTTTTTTTGTAAGCTACATTTTATAATTAAATGGAATCTAGCTTTTGAAATTCTGAAAAGGTAATAATATAAATGCTAAAAGCGTTTTGCTGGCTAAATTTTTTTGACAAGATAAAAGTACATATTAACTAAGATATCAACAACTATGTTTCAAAATATTAATTTAAAAATGTTAAATTGCTGTGTACAATTTTTTAAACATAGTGTGTAAGCAGTATCTACAAACTTAACCTTACTTCAAAATCTGAGCAATTGTTATCTTACTGTTCACAAATCAGCAGAGCCTTTCTATCAATGACTTAGCATTTTTATCCACTGCAATGCTTGAAAAAGGAAACATCCATGGCTCCACTTTCTTATAATAGTTTAGAAATCAAAACCAGTTTGAAAACATAATTTTTCTGTACAATTGGTCATTTACATAATAAATAAAAGTCAATTTTTTTTTCTCTATCCTAAAAAAAGGTGTAGTATGCTGAAATGCAACTAGATCCCAATCACAGATTTTCAATCGATTAGTCACATAATGGGGTTAGTACAAGTTCTTTGTATTATAATCCAGCACAATTCAGCTTTTTTTACGTAGTTATTTTCCCGCAGCAGAAAAAAGTAAAACATAATTGTCCGTCTACACACAAAAACAAGTTCATGACCAGATGAGAGATTTCACAAGTATCCAAAAATCGGAAACCATCCTGCAGCTATCACAGCCAAGGAATATGTGGACTTAGTCTCTTTAGAAACAAAACAGGTTGGATGATGAATTTTTTTTTGTTCACAAGAAGTTCGCAGTTTTGCACTAGTTCACCTGCTGAGCAATTGATGTAGGATGAGGAGCAGCAGAGACACTGTAGTGAAGCAGTTCTGCCGAAGTTTGAAAGCGCTGGCTTCGCTCTTGACCAGTTCTTCATTTTTAGCCCTGGTTTCGTTTGGCAGCTTGTCTCGGTCTTCTGAAAAAGAGAAGTTATGTGTTAGTGAAAATTTTCAAAACAAATATTTGCTTACACAGTAGCGGAACCAGAGGGGCTTTAAGTGAAATTATCTTGCGATAAATAATTTTTCAATGAATACATGCATAATTAGTAGCGTTTAAATTAATAATAATTGATAATTAATTTTAATGGACAATCATTAGTACCATTAATCAAAATGATTAAAAACAGGTCTACTAATTATCCAGTATATCATTGGTAAATGAATAATTAGTGGTGGGTCAAAGCAGATATCGAATTAAACGGGTTAAGAGTGCATTAAAAGGGGGCCTACTGCAATTTAATTTTGCATGCAAAAACTACAACTGACTCAACATTGCTACTATGATCTCACGTGCACAGTAGTTACAGCAAAAATCACCCAAACTGTAGCATACAAAAAGAGGCCTAAAGCTACTTTAGCATGCCTACCACTTAAGGGCGAATGAGCCCGATCGACAGCGGGTCTCCAAACCAAAGTGCCTCAGGGCCAATGAGAAAAAAATATTTTTTAAGACACATTTCTCCAGCTGTATTGAATATTTTTACAAACAGGTTTTTTTATATGATAAATGTAGCTGACTTACATGTCCCAACAATCCCACCTATTTGGAAATCAGTTTGAATATTTTGCATAAAATTATTTATTGAAAATTAAAAAACATATTCGAACCAATTTCAAAAAGGGGGATTGTCGTGCTAACTACACAAATCCTTACCTGTTTTCTTGTTGGGCATCTTCCCATGCTCCTCTTCCCTTGGGAAGTCATATTGCGACTTGGGCAGCTTGCTGGTGTAGATGCTTGGGGGTGGTCTGTAGGGGGCCAGGGTGGGGGGTCGGTAGTACCGGTAGATGGAGGTGGTGCGAGGGGGAAACACCGGGCGGCGCGAGGCAGGGTGCATGGGTGGCCCCAGCGTAGTCGTAGTGGTGGTAGTTGTAGTGGTAGTGCTTGGGGGGAGCAACCGGGTGGTGGCTGTGGAGAAATGAGGATTGGTATAGTGGGTGGTGCATATATGTAATATAAAGTTCTAATTGTAAATATAATATTCTAATATTAAGTTCTTTCTTTAATAACTATGTTAATTTCTTGCCGATCCATCGAACAGTTCCCACATTCTGGTAGCGTGTCAATACATTCTTTCCCAGAGAAATTGCAATCACATCATAATGTGTTTCGACTCCACTCTTCTCATAATATGACCATTGAAAATAGATTTTTAATTAGACCTCAAGATGTGAGGATGTGTGCTTTTTGGCATCCGAGATTTGGCTCCGGATTCCGTCCCTTTAAATACTCTACAATGATTTGTGTACAATAAAAAAACTGTTTGGACGTCCAGTCTTTCTTAATTTCTACAAAAAAAAGTATGCTCCTCTGTGTAAAGGAAAAATTCCCGACATACATAACTTACAAAACAATGTCTGGTTAATTTACAAATTAGGTAACTGCTGTATACTTTGAAAATATCACTTGTGATTATTTTAATATGTTGACTACTATAACAGTTGCGTTAATCTTGCATCTTTTGTGTCAAAGAGGTTATTGTGGGTTAAACCTAATCAACTCCAACAGGAACGTCTCACAAAAGTATGATCCTCAATGCAAGGCCCCCTTTTCCACAATCTTATTTTGTTCTGCCAGTTTTCTCCACTTCATAAGTATTGTGCTATTCTAATGTATGCAAATTTTAATTGGCCCAGGCAAAATAAATAAATAAAAAAATTTAATATGGCTTGAACTGTTTTTTTATGCCTTTTTCTGTCAGTAAACATGTTCATTACAAACTAGGCAACTGCCATGTTACTGTATACTTATGATAACATAAAAGATTCACTAACAATTATTTTTAAAAATTACTGTATACTTTGAATTGATAAATTGATAAGCTAACATAAGGTAAATATGGGAACAGTGGATTATGTTCCTTGTTGTTGGATTCCTTGGATTGGAAGATGCAACCATGAACATAATAGGATAGTTCACTGATTATCAGTTAGTCTTTTTAGAGCAAAATATGTGAACTTACGTTGTTTGGAAGGCCCACAGCAAACCTTGAAGATAACTTTCATATTATGGGTGGCACACCGCCCACCTATTTTTTGCTCCAATATACCAGTATCTGAACCAACACCAGAAGTTGCTAAAATGAGAAAAAATGTAGATACTTATTAGTAAGCATTTAAAACAACCTAAAGACTTGGCAATATTATGCAATGTCGAATATTATGTAATTTTAAACGAACTTTAGTACCTTAATGTACGAGTAAATTGTAACCCCCAAAGCTAATTATTCATATTGAGAATACGACATTTAGAATAATGAGAACTCTATATACCACCGCTAACATAGAAAAGGCAAACAGTATTCCAACTTACACTAGACTTTATAATTACAAATAAACAATAAAATAAACAAAAAAAAATTGCATTATCTTGAAACACTGCAATATCCAATTCCAGATTTATCTACAGAAAATATTGATTAATTAGAAATGTTATGAAAGCTCAAACCTCTGCAAGAAAATTATGCACTCTGTGTTTGAATTGATAAATAAAATTAGACCTAAAAAAAAACTATAATGAATGTTCATAGAATGAAAAGTGAATGACAATAGACAACTTCTGCTAATTTGTCAGAAATTAGTTAAAAAAGAAAAAAACATATATAAATTTTTAAAAATAAGATGTCCAAAACCAAAATTTACTGAGTATGGAAAAGAAAAAATCTTAATCATTCCTATCCCTACTTCAGTATTAACTCAAAATGTCGAAAATGAAAATCGACACTTCTTTTCATAACAAGGACTTACAGATGAAGTAGTAGTCCTGGCCCGGCCTGAACTCGAGCCCCCCTGGCTGCGGGGTGAAGGAGCGAAATGTGATGGTGAAGTACATCAGCTGGTGGGGCTTATCACAGAGAGCAATGATGCGGGATGCAGGGTTGGTGATGCGGCATGAGTCGTATTCCTCTTTGGATACCTGCACACAGTTAAATAAAATTCAGATAATGTGTATGATACATTGATGAAGTGAAGTGCAAATGCACATTTTAGAAATAAGTACAGTAGAGGATTTTTTTAAATTCTCATAAACGGAATTTTAAAATTTTATTCAAATTCATGTGGAACAAGTCGTACTGCTCTTTGGATACCTGCACACACAGTTAAATAAAATTCAGAATAGGAAAGACAATATGTATGGGATATATTGATGAAGTGGAGTGGAAATGCACGTGTTAGGAATCAATACAGTAATTGGGTGGGGTGTTTAAATTCTCATAAACAGAATTTTAAATTTTATTTCAATTCATGTGGAACGTTTTTCATGCGTCAAGAGTGCCTAAGCACAGTTAAATATGAGAATTGGAAAGACAATTTGTTTAATTTTTACTAATGTAGGGGAGTGGAAATGCCCAAGGTTGGTTACGAATCAATACTGTGATTGAGATATTTTTATTATCTCATAAATAGAATTTTAAACTTTATTTCAATTCAAGCTTAACAAGTTACAAATGCCAAGATTCGAACTCCTCTTCGGATACCTGCGCACAGAGTTAATAAAATTCAGAATCAGAAAGATACTTTGTCAGTGGCGGATCCACGGGGGGGGAAAGGGGGAAATTTCCCCCCCCCCCAAATCTTAAAATTCATACTAGATAAAATCGACTTGTAAAGAAATGTTTTTACTTTTTACAAATATTTATATTTATACTCTAACTCCTTGCATTCTCAACTTAGAACTAGAACATATAAAAAAATATTACGGCTCGGGCGCTTTGGGGGAACAGGTTATTACGCAATGTTAAAAAAAGAAATACCCCCCCCCCCCCCCTTCGGATTTATTTTTTAGCCAATCGCAATTGTGGCGGGAATAAGATTTTAGATACATTTTTTATGGCGACGGCTATCCTCTCGAATAGGAAGGAAGTATAAAAAAAACATAGAAATAAAATATTGACAGATATATTTGAATTCGTTTTCAAGTATAATAGTGCAATTTGTTCGTTAATAAATCAAAGAAATTCCACTATGACTATTTTTTTAATTTCATTTTTAGGGTTTTTATTTTGCTTAATACAAGTGAAATAAGTATACTATAAGTTAGGAGTTTTTCGCGCTTTTTTCTATCGCAATTTCTACTGCAAAGTATCTGTAGCGAGTATGAATATGTGTATGTTTATTGTTACGCGTCAGACACAAATTAATGTAGTCAATTTAAAATTTTGTCAACAATAAAAATTTTCCAAAGAGCCCTAATATTAATAATATATGTTTTGACCATAAAGGTATAAAGACGGTTAACCGAAACCTTAAAGTTATTGCATACTTAAGGGGACATGAATTTCTAGCTACAACTCGAACTGCAGCAAAAACCACTCCAGGATCACTAAACGTCCAAGTTAGGGGAGGAGTTGGTTGTCAGTCTCTACAATAGACCAGTGACACGCCAGACACGCCCCACCGCGCTCGCTCTAAACCCCCCAATTATGTTCTGAACAAAATGAGGCCTGCTTCGACATTGAAAAAGTCACCTTTGGGTTTAGGATTGAAAAAGGTTTTTCATGTGTATAGTTACGTGTGGTTACGTGTGTTCATTGGAGTCATGTAGAGTTTTTGGATTTATAGATGTATTCGAAAGTTTTATAAAGAGTTCGAGGAAATATACTATTGATTATTGAATTAATTGAATTATTATTGAATTATTAATTATCTGCTTAGATAAAATATTTCTTAGTTAGAACTCTAACTAAAATTAATTGTTTCAAATAATTAAATTTCGTTATGATTTGTTTGTCAATAATATTTTGGTTCGTAGTTTATTGGGAATATCCAGTACCATAAAATATTCCTTCAGAAAACTGTCAAAATCAAACAGTATTTTAGAAGTAAAATTAAATGACCTAAGAATGTTATTAAATATTTCTTTTATTATTAGACCTTAGATCTCTACTATTTGCGAAGTAATGTTGGAAATTCAAACGAATTTTGAATTTAAGTTAAAATTAAAATAACCTTTTTTTACAAGAGCGTATAAAATATTATTACCCCCCCCCCTCTTCTTTCAGGATTTGTTGAGTATTTAAAGGAAATACAACAAGAACAATATATACCGAAATAAAAAAATATATATATATGTGAATAAAAAAATTTCGGTATTTCCACAAAACAATTGATTTTGTGTAGACAAAATTTTTTGATTTAACAAAGATTTCGTTACTTGACAAACATATTTTTGAATAATATATGTTCTTTAGTTTTTACTCTGCAGAAAACAGTAAAATAAAAAGAGTACATAGCATTTAAACTTTTAGCATAAAATTTATTTATTATATTTTGCATTTAAACTTATTTGGAAATAAGACCTTTTTTAGTACCTTTTAAAATTTTGATTTTTGTTTTATACTATAAAGATTGATGCCATTATTTTGGATAATAAATAACACTAAACAGGATTATAGACACACATTTATTATTAGATTAAACACGGATAAGGATACATGATTCAAAATGAAAGAATAGGGACAGTCGTTCAGTTAATTATTATACAGGCATTGTTAAATATAACAAGGTATTTATTTATTTTTGATTTTTTTTTTAATTTTCGTGTTTTATTTTTTCTTGAATAATATATTCGGGGTCCCGAATATTCATCGAACGTGTATATCGGAGATCAATTATTTCGGGCGTTAAACAATCAAAAAAAAAGTTTTCAGTTTGTTTTTCATTTCTTTTTCCCAAAAGTTGACATCTCTTAGCACTTTTTCTGTATAATTCCCCAATGGAGTCCAGAGAACAAAAATGCAATAATTTCTTTTGGTTATCTGTAACTGTCCCTGAATTTGAAAGAAATATTTGTCTTTTGTTTATATGTATTGTCTCCGTTTTTAGATCAAATTTTAGAAAATTATTTTTTTTTGTTTTTATGGCTTCTTCCGGTGTAAGATTTGAACATGAAGATGGACATTAAATCTCAACAATCACCGCCTAGAAAAAGAAAAAAAAGTACCAATGAAAAATAAAGTAAAATAATGCTCAATAATTTGTGGTCAAATAGTGACAATTTCAAAGGAAAGGGTATTCTGAGACTTCTAGGGGTGGAGCCCTTGGCTTCAGTTAGGGGCAGGGCCTGTTCTTGGAAATCTCAGACTATAGGCACAACCTGTTTTCTGGGCCCCCTTTACGGAAAATGTTGTGTATGAATTCCAGTAATGATGGTGCTATATGACCTAAATATCAAATTTTTGCTACAATTTTATGGACTTCCTTTATAGCCCTCATGCAGCTCTAGTGCTACGATAATTTAAACTAAACCTAAACCTATGGGCTTCCATATAAACATCGATCAAAGCCATCACGTTAGGTCAATTTCTCAGTCAAAATTGAGGGAAAAAAACATAGTGGGGTACCTGAATTTTTTTTATTTAGTGATATTTTGGGGATTTACAGTATTTAGCTTAGTATAGATACTAAAATTTAGGGGCCCTAGGCCCGAGCCTAACGGAAGAACAGGCCCTGGTTAGAGGGAAAATGTTTTAATATTTTTAATTTATTTTTTATATTTTTTTCTTATTGGTTTATTTTTCGAAAAATTTAGAGAGAAATAAACACATTTTAAAATGAACAAATTGGTGCACACATCAGAATTTGATTTTTGGGATTGTGCAGTCAAAGTTGAGGAACAAACTAGGGTTTGAGAAAGCAGCAAAAAACTTGTGTGTTTGTTTAAAAGGTTGAACCCGAATGATGAAAAACTTGGATGGTTATATAATTCATTGTAACCTTGCCCCAAATAAAAAAAAACTTTAACTTCTGTTCTTGGAATCCACGTCTTTTTTTCGGTTTTTTTTAAAAGTCGCCGACTAAAACATAACTTATTTCTATATTTTTATTAAATATTTTCACTACGATAAAAAGTATTTGTTCAATATCAAACTAATACACGGACTTACTTTGTCAAAATTAAAATAAACATCTAATTAATATTCATCTAAATAGTCTACCCAAACCTCTGCAAGAAAATTATGCCACTCGTGTTTGAATCTGAACATAAAATTAGATAAAAAAACTATAATGAATGTTCATAGAATGAAAAGTGAATGACAATAAGACAACTTTAGCCTAATTTGTCCAGGAAATTAGTTAAAAAAGAACAAAACATAAAATAAATTGTAAAATCCACATTCATAGAGATTTTAAAAATAGAGTCCAAACCAAAATTTACTGAGTATGGAACAAGAAAAAATCTTAATTTATTCCCTATCCTTACTCAGTATTAACTCAAATGTTGAAATGAAAATCCTAACAAGGACTTACAGATAAGTAGTAGTCCTGGCCGCTCTGAACTCGAAGCCCCCCTATGGCTGCGGGTGAAGGATGCGAAATGTGATGGTGAAGTAACATTCAGCGTGGTGGGGCTTATCACAAAGAGCAATGATGCGGGATGCAGGGTTGGTGATGCGGCATGAGTCGGAATCCTCTTTAGATACCTGCACCACAGTTTAATAAATTCAGATAATGTGCATGATATATTAATGAAGTGAAGGCAAAATGCACCCATTTAGAAAAATAAGTTACAGTAGTCGGGTTTTTTTAAATTCCCATAACACGGAATTTAAAAAGCTTATTTAAATTCACGTATGGAAAAGTGTACACTCTTTGATACCTGCCACAGTGCATCACATTAGTTAAAAAAATAAATCAGAAATAGGAAAAGACAATATGTATGGGATATTATTGATGAAGTGGACGTGGAAATGCTGTGTTAGGAATCAATACGTAGTTAGTTTCTTTTTTTTAAATTCTCATAAAGAGAGTTGTAAATTCTATGTAAATCATGCGGAAAGTTTTCATGTGGCAGAGTCGTACTTCCTCTTTGGATACCTGAACACACAGTTAAATGAAAATCAGAAAAATTCAGACAATATGTATGTTATCTATTGATGAAGTGAAGTGGAAATGCACGTGTTAGGGATCAATACAGAATTGGGTGGGGTGTTTAAATCTCCACACGAATTGTAAATTTTATTCAATTCATGTTAACGTTTTTCATTGCGGCAAGAGTGCCTAAGCCACAGTTAAATATGAGAATTGGAAGAACAATTTGTTAAATTTTACAATGTAGGGGAGTGGAAATATTTACAAGGTCGGTTTTACGAATCATACGTGATTGAGAAGTTATGTATTATTCATAAATAGAATTTTAAACTTATTTCAATTCAAGCTTAACAAGTTACAAAATGCCAAGATCAACTCCTCTTCGGATAACTGCGCACAGAGTTAAATAAATTCAGAACAGAAAGATACTTGGCGGATCCACGGGGGAAAGGGGGAAACCCCCCCCCCAAAAAAAATCTTAAAATTCGTACTAGATAAAATCGACTTGTAAAGAAATGTTTTTATTTTTTACAAATGTTTATATTTATACTACAACTCCTTGCATTCTCAACTTAGAACTAGAACATGGAAAAAAATATTACGGCTCAGGCGCTTTGGGGGATCAGGTTATTACGCAATGTTAAAAAAAAAGAAATAAAAACTATAAAACTATCCCCCCCCCCCCTTCGGATTTATTTTTAAGCCAATCGCAATTTTGGCGGGAATAAGATTTTAGATACATTTTTTATGGCGACGGCTATCCTCTCGAATAGGAAGGAAGTATAAAAAAAAACATAGAAATAAAATATTGACAGATATATTTGAATTCGTTTTCAAGTATAAGAGTGCAATTTGTTCGTTAATAAATCAAAGAAATTCCACTATGACTATTTTTTTAATTTCATTTTTAGGGTTTTTATTTTGCTTAATACAAGTGAAATAAGTGTACTATAAGTTAGGAGTTTTTCGCGCTTTTTTTCTATCGCAATTTCTACTGTAAAGTATCTGTAGTGAGTATGAATATGAGTATGTTTATTGTTACGCGTCAGACACAAATTAATGTAGTCTATTTAAAATTTTGTCAACAAAACAAATTTTCCAAAGAGCCCTAATATTAATAATATATATTTTGACCATAAAGGTATAAAGACGGTTAACCGAAACCTTAAAGTTATTGCAGGGGACATGAATTTCTAGCTACAACTCGAACTGCAGCAAAAACCACTCCAGGATCACTAAACGTCCAAGTTAGGGGAGGAGTTGGTTGTCAGTCTCTACAATAGACCAGTGACACGCCAGACACGCCCCACCGCGCTCGCTCTAAACCCCCAATTATGTTCTGAACAAAATGAGGCCTGCTTCGACATTGAAAAAGTCACCTTTGGGTTTAGGATTGAAAAAGGTTTTTCATGTGTATAGTTACGTGTGTTCATTGGAGTCATGTAGAGTTTTTGGATTTATAGATGTATTCGAAAGTTTTATAAAGAGTTCGAGGAAATATACTATTGATTATTGAATTAATTGAATTATTATTGAATTATTAATTATCTGCTTAGATAAAATATTTCTTAGTTAGAACTCTAACTAAAATTGTTTCAAATAATTAAATTTCGTTATGATTTGTTTGTCAATAATATTTTGGTTCGTAGTTTATTGGGAATATCCAGTACCATAAAATATTCCTTCAGAAAACTGTCAAAATCAAACAGTATTTTAGAAGTAAAATTAAATGACCTAAGAATGTTATTAAATATTTCTTTCATTATTAGACCTTAGATCTCTACTATTTGCGAAGTAATGTTGGAAATTCAAACGAATTTTGAATTTAAGTTAAAATTAAAATAACCTTTTTTTACAAGAGCGTATAAAATATTATTACCCCCCCCCCCCCTCTTCTTTCAGGATTTGTTGAGTATTTAAAGTAAATACAACAAGAACAATATATACCGAAATGAAAAAAATATATATATGTGAATAAAAATTTCGGTATTTCCACAAAACAATTGATTTTGTGTAGACAAAATTTTTTGATTTAACAAAGATTTCGTTACTTGACAAACATATTTTTGAATAATATATGTTCTTTAGTTTTTACTCTGCAGAAAACAGTAAAATAAAAAGAGTACATAGCATTTAAACTTTTAGCATAAAATTTATTCATTATATTTTGCATTTAAACTTATTTGGAAATAAGACCTTTTTTAGTACCTTTTAAAATTTTGATTTTTGTTTTATACTATAAAGATTGATGCCATTATTTTGGATAATAAATAACACTAAACAGGATTATAGACACACATTTATTATTAGATTAAACACGGATAAGGATACATGATTCAAAATGAAAGAATAGGGACAGTCGTTCTGTTAATTATTATACAGGCATTGTTAAATATAACAAGGTATTTATTTATTTTTGATTTTTTTTTTAATTTTCGTGTTTTATTTTTTCTTGAATAATATATTCGGGGTCCCGAATATTCATCGAACGTGTATATCGGAGATCAATTATTTCGAGCGTTAAACAATCAAAAAAAAGTTTTCAGTTTGTTTTTCATTTCTTTTCCCAAAAGTTGACATCTCTTAGCACTTTTTCTGTATAATTCCCCAATGGAGTCCAGAGAACAAAAATGCAATAATTTCTTTGGTTATCTGTAACTGTCCCTGAATTTGAAAGAAATATTTGTGTCTTTTGTTTATATGTATTGTCTCCGTTTTTAGATCAAATTTTAGAAAATTATTTTTTTTGTTTTTATGGCTTCTTCCGGTGTAAGATTTGAACATGAAGATGGACATTAAATCTCAACAATCACCGCCTAGAAAAAGAAAAAAAAGTACCAATGAAAAATAAAGTAAAATAGTGCTCAATAATTTGTGGTCAAATAGTGAAAATTTCAAAGGAAAGGGTATTCTGAGACTCCTAGGGGTGGAGCCCTTGGCTTCAGTTAGGGGCAGGGCCTGTTCTTGGAAATCTCAGACTATAGGCACAACCTGTTTTCTGGGCCCCCTTTACGGAAAATGTTGTGTATGAATTGCAGTAATGATGGTGCTATATGACCTAAATATCAAATTTTTGCTACAATTTTATGGACTTCCTTTATAGCCCTCATGCAGCTCTAGTGCTACGATAATTTAAACTAAACCTAAACCTATGGGCTTCCATATAAACATCGATCAAAACCATCACGTTAGGTCAATTTCTCAGTCAAAATTGAGGGAAAAAAACATAGTGGGGTATCTGAATTTTTTTTATTTAGTGATATTTGGGGGATTTACAGTATTTAGCTTAGTATAGATACTAAAATTTAGGGGCCCTAGGCCCGAGCCTAACGGAAGAACAGGCCCTGGTTAGAGGAAAAATGTTTTAATATTTTTAATTTATTTTTTATATATTTTTCTTATTGGTTTATTTTTCGAAAAATTTAGAGAGAAATAAACACATTTTAAAATGAACAAATTGGTGCACACATCAGAATTTGATTTTTGGGATTGTGCAGTCAAAGTTGAGGAACAAACTAGGGTCTGAGAAAGCAGCAAAAAACTTGTGTGTTTGTTTAAAAGGTTGAACCCGAATGATGAAAAACTTGGATGGTTATATAATTCATTGTAACCTTGCCCCAAATAAAAAAAAACTTTAACTTCTGTTCTTGGAATCCACGTCTTTTTTTCGGTTTTTTTTAAAAGTCGCCGACTAAAACATAACTTATTTCTATATTTTTATTAAATATTTTCACTACGATAAAAAGTATTTGTTCAATATCAAACTAATACACGGACTTACTTTGTCAAAATTAAAATAAACATCCAATTAATATTCATCTAAATAGTCTACCCTGGGCAGGTAGACTGCAGTTTCACCACCAATGAAATGGGTCCGCCATGAAAAGGGCCATGTTTTAGTATGCTTTCTTATAGGTTGTAGTTATGCAAAAACTTTCCAAGTTATTAGTTGAGATAGTGCAGATTTACCTCACCACTTCAGTAGTGTCACCACATCTATAAATAATTTAACTGAACCTAATTATGGGCCCCTTGAAAATGGAAAGGGTACGTCAGGGCTTACCGGGCTAATTATGTGAATTTTTAATAGTAATCCAAAAAAATAATTACTATCAATGGTATATTAAAAAGTAAAAAGATTTGTAAAACTGCGATTTATTTCAATAAAAATATTCAACTTTCTGTTGCTTCTGAATAGTAATTAAAAAATTCTATTGAGTAACTAACTAGTAGATCCATAGAGTTATTGGATCCCAATAATAGTCCATAGCCGAAAAATACTTTAGAGAAATAAATAGTAAATTTTGGTAAAGGATGGAGAAGATGAGCCAAAAAAGAACATAAATGAGCGTGATGTAATAGATGACCCAGGAAATGTTTCTAACACATAAATAATAAAAAATGTAGATAAGAATTTCCTCCATTCTGCTAAATTCGCTCCTGTGTTACGTTTTCTTTTTTTTTGATAAATGCAAACCCTGTTTACCATAGCGGTAGCTCATGGTAAAAGTATCTTTTACCATGAGCTTACCATAGCGGTAGCTGATGGTAAAAGATGAAATATACAAAGCAGTTAAAAATTTCCGAACATAACATTTGGTGCTCTCAACGTGCTGTCTCAAACTATCAACACGTGACCGTTTATCTTGACCGGTTTGAGGTGTTGTTTGAGCTCGTGGAGAGAATTCGGAGAACTGGCTTCTTCCACACTGCCCCGAGACAAGCCCTTTGTTCACTTCCACAGGGTAGGTCCTCCCCTTGCAATCAATCAATGTCACGAGCATAGAAGCGGCAAAGATACGAAGTGTTTTGAAAAGTTTTGAAAGCAGCTAAGATATGTGTTACTTTTTGCACAAATTACTCAAAAACTTTAAATCCAAACTGCTTATAATTAATTACAGCCAAAGTAGAAATTCTAACAAATTAAAATGCCTTTTCAAATTGTCTTTAAGTTAATTAGAATGTTTTTTATAAACTGTAAAAAACCCGATGCTTTACAAAGGATTAAAATAATTTTCAAAACAATAGCAAGAATTTTGCTATGCCCAAATGTAAAGCTTATCAATACCTAAGAATACCAACAAGTCCGGAAACAATAAGTAAAAAATTGTGGTTGCTAATTAAGAAAAACTGCATCCAATTTCTCCATAGGTTAACATGGGGGAAGTTAGTTCCGTTTTCGGAAATTCATGTCCCTACCGATCTATAAATGGCCGCGCAGCCAAAAATGTATGACGAATAATACCCCGTGTAGAGGAAGTACACGTTAAATCTGCTCAAAAGTCCCGACGCTGCGTACGATGTCTACCTTAACGGTTGCGTTGGGTGCCTACTCAGATGTCGGCTCCGTCACCTGACTGTGGTTCTAAATTATGACGCCGGTCGCCAATAGCGCTCGTGTGGCTCTAGTGCGACGATATTTCAAACTAAACTAAACTATAGTATACTTAAAAAGCAAACTACCGATGACGAACGGTGGAGCCAACGTGACCAATATTATGAATTTCATTTAAAAATCGTTCTAAAAAAATGTCTAACCATTTGCAGCTGGCATAATAAATCTTACGGCTTTTGTATAACACTTTTATTTTGTTTTTTTTTTAAAGCTTGTGTTTTGAAGAAAACGGAAAAACGCGTCGAATCGGTTACAATAAGAAAACGGCAAGTCTGAAAAAATATCGTGTGGCGTCGATTTTTTTTTATTTGTACTGTTTTTTTTATGAGTTGCTTGTTTCGTGCGAACAAGATTTAGATTTTTATACTTGGATTTTTTAAACTGATAACCAAAGAGACCATATTACGGGTGGTTGTTTTTTTTCTTTTGGAATAAATGTGGCGTCTAAGCAGGTGACTCAACGCTTCAATCGGAGTTTTTCGCGCCTTTTTGTCTCGTATGTCTCAATTACATTTATAGGATCAAAATAGATGTCATACGAGTAAGAGTAAGAAGAATAGTTTTTAGGTTTTTTCATCTAATCAATGAGTAAGTTCCAATTTATAACATTTTCTGATATTTCCTGTACTCAATGATATTAAAATGATTAACGAGATAATGATATAATGCATCACAACTGCAATTTGTTGCACGATTAACATTTATTTCATTGAGATGTATTATGTATTTAATATTTATAATAAACAGCTTTCTGTTTTCATTACATTTTAATTGCTGTTTAAAATTTAAGTACATGTTTTATAAAAACTAGCTACTATTTTTATATATTTTAACGACATAAATGATTAGGGTTATGTTGAATTATCGTCTAACTAGAGCTATAGGAGGGCTATTGGCGACTGGTTGCCATAGTTGTAGTTATTTAAAATGGATACATAAAAACTTCTTAAGCAAATCAAGAAGTTTTTTTTATTTAGATAGAATATTGATTAATATTTTAATAATTACTATTTAATTAAATGTGTTCATTAACTACCAGTATAGTTAAATAATTAAGTTTTGAAATATGTTAAATATACTACTGTTTTATAAACTAAATAAATGTTAAAATTATTTATACACAAATCATTTTATAATTAAATTTAATATTAGAAGAAGCTTGTCGTTTAATTTCTGTACAACAAATCAGGTGATTTAAATTATCTAAGTAGTTAAATTTTAAATAAAAACATTCTATAATTAAATTTTTCTTAATTGTTATACCCTTAAAGGGGTTGTTTCACGGAGGATCTGGCAATAGCTCTGCGGTTTTGTTTTCGTGTCTCTCAAATTACTTTTGTTGCTATTCGAAATTGAGATTTCTAAGTTTGTTATTTTTTTAAATTACAACTTCTTGCTGTACTGTTGGTTGTTTTAATCATTTGTCAAGGAAATCTTGCATTGAAAGAAGTTGGAATTAAAAAAAATTAACAACTAAAATATTCTCTTCGGAAACTCACTCCCGAATACCAAAACAACAGTAATTCGATGGACATGAAAACAAAACCGCAGAGCTATTGCCAGATCCTCCGTGAAACAACCTCATTTTTATTCAAAAAATAAGACATTAATTATCTATTAAGTAATACAAATATGAGTTATGTAAAATACAAACTAATTAATGTTTATAAAATGTAATTAGTAATACATACAAAAATTAATAGTAAAAAACTGCATTTACAATGGAAAAATAAATTCAAAATTAATTTTAATTAAAACAATGTTAATTAAAAATAGTTGTAATTAAACATAATTGTAATTAAAAATGATTGTAATTAAAAATAATTGTAATTAAAATAATTGTAATTAAAAATAATTGTAATTAAAAATAATTTTAGCTAAAAATTATTTTTATTTATTATAAGTTCCCCCCCCCCCAAATTGTCACCCTGGATCCGCCCTTGTACTTTGTATATACAAATTCGTGGAGTAGAAATGAGCAAGGATTGTTAGGAATCAATATATTAATTTTGATTTTTTTAAATAATCTCATAAAGAGAATATTAAAATTTTATCTCAATTTGCCCACATTGAGAGTTTGCTTGCTATTATTAAAGATAAATTCTTGAGAATAGCGGCGTTTACAGTACTATCTTTGGGCTTCTAGCTTTGTTACAAAATAAATGACATTTTTGAATCGATCACATTTCATGTTTCAACTTACTATATAAAAAAAATTATGTATTTAAATTTAACATGTTTTTAAATATTTGCACCCAAATAACAGGACGTTTCAAAAATTGAAATTATTTTGGGTATTTAACATACTTTTTGGAGAATCAGAAAAATTTACCTTTCAAAATATTCCAACAATAAAAAAAATGTCTTAATAAGGACACTTACATTGTATATGATATATCTTTCAACATCCTCATCTTTTGTCCCCGGATTGTAGACTGGGCAGATTATGTTGACTTGATCATACTCGAAAGGAATGTTTCCCTTATTTACATCGATAATGTGGTCTGTGTTGTCTATCCTGAACCTGAAAAGAATAAACATGTCGGGTTAAAAGACAGCAAAATACACATTTTGTTTGTTCACAATATTTATAAAATGAACAGAATAAGAAAGGAACATACTATTTAATATTTTTTCATTAAAAAGTTTCATTTTAGAATTAGGTGTGAATAACTTATTCCTCGAAGTATAAATTTAATTTTCAATGCCCTAAAAAATGATATTTATAAATTTATAAATCACATAACAATTTAAAACTTTTGTTTCGCTAGTTAAACAGTACGTTTCTTCCTCGCTAGATGGCGCCAGCCTTCGCAACTCCTTAGTGTAAGAAACTTTGTGAAGTCACGCATGCGTCGCAACAAAGTTTTCCGGCCGAGTGAAGAAGCCGGCGGAAAAGACTTATTAACAATTGGGCAAAACACACAGAGAGGGGCGGAGTTTGGCAAAGTTTCGAAGGCGGTATCAAAGGATGCGCCGCCGAATGACGACACCTCAAAAGAGGCGCCACTCCGCCCACTCAGAGCTTTAGCCAGGAATTAGTCACAATGGGACGACTCTTGGTCTTATCTTTGGTAATAATGCGACTGTTTTACTTTGGGGAATAATGCGAGTTGTTTTTGTTTGACAGTGACGCTGGGGCGTGACATGACAGTGACTCAGGGTGACGGCTGAGAATTAGAAATAAGGGTGAAATGCAATCACTGGTCCCTTGAGCTGTGAAGTAATGCTGAAGGGTGATATTTTTTAGTAGAGCTTCACTGAGAAAGTCGCATATTTGAGTTGGGTTTTTGACCTTTATGAAGAGAGAGTCATGGGTAGACTTGCAAATTAACTTTTTAAAGAGGAAATGGAGGATTACCAGCTCAAACTGCGTAACGCAAAACATCTTCACTTTTGTAAAATCAATACAAAGAATAAAAGTAGTAAGTTTGCAAAAATAGGTTACATAAAAATTAAAACAGGTTATTCTCCCGTCTTAAGTTTGAATACTTGAAAAATAATCAAGTAAACAATAACACAATGCAAAGAAGCATAGAATATAAGTTGGTCAAAATAATTGTTTTATTTATTTTTTTAAAGAACATTACCAGTTATAACGTTTTATTTATTATACAATGAAAAGCTAGAAAAAACGAACCGTAAAAATTTTTACACAATAAGAGTTGCAAGCAAAAGGACCCACTGCCAACAACACAAAGAAAGTAAACATATTTTTACTTAAATAACTACAGCTGATCAGTACGATTGGCTTGTTTCAGGTGACGTATTTTCTTTCAGCTTTTAATTCTACTTCCTTCAATCGGTGGTACGATTTGTGTCTTTTTCCTATACGACATGACATTGATTCACCATCGACCATCGAAGCACCAATGGAGAAAGTATTTTCATTTAGCATTTCTGTTGACACTCAAGACCTGAAACATCCCATTGAATGGCAATCAAACTAGCAGTACAAATATACACACGTTTTATAAATAATACAACAACTCCTGTTATCACCAGGGAGCTAAAGATAATGCCGGTGATGATAACTTCCTCAGGAGGATGAGATTGGTCTGCAAACAGAAAAAACTGGGGACAAAGTCAAGTACAGGAACGGGAGTGCCCCCAATAAAAATTAGTTTAATGGCCGTTTTGGTAAACACCAAAACGGAAGATATGCCTGGACTATCAGACGGTTTGTTTAGACAGCAGGAAATGGGATAATAAAACGATTCATAAAATTGGGCGGCTTGAAACTAAATGTATATATTTGGGCTTGTAAACAAAAGTATCAGTGTTGTATTTGCTCATACTTTTCACTAGTGATGTGTTTGCGTCCATGTCTCTGTTTACAAACGGAAATGGTTAATTATATATGCTACACTGTTAGTTGTTGACAATAAAGCAGATTAAGTGAAAATTGGGGTTGGTACAAAAAAAGTTCACATTGACCTTTAAAATGCAATATGATTGATTTTAAATAGGTATAGGATTCAAGCTTCAATTACGTCTTCACATATGCGAGAGGGGGGGAAATAATTTTTTTTTTTCATTTACGAATGTCGAATTAAATTTAGCATCTAGCAGTTTATGCACATGTCCATTGAACCAAAAATGTACAAGAAATTAAACTTGCATATATGAAACCAGGCAAAGGCATCAAACATTAGTTTTCAGGTTCAGATAAATCATTGTAGGGGCCTGGCGTTCAGATACCATCATTTTTAAATTGAGAAGTTACACAATTAAAATAATAAGCTCTTCAAATGTACATCATTAAACGCCTAATGGCAAACTTTACATCACATTCAAACCAATTACCATCATACGCTCCTTTCATTTACTTATATACCACCCATACCCTGGGCTGCTTGTTGAGAATCCTGAAAATCGATTATCCTCAACAGGTATATGAATATTCAGATCCAGTGGGGTGATCAGCGGGTGTTTGGGCGTCCCTTGAAATTTCAGGACACCTGTTGGGGGCGACGGAGTAACAAAAAATAAAGGGTGCTCCATCTCTCCGCCAATTGACCGTGCCAAGACCCCCCAGCGAAGCCTTGACACATTGGATAGCAGGAAATCAGATTCATGGGGGGGGGGGGGGGGAATGCTTGGCGTGAAGTGTGGCGCCGCGGCGGCTGGGATGGCGATAGATGGGATTGTTGTTGTTTGAGAAGGCATAGTAAATGTTTGAAGAGTTGAAACGACAAAGGGTTATCAGAAGTTCATGTTAATTATGGGCTTGATAAAAACTAATAAGTTCTAGGGGAAGAAAACAGATTTGGGGTAAAATAATCGGTATAGGGGGTTTTGTAGCTTATAATAACTAAGTTAAAGAGACACATGAGCTGGTACTACAGG
This sequence comes from Oedothorax gibbosus, assembly GCA_019343175.1. Lineage (NCBI taxonomy): Eukaryota > Metazoa > Arthropoda > Arachnida > Araneae > Linyphiidae > Oedothorax > Oedothorax gibbosus. The sequence continues at coordinate 17,056,790 of CM033272.1, forward strand.
GTGGATCAACTTTCTACTTTTGTTGTTTGTCTATTCCACTTATTGCGTTTCAAATTCTTAAAACTTTTACCTCTAAAGTCTTTGATTTGGAATCCAAAATAATTTAAACGAATTCGAAACCAACCTTCATTAGTTTAGCTTGATTGAGAAAATAAATGAAACTATAAAAAAAATTAGATACAAATGGATGACACGAATAAAATTACCGACCGAAAATTTACATAATATTTCATAACCCCAGGCTCTGAAAACGTCTAAATTAAAAGAAGGAGCATTACTTAACTCATTCGTCATCATTCCGAACCAATCAATGGAAACTTCGTATTAGCAATATTAGCATATTCCACACGCGGCTAATCTGTTCCCTATCATTAATGGCATATCACCCTAACATTAGTGTTAATTTAATTCAAGGACAACAACTTTGCATGAAAGTATGCTTGGGGACGCAAGGTACGCTTACGTCAAATTATTTTGGAGATGGGACAGCGTGGAAGAAAAAAACTTGTTTAGGGTGCTAAATCTTTTAGCACACTCAGAATAACTATTAACCTTAAGGTGGCAGGTGACGGATGTTATTTGTAATCATTTTTCACACCTCAGGTTTTTTTTAAAAAAACATTGTTTTCTTTCCTTGGAAATAAGCCAGGTGTTATAGTGAGAAACTAAGTAGTGTTAATTTGGGATTTCTAGCTTATAATGATAACGGTTTATTACATAGGGAAATAATAATCTCTATAGAAAGCTGAAGAAAATGATGCTGACACTGATAAGACTCGCATATCAGAGAAAACATCAAACTAATAGGTTAATTATTTTGTGTGAGTGCACTCTTTAATTTTTATTTCCAATTTAAGTGTTGAATGTAACCAAAATCCAGCTCTTTCATTCTCTGAATTAGGTTAGTTTTAATTATCGTCGCACTAGAGCTACACGAGGGCTATTGGCGACGGGCGTCGTAATTTAGAACCACAGACAGGTGACCTTTCCTTCTCTGGACTTCCTTCGATGGGCGCTCCGATTGGTGCTCTGTTGCCGTGTGACATTGATTCTCCAATCGAGAGGGCCCGAGAAAGAATTAAATTTCATTCTTCATTTCTGTTGCCACAACCTGAAAAATGCCCTTGCACTAAACGCATTTTCTTAAAACACTTGTTAGATTTTCTTCCTTTAACCTATTGTGCCTACGAAACCCTAACTGGAATCTTCTTTTTTTTTAAAAATTTATTTTCGCCATGAGGGTCCAAGTGTGAAAAAAGGCTACTGCTTCTAGTTAAATGCAGTTATAGTCGGGCAGATGGCTCGTTCGTTGTTTCGTTTGACGATGGCGAAATTTATCAAGTCTCAGTAATTTCGCCCTATGCACTTAAGTGGTGGCTTAATTATGAGGTTTGGTACCACCTCATAGTTTTATGAAAATAATTACGGGCCCGGTCTCGCATGCCGGACTCTATCCCAAGCACTTATCCATTAAAAGTAAAATAGTAGCCATTTAGGTAGAACTGGTTATTATCGAAATGAGGCATTTCTGACTAATTATAACTTTTCTAGATTGAGCACATTTGTGGTCGATTATAGATATTTTCAGTGACTCCTTTCTTAGAAATGAAAGGTATTCGGAAACCGCAAAAGCATCAGGTCTGAATATTAAACTATTCGGGTAATTCATTTATTTAATTATTTTGTGCATCCTGATGCTCATAAATTTGTTTGTATGTTCAATGTTTTGTAGTTCTCTATACTATATAAAAAATTATGCCAAGTTTAGGTAACGGGCAATGAATATTAAAATTTATTACAATTTTCATACGTTACGAGTAACATAAATTTCAATAAATAGCATGCAACTTTGAAAACGTAAACAATCCACCATTCTTCCATTAATATGTTTTTGTTTGTGTATTATTTATGTGTGGTTGTCACTATTAGAAGCAGCTTTAGCACCGTATATTGATTTTTATTCTCTCAATAGCTTTTCATTGCTATTATTTTCATGCATCAGCATTAGTTTGTTACTATATGAGCAATATATTTAGCAACTACTTATGTGAAATCAGCTCTATAGAGAAGTGCATTTTCGGCACCGGAAAGGAGTGGAAATTAACTCAGACTGAGTTAAAACCGCTCGTTTGTTTTAAGAGTGTATATCATGCATGCTAAAATACGATGTCCTTCATATAAAGATAATTGAATGGGTGCAAGTAAATTGATAATTTTTTTAAGTATAAAAAGTACATTATTTTGAAGAGAGATTGGGCGCAATCTGTAAGAAGAAAAAAAAGCTACAAATCCCCAAGTCCCGCCGCCGTTTATTTCAGGTCCATCGAGATTAACAGCCCCAGTGATTAGCCCAACAAAGGCTACCGCTATTCTCGAGTCGTGAAAATATATCAATGAATGTCAACAAAGCCGGCTGTGCATCTTTCTTTTAACAAGCCAAAAAGACCTTTTGGATTATAGAAAATCGTATATATCCACATTATGTTTATAAAAAACCTGCTGTTGTTGAATTTTTGGACAAAATGTACTTTTTTTTTCTATGTTCTGGGCGAAATTGAAGAATTGCGTGCTAAGAAGTGAGTGGGGAGGATTGTAATGGATATGGTGGTGGAGGGTTCAGAAGGGGATATTGAAGATGATATTTTGGGGCAGCTGCACGTATTTCCACCGCATATTTCTGGAAATGCCTATTTATGGCCTCGTTAGGAGAACTTTGTGGATTACTATATGTAAGAAATGTCCCCATCTGCTTTCCCTCTATTTTGTAACAACAGCTATATAGACACAAGAGCAAGACATTTTTTGTTAAATATTATGTATTTGCTGCGTAATATTGCGTTTTATATGTTAGTTATATTTATTTTCAAAGACGCTATGGATTTTACGGAGAGCTATTATTTTAAGTGATTGTTTTTAATTATTTTCATTTTATATTGCTGCATCAATGAGTTTTATCGTAGTAACTTTTTATTCTAAGGACACAATGTTTGTTAACGAAACAATCAGATATTTTTAAAATCACTTGTAAGGCTCTGTGGATTCCACTGTTAATAAGAGACCTCATTTTTTGTTTAAAAAACAAACTTCAGCTACAAATTGAATTTAAAAGTAATTTTATTTGATATAAAAAAATGGCGGGTTTATACAACAATAACCACTTTCCTTGCCAAACCAAACAAATATCTACCGAATGAAAACACAAATACATAGAAATACAACTTTAGAAACTACATCAAAATTTGCCAGACGAAATCTGCCAAGTAAAGCTCTTCGAAAATCAAATAAAACCGAGAAGAATTCCTCGATGCAAAGCCTAGAATGCGGTCGAAATAAAATGTAGTGCTTTCTTTTTTCTGACAAAACGGGAGGCTTCGAACCGTGTATCATAAACAAGAGAAAAAGGGGGTTTATGAAAGATAGAGAGCGTATCTATTTTATCCACTTGTCAATACTGCGCATCTATTTGTATGTATTTTGTAGCCAAACAGGCATAAGTCTTTCGCGGCAACTTTATATGGATGCCTAAAAACATAAGATTTTTTTCTTACTCAACCAAAATATTTAATATTTCAATAATTCGCCGAGTTAAGTAATGAAAAATAATTACTGTAAATTCAATAATATGATCTAACATTGTAATGCATTGGAAACATAATAGGGACTTGCTGAAATCTCGAATCACATGGACCTTACATGCAAAATCATATTTGCATGCAAGATGACAAAAAGTATGGACTATAAATGCATACGTGAAATATATTGTGTCTGATTAGCACCACCAATTCATTTCGTTCAATTGAAACATTTGTCAAACATGGCTGATATGAACTGTATTACATGTTTGCCTTCATATTGTAAAGCATTTTAATAATGAACTTTTAAATTAAAATACAAATGCATATCGAAAGACGGTTTAAATGATTAGATTTAATGAACTCACAGAGCTTGAATGTTAAAATATTGGTTTTAAAACATGAGGATTCAATAAATTCAAATTTGTGAGGAGAAAGTTAACTTTTGCAACACTGGAAGCTACGTATAACGAAATATTTAATTTAATGCTGATAGAATATATAAATTAAAGATGGAAGATTTTAAGAAATAAAGACTAACATAACAATCTAGAATTATTTTAATATTTGTAAAATTCAATGTATATTAATTAACGTTTAAATTGCTAGTTAAGTCACTTCACGAATGAACTCACCGACGTAAGCGGAATTGAAATGTTATGAAATAATTATTTATCATAATGTTTTCACATAATTTTCTTCGTTATCCGCACTTCAAGATGGCTAACGATTTAACTGTTTCGCTCACAATGCAATTGTGCTTAATAACACGCATAATATAAACCCTACATATACTGCCCCTCGAAGATAGCTGACAGTTTCACTAAGGGCTGGAATTTTATGAAGAGAGCTTCATACATATGTCTTCGCCAGCACAACACTTTATCACAAGTGTATTTTTTGCGGTTTCGGCTGTAGTCTCATTCGGCTGAGTTGAACTGCCACGGCAGTAAACACTTTCGGAAACGGCAAATTTTAGAAACTCTAAACTTATTTTACGTATATATAATGGTTTAAAAGAACTTTTAGACATAATTAAAAATTAAGTTTTAATCAGTAACGAATTTTGATAGACAAAATATTTATTTAATTCTTTCAAAGATCACCAATTAAATTTCCGATCAAATTCAACAACAAATTCCAGCATAATTAACTCACATAATTCTGAGAAACAATTTTGAAAAATTCTGCAGCAAATGCCTCGCTGATATGATAAAGGAAAAATTAACTGCAAATGACTTTCTTAAAATTACATGGGGTATTTAAAGTGATGAGTTAACTGGAAACAATATTTGTTTGGTAATTTAGGGACGTGTGCCTAATTTTTCTAGTGCTCCTAATTGTGACCACCGTTTAAATAAATTGCTTTTTAAAGCATAATTTCGAATGCTTTAAACGTTTAATTCTGATACTATTTCGTTTAATACTTAGTATTGAATTAGTTAACAAAAGATTGTTTCACTTTTCTTAATAATATTTTTAATATCGGTTAATGAATAATTTATTTCGAATCTTTCAAAATTTATTATTGAAATATTATTCATTTTACAAGTAATAAAAGATGAATATTGTTAAAGAAGTATTTTTTAATAATACGACGCACAGGCGCAGCTTTTACTAAATAATTAAAATTCTTTAGGATTTCAAATAAATGTATTCAAAAGATTATTTAACAACACCAATCGCAAACAGCACTCGGACTATTTTAATAACTAAGAAACTTTACTCTTTCCCAGAAATTTGTCAAAGTAATTTATAGTGTAGTTATTTGTAATTCAAAACTTCCGCCAGTAATTTGACCCTTATTATAGTTTAAACTGTGTTGATTCTCCCAGTAACTATATCTTTTAAATAAATAAAATATGTGGTATGCTCCACTTACAATTATTAAAAATAAATGAACGGTTTTAAAACTTCACTCCGCAAAATGGACTATGCTAACTATTTGTAAACACGAATGTTTTGCATTGAGACGTGCAGGTTTGTAAAAAAGTTAAATCATTTAGAAAATAAATCATTATAGGATGAAAAAATATATATTAAATTAAACAAGGAAGTTAATTTAAACTATCTGACTGAGTTTTTTTACTTTAGCAAATAAAATATTTTAAAAATTTCCTAATTAAAGTGGCCCAGAGCTGTTGTGAGCACCAACGTATAAATTGAACCACCCAATATGGCTATAAAAAAAGGGCGTTTTACAATACCTTAGACATTTAGCAAAAAATAAAAATTATCCTCGATCAAAACGATATCAGATGGAGAATCATGCTATTTCAGTGAAAACACATGAAAAAAAAACTATAAAAATTGTACCAAGAGTTTACAATCAGCCAGCGAAAGAAAAATCTCCTGCTATGAGCGTTCCAGTGCACATTAAATCCCTCTCGCAGATCCACATACCAACACAAACACACGCATAAATTGCCCTCGAACACAAAAGGAGCCCGCAGCCATGCCCGCTGCGTAAGAAATATATCTAAATCTATAGGTATAGAAGATCGTAAAAATGGAGGAATCAAACCCAAGAAAACACACAATGATAATGTATGGAAAGCGATGCTATCTCGCCAGCAGTCCAGACGCAGTAAGTCACACCAGGGGTTCTTGCTCCCTATTGGACTCCGAGAATTAGAAATTGTTAAAGAAATAAACCGTACATTTCGTTATCTATTTAATTTTAATAAACAAGAACGGACTGCAGTTAAATTTCGAAAATACTGCTGTTCTTTTCAGTGTAGATTAGATAAAAGAATTAGTGGAAAATATAAGTTGTAATTGAGACATTTACATATGAGGCGATAAATTTAAACAAAGGTCAAGTTGACAGAAAGTTTTCCAGTGCACGTTTCTTCTTTCACTAAACCTAGGCATATACGGAGGGCCAGGACATGTGAACCTTCGCCACTCTTCCGCCAAGTCGTTATCGAAAGCATTTTCACTCATCAATGATTGGTTTGGCGTGTGACGTGGGTACACAAAACTAATCATTGATGAGTGAAAATGCTTTCGGTAACGTCTTGGAGGAAGATAGGCGAAGGTTCACATGTCCTGTCCCTCCGTGTATGCCTAGTTTAAAATATTGCATTATTTATTTAAATATTTCACCAACAGCATTACTAACTAGCTTTTAATGATTTATAGGATTTCCCAAATAGACAATTCCACGAAAACTTGTTAAATGTACTTTCAATAACGATTCATATTGAAAAGAATGTTTGCCATTCTAAAATCAACAGTGTTGTTGACACAGCAAAAAGAACTCATTGAACCTTTCCGCAACTGCTATCGAACAACAACCCAAATGTTTCCTCGCTATCGGTAAGCGAGATCGGAAGCAATGATCGGATGGAATTAAATGGGAATGGAGTAAGTAAGTAAAAGAAATCTCAGTAGCAGGGAGTGGTAATAAAAGAATCCGACGGATCAATTATAAATTACCAGGAGTGAATGGATCCCAGAATCGAAGGCGGCTTTGTTTCATTGATGAAACGGGTTTCGGGTTGCTTCATTTGATTCAGAGGATGTTGAACCATTTGATCAGGGTAAGGGGATGTAGCATGTTAAATTAATATGAATCATGAAATGTAAAAAAAAAAAGAGTTCCTGTACCATCAAACATTTAGTTTTGATAATTTAAAAATCAACTGTTACGGTCCAACTCTTTTTAGGTAATAATATATTTCAATAATACGAAGAAGAAAATCGGCCCCAAAACTTAATTTATTGAAATAAAAATACATCACAAATATAGATCAATGAATTTCTTTGATAGGTGGACAATGATCGGTATGTGGCCTAAACTCACTTTAAAATAAGTAACATGCTTTTCAAGTCGAATTTTGAACTATGTTAGAGTTAGTACCTATGCCTTTTTTAAAACCAAATTTACGACTAGTTAATTTAATTTTCCGAAAATACGTCAATATAGTCAAAGGCCACAAGACCTGAGAAGATAGGCCCGCCTTTGACTGTTGATACTAAGACAGGAGAGGACAGGACAAATGATAAAAGCTAGCAGACGACTTTTTTCATGGTTTAAGTAAATATATATTATAAAATGTAAATATATATGTCGCAATTTAGTAACATTCACAATAGAAGTACTTTTCAATGACCATAAATAAAAATGCGGAGAGGAATTCATATACAACACGTTTATACTTTTTTTTGTTAAAGAAGAAGCAATGAAGTTTAGGGAATACTTTCAATGATTCATTTTAAAACAAATGAAGATGATTTATAATGAATAATTATTTATATTAAGTGAGAAATCCTAATAAACATATTGTAAAAAACAAAACACTAAATTAAAAAAATACATAATTTTTATGTCGTAACACAATTTTTAGAAGTTTGTCTTGTTAATATTAAATATATAAAAGGAAGAACTATTAAACAACTTATTGTAGTTCTTTTGATTATTTCCAACTTTTAAATTTCCCTTTACTTCGCAAAACAAAACACTTCACTCATCTGGCTGGCATCAATATCGTTCTTTTGTATTGTTTCATGTTTTCTAGAGAAATGCTATTTATGCCATAAATAGAAAACAAAAAACTTTGGAGCAAATAAAACGTTTAGCTTAACAATAAGAGACGTTTTGGAGTGAATCTGTTATTTCCCTTACACGCTTGGCAGAGTGTCGTCTGCTTTAAATTTGCATTCAGATTTATTTTAAAATATTTTTTCTTCCTTTAGCTAGAAAACTTTTAGATTCTTTTTTTCTTTCTATTTTATTCCTCTCTGACGCTCAAAAGACGAACTTTTTCCATTCGGAAAAGAAACGACAAATTTAAATGATTTCAACGTTTTTTCCTCTTTCAAATCGCGTTCCCATTTCAGACAGAATGTTTTTTAGTCTTAATCGAAACTTTAAAAACTTATTCCTCTGATGTAGTACATAGTTTAAAAAGAAACATTTTTAAAGGAAATGATTAGTTTTGGTAGAAACTTCCTTTGTGAATTCGAGAAAATTCTGGAGCAATTATACACAACTTGTTGATGACTAAAACAATTTGCGTTATTCACTGTAACAGCTAGTTACAAAAATTTTCTACCATTCTTTCCTTTGTATAAAAAATCTTCCTTTTTTTCTAAGTGTGAATATTAATTTTTTAAACGTACACATTATTAATAATTACCTTAGGTTAAAATAAAATAATTATGTACAGATTACTATAATCGATACATTAATAAAATATAACAGTTATCAATTAATATAAAATTCTGTTTACAAAAAAGTGATTTTGCAATTATGGCTAGTTTTGGTTCAAAAAAGAACAATTAATAAGCGATTAAGGAATGCGGATATCCATAAACACAAGCACCGAACTTGCCAATCACTATTTCAGTAATTACCCCAATCCTAATAGTAGAGAATAAAAACAATTCTAGTTACTGGGTGAATGGCGAATCACAAAATAGCCATTTGTATGCTGACGCTCAAAAAAACAATGCGGTATGGGAATACAAAGGAATCGCTCGTCGTTATCTGTGGATTTCAAATTAATATCACTGAATAATAACAGTCATTAGTATAATGTGATATTAATTAGAAAAGAATTTCTAACAAGTTCCGACGATTTTCGAGAAGTGAAAAAAAAATACCATACTCAGAGTTGTAAATAATTGCTAGCCAAGTTTGAAGAAGATTGGATATGACTCGCGCGTGTTTGAAACATGACAAAGAAACTATAAGTTCAACAATAGGGAAGAGGACTATAAAAACTGGCGGCCATGTTTTTTTCTCCCAACTTTTTTTCCCCGACAAACAAACCGAACACTTGTGAGTTGTCATTGTGTTGCTGATATAAATCACAGGAATGTTACGGGTTTCAAAAGATTGGCCGGAAACAAGCACAGACAGGGAACTTGTCGAGGAGATAGAACGACAGTTTATTATGGGCACATCGAAAATTTTTGATTTTTTTTTCCCCCATTGGGGACACTGATGATTTTATTATTAAAAGAGTTTTAAACTACGTGAAAACTCTTATACGATGACTCGAAGAACATTTTTTTACGATTCAAACTGCTTCGTTAAATAAAAACTATGTAACAAAAATACTTACAGTCTTTTAAAGTGGAAGTAGTGTGTTTTTGGTATTGCGTCAATGCAGTGGCGGATCCAGAAATTTGCCCGGGGGGGGGGGGGGGGGGGGGGAGGGGGGTAAATTTTTTAAATATTTATTTTTAAATTTTTTTTCAATTATAATTAATTTTAATTAAATTAGAATTATTTTTAACTTAATTTTTTTTATTAAAATTATATTTAATTAAAATTATTTTTATTTTTTAATTTAATTCTCCATAGTAAATACAGATTTTTACAATTAATTTTTTTACAAATTATTATCTATAAACTTACATTACTTTTTATTTTACATAACTAATGTTTGTATTGTTAAATCGATAATTAACGCTTCATTTTTTAAATAAAAATTAAGTGCAATAAATAGGAAAAAATCAATTGGAATGTTTCACATGATGTACGCTCTTGTTATCATTTTTTTTTGCGTATTGCGATGATATCATTGGTTGCTTCGGTTTTACTCTAAAAAAAAACGATATGGATGAAAGAAACTTTTCTTTCTATGCAAGTTTTCTTTAACAAATGTTTTAAACAACAAATGAAACAAACCGTTGGAGCTGTTGCCATCCACGACGTGAAAGAACCCCATTATAAAATGTTTTTATTTAAAATTTAACTAATTAATAAGATAATTTAATAAATCACCTTATTTGTTGTACAGAAATTAAACGATTAGCTCCGGAATATTAAATTTTATATTTATTTAATTTGTAAAAATTTTAAATAATAAAAATGTAAAAACTAATTGCACAAAAATTAGTTTTTAAGAAATTAGTGCATGCGGGCTTGTTTGTTTCAACACTTTGTCAAAGAAAGCAAAGCAACCAATGAAATCGCAGTTTGGAGAGCGTGACTTCATAAGAAATATTCCCATTCAATAACAGGTTTGGAACAAGTATTAGCAAAATATTTCATGCAAGTAAAAAAAAAAGTTAATTCACACAAATTTTCGAAGATTCGATGTAGCTAACATATAAACAATTTGTAGAAACTAACAAATTAAATACGACACGTTAAAAGCTAACCAATTAAATATTTAAAACTTCACCGAAGCTATTTCATATTTTTAATTAATTTTACGACGTCGCGTCATACAGGCGCGAATCGCCAATGTGAAATAATTTTAAAATTGCAAGCATTTATGTAGTTATATAAAAAAAACTAATTTTCATAAACCATGGTTTAAATATTAAACAGCAATTAAAATTTAATGAAAACAGAACTAATTATGCCTTCCTAGATTTGTATTAAGCATTCAGGCAAAAACAGTAAAAAGAGGGGAAAATGTGTCCAAGTTCCTTACAAAACATCGCAAAAATAACTGCCGACTACTAACGGCCCGTGCAACCAAAAAATGTCAGACGAATAATACCCCGTGTAGTGGCAGTGCATGTTAAAAATGCTCCAAATTCCTGAAGCTGCGTACGATGTCACCCTTAACGGTTGCGTTGGGTGCTACTCGGGTGTCTACTCGTCACTTGACTGTGGTTCTAAATGACGACGCCTGTCGCCAATAGCCCTCGTGTAGCTATTGTGCGACGATAATTCAACCTAAACTAACCCACTAGATAGTTTTTAAAATGCCACCTTCACAAATATTATAAATCAGCAACTTAAACAGCAACTAAGAAAATTTTAACGTATTACTTTTGTTTTTTAATATCATTGAGGCAATTGCAAGCAAATTTTATAAATAAGAACTTACTTATTGATTAAATATAGAAGCTAATAACTTACTCTTATAATCCAATCTTCTTATGAAATTTGATGTATAATATATGAGAGAAGTTATACTACACTTATTGTTACTTGGATTTAATATAAGCAAACTCAAAACCTTAAAAATAAAACGTTTACAAAAATATGCATCGTTAGATAGCACGTGTGGAATATAATCGGCGCCACCCTCCAAATAAATAAAAAATTATATCCGATACTTTATTCGCGCCGAATTTTGTGATGGACTAGTTTTCGTTATTTCTTTTCTTTAACTTTGCGTGACCTTGACATATTTGTGTCTTCTGGATTATAACGGCATTCAGAATGTGAAATGTACGTTTTCCCACCAAAAATTATGAAAAAAATAGACTTTATCAACTATTTGATTAGAAAATTCAATAACATCCAGTGTAACTTTACATTTTCAGGGGTGGGGGGTGGGGGGGCACGTGCCCACTGATCCCCCCTGGATCCGCCAATGCATCAATGTGGTTCATAAAGCAGAGTGAGAAATAAACAACATGGCATATTAAATGTTTTCGGAAAATTTTAAAGATAACAGCACTAAACATAACATTAATGCGACTATAGAAATAGCATTTTAATCAACAAGTACTTGCTTGGCAAGAACTAGATATAATACGATGGAATTCGATTTGACAAGGTCAACACTTTAAATCCACTTCCACCACTTCAATAAAGGACAGTTTGCGGAAGCCGCAGACCGGAGGAATTCCTTGGACTTCAAAAGAGTTTACCATTCCTGATACAAGCATCTGCAAAGAAGAAACAAATAAACAGACGAAGGGGCTCTTGAACTCCCAGCAACATTTGGAAGCACCGCAGGCGAGCATCTGACAATGGTCGAAGGAAGCCAAATTATAGGTGGTGAAACTGCCCCCTCCCAGATTCTTTTTAATTATATTCCTCTCTGGATCGCAACAGTGGCTAATGTAAGTAAGACGATTGCTTAAAAACTCCTTTAAACGCCTGAAATACTAATGGGTAGGCCATGGACAACCAAATTGCCGGTCTTGGTGCAGCTCGGAAGACGCGTTTATGGAATTCTGTTGAGGCAATTAATTTTTTTCTATATATTCCTTCCCGTTCTCCTAACAAAGCATGGCAGCATTTAATGGTGGGGACGTCAATCGATATAACACGGAAATGCTTGAGGGTAACCTTTTCATCGAACTGATGTGACGGCTTTTTTGGGGCTTCTTTTGACGTGCTGGGATATGCGGAAAAACTTAAAGTACCTCGGTTGGATTTAGAAAGAAATTAACGCCTGCTTCTGTTAGAATTCAGAGCTTGGGAAATTAGAGTTGGATGAAAGCTGAAGTTTTTGAAATCTCTACAGCGCGGCTATTTACTTAATCTAACCAAACATCGACTTTATTTTTTGCAAAATCTAACATCAATACCATTCTAGAATCTAAAATGGCATAAAATTGGGAATTTTGCAACAGTGTCATAGATTGAAAATGTGGTAAAGGGATAAGATCGTCAAATACAAAGCATAAAATAAACATTGGATGATAAACCTATCACTATAGTCAAAAATAGAATACGTTCCTATTCCGATTAATGATTTTAACTAAACACAACTGATTTATGTTATTGCATGCGGAACATATTTAATATCCTTTTCTTGAAATGATCCAACAAAAAAGGTTAACAAACTGCGAGTTCTGTACAAAGCGTTACAAAAATAGAAAAGACAACAAATAGTATTGATGTTCGACAATGCGAATGAATCTCTTGATCTCAGAAACAAAAGACTTTTCAAAGTGGTAATTTCGAGCCAAAACGTATGATCGTAACAAACGAGGGAAATCCAAAAACAACTTATTGTTTCGAAGTCTGGCCCAAATCCTCAAGTTCTCCTGACAGGCCACCGGGTACGAGGGGAGAACGGCATTTACTTGGTTGTTTTTGCAAAGAAAATTGCTGTATTATTATATAGGAGGCGTAAGTGGTTGGGTTAGAAGAAATAGCTGCAGAAACACCGTTCACTGATCAACCGCTAATAGGCGAGGTATTTGAGTGGAGATGGCTTTAGATAATAAAAAAAATACTTTGGTTTTTTCTCAGTAACGCGATACAGAAAAATCTATCTTGTTATCAGCTTAGTACTCAGTTTGTAACTGCTTGACTAGTAATATTTAAATCTAAAATATAAATTTTCAAGCAATAGTATTTCAAATTATGCGAAGAATATAGTTAAAAAAATCGAATTTCTTTTTAACTATAGTTAAAAATTTATCAGCATTACAATGAGAACGAGTTAAATTCTTGCTAATTTATATAATATACTGTGAAATTTCGAAATGTTTTTTTTATAATTATATTAAGTAAGACGTTAGGTGTATAAACATGGCGCATAAACACAAAATACTCTACTTCTTCCCATGACAGGGAGCAATGTTTTGTCCCCTGCTGCACGATATAGAAAGTTTAAAGAAACCATTGAGGCCTAAACTCAACAACCTCATACACTAATAAGCTATCAAGTTGACAAACAATCGACTTCTTAAAAGAATAATGATTACAATTAACTAACTGTAAATACATCACGTTGCAGCTGAAACACCGATAACAACTCTTTAATAATACAGTCCCATTTTAAAACTCTCTGGCGGCAGCGATGCATTTGAAAGACTAGCACAATGAACAGAAATTAGAAAATAACCAATCACGCCAATAAATGATACCAAACGTCTTCCGATGTTAAAATCAATGGATTGTGATTGACACTGAATCGAATTGGACACGCAAAGGGCCACGACGAATGTGGTCCGAATGATTGGTGTCGGTACCATCCACCATTTTCTAAACTGCTTTTGTGGTTAGTGAAACGGTTGCATTTGGAAAAACAATGATGTCGATATAATATCACAGTGGAAAATTTATGAAAAGTAACTTTCTAACAACTGCCATGTCAGGAAAAAAAAAACATGACCTAAGTTAAAGTAAACATAGAAAGATAGTCAAAGTAATCTGAAAATCACTCTTAGGATAACATTTTATGAATTTGATTTTTGTGATAGATACGTATATATTTATATAATAATGTTATAGCCCCCCAGAAAATGTTGCGAATATCTATGCAAAGTAAATATACAAGAAAATCGTTATCTAATAAAAGTATTCATGAATAAATACGGCCCTTTTGGCGCTATTACATTACGTATAATCGGAGCACTTAAATTTTAATAAAATACTTCAAATTTATCTTAAGTGCAATCCATTCCTCGTTGACGTTAAAGTATATTTAGAAAACTAAGTTAAGGCCTATTGATCATAATCTTATCAAGACAAGTACATCGGACCTCCTAAGAGGGAGAAATGTCGCGTCGCCAAACAAGCTTTTTTGTTGTTTCTCGCTTAGCGGACCTTAAATTGCGTTTTAAAAAAATTGAGAAACGATTAGACGACCAGAATGGTTTCTTCCACGTAAAGTTAATGTTAAATAAGGAGAAACGGTACCTGCACAAACCCAACGCAAGGGGTGGGGTAAGATAGATTTCGATAGTGGACATGGGGGGGGGGGGTAATACAGGACGTTATACATCATGTCAAAGGACTAGGATTGCTCCCATGCGTGAACTGGCTGTTTATCCGTCACTTGGGAGAATTGTTTTAAAAAGAACAAATAACATGGGGATTCACACGCTCAACAGGAAGTCAACAAATAGTAGTCGCATGCACCACTTGTTTTTCCAGAAACGGTATTCGGTTAACTAAACAGTGCTCAATCAATGTTTGTTTTGCACAGAAAGTAGGTAGGTTGTCGTTTTAAATAGCTCAGGTTTACTTTGCATAACAATTAGTCAACAGGAACGGAAAGTATTCATGGTTATTTCGAATCAAGTAAAATTACGTTAAATTTTTTTTTTAATTTATGCATCCCCATTACTAAAGAATTTATTTAAAACATAGAATTTAATAATAGCCGGTTGTTTTCATTTCAAGAGTGAATAACTCGAGTATTACTTTAGCATAACTCCATAACAAAAGAAATTTCAACTCATTATTCTGATTTGGACAGTTAAAAATATACTAGACACCACCATTTTAGTGGTATAGAATAAACACGAAGATAAAGTACAGTGCAAGTATAAAAAAATGTGGTAATCATTTCTCTGTTATATATATTTAAACAAAAATAACGAGTGTATCATTAAATTTTGCAGCTGGAACCTGTGGAAATTCTTTTGCTACAGTACTCCTCGACCTGGTCTGTAAACAATACAGCTTAACAGTGGGGGTGAAAAAGACGAAGAAAACACGCGAAAAGGTGCTGCCTCATCTTTATTACACGTTTTAAAGAAAAAAGGGGAGCCCAAAAGAGCCCTGAGGGTGAAGAAGCAGCTGACTTTGTTTATCAATTGCTCTTAAGGATCCGAGGAATAAGGCCCTCTGACTTGTTTTTCTCTAAATTATATGGTAAGGAAGAATGACGGCGAGAGGAAAAATACCCGAAGATAATTATTTGTATCTCCTGAGAATATTGTTGATAGTTAAGGGAGTCTGGGTGAGTTGACCCGTAACCCTAATTAATTTTTTCTATTTTTTTTAAAATTTGAGCATGTAGTTACCATTAATGTAGACGATATCGGCTATTTAACTTGTATTAATAAATAATTATTTATCCAAAAATCCGGTGTTAAAATCCTGAGAAATAAATAATTCTATACGGTTGGGTAAAAGTTGCTTATTTGGAAGTGCTTGTAAAGTTTCTCATAACAAAAAGCAATAAGCCATGGAAATTTTTTTTAATTAATACGCAATGAACTTCGAGTTGAAATAGTAAAATGTAAAGCTCAGAACTATAGAGATGACATGATACGCCTCCCTTTCGGAGTCCTGTTACATACATACCTATGGCGCTTTAAACAAGTAACCTTAATAAGAACAGCTCTTGTAGTAAGAAATCCCCGACTCACGGAGCACTCCAGAGGACTTTAAACTCCCCGCGTTTGTTTTCATTTACTCAATCAGTGTCATTTCTTACACCCAGCTGTTGGGGCGGAGACCCCCAACATGGGGATTAGTGAGAAACACGCGTTTCACAAATCATGCGACAAGGGCCGGAAACATGTCTTCAGTATCTCAAATGATATTCAAAAAAAGGTTGGCCAAAAAAATTAGTATCAAATAATAAGGAGGCTTGACTTTCCTACCCTTTTTTGCAGAGTAATGGCTTAACTTGTTAAAATAAAGATAGACATCCACCCCCGTGGTAATATTTCACATAAATGCCGTGTTTAACCTCCCCAGGGAGGATGGGATGGCTGACATCAAACGTTGAGATCAGAGGTCTATGATATATGCGGGTCCAACAGCAAAAAATCGTTGTTTAATGCCTTTGGTAATTGCTTTATTTAACAGGGGCAGTTTCATTGTGATTGTTTATGTAGGTGCAACCAGCTGTTCATTTTGACAATTAATTTTTTTTTATGTATTTGAGCTGGAATAATATCTAACGTCTTTGACATATCGAGCCCATTTAAGAAAGAAAAATCTCTGAAATACAAACTTATTTTTACATCCACTGACAAGACGACTTATTTTAAATGCGCATTTCATACCTACAATTTAACAATACCTAAAATAAATATATGAAAATTAAAAAGAGGATAGAGTGGATCAAATAATACCTTGGATTTCCCCGATTGGATTTTGGAAATTGAGAGCTTTGATCACAGAATAGATGTCGCCTGTGTTATTTTGCTACTTTAATAAACCACCTGGTCTTCCGTGTCCAGGGGGTGGTGGGACAGCGTAATGGGCCCACTTGTGAGGCTTTTGGACGGTATCTCACCATGCGAGACAAATCCCCTGTGCATCTCTTTTTCAAAGTTGGGCTTATCGCGTTGAGATCTTCTGGAATCTGCAAGTGACAGCCGCGGGCTCGAGGAAAATTGAACCATCTCTTATTTGTTTTCTGTTCACTGATTCTCAAAATATATTTTTTCTTGAGTCAGAATCCTTATGAGCTGTTTAATTGGGAGTAATGGTGTTTATAATCGACTGTAAATATCTACTTTTTTATTTACCGGAAGCCACAATTAGAATGTGAAAGGAAGAATAATGTTATTTTTAAAAATATTATATACACGTTGAGTAAAGGAGGCAAATATTTAAGCTAAGGGGGAATGAAAAAAAAAACATATGCAAGAAATGATGAGACAATTTGACTAATTGAAATATTTTATTTATATGTTCTTATTGATATCGAGAAATTGTAAAATGTTAAGTTAGCCTTAAAAAAAAGCTACGAAAATCCGTTTTGTTCAGCGTCTAAAGTATGTTCTACTAAAAATAACTTACTGATACGCTGGAAATACATCGTCACAATGATTGAATAAAGGCTGCTCTTTGTTTTTCTTAACGCATCGTTCCCTTCAGTTAAGACAGAATTTAATCATGGAATGTATGGGAAAAACCTAAACTTTTACTTCCCATAGTCATTGCGATTTAACAAAACCAAGTTAGTTAGTACCGTTGATTTTACTTGCATTCTTTTTTTATTTAAAATCCTTCCAGAAATTGATCACACCAGTGACTAAGAAAACCAACTATGGAACCAATGCTTTCAACTAGAGAGACGATTTTTTTAGTCCACCGACCATCGCTTCCTTATCACATCGACTTGAAATAAAAAAAAGTGAGGTAAAACAATTGTTTATACAAACACTCACGGCTTAGGAATTCCTGGTAGCGCCTGTGTTGTCGGTGCGGCGGCTAATTACCAGGGTTCTGTAGCACGGGTAATCGAGTTCTGGGGGCCGCCATCTTCCCACGATTAGTAGCCGCGGATACTAGCGGAAACCCTGTAATCAAGGCAGTGGAAAAAGGCCCTTTTTCATAGGATTCAGAGAGAAACACTCTCTGTCTAGGAATGTGGCGTTCGGTTCTTATCAGAGAACAGTAGAGTTGTTTTAAACGTTTAATAACAAACTATAGCGGTACGACAAGAGAAATTCGTGATTTTAATAATCATATTTTATCAATGTTTTGACAAAAGAAAACTGTTCAAATTTAAAAAAAATGTAAAAGGAACCTTTAAAAATATATATATGCTCTAAATAATTCCAAAGAACAGATAAAAAGTGCAGTTTGTTTTTTCTTAACATATCTATCTGCGTCTTCGACGTTCTAGTAGACAGCGCCCCAGTAATGGAATGGGGGGTGGAAAGAAAGGGAAAAAATCAATTTGCGGCACAACACGACTTTCACTTCGGATTGCCACTTGGTAGATCACGCTCCAGAGGTCAGCACATTTGAAATGGAAGTAGATACTCGCATTTTTAACGCTTTGGGCGCAAGTGAATTAGTTAGCTTTCTTAAAATAAAACATATGATGCGTAAATGTATTCTAAGGATTTTAATAGAATTTGCATTTCTATATCCAGTGAATGTGATTGAATATTTGCTTTATAACTGGAACATAGAGAGGTCCCAATTTACCCAAATGACTACTGATCTAAGTATAATTGAAGGATCAAGCTGCAAAACTTACATTCTCTAAAGTAAAAAACAAACAAAGATACTTTGGGAGAATGTGAGAAGTAGAGAATAGGGTCCGGCCCGTTCATTGGCGAGTTTTGACGATCGTAAATTCAACAAGACAAAGTCACAAATGAATGGGCCGGACCCTATATCTTAGATTCGAAAATGCCAGTTTTGTTCTTCCAGTCTGCTAATGATATTTTGAAAAGGAATAACTTAACCAGATATTTAAATAAAATAAGATGTTTATGTCTCACATTACAAAATAAAACACCTCAGAAGAAACATTATGTTTGTCGGCTCATTAAATTTTTGATGCATTTTAAATCACTGACCCTGATTGCAAAAGAAAATCGTTCGATGATTACCTGAACGTGGCCTGCCTTATGAGAAAAACCAAAATTTCCATAATGTTAACGATCAACAAACGATAAATATATTTATCATAACAATAAATATCATCTAATAATGAAGACAATGAAATCAAACGAAAAAAAAATTATAAGCAAAATTTCAAATGGATTAAATTTAAGCCAATGTTGAATAGATTTAAGAAATGTAAGAAAACTTACAATAACAAAATCGATTTTATCGATACCAAAGATACAACAAATCCGTATTGTCCCATCGTTTATTTAAACAGGAGAACATAACAATAATAAAACATAAACCTAAACCCATGACCACCTAGGTTATCTAAACACGTTAGTCTGATTCCGAAAAGCGATCGCCATCGCAAAGTTCTCACATCAAAAGAAAGCCAAGAAGACATCCGTCCGTGAAAGTTGTAGAGAAGTAAATTGAGGAAACATGCTCAGTGGAGCGTCCAGGGATCCCGCGT
The DNA here is from genome assembly GCA_019343175.1 of Oedothorax gibbosus. Classification (NCBI taxonomy): domain Eukaryota; kingdom Metazoa; phylum Arthropoda; class Arachnida; order Araneae; family Linyphiidae; genus Oedothorax; species Oedothorax gibbosus. The sequence goes on from CM033272.1 coordinate 17,076,534, forward strand.
ATAAACACACTGACACTATTGCCGGGAGAGGCGTCACAAAATATGCACCCACTCGAATAAATAACAAATGACGTCGCGTCTTAGGCGTTTAATTGGGGTTAGTCGACCACGAAAAGTGTCCGAAGCAGAGAGGATTGTCAATCGCATTCCGCAGAAAATTAAGATGGGGATGAAACTTTATTTAAAAAGCTAGGCGGGCGTTGTAGTTACGAGTTAATGCATAAGGGACACATCTGTGTTGTAGTTGTATACGTAAAATAAATTGTTCTTATCAACACATTAAACTCTAAAAATGCAGTGGATTGGTTTGGTATAATTATGTACTCCGCACCCAGAAAGGTATACTTCCCACATAAAACGAATAAACCTCAGCTATTTTTGTTAAATAAAGTAATATTGATTAAACTATACACCGAAATAAATGTAATACACCTGTTTTTTTTTAAATCTAAAATGTCCTAATAAAAAAAAACTTCTAATTTAAAAATTGGACAGATTACACTATTTTTTAGCCACACACAACTTTCCTATATTTAATTCGAAAGTATTTTTTAAAATGAAAAGTAGATATTGACATAGTGGATATGTCCGCCTGTACCGTCTTCCAAATTCGGTTCCACATTCGGCAATTTTATATGTTTATTATTTTTTGGGGGGTTAGAAAGGTTTGACATCAGAGACCCATGTTTTATAATTTTTGTCCATCTGTCCTATGACGGTACTGTTTTGACTACAGTTCTAACAGTCCAATTTTAAAAGTTTATTTTTTTGAAAGAATGGTATGACATATGCCATCCTTACGTTGTTTTCATATGTCTGGTTATCCAATCCAAACTATAGGAACTCAGTGAGTATAAAAGTAGGCTATTCTTTCAAAACCTATTGTTTCCAATAAAAGTAGTTCCATTCTCACAACACAATACAAAAATACTGATACCGGATGTAAAAAGTCTCCAAACTCATTTTTAAAAAATATATCTAATTAGATATAGTATAATCAAACAATTACATTTAAATGCTTCAGTTCAAAGAGAAATCACCAAATCCAATCTAACAAATAAAGACTCCCCAGCTCCGATCGAAACTAACCTCTCCGCGACTAGTTTTCAATTTGAGGTGATATTTACGACCGAGTGATAAAAAAAAAAGTTGCGAAAAAAAAAAACCAAGTACCCACTTATCTGCTACCCGAAAAGTCAATGCTCTCATGAAAACAACAAAAAGCACCGAGCTAAAGCATTTACCTTCACCTTCAGGTATATGAATGCCATTTTCCTCTGGATATTAATTTTGAGAGGGCGTTGCATAGGGGGAAATGGATAGAAAGAGCATCGGCTAACGTTCTGGTATTATTTTCTCTCAATCGGGCATTGTTACAAATTTCCCTTGAAGCGCGTGCGTACGAGGTCGGAAGTGTTGTTAACTTTCTCGCGGCAGTATCAGTTTGGAGATCGAATTTCGTCCGAGATTGACTTGATATATTTGATTGAAAGATGGTATTTAAAGCATAATAATGTTGTTGGTTACATTGGTGAAAATTTAGCATTGAATGAATGCCATAAGTCAGCTTAAAACTATTGATTTAGTATCAGTAATATCCATCAACCAAAAAGTAATTTAATTATTAATTAGAAGAAAAATATATATAAAAAAATTATATATTATGTATCAACTGTTTCAATCCTTAAATATGAAAAAATCGGTTAGATTTCAAAATTTTAATTAGATAGGATTCAGATAATTTTGTGTCATATGTATGAAAAAATGTCAGAAATTAAACCTGTTCAACACACGCAATTTTAATTTTGTGAGCCAAACAGCTCACGAACATAAAAAACGAATAAAAGGAAAAGTTTAAAATGTTACATTTCTTTGCATCCAGTTTAAAAACATTGAATACAGAACGATCATGAATTTTAGCAGATGTGTCATAAAACCGGGAGGGAACATTGTATACAAATTTAATAACATGTTTTATAAACTCGATTGGAATACAAATGACGAGATTCGATTCCCTGTCCTTTCGAACGCGGAACCAAAAAAAAAAAAACATTTTACGACCATTTACAACGCGACGTTTCCGTTACCGTCATGACATGACATTTACGGCATACTTTCGCGTAAACTTAGTTACATTCTGATGGGGCCTTGGCAGACTGTCCACCATTTTATCGCCGCAGCTTGCGCCACTGTTTCGCCAAACAAGAATGAACCGAAATGGCTTCAAGTAAATAGGCTTTAGCATGTCTGATGATATTTAAAGTAACTTTTTGGCTGGCGATATCATTTGGTATATCTCGAGTAATGATGAAATATCACTTCTGACGATGATGATGGACCCATGCCTTTAATAGCATCGGATGAGCGGTTATAGTTCCTGGAAATGTTCAACACAGCTGTTGGGGTAGGTGGGTATTCTGTTGGTGCATTTACATTGTTTTATTTAATGAAAGCTATTGTCCAGTTGAAATGATCTTAGCATTAAGTGAAAGTGGAAGATTAGATTTGGGAGAAGGGTGAAATAGAAGCTTTAGGAGGTTAGGTTTAATTATCGTCGCACTAGAGCTACACGAGGGCTATTGGCGACGATGCTTTGGGAGATTTTTTTTGTGAAGAAAGGTGGAATATTGAGAGTAAAAGGAATAAATAGACTATTCTTTAAAAAAAAAAGCTGTTTTGTTTAGTTGAAAATTGTAACTGAGGAACGTACACTTAAAACAAGAATTAAAAATACACGCATTACAATTTATATAAAAAATTATCTGTATATGCTTGCATAGACAAGAATAAATAATTGAACGCTTACAAAATATATATAAAATTAAATGTTAAAGTAGTATAATTATGCAAATTTAAGAAAAAAATTAAACTTTTATTATACCAAAAAAGATTTTTGAAAAAGGTCAAGGGAGAAATAAAATCTATGAAAATGTATTTTCTACGCACTCAAAAAATGTCATCAGCCAGCTGCATCGTAAGAATTAACACCCATTCAAAGCGACATTTACACCAGCAATAATTTGAGGCTTTGAGAGCTTTAGTCATGCAGGATTCTCAACCTATTACCCGGTTTTATTTAACGACTGTGTTCATGCTTCCATTTTTTCCCACTCTCTAACAAACAACGGTGTCTTTTGAATAAGAAAAGACACGCGGAACATCCAGTCATCCAGCTTGTTATTTCACGTGCCAAATTTGTAAAGGGAATGAGAGAGGAGAGAGCAGCCATCAAACCAAAGAGCGACTGAACGAAAAAAAAAGTTAGAACACAAACCGGGAATTCGTATGCAATGTTCCGAAATTATCCTCGCGTTTGTCGCTTTTCAAGAAAGAAAAATAGGGAGCATGAAAAGGTCTTAACTTATTTCAATCGTGGCACGAAATAGATGAATGCATTGAAAGAGCGGCAGGGAGAGGTATCTTGAGTGTTTGCCAGGAGCGGTGAATCCTGCTCTGAAGGAGTCACTGAGAACAGCATTTTTAATTTGCCAGATCATTCATTATCATATAATGAGAAAAAAAATGATTAGTTCTCATTGGATTCAAAATTTGAAAAAAAACAAGTAGGTTTGTAACAGTAACTGTTACTTAAAACTGCTTCCACACAAGATTAATACACATTAGAAAAAATCGACAAACACAACCATTTAGTTGAAATTCATACTTTTAAAGCCGAAATTGGCAATTTTCATTTATTTTCCTTCACAAATTCAATTAGTATTTTTTATCGTTTGCTAAAATTATATGCAGTTCGAAGAATAATTGTGTAAAGTTGCTTTATTTTTATTAATTTTTTTTTCTTCAATAGTAGGCGACAAAAACTAACCTAACTTATCCGGAGTGCAGGTGAGAATATTGACGTTGGCTAATTTAATATAAAAGTGCTAACTGATTGCGCCGCCAGTGGTTAATAAAATGTTTTGATATATGGTTGGTTCTATTTTGTTTAACTCAACACTACCTTCTGAAAATAATAAAACCGTAAAAAAGCCATTGCACTGTTCACAGCTTCAGCTATCAATCAAAATCCACAATGACAATGACTGGACTTCAAAATGGTACTTTTTCATGGACAAGCACAATATTTTTTCATTTCCCATTTTAACATACACTTATTTACTACATTCGGAGTGCAGTCAATTACTCTGCAGTCCATAGTGCCAGCTCAAAATACGACAATAGAAGCGAATCGAATGCAATACGAGCTACGACCGGCAGCTGGTTAGGGCATATTAAATATAAAAAAAAGGGGGGGGGGTACCAAGCAAGAGGGGTATAAATGCAACAGGGGCCTAATCAATGTCGCTGCAGCACTAGATGCGAAAAAGGCCATAGAAGCCTCACAAAGGGTGATCCATTTTCCGATTCCATGCGATCAGTGGGATACCTAGCTACCTTTCTGGAGAGTGGTGGACGAGGATGCAATGAAGCATAACTGGCACTACAAAGGGACAGCAAAACAGGGGGGCAGAAGAGGGATTCGATCAGCCATTCAGTGATGCAGTTGCATTCATTAGAGTTCTGTGGCCGAGGTCTAGCATGCTTTTTATTTCGTTGGCGATGGGCGTAAGAAAAGGTGAGACGCAACAATGAGACCGGGGGTGCCCAAGGTGTGGAGTGTTGAATGGGGATAATGGAAACATTTCTTTTTTTGGAGGGGAAGGGTCCTGGGTAAAATATTCAACCGTATAAAACCCCCGATTCTTGGGGTTCTTTTCTCAGGCCAGAGGACTAATGCGAAGGGAGACTTGCTGACAAGTTCGTCAATCGTACACAATAGGGGCTCTCAAGTTTATAGATTACTTGTTATTGTGCGAAAGAATCCTATAACAAAAACGCTTAAATGAAGGTGGTGTTAAAAACATGCACTCGAAAAGAGTTTGCGGTTTAGAAGAACATACAATGCAAGATACTGTATCGGTTGTCAAGGTACAAAACATTCCTAAGTTTCAGTAAATTATTCGAAGATTTTAAACTTACTACACATGTAATTCTAATATGACTTAGTCAACACACACAAAAGCATCTACTAAAACGTTTCTATGGTATTTTAAAACAGGTATAACATTACATGGCCATGAGATACCATCCTCTTTATGTCAAGAAGAAAATTCCAGATACTCACCTAAAAAGAAAAAAAAATATTTAGAAAACGATGAATTAACATAATGAATACACAATTAAATACATTAAAAAAACACAATAAAAAATATTACAATTTTAGTACAATAAAAGTCATTAATGATAATAAATTAAAAAGAATACCATTTGAATAATAAATAAAAAGAATACATTTGAATAAGTATTCACTATATATTAAGTTAAATAGTTAAGAGAAGAATGACAACGTCAAAGCAATTATTTAATGTTTAAACAAGCTGATTTCATGAAACACAATCTAACTGTTTTCATATTATAATAAATAAAATGCTAAGACCAAAGAACAAAAAATATAAAAGATTATGAAAAATAAAATAGCACGAAAAAACTAGAAGCATAAAAGGCTCTTGAAGAGGCAGGAGAAAAGCCGGAACAAATTGATAATTCTCAGTGATGCCTCAGATAAAAACGACTCTTATCTTATCGGTGATACGAACATGATCTCCTAAATCCCGAGACACACATTTGTCACTTGACACAAAACGGAAGGCACATGGCTAAACGAAAACAAGATACCCAGTAAGTACATCATCCAAACCCATTTCAAGAAACAAAAAAAAAAACTTCTCCCCAATGTCTCTGTTCAACGTAAAGTTTTAAAGCGAAAGACGTCGGCGGATCATTTCATTTGGCAGAATGAAGAATTCCGCTGTCGACAACGATGTCTCAGTTACGACAAGACGCAACGCAGCGAATTACGGTGCCACTTGAAATTATTTGGTTAGTTAATCTTTTTATGAGATTCAAATTTTTTTTCTCACCGCATAATTAAAAAAAATTTATATATATTTTTAAAAGCGCAACCTTTTCATTTAGATTTTTTTTTTTTTTTGCCAAACATCGATCTATTCAAGGTATAATAACACAACCTATAAATCCCATGAAGTTCGTATCTTTGAATTAAGCATACTTTTTATGCAGTACATTCCTTTAGTAAAATATTAATACAAAAATATACATTCAAGGTATGTATAATATATATTATATACAATGTAATATTGTAAATCATATTGCAACATATATAGACTACTTTAAATGAAGGATCTAGTGGCAAAGCTCACATTCTCAAAGTATAACTTTTAACTAAGATTAACCTATATCATACCCTATATCTTAGTTATACCTTGGATAATGTTAGTTTTGAAACTAATCACTTTAAACCGTCTCAACATTTCCGTCGTCATTAAAAAAAGCGTACAAAATAGGAAAAAATGCTTGCATAACTTATTAATATCACATTTCTTGATAATTTCACATTTCTTGTGTATTAATGCCCATTTACGTGTTGAGAACAAGGAAGTATAGTTAGAATTCATTTGATACTTTGACATAACCATAGGATTATTAAATAAATTGTATATATTTATCATATACTTATGTATAAAACTTATGCATAGAGAATCCATCTAGAAGAGTTGTACTCAAAATCCCTATTTATTTCTAAAGGAGTTTTCCTTTTACGTTATTAATGAGAATTCTACTAAGCTTGGTGCGGAAATAGGACTAATATGCAATGATATAACGTAGAATATAGCTCTTTTTCTACCAAAATGCAGAATTACTATTCCTATGTTAGGTGGCTGTGCAGATTGGGTAGAATAATGCATGTGTGAAAACAAGTAAAGAAACCAGCTTTATTTCTTTTTTTAATTAAGTAAAGGATTAAACTTATGCAATGGCAAATTAAGTTAGAGAATAGTATTTCCTACCAAAAGAAGGAAAACAAGTACAACGCCTAATAACACCTGATTTAAATACGTTAGAACACAATAGACTCCCGAAATTCTAAATTTAGATAATTTATGAAAAAATGTTTTATATTCTTTAAAGGGTTTTAAATTAGACACATTGATTTGTTTTGGTAAAATGAAAGGCATTTTAATAAAAGTATGCAAAACAGAACATAAAATGATAATTCATTTGAAAGGTATTTTGAATATAATGGAAATAATTACTTTATTTTTATTAAAAAAAATGAACAACTTTAAACATTCATTGCTTCATAACTTGTTTTAATCTAACGGATCAGACCACATACTTACTACAGCGATATCTTTTTCAAAAAGGTAATGCGTGGCGGAATTTGTCATTTTCGTTGATCTCAATAATTGTAAAACATTATTCTTCTGTGTAAACTACTCCAGAAATTGGAAATAGTTCTCTTTTGAAAATAAACTACCATTAACAAACGGTATTGTCCCAAGACACATTTTAATGACAAGAATATAAACTTCAGCGATGCGAAATTTATTCATAAACCCACCCCCCAGAAACCATATTCATTTCCAGAAACATTTAAATCTCTACACTGGACTGGACCCTAGACTGGACACTCGTTAACAATGCCAAGGAAAGGATTTCTAAGTAATACACGATCCACGACGCCTTAGAGAATATAGCAGTTTAAAGCTCCTCTAATTAGACGTTCGGACAATATTATTATGAATAGCGATATGTGGACAGTGTGAGCGACATAAACTTATGACGAAGATTAGTTGAAACGTGTGGTCTAAATATGCTAGAATAAGTCCTGACATGGTGGCTATATCAGTCCTTTGTCATTATCATGGAAGGCTGTTAAAATGTTAAATATTATGAAGGCTGTGTAATCAGGACTCCACGTCGCTATAAATGTATAGTTTACAACAAGAAAGGGTGTTGAAAACTGTTGAAATATTCGGAGTGTGTTTGTTACTACTATATGAAAGGTTGTGAAAAATGTTATACTAACAGTCCTTTAAAATTCAGTTATATATCGATAGACTATTTAGATAAACTTAAGCAGAAAACTCATTTTCGCGTTGCAAGTTTTCTTGCCAATCGTCGTTAATGAATTAATAAAAACTATATTATTCCTAACCAACATGTCTTTAAATAATTGAAATGCTGATATACAGATGATGGTATAAAAAATAACATTGTGTTACTTTTATTGGAATCTGTGTTAAATGTTTTTAATTAACAGATTCCCATATGTTTAAGCAATCGAATAAATAATTCAAATAGCTGTAATGACAGTGTTAAATTTAAAATTACTTAACGTGAATATTTAAAATATACACTTTTAAAATACTAAACAATTTTTAATTATAAAATATATCTTAAACGATTAAAAAATTTTTTTTATCCCAAATAAATCTTATTATTTCTACAAAGAAAATAAAAAAAATGTCTTAATTAGATAAACAGTCGACAAGCACAAAAGAGTTAAATAAACTATGATTAAGCAGAAAAGTAATAAATCACACGTTTTTTTTTATTACACTAAAAGAGAAGATCCTCGTAATGAATAAGAGCAATGCTCAAAAGAATAAAAGTTTATTGTGGCATCGGAAAAACCGCGTTTAATTTATTTAAATTAAAGTGGCAATGTAGAAAGGGCTTGTTGAATTTATCTCCTACTTTCGCCCACAAAAAAAAGAGCCTTCACGAAAGTAGGTTAAAGCCGGTTGATTTCCATTTCTTAAATCGTGTATGCATAACAAATAGACATCAAGTAGAAGAGGACAATACAACCTCATAAAAAAAAAAGAATCCTTTTAATGCCAGTTGTGTGAGATGCGGTTTGGGAAGAAAATAAAAAGGTTTTATCATAGAAACTTGAAAATCAATTCAATAACTTTAAATTAAAATAATTTTGTTTCATAAAAAAAATTAGATTTAAGGAGATAAAATGGACTTTTTCTTAAAAGATTTAAATTTAAAATGAGAAAATTAGGAGTGCCGCTTTAATAGATAAAGGTAACTAACACAATTGCAATCAATATTAACCATTAAAGAGGCATAAACTTATAACCGAGTCGAGTAGCTAAGCTTTAGGGGGAAACTGCCAAACAAGGTGGAAAATTGGAATATGCAATGAAAAGTAAATCAGGATTTCAAAAACCTTAAATAATATACAAGATATTAATTATTTTATCTTTTAATACTATTTTTCTATTTCCACTGTGCTAGTATCATATTGCTGCTTGGATATGCTTGGGTAAAATATATTGAATTTAACAGGTAAGAAAGACAAATTTCCGGTGCGGAATCTGAGCTTCCACTGCTATGTATAAGCAGCAGTTCTATTTTGTCAATAAACAATGTCCCTACCTATGGTGTAAGAAAGAAAAAAAGATCAGAATTAATGATCCTGTTCGTTTTGTGTTCTTCTCTGAGCGACACATTTGACGACAGACGATGACGAACTGAATTCGGAAACTGATTCTGGCAACTCGTGTCATGGATCAAGGAGGAGGGGAGCAGCGAGAGTAAGAAAAAAGTTCAGACTAAAAATACGAGATACCGAAGGTTAGAAGCAGAGAGCTTGCTGCTGCTTTACACCCAGATACAAATCGGCTATTTTTATTTTGCAGTAGAAATGTCATATTTAGGTTATTTTTAGTAAACAACTTTAATGAATTTCTGTTAAAAACTGACTTTTTTTCTCAGTTGGGAACACAAATTGAGTGCGACTTCAACTTTTAAATTAATAATGATTTTTTTCTTTAAACGTTATAAAAATGTCGAATTAATAAATCCATTACAAACTTCTGTAGAAAATTCTAGAAATAATAATTTAAGAATTAATGTTTCTAAAATAAAATTTTAAACAAAACTCTATTTTTATTGCGAATCAAAGAAACTACACTTTTATTTTAATAATATTAGATGTGAAGGAAAATCTTGAAAGCTCAACCAATTTAAATTTCCTTAATTTATTAAGCGAAGCGCAATTTAATTTGTATCTGCAAAATATTTATAAATCACGATAGTACTATTTTGTGCCTCATTGCAGAATCATAGATTACATCCAAAATTGTAATAAAGTTAGCGATGATTGCTAAAAAAAATTCAATTTAGATGAAGACTATGTAAGACTATGTAAGAAAGTACTCGTAATTTTAAAGTGACTGTTAAGAACAGGTTGAAACTCAAGATAACGGGTAAAGTGTTCTTATTTTTCCCATACCTTAAAAAACTATGCATCTTTTTTTTTTAATCATTTCTTTCGTTTCATGGTTGTCGCTGGTGGTAAGAATTTGTGCTAATTAGAGACGTTAGCATTGCAAAGAAGCGGGGAATAAAGTGTCCTTATCTTGCGTAATTAACACCGCATTCTTGATACGGCTGTCGCAATAAACAAGGGGGAATTAATCATGGGCCACGAATAAAATGAAACTTGTGTTTTTTTTCACGCAGAGCTTCCCTATGAGTAGGCTTTTGTTTTAAGAACAATGTGCGTTATTTAATTATGTTCCGGTGATTAAAAATAAAAGTTTACGAGGAGCGGGGGGATTTTTTAAAAATTAAGGCAAAGGTGAAATTAATTAGTGATAGTTAAAGGGGTTGAATTATCGACACGCACTAGAGCTACACGAAGCCTATTATAAACGGGCATCGTAATTTAGAACCTATAGTCAAAGTTGAGAAGACAATCCAGGCTAATATTTGTATTTGCAGTCGAAACAAATTAAAATCGTTTTTATCCCTTTTAGTCCGAATGAGCAATTTGGCATCATTATAGAATTTTTTTTCTGATCGTCTATAGCCATTTATGATATTAAAAAGCACATCATTCGATTCTTCAAACTTTTTTCTATTAGAAAATATTTTTTACTAATCCAAATATATGTCAGCCCTATTATTTTTTAAAATTATGATAAGATTTTTTATGCCAAATAACATCATTAGGACTGAAAGGGTTAAGCCGTATACATAATACAACAAACTTTTCGAATGGTTTATACTAGTTTCTTTAATTTTAAAATTTGGCTCTAATCTTACGCATAAATACTACTACCCTTATGAAAATAAAACCTCGCCCCGTAGTTTGTTAAACATTTGAGGATCACTTCGAGTGGAGAGGATGCATCCTGTATGGAAATGCTGAATCTCTTATCCTGGAAATAGCCACAGACACACCCTCATCCCCCACTTCTGCGTAACAACTCATGTTTAAAGAGCAAACAAAATAATAATAAAAAAATATCCTCTACAAAAACCAAACTCAACAGCACTTCCGAGCTGACAAGAGAGAAGTGTTTTTTTGGCATCGACGATTACGAACTTTATTATCTTTCTAGAACTGGTAGAAGTCTGCAGTGGCCTGCGTTCCCAAGTGTTTACGTTCTTCTGGTGAATTGAAAATGATTACGACTGCTTATTTCTTGCATTACCAAGAAACTAAACCCAATAAACTTACACCATATGGTTATAATAAACTACTCCCATATTTCGCGTTAGTTAGCTCCAGAAATCTAAATTTTAATGGACACAAGTACAGCCGTTACTAACATAACATAGGAGTGTTTATATGTCAATGTAATAAATTTTTCCTCAAACTTTTATTTCACAGTATTTATTTCCTGGCAGAATTCAAAGCTTTTTTTAAAATAGTTTTCCAAGTTCTCAAGTTCGCTTTCCACAAGAATTTGTAAAATATTAACTACTACTTCTTGGCAACTACGTCCTAAGGGGCATTGAATAGTGAATGCTGCGCCACGGAGCCTAAAAGAAGTAAAATCACCCCAAGAAGCCGAAGAGCAAAGTTTGGGAAATTATAGCTATGCTTCCGAGTCATAATATTTTGAGGGAGATGCTCTTTCTGATTACCGGTCATCTCACGCGCCAACAGTCGTATTAAATGATGGATTTAGTATCTGACCTCGAAAATTACAACACCAGAAGGAAATTCGATAAGGCATGCATTTGAATGTGCCGCGTTTCTGTCATCGACGTGTCCGATTTTGGTAGCGTTGGCGATTCATTCGAGATGCATCCATTGATTAGAATGTGTTGCTCACAGAGGGTGTCGAAACACATGTTATGGTGATAATTGAGCCATGACAAGTAATTACTCGATGGCAGCATCAAAATTTGCTATGTGCATGACACATTATTGGCATTTTTATTAAGAAAATACTTATTTGTTTGGAAAAACAAGCAAATATATTATGAACTCTGAATTTTCTACGTATGACATTCAGCTATCAAAAGAAAAGCTCATTTATTAAAGGAAAATTATGATATGAATAATAACAAAACCTATCTAAATACACAATACAAATTTGTAAACAAAATATTAAATAAGCGAAAACTTAATTCCTACTTTTAATGTATTTTTGATAACTTGAAAAAAGCAGCAATTATTTTAAGTAGTGTTAAAATGTTAATGATTTAAAAAAAATTATTGTAGAAAATAAAATTAATTAATATGTTACTAACATGTTTAAAATTGAATATTAACATTTCTTTCTGAAGTTTTTTTATTTTTGTTGAAAACAATTTCATCTATGTATGCGGCCATAAAAAAAAATTGGCTTGGAGAACTAACTCTCAAATGCAATAAATGTTGTACAATAATTGCGCGCCATTTCAAAACATCACTAAAATGTGGGTTGACATCCATCGCGGTTATTAAACATCTTATTATGCGACAAAAAAGGAAGAATAAGTCGAGGAGATAGAAAAAACGTAAATATCTTATCCTTATAAATAATAAAACAAAAGCCGAAATGCATGTCTACGGCATTACCATGGATCAAGGGAAAACTTGTGGGAGAGGGGGGGCGGGAGATTACAGGGTCGCGGTTGGGGTCAGTTCGTGATATTAACCGACCTACTTCCCCCCATATGAATGGTGGCAAGGCAGACAGAGTTGGCGAAAAATCGTCGGTTCAAGTATATTTCAAAATAAATGTTGATTAAAAATGTAATTAAAATTATTCTAAAATGATTTAAATATTTTAAAACGAAAATTTTAAATTCTTTTTTCTCATAGGATGAAAGGAATAAAAAAACTTATGTACTTGTACTGCAAAATATGCAATGATGCATTAATTTTTTTTCATGAAGTGGACTGATTGTCAAAAATTAGTTTTGTAAAAAAAAAAAATACTTTATACGAATCATACCCTATATGTTCAAAATGGGGACGTAAGTGACTGCATTTATGTAGTTCATGTTTGTTCAGCGCAGTTTTCGAATTGTAATAGAAAACTTATGTAGGAACTTTCTGACGCCAAGTAAAGCGTCCGTTGCAACCCTGGCGACAAACTTGCAAAGCAATTAAGTTAAATGGCCACTTCTCGATTCCTCAAGGTGTCGGAGGCGTCAACCTTACCACCGGTAATTGCGTAAAAGCCTGTTTGTGAGCCCTCTTCATGGAATGAATATTACTACAAAAAATATTACTAAAGTGATAGGCATGTTCCGAATTCATATTTTATGCCATTGGAAAAAGTAATGAGTATTTGGCTAAATTTAGCATTTGTTCCTATAGTTTGCACGGCGACGCCCCAAGAGGCTTCATTTGCAGTAAAGCTTTTTCAGTTTGTACTACAGTTTCCTTCCATGGCATTCACCCATGCATAGGAAATCCTTGATTTTATTTCCATAATTAGCGCTTTGTTATTGTACACAATGCCATAAATACTTAATTGTTTTTAAAATTTCGTTCAGGAAATGCGTAGTTCAGGTATAATTAAATTTGTAAAAAAAAATAAAATCCGAAAATCGATTAAACATGCTACTGGATAATAAAAAAAATAGCAAGTTCAAATGAAAACGCGGAAAACAATTATATTCAACTGAAGGCAATGAATTGCAATTTTTAGCAGTACCGCTTACATAAAAAAAAACACCCGGAAAACAATAAAAACGTGTTCCCTCAAGGGAGAAAGGAAAGGGTTAAAAGCGTGAATTAACTTTTTCAACGATCCTTTGTTATTACACAACTCGGACGTCGTCGCTTTTCATTACAGATCCGAAAAGAGGACCTGTAAAAACTATTAACACCTAGAGGTGTGGAAACAATGAGAAACTTTTATTCAACCACCTGTTGTGGAAAAAAGGCACGTTCCTTTCAGAAGGCGATAAGCATACACAACAAAACACAGCCTACAGTAAATAATCATCGACGAATTGGGGAATTGTTGAAGAGCGAGAAAAAACACCGAAAAAAGAATCGAATGTAACTTTTAATTGGACAAAGTTACGCACGAGCACGCTGTGAATAGTAGGAGGGGTGAGGGCAAATCGAGAATAGGGCGTCGTTTTGGCTCGATACAGCGGTAACAAACACTCAATACAAAAAATAATTTAATTAAAATTGCAATTAATATCTTCACTCCAGAGGTACACACACATGTACCTTAGTAGAACTCACTTCACAGTTCATGTAAAAAAAATCTTAATACAAACTTTTCTATTAAAAACTAGGCTTTCCAAAAATACCGATACCGAAGCAACCGATTTTCATTGTAGTTTTTCAGAGGTAAATTTATAAGACATTTTGCATTAAAACGAACGTTAGAATGGACTATTAATTTAAAAAAAAACAGCTTGTTTATTCATCACACAAAAAGGTGTATTTTTTTAACGATCAAAATTTCTTTCGGATTTTTTTACGGAGGGAAAAGTAATTAAGATCTATTAGAAAAAATAACGTTATTAATATTTTTTTTTTGGTCTCACGATTTTTGCCAAATGTTTCATTTCAAATACTATTGATATCAATATAGAAGTAAAGAAAACAGATTTAGTAAGAAAATTGAGTTGCAATTATATCAAATCAATAGTTGCTGGCCACAACATAAAGGTTGTTGAGGGTAAAATGTACGCTTAAATCATTTAACAAAGAAATTTGAACGTGTCGAAGCTCGTACTAAATCTTTTAAGCATAATTAGCAATGGAGTTGAAAAGACAAAAAGATAAAAACCACAGTAGGAAATCAACGATTGATGAATTGGTAGATAGTTTGCTGGATTGCTGGTTTGACAAATAAGTAAGTGACACTTTTATTGTTAGAAATTGAGAGATTAGAATGAAATCGGCACTATTAAACGTGCTTTGAAAATGAAAGTCGTATTTAAATAATTAAATTTTGGTACTTGTTGAATGCAAAAGAATACGTCCGATAACAAATTATGTTTTTTTATTATCATAATTCATACATGCATTGGGTATATTAACCCATTAATGACGACGATACTAATAACATCTTCATTTCCGAATAAAAACGTTTGCTTTAAGTTTTTAAATTCGTTTTTCGTGTAATTAATTGGTCCTACAAATTGTTTAAGACTACGGTCCTCATTTGTCCTATATTTTATTTGCTAATCGTCGTGGGTTAACGGCAATATCTGCAAAATATAGTTACACCCATTTACGTTTTAAAACGCTTCATAATTACAACAGATAATTTTTAAAAAAATATTTTGTGTTAAAGGGAAAAAAGGGGGTCCTATTCATTTTTGAAGATGCTGTCGTTTATACGTTAATTTTAATTTCCAAACATACATTTCTCTTGAAATCCGCCAATCTTCAGTTAAAGCATTTCCAAACCAAAGCAAATCTATGGAAAAGGAAAGGTGGAAGAAAAAGTGCAGAAAACAATTGCATTGCCTTTTGTGGTCGGTATAATGGAATGAAATGGTGATTATGCGAGATCGAATTCGTGACGTCTTATACTGGACGAAACGATCCCAAGAACGAAAGCTCATTTGGCTAAAAACGCTGGAAGGGATGTATTTCATCAATGGAGGGAAGGTTGGAGTCAAAATCGCACGACGCTCATTTAAGAACTCAAAGAAAATACTAACACCTTTTTAATGTACCTTTGTCTTAAAGTTATGTTGAAAGTTTAAAAGTTCGTTTTAATAAATATAATTCCTGCCAAACTAATCTGCAACCAACTACGGATAAGAAAATGGTATATTCTATAAGCGGCTATTTTCACCTGATTTGGTCGTGACAAGAAATAGTTTGTATTTTTAGATAGTAAAACAATGCATGACTTATCTTTTTAAAAAAAACCGTGGAACGTGGGAATTGATTTGGGTTTTCTATTTATAAAATTATTGGAGCATCTCTCGAATATGTATCCTATTTTGTAAAATTGTTGAGATAATTTATATTTATAGGAATTCATTGGTATTGTAAAGTTAAAAATTTTAGATTTTTAAAATATGTGATTAAATTTCAAAACTAGTTTAAGTATTTATTCATTTTTTATAAACACTGAATAAACTTAAAATTCAACCAACTTAAGAAACGGGGTAAAAGTATAAGACTTGTGGGAGAAAGAACTTATTATTTGGTAAACAAATTTGTCGTAGTATTTTTCTGTCTAGAAATAACATCTTATTTTGAAGCAACTAATTTTCTTACAAAGGCGTAGCAATATTGTTAACCCGTAAGTATTATTGAAACATCAGCAACAAACAAGTTCAATTAAAGATACGAAACTACTTTCTCAATTATGATTAATTTATCATAGAAAGGTTTCACTTCACATGCATATCGATATCACCATTGAGTATTTTTTTTTTTTTTTTTTTGGGGGGGGGGGGGGGGGGGGATCCGTACCTTAGAAGAAAAAGGACATCTGTTTATAATGAAATCGGTAGGAGGGTTTCCAGATATACTTATCCAATGAATTAGTTACTCATACACATGTGGCGTGGTTGGAAAAACATTAGCTCATTTGAGAGCGCTACGAAGTAGTTTTTCTTAAACGATGGTCAATTAGACCAGGATCTACTGGTATAATTAAAATTTACGTTCCGAACGTCATTTCATATGTCTATGGAAATTCTCCAGCTAATTTCATCTCGACTAGACCCATTTTTTTTTCTCTAAGTTACAGCGATGTAATCTAGCTTCTTTAGAATTCTAGAAAAGAGCAGAAAGATTCTTCTAGAATCTTTATTGCAATTTTGTCACGTTATCGAACAATCACAGACCGAATTATTCTCATTTCTTGCAAAGTATTAACCACATAAATCAAAACAACGTAAAAGATTCCATAACAATTCCTAGACGTCGAACTTGAACGAACCAACGCCTCTGGTGCGAACGCATGAAGGAGGAACCACTACCAAGTTTGTGGCCGAAATAATTGGCGGTCAAACTCGATAGATATTCATTCATTTTCAAGAAGAGGATTAATTTTATTTTATCTTTGACCGAGTAAGCAAAATAGGATAGGAAAATGAAAAGCAAGGTTAACTAGGAACAAAACATTGTGGAATTACAATGTAAACAAGTTGTAGTGGAACCGGATATTGTTTCGGAATTGAGGAAGAGACCAGACTATCTGGAGCATTGTGAACTGCCCGGTGCTTAATCATGGCTCACTGAGAAAAGCCCATGGACTCGAAGTGTGAATTACACGAGGTCATGTAACCTAACACCGTTTTCTTTCCAGAAAAAAATGCAAGAAAATTGGCCTATAATAATAGTTTACTTTTTATAGAGGCCTAATGCAAATAAGTCAAGTTTCTTCGAAATGAATGACCTTAAATGTTCAAATTGTTATGCTGGATTCTGTAATAAGTAACTGAATTACTTCCAATGTAGAAGGATATTATAATCACAATTTTACATAAATTAAAAAAGTAAAATATTGTATCATTTTATCAAGCACGATCGCAATTGAAATAACTAATTATCTGGCTAAGGTTTATCTTACAAACAATAAAAGTTTTTAGGGCGGGTCATTTAAAATATGATTTAGTCATGAAGCTCAAAATCAATTTAAATTCAAGTTTACTAGTGGCTAATTTAAATTTTAAAAAAGACAAGAAAAATATCTGTGGAACAAACCATTGGCATGCATGCCGCACAGAGAGTGGATATCAATAAAATTTATTTCAAATATTTTGCACAGATAGTTGCATACTCTTTTTTTTCATGCAATCCCTCGCTCGTGCTAATCTGCGTTATCGCCGAACACTTCACGGTGTCACCCACCTTCTATCGTTTTTGCGAGCCATTCGTCTTTTGGGCGTTTATTTCTTTACGCTATTGAGCAGCAATCATTTTTCAATGGCGAAACATTTTTATGTTGTAGTATATATCGGGTCTTGTTCTTTGGCTACTTGGCGAGACAGGAGGATTACGGCAAGCAGCGTTGCGAAAAGAAAACGCATATCGTGATCGGTTAGGACTATCTTGTTCCTAATTGACGAACGTGAATTTAACTGTCTATAATCTCTAAAGTCGAATTAAACAATGCATAATTTTGAACCAAAAACATATCCCGTGTGTAGCTACTATGCGATCGATCTACCAAAAAAAGATGTTTTATGCTTCACATTTATACATTCCGCAATAATACTGTGATATTGCGACAAAATTGCTTGTTTGAAAATAAGTGGCTCATTGAACGCAAATAGACAAGTTTAGGATATTCCTATTTTGTGGATGTATAGTGAATATAAATAAGAGCTGGATAAAATAATAACATTCTAATTAGATTTGTTAATAGAATAAAGAAGCAATTTATGCCGGGAACAACTTTGTTGAGCTGTTAAAAAAATTCAATTGAATTGTAATTTTTGTTTGAATTGTAATGTTAGAATTTATCCAATATATGCTCTCAGTGATAAACTTTTCAGTAGCTCATGTTTAGAAACGTAACTTATCTAGAAAATGAACTACAGTAAAAACTAGCTTTCATTGCGAAATCCAACGTAGACAACTCTCCAAAACTACATTACAAATAACTGACCAACTCTCTTTCTCCAGTATCAAATCGACTCTTAAAAAAACTTAGACCGCATAACCTGTATCCGAAGTATAAAAAATATATGATCTACCGCAGGGTATCTTTTGGCACGATCGTGATGGAAAAAGGCGTTTCAGGACCGCTCATCAAAAAAGAATCAGTGATCGAGGGTCCCCCTTCGCAGAAACCAATGCTACAGATGCGAGTGTGAACTGTGAATGCTCTCTACTGCTCCCCCCTAACTCGTATTTTCAGTTTTTATATTTCATCTTTTTTGTTGGGATCTTCCTTCTGTCTGCTTCCAGAAACTAAGGGTCATTTGTTCTTTTAGGCAAATAGTTGTTTTTTTAAATATTTTTTTAGTTAGATTATTAACCTGAAGGATACAAATGTATAAACCCTTCACCTGACTATCAGGTTTTCCAGCAACAAATTTTACTAAATTTTAAAATATTAAAGTAAGGAGCAGTCATCGATAATCATCTGCTACAAATATAAAATTTAAACCAATATAGAGAAATAATTGTTAGTTAAAATTTCAATCTTATGCAGTGAAACCAAGATTACACTTGAACCAAATTGCGTTTCCTCAGGGGATTAATAATAAATGCTACTTTTTTTTTATGTTAAATTATTAATGGAGGGTGCTTTCGAGTTTGCAAATAACCCGCATGCCAGACACACAAATGTCCCAAAAATTACAACCTAATTTGAAAGTAACCATGGACAGATAAAATAAAAAAAAATTAGACTTTACGAAATGTTCAAATATTTATTTGATATCAATTATTTATTTGATATCTATTTCCCTTTCTATTAAATTTTAAAATTGTATATTTTGTAGACAATAGGGACAAAGGACAAAGATGTTTATAAAATATTAAAAACAACTTATTTTACGAACCAAATGTTTTGTGTTTTAAGAACCCATTATTTTAATGTTGAAAAACGAAAGTAAAAACAATACTACTTTCTTTAACATCTTTATGTGAGCAACGCAAACACGTGAGGCAACGTTGCATTGTGACTTATTTCAACCTCTCGCTCGACTTCCTCGGTCACTTTCTTCCAATGTTATTTTTGTTTTATTTTAAGTGTCAAAGGTAATGCAGCTTAATGAACGGTAATTTTTTCAAAAGCAATTTCTCTCTTGAAGGGTGAGGTTCACATACGTATGCAGTATTTGCACGGAGGCATAAAAGCTAATTGCAATCATTTCGAGTCTGAGATAGACTGTCCAACCCTCAATAAAGCGCATCGTAAAAGAGATTTGAAAAAGATCCAACAGATTACAAAGAGCAGTAGTTGTTTTGGTTTATTGTTTACCCATTTCATCTGCTATTCAATTGTTAATATATATATTGATTTAATTTGTTCTTTAGATTTTTTTTATTTTAAACTTGAAAAAAAGTTTTAAATAGTTTAGTACGAGTTGAAGGTTACTTTTTAAAATGACAGCTTAGCTTTACAATTGTATGAGTAAAGTTTAGTTAGATATGTTTTTTAATCGAATACACACTGATATATTGTTACAAACTTAATAAAAAAAATGTAAAATCTACCGATGTTGTAAACATAATTGCGACTATCTATTTAACAAAATTATGTTAAGGAAAATCAAAAACAAATTTAAAATGCTATTTAAAAAAAAAATTACTTGCAAAAACTTACTTCTAAATATATAATTGTTCGAAAATCCTGTTTATATAAAGAATATATGCGTAGGATCTTCAGGAGTGAAAAGGTTAAACTAAAACTATTATCTAAGATAGATGCTTTAGCAAAGCAAGTAAAGAAAAATACTTAAGACTTTTGTAGACTACTAAAAAAATAAATAGTAAGAACTCCTTCAGGTCAATTCGCATTTCATTTGAAGGAATAATCATTCATTTCATTTCCATAACGTGTTCATCCTGGATCATCCATTTCATATGCCTATCACTCACTCTAGGTTTTACCCAGACAAACAAATCCCGCTGACAGCCCCGTCTCACCTCAAGAGGTAGTTAATCAGACATTGTCCTGATAGAGTTGACACGAGGAAATATCACGAGCAGTCGAAAGGGAAGTGGTCATCTTTCATCGCCCGATGCAAATGAAGCACACACGGACCTGCACTCCAAGAATAGGTAAAAAGGCACTACTCCATAGGAGTTTTTCCCACCACGGGGATTTTTTCCTTCAACGCTTTAGTAAAAGAACAAGTGCGTATGAAAATTGTTCTGTGGACTTACCTTAAAATCTATTCAGAGGGTGTAAACTCGTTTTTTTAAATGTTATTTTCTACAAAGCCATAGCGCCTAAAATTAAAAGGTAGTTGGAGCATTATTGTAAAGATTCCAAAACAATATTTAATTTGCTTAAAAAAATGTTGCTTTATCGTTTTAATAGATAAGTTTATAAATAAATTGCACAGTAATCTACATGTTTTGCCAGGTTTTTTTTAATTAAAAGAGTACATAGGAATGTAGAAAATATTATAGGGTACTGATTGGGTATATAAAGTTTAGGACAGCCACAGCGATTTTAAACTATCAAAGCACATTTTAGAGCAAAACCCCCCAAATTCTTGTTTTTAAAGTCGTTATGGTAAAAGTACGAAAAGACGTTACGCATAAGATCGAAACTGAAAGACAGCGTTCCATTTCGTTCAAAATATCAGGTTAAAAAGAATACGCCATTCTGTTTTTTTTTATCCACAGTAACATTGCAAAGGCCGGTCACGATCTCCTTTCCTTTAGACAGAATGCGAAAATGAAGCCATCAAAAAAACTCTTCAACAAGAGAGCTTGTTCATTCACTTTGTACATATAACTCAAGCGTCCGGTCGGACATCCATCCGTCCTCTTGAATGCCACAGCTGTAGGGCCGAAAGGATTAACAAAAAAAGTAAGATTCTGGGGACATCGGTGAGACACAGCTGTAACTCACATTTGATAAAAAAAATATTAATTTAAATTAACACAATTATACAAGCGGTTATGTAATGTTGTTAGCAAGAAAAAAATTAATTACTTGGAAGAAGGAACTAAACTTTCAGCGGACATTGGCCTTCTAAATTAAACAAGAAGTTCTAAAAGAACTAAAATAGCCTACTTTCCTGTTACTTAAAGACTTACTGAAAAAAGGGTAAAAATGAAAATCAAAATACGAAAGGCATTGGCACCCTGTTAATTAAAATAATTATAAAAATTGATGTCAAAATTAAATGTCAAATTCTAGTTTTGAAAGCGCATCACGGCAATAATATATTCAATGGCATGTACATAAGCCGGATACCTAGACAAAAAAAAATGCAATCATTCTACCAACATATGTTTAAACATTTAATTTTTCCGGCGTCACATGCTTAATTTATTTACTATATTTATGATCACTAGCAGCAATCCTACCGATCTCGTTTGCAACTAGACATTTTTAAACACATTTTACTAAATATCAGACGAATGCCATACACATACAGCTAGAACTGTGTCAAAATCAAACCCCAGCAATCTGTTCGGCTGCTGGTTCATCGAGAAAAAGCATCTATTTATTAGCCACCACTCTATATGCAAGCCTCGCCACCTACTTATTACTTTTACTTGTATATAGTTTTACTGAAGAATAGTCGTCGCTCGGAGTTCTTCAATGGGGCGAGCAGTTATTAATGATCCAAAAGGCCTTTAATTAAAAATTCATAAATTCTAAGAGGAGCTAAAAAAAATAGGGGCGAATGATAGATGGTTGACAATACACTATACAGATGACTAAACTGGAAGACATTTTAGACGTGAAAACATCAACCAATAGAGAATAAGATTGCAAGTTTAAAACGCTGAAAGCAGATAAGTACATTCATATTTTTAAGTATCTAACAATTAAAGTAGTTTGATAATTTATCAAATAAGAAATTGGAAACTGTACAATAGGATTTTAATAAATTTCCGTGTTTCTACTTCATAGAAAATACAGATTACATCAAACAAATCGTAAAAAAATGAAAACATTTCGTTTATATTTTTTAATAAATCAAAATATCTATTTTAATATAATCACATTTTTTTTATAAGTTAATATGAAATGAATCATATACCATTTTTTAGGAAAGTTCTTTTAAAAAAATATCGTATAAAGAAGTCTCCTCACCCATGATTATTTCGCATGACTTCATTTTTAAAGGAAAAAAAGTAAATTAATAATTTTAAAAAAAATTTCATTCCGTTGCGTTTTGATTCAAAATAAACAACTATTTCGATTACTGAAAGCTAATTAAAAAGGCAAAAAATTAGTTTCAAAGTGGGATTAATAGGCTTTATATTTAGAACATGAAATTTATTCCAAATCTGAAAGGTGCAATTGTGTACGCAAATTTTTTTTAATGATATTTATATATTTAAGAAACGATATAAGAACACATCAAAAGGATATAAACATGTTTCTCCGAAATATGATTAAAAATATAGGCTTCTAGGAAATAAGATAATTTATTTAACTTTTCTGAAATTTGCTTTAAAAAATTCAATTACTTTGTAGCTTTAAAGTGACCGACACCCTTCTTTTAAAACTATAAATAAATAACTTTTAGAAAACAAATTAAATTAATTTTTTATATCTAGTTCAAAAAATTAATTTATTTGACATCTAAATGGGTGACATACTTAGAAATGTAACCGAATTTTTTCCCCCAGGGAAGGCTTTGGAATTTTTAAATAAGAACGAGTCTTATTTAATGTGAGCAATGATTTAAAATATTTTACTATCTTTTCTTTATTGATTATGATTTTATGATTGATTATGATAATTATTTGATTATGAAATAAAAATGAATACAAATACAAAGGGAAGGTTCCATCCCACGATAAGTTTTCAGATATCTAAAATGAGTTTTTCTAGGGACAATGTAGAAAACAATTTAGTAGGATCTATACTAAATAGCATTAATAAGACTAGCTACCACATCCCACACACAACCTATTAACACTGATTGTATAATGAAATCTTTAGCAATTGTTTTTAAAATTACTTATAGGCGTGGCTAACTTATTCAGCATTATTTTCTTGCCACACAAATTTCATGCACTAAATTGTCATTTCCAAATTAAACGTTTTATGTAAAATAGTCTTACGATTCCAGTGAACTTATTTGCAAACAAAAGCGTGAATCACGATTTAACTATTGGAAACTAATCGCTCGCTTCCTCCTATTATTCTCTCCAGTCCTAAGGTTTCCCAACTTCTTGATATCAAAAGCCTATCCTCTTATTTTCCGTAAATGGTTTGAAAAATGCGTAACTGATATTTTGGTCGAAAACCAGATTAACATTTGTGTAGACTGGTTAAAAAAGAGCTTATTTTTAAAAAGATACCTTGATAATATAAAACGTGTAGAAAATTAAAATATCATAGCTGCGTAGTTTAGCTGAATTAATGTTGCACCATAGCTACACGAGGGCTATTGGTGACAGTCATCCTAATGGCAATAGTACCACGGTAAAGTGACGAGGCTGGTACTCAACCCAACCGTATATCGACATCGTACGCGGCGTTAAAACTTTAGATCTCAACCCATAGCTGCCAAATATTAAATTGTTTTAGTCTAATATTTATTATACTTTTTCAAACCTACATTACTCCAAATCACCCCATTGTCAATTACAATATTTTCGAGCCAACCCTAAGTCTTGTACGTTACTGTAATTGCCTCAGTTGGACTTCTCCCACGGCAGTTATAATAATACACGTATTTGTGTCAAGGTTTGACTTTTTCGAGTTTTTGATTCTTTTCTGTTGTTATCCGAGGAGGGTTAAACGAGTTGATTTTTTTCCCTGGAAAAAATATATTTTCACAAAAGGTATTAGCGCAACAGAATGGGTAGTCATCTAATAAGTTAGCAATTTTCTTGTCATCGTTTCAGAATTTGAAGGGCAGATTTGATTGGCATGATTAAATTGGTTTCAATTAAAATACGTTTATAAAATAAAATTCGATGAAATTTTACAACAAAGAGGTTGTAAAATTCCAACAACTTTTTTGGCAATCATTTTAAATGAGTAAGTTACAAGTTCAATACAGGCCAAGGATTGTTAATTTACGCATACCTTTACTTTAAAATAATTTGCCTTGTGTACTTACAATCAAAATCTTATCTGTGTTTAAGCAACAAATGAAAAATATTTATCTTAGATAATTTAAACCCAGGTTCACACAGCTTTGATAATATGAGTTAAGTAATGCTTTATCGGGAGAGTTAAAGTTTTACAGAAAGTTAAAATAAATATAGCACAAAAACACAACTTTGCATTTTCTAATAATGGGAAATGGAGTTAACTTACCTTTAACAAGTGCCCAAAAAATTTATTTTATACTAGACTAGATTTCTTTTTTAAATCGTTCACAGTTATTCACAGCATTCTAAATTATTAGGCAACTGGTCACTATAAACCAAAATATTTCAAACTTAACTTTAAAAAATACTTTTTTTTAATATGAAACATCTTATTAAAAAGACCACCCATAAACTTACTGGAAATACCAGAATATATAAGTGGGGGAAATAATAAAAAGAAACCTGAACGGTAGTATGCTCAGTTGGGCCTCTAATTGTCCAAAATAAAAAGTTATTTCTTAGAAAGTTTATCGTTTCCCCCGATTGTTTTCCTTTACACCCCCTCCTTTTTTGCCAGACCAAACAGAACACCAACGAGTAGTATTGTGTCCCTGACATCTTTAACCCAAATAAGAGGCAAGAGGTCCAAGTACGAGCGTATAACAATGGGAGCGGTCATTAATTGCATCGCCAATTCATTTTTTATTCTCTCTGTTATTTCTAATGCTGTAGAGTGTGAACTGCGATTAAAGATAGAGCAGAGTGTGGAGAAAGATTTGCGAAACCTAACCTATGGTGGGAAAGGAGTAGAAAAGCAACAGTAGGTGTGGTCCAGACACATATGTCCCCACGATGGTCTTCGTGGGAAAGTAGATATAATTATCCCTGTCGATTAACTATGGTAATTAAGTTATTGTACACTCTTAAACAAACGAGCGGTTTTAACTCAGTCTGAGTTAATTTCCACTCCTTTCCGTGCGAAAATGCTTTTCTCCTATTAGTATGGAGTGAATTTCACTCTTTTCGGAGTGGGTAAAAGAAATAAAAGAAAACAATCTGCGACCTACATTCTTAAAACGAGCGGTTTAACTCAGTCTGAGTTCATTTCCACTCTTTCGGTGCCGAAAATGCACTTCCCTATAGGAGTGAATTTCACTCTTTTGTTTTAAGAGTGTAGTGTGATAAATGGATTAATCGTTTCTCAACTGCTATATGTAGAAGATATGTTACGCGTTTATAAAGATATTCATTTATTAAGTATAGCTATAATTTAGAGAACTAAACTTACAAATGTTTTACAAAAATGGGTTCTATTAAATTTTTTTCCTCTAACTAGAAGAATATATCTTGAAAAATTATTATTGTTATTACTATTTTTGTATTATTTTCTACAGTTTTGAGTGACGAACTAACGTTAGAATGTTGTCAGTAAACTTTTTGTTAAATTGTTGAATGATCTACTCTCATACAAATTCGGATAAGTACAAAACTGTAGTGGCAGCGGTCAGGTCATAGTAACCGCGCTAGTTATTTGTCTTGTATCATTGGAACACTCTTATTAGAAGCCTTGTTGAGCCATTGGCGATCAAACATGCAATACTTTCATGTCCTACTTATTTGCATACATGTTACTTGTACTTGAACTTTGAAAATATGAAAAACCAAATAAAAATTCCACTCTCACAGACGTTCCTCAAAATGGGATGCACCTCAAACGTTTCACCCACTCCATCAGCCCCGAAGAAAGAGGGGGGCGACGAATTCACGACTTGGCACAAAGCGCTTCCTCTGAGGCGTCGCAAAAGTAACACAAAAACTCGGCGATATTCAAAAGCGAGGAGGACTGAAAAACCGCGTTACCTCACGTCAGGCGAGAAAGCCGGACAAAAGGGGCCCACTCCAGAAATACTCTTTTCAACTGCAAAATGGGGAGGGGGGCTAACAAAGAAAGGCCCCCGACATTCTTTCCTTTTCCAAAGAAGCTACAAAACCAGACCTTGCCCGGCTTGGAGTATTTATTTATGGAGTGTTTTCGACTGGAAGTTTCATAAAAACTCTCCCTCGAAACTCATAAATAAGAAGACTCACAAAGCCGTTTATGATAAACAGATCTGCGATTCGCAGTTACACAGGGCGCTTTCCGTTCCATATAGAATATAGATCGGTGTTAAATAAGCTCACCAGGTTTACTTGGAAGAAGCTGTTAGGAGTCACAAATTGAATATTCAATGTATACATAGAAGGTTAATAAAGGTTTTATTCACTTTAACTGAAACTTAGAGCGATTTTTGAACTTTGGTATAAGTAAATATTTTAATGCTATTTTGATGACATTGTTACAGAAGAGATTGATAAAGGCAATATGGTTGATGTTATTTACATCGATTTCCAAATGCTTTTGATAAAGTTCCTCATGAAGCTTTGTTATTTAGTGGAGTGCCTCAGGGCTCTGTACTAGGGCCAATTTTACTTATTATGTTTATTGATGATATCAGCTGGGGGTTGAATAGCAAGTTAAGTATTTTTGCAGACGACTTAAAAGTGACGAGTACAGTAAATTCTGTTGAGCAAATCGAGCAGTTACAAAATGATCTTACTAAAATTACTGAATGGGCTTCAAGATGGGGCATGTCGTTCAGTGTTAACAAATGTCAAACCTTGCATTTGGGTAAGAACAATGTTTATTATTCTTATGTTTTACAGGGAGAAAGTATCTAAGATAGTGAGTTGGTTAGAGATTTAGGAGTTATGGTGAGCAATGATTTCAAAATGAATAAACAGCGTGTTGAAGCAAGTAAGAAAGCCAATCGAATGTTGGGATATATTAGAAAAATTATCACTTCTAAATCTAAGGAGATTATTTTGCCATTGTATAAGGGATTGGTAAGGCCGCATCTGGAATATGCTGTTCAGTTTTGGTCTCTCTTCATCAGAAAAGATATAGAGTTGCTTGAAAAAGTTCACTCAGCATAGGGCTACAAAAATAATTAAGGGTCTATCTGGTATTGATTATGATAGGAGATTAAGATCTTTAAACATGTATTCCCTGGAAAATAGGAGAGCTAGGGGTGATTTAATTCAGTTATTCAAGTTCATAAAACAGGGAGACGTGAAGGGCTTAGGTTTTACCTTAAATAGCCGGACCAGAGGACATGATCAGAAATTGAATAAATCGTGCTTTAGAAGGGAGGTAAGAAAATATTATTTTTACAATAGAGTGTCAATGAGTGGAATGCTTTACCAGATTATGTTGTGCATTCGAAGATAGTAGAAGATTTTAAGAAGAATCTTGATAGTCATTGGAAACTGGTAAAGTATTAGATTTATTTTGGACCAATCTTGCTGGGCCTCTGGCCTGTTGTTGGTCGACAATTTTTGTATTTGTATTTGAAAAGAGAAATACACACTGCCCAGCTTTACACCATCCTGCAGTTTTACATTCGTAAGTCATTATTAACCCTAGAACTACAAACCAGAGTAGATATTTATCCCAGGTAGTCCCTACGGTTAAGCTGGTCGTGATATCATTTACCATTCAAATTCATTTTTTCATAAATTAATTTTAAATAAAATTGAATTTGCCCTTCAAAATTATCTGGGGCATGAAACACAAATCGTGTACCAACGAGTCAAATTGTTGCTTTCAGAACATCTTTACAAGTAAAAAATTCTTGGGGTTAATTTTTACCCTGTTTCGTAGTTTCAAGGTTAAAAAAAAATAGATTTGTTTTTCTAAGGTTAATAATCCCCTATGATTCCGCTGACTAAAAAACATGACCAAAAAATAATAAATCTAAAACAACTGCACACTACATTTCAGAATAAAAATAAAAAGTTATAATGTTAAGGGGAAAGTATGTAAAAATTCTATGTCTCATTATTGGAAAAGGAATTCCGAAAATATAATTTTAAAGAAAAAGTTTTATTCCTATACAAAAAAAAATCACCTACTGTTATTGGAGATAACCGGTGCGTGAATCTTCTCCCATTCTTCTTCTATTTTAAGTTCGAATTGTGATTAATCTTGAACACAAACCGAGCGACTCGTGTAATTAGATCTACAGGTTATTCTTAAAATAGCGTTAAATAAACTGACTTCTGTATAACATTTTCTAAAAATAGTTTTCTATTGCATTCTTTTGAAATACTCACTTAGTAAAAAAAAAGTTCTAAATACATAATGAATAGTTTCCTAAATTCCTATTGCAAAATTTCACTCCATGAGAATTTTTATATTTGATATTACTATTTAAAAACAAAACAATCCTAACTATTGAAACGTTCGATTTAGGCAGCCAAAATAGCTTAATAAATCTTATCCAGAGAACCAGCTTATTAATACATTGAGCCTATTTAAGAGCATAAAACAAATCCGATCAAACCGGAAACCAGAGTTCCAAGG
This sequence comes from Oedothorax gibbosus, assembly GCA_019343175.1. Classification (NCBI taxonomy): domain Eukaryota; kingdom Metazoa; phylum Arthropoda; class Arachnida; order Araneae; family Linyphiidae; genus Oedothorax; species Oedothorax gibbosus. The sequence continues at coordinate 17,105,681 of CM033272.1, forward strand.
TGGTCTTAAGCATCAGCTCCAATGTGCTTTCTCTCATACTAAAAAAATTGTATAAACCTTGGTTCCCCTAAAACGAATAAAAGCAGTAGAGCAAAAAACAAACAAAGCAAAAAAGCAGTTTAAAAAAATACCAGTAACCTAAGACTTCCACTCCAGAGGCGAATAACAATGGATACTCCATAGACAAAACTCCCCGCGACCCACAATATTTAGCCACGATTGCTTTTCAACTGCCCATACCACGGTAGAGCCATATTGTTACGAGGGGAGATACTTTGGGACTCGTTTTAGCGGATTATGTTACTGGGATTACTGTAAAATCCGAAGAGGGCTTTTGCCGTGGAAGAGATTTGAAGTGTCGAGGTTTTGTGTCCAGAGGTAGATCTTCAATTTGGGAGAGCTTACCCTGGCACAATGGCGAGGTAGGGGGGAAACTGGAGAAAGCCAGGCTAGATCCTGTGTGATAGACACACTAGAACACTCCTCCTCCCAAACCCAATATTTCAATTCCAATATTGATAGACAGGCTTCTGGAGTCGTTGTGACAGATGGTTTCGATTCGAAAGCAGTTAATAAACGTGTGCCGCTATATTTCCTTATGGGTGCACCCACCTGCCGTTATTCCACCCACTCTATGCACGATACTGTGTAATACATGTGAACAATAAGACCAGATATCGCGTGTATAAATATACTAGATTGCCTGATTTGATATAAAGTTAGCCAAAAATAAATCCTAATTAGGGAATCGTGTCTATCAAGCGAGTTAGAAGTTGAGTTTTGTTGCTGATATTAATTGGCTTATCTTTTGATGGAAAATTTGTTTTCTTTAAATTTCTGTAGGAATAATGGAGAATACTAAGAGCAATTAGTATTCGAGTACAAAAAAAATACCTTAAACTAGGTTATACAGGAAAAACTTTCCGCCGGATGAACGCAGCGAATACCCAAACGATTCAGACTTTATAAAAGTGAGCAATCAAAAAAATTGACTGTGTTTAACGCAAGAAATTTGTTTAAGTTAGTTTGAATATTATTATCGCAATAGAGCTACACGACAAGAAATTTGGAAATAAATGTCTTTATTACTTTAGAAAGGCTCGTAATAGAATTTGTCAATGAACTACTTCAGGCACGTTATAATTAAATTTGATTTTGCGTTAAGAATGTTGTACGCATGCATAGCACAGGCATGTTATTATGAAAGGCAAACTATTTATAAGGGGCATGAGTACAATGGAACGCTTATGTACTCCATCTCATAAACAGGGAGAACGACAGCATAGTTTTCGAAATTTGTACGAATGATAATTGCGCAGAACTATTTTCTAATCAAGTGCTATTATAATGGTGCGCTCTCATTCCATGATAAGAATTGACGGAATTCTTCAATTTTCTTTATCGGCGCTTAAGTTCAGATCACCTTTAATTTTAAAAGATACACAAAAGTTCTGTGAACGGAATTCAGGGCAGGTATGGCTGAAAAACGTCCCATGCACCAATAATGAAAGGCGAAAATAGTTTGAAAGTTCGGTTCGCGTCCCCAAATGAATAGAAATCGCCGACATGGCAGAGAGATAGGATTGCTATTAATTAACCTATCAACGACGACTTTGGGAACGCCATAAACACATTCATTTGGGAATGCCATGTCACATTCACTCCATTATGAATAAAAACTTTAAAATTAAAGTTTCTTAAATTTGTTTTTCGTGTAACTTTTGTTCTACATAAATTGTTCAGGACTGTGGTCTTTGTCTACGAAGGGTAAGGCGACAAATCCTAAATGTACGTATCTATAACTTTATAAATTAAAAAGCTAAAGAAAAAACATTTACGGAGTTCTAGTAGAGAATTTTGGGTTTAGCTTCATAAAAAAAAATGTGGAACCACTGCCTCAGTCCCGTTCCGTACAGACTTTTAGTAGAAAACATTACAGGTTGGTATTTTAAAGGAGAAGAATAATTTCAAAGCCTGTTAACTTAATGCAAATAAAGTTTTTATAGAGTTATGATCCGGTATCGTCATTGTTCAATTGTTGAAGTGTTATGATACAGGTCAGCTGTATCATCAAACTCTTATTTTATTGATTACTTTGAAACGGAAGCTCTCGGGTTTCTTGACAGAATTGAATTTTAAACAATAAGTTTTCATCGGCTCTTTGTTTGAGATAATAAAGCCATTATAATTTCATTTTCACAATACATGTATTCAAATATTTGATTACCATTTATGCAAACATTGTCCTTGACTTTTATAAATGAAATATTGATTTTGTCTTAGATCACTGAAAGTTGATGAGTTTTCAAATGTGTTGGGATCTCGGGGAATGAAACAAATATATTAGGGATCCTGATAATATTGAACCTACACATTGAAAAAAGGGGAACATGTATTTAACTTATCTGAATCGAATTTGCGACTTAATAGCTGAAAAACAAAATTTTCCATGTTTTTTCAGATAATTTCACCTTGGAAATCGTCATTGAAAAAAAAAATTAAAACATTTTAAAGGATTTTTTAGGGGAGGAGAGGGGGGACATCGACTCGAAATTTGTATGTACTCAAATGAGAGAAAAAAATTACAATTTTTTTTTCAAATGAAGCACCTAAAAGTTCCTGTTTTTCTGAAAGAAAAATGACATGACTCTTACCTAAACTTTTAAAACAAACTTCGGTTAGGAATACAAGTCAATCAATCACAAGAACTGTACTTACCTAAAAAAAAAAGGTTTATTAGCAAAATAAATTATAAAATTAAATAAAATCGAAATTTTTTTTACACAAATGGTTAAAAAGTAATTTGAAATATGTGTTTTATTGATTTCACTAAACTACTACAATAATAAACTACAATAAGTGCTGTATAATTTAATAAAAAATAATGGGTTTCAAAGCAAATGCCAGAATATTGCTTTTGAAGTATCTCTTCTTATTAGGAAAAAGGCAACACATTTTTAATAATTATGAAACATAATTAACAACATTGTTTGAGACAAATTAGGCGCTGTCTCATAAACTGGAAAAACCCTTGTTACACAGAAGAAGAAATACGCAAGAAAAGGCCGTTCATCTAATTGGATCAGGAACAAAAGGACAGAAACAATAATCGCATAATTAAAAACGATAGAACAAAAAAGTAAGTCCAGAAATAAAATAGAAAATAATAACTTTGAACAATAAGACTTTTCGGGAACGTTTTCCCACGTTACAGCTCGAGGGTGATAAAACACAAGATCATCAAAAAATGAAATGGATGAAAGTTGTTTTTTTAACATTTCTCCTCCTTTCTTTTAGTAAATATTATCAATTACTAAGAGATAACAAGCAGAGGTTAAAAAACAAGTTTTAATGCCAAGTACACTTAATTTAAGGGTTTCTTAAGACTGTGATAAAAACCTGATTTGATTGAAAGAGGGATAAAATAATTTATATTTCAAGTAATTAGAGGTTTTTTTTTATAAAACGATGAGCAATGAATTTAATGTGTATTTAATTGTACATGCCAAGATTTATTACTTAAACAAACATTTTTTTTAAAGGACATGTTTTCTATCACTTGAACTAATAATATAGTATTATATCCTACTTAAAACTTACTTTAATGAAAATTATCTTAGATTGTTTCGTTGACATTTCCGGTATTTTATGTTGTTGTTTTTCTTAACTACAATGACTACGTCTTGACTATCTTCGTTGTATTTTACCAGACATTAAATTTATTCAAAAGTCAACTTAAGAAGTCAACAAAAGATACAAAAAAAAATATTAAAAGAAATCAGCAAACATTTAAAAACCTTTCTTCCTACAAATATTAACAATGGTTTTTAATGGCATGCAAGAAAGTTAAGTGACGTGCAAACCATTACCATTGCTTACTAATAGTTGCTATTTATCTTACGGGAACAGGCAAGACTTTAAAAAAGCGACGCGTGTGCAAGAAGCAGCGTAGTACAGCCATTATCCTGTTGATAAATTAAATTCCTGCCCCCGAGAAAATCAGATAAAGACAAAAATGAAAATTAAACGAGGGAGAACCATAGATGAGAAACCACCAATCATGATCAAGTTATTATTTTTTTTATTATTGGGGTTGAGGGTTAAATTGACGTCGCACTAAAGTAACAAGAGATATATTAAAAAAAAAAGTGGGGGTACTTCTTGGAGAAGGGGTTATTAATTGGAAATATTATTTTTATTCAAACGTGGAAATACTTTTAAAGGATAAAAGAATATACTTACACAGTGATAAAATTCATTGGCATTGGTTATATGTAAAGATTGAATAAAAATGTAATTTGAATCAAAGCGCACTTGATTTTATTTAATGAAAATTAATGTATAAATAAAATGACATGGTCATTTACTCATTATGATTGTATGTATATTCCTGCTTTGTCTTAAAACGAACCAGGGACAACCCTCATATTTTACTCTATTAATAATAATTTTGGTGATTGGGTAAAGACAATATAGAACTGTTTCTTTCTAACAACACTTTCAATTCGATTTTCATTTTGCGGATAACCCCTGCCGTCCAATCGCGAGTCTGGCTGGTAATTGGCCTAGGTCACTTGAGTAAAATGTTACGGATGCCCCCGTGCTAATTACTGTTATTAGAGGACGGAAAAGAATGGGAGAATGATTCAATTATGAATATTAATGCAGCTGCTGGGGAAACAGTCGACTCAATAGAGAGCGAAAGGATGGACTGACAATATTGACTGATATCTCCTTTCAGCCAGTACCCGTTAGAGCACAGCACAAACTACTGTAATTTCTTTTCGGTAAAATTGGGAGACAACGTTGATAAAGTATGAATCAGTTTTAATGAGAAATCATAAAATGGTACAACAAACTAGTAAAAAGTTTTAAAAATTGTTAAATATTAATATATCGTTTATGTCTACTATATTTCATTCAGAGATATAATTACTTTTTCGATGTAGCATATTTTAAAGTTTATTTAATTTCCAATGATTAAGTCGAATAAAATATAATTGAAAGTATTAATAAACAATATTTATTAAGGATATCTTATAAAGAATGTCGCCTCAAACATGAAAAAGAATGACATTTTACAAAAAAAAAAAATTACATGTCACACACACATTTTACACGTCAAAAAGTCGGACTTGGAGATAAAAAAAATATCAGGACACATTTATTATTTTTTCCTCGTAATAAAAATAGAAATACTAATTAAAACTTATATACAGGATATTATGACGCTTGCCAAAGAAATCTCAGATCATACCACTAAAACTGACACGCAAAGAAACCTAATCGGTGGTAGCACGGGATACGAAACGCAGGTAGACGAAAGAGAAAAAAATCTCATAAGAAACTTGTAGAACTAGGTTACCACAAAGACGTTATTGTATAGAGCTCTAAATTGACGTGACGAAGAAAAAAAAAACAATGGGTCGGAAATGTACATATTTTTTCTTTTAATGATCACTATTATGACCAGGTTTCCTTTCTTGAGTACGTTAAAAAAGTTTTTATGACAAAACTCATAAAATTTAGGCACTTTTATTAATGAAAGTATAAATAGATAGTGAGTTTGGCGCAATTACGGTTAAGGTTTCGCCAAACAACACTTTTCTTCAGTGACACAATAGATTGTTACAGGCAAGAAAATCAATCCTCCTGTAAATGACAATCGACATTTTTGCGATTTTTTTTACTCGATTGAAAAACACTAGATTGTTTAATTATAACAAACAAGTAGGTTTGTTACAGAATCTGTCACTTAAACCGCTTCCACACAACATTTGTGCTCAACAGGAAACAAACTATTTATACACCTCAGAAAGAAATTCGCCAAACAGAGCCTTTAGCTAGTTGTAATTAAACATTTAATTTAAACGATAAAATTAATTATTTTCATTAATCTTCTTTCTCAGATTTAATAATTAGACTATCGTTTGCTTAATTTGTTTGAAGTTCGAAGAATAATAATGTAATCTTTTTTAATAAATATCTTTGTGTTGCCACAATTTACCATTTACATTTCTTTCGAAAATTCAGTCATTTATCGTTTGTTAAATTTACAGTTCGAAAAATATATAATTAATGCAATTGATGCTTTAAAAATAAAAGCGAAACTTTGCATATTTTTTTTATGCCAAGTTAGAATTCTCTATGCATCTTTCTTCATACATATATAATAAACCATCAAAAGAACTCTATTGTGATATTACAACAATCCAAACTGAATTAAATCGCATAAATAAATATTCTTTCAAACGTGTTTATTTTTTTCTCGTACGTTTAACGAAATGGCAACAGTGAAAATATTGAATAAAAATGGAATTTGCATGTTATTTCAATGTAGATTAAATTTTTAGTTATTTAAATTTTAAATAAACTTCTAATTTAAATTTTTTAATGAAATTTGGAATGTAGCCTAATCTGATTTTTTGCTTCAAAATGACGTATTCCACTTGTCCGTGGGACTTGTGGATGGCAACTGGGAAAATATGAAAAAAAATGGAATTTGTATGTTATTTTAATGTAGATAAAAAAATGTAGTTATTTAAATTTTAAATAAACTTCCAATTTAAATTTTTTAATGAAATTTGGAATGTAGCCTAATCTGATTTTTCGCTTCAAAATGACGTATCCCACTTGTCTGTAGGACTTGTGGTTATTTCTGTAAAAGTGGGTGACAGACAGACGGACGGACTGAACGATTATAATACCTTCCACTTTTTACGTTATAAACGTAGTGTGGAAGCTAAAATTCAAAAACGTAAAGGCGTTACGTAAAATATCAACCAATTAAAACATTTTTTCTTCGTCTCGGCTTTACTAGTGTGGCAATAATCTTCAACAAATAGAGCTGTTTCAACCACGTGACTTGAAAAGCTGTTATCATAGCAACTTGTCATAAAACAAATTATGGAGGGCCATGTTAGGCTTAGCCCCGTAGACTTGTGCTTAAAATTGTTTCAAATCCCTAATATCTCAATCTCAATAAATAATGCTCCATGGAACAAATCTTCAAGTACAAAATTTGTAGTGCCCTTTTATGCTTTGCAGCTTTTGTATTGACAATTTTGGTCTAAAACTAATGAAACTTGAGATATCGAGCAAAAACTAAAATTCTGACTATGTTGGATATTTGGATTTGTCTCTGAATGTTGTCATAAGAATCTTGTAACGGGATTCAATGATGCCATAGACCGGTTTTGTTTTCCAGCAGTAAAACGTGGGGAAGAGACCAGGGACTTAGAAATGCTCTATTATAGACAGGCGTTGAAAAAAATTAGAATATACTAGATTATACGCAATATACTTTTTATAACGTTTATTAAAATAGTAATACATAAATATTCCAGGTTCAAAACCACGCATTTATAAGTTTTGTTTTTAGTTTGAATTTTCATCGCATAGAGCTACACGAGGGCTATTGGCGACGGGCATCGTAATTTAGAACCAGAATCAAGTGACGAGCCGACACCTGAGTAGACACCCAACGCAATCGTTAAGGGCGACATCGTACGCAGCATTGGGGCTTTGGAGCATATTTAACGTGCACTCTATCTATACGGGGTATTATTCGTCGGACATTTTCGGATGCACAAGCCGTTTATAGCTCGGAAGTTATTTTGGCGATGCCCGGACCCGAACCAGGGACTTTCCGCATGCAAGGCGAATTCTTAACCGACTGGGCTCCCCAGCCCCCCGCATTTATAAGAAAGGTGACGACTCCAGACCTTTGCACAATGTCATCTTTAACGAATCATTTGGACCGAAACCGCCTAAAGACAATGGTAGCCCGACAAAAGGGGGGCGTTACTCACGATTTTGAACTTCGAACTTTGGAACATTCAGAGTGGAATCTTCCGTGTCATTGATAGCATATTTTGTTCATTAGTTTTAGCCTGTGATACCATTAGAAGAACATAAAAAGGAAGAATAAGAATATAGCAGGTCTTACCGAGCATAAAATAATTACTATCATTTTAACTTAGATTTAAGCTTGGAAAAAAATCAGGAAGCGTTCAAGTTAATTGACCAAAGAACACACAATTAGTTACGCTTTAAAATCAAATATATTTTCTTAATTATTTGAAGGTAAACGTTACAATAGAGAATTACAGCATTTTTCCTTGCTTTTTATCAATGCACTAAATACATCACGATCAATTGGGATCCGTTTTTTATTTACTGCTATTTTTTATATATATAATGATTTAAAAAGTAATACATTTAACTTTAAACAAATAAATTTTGATGTAATTTTTAACCCAATATTCAGATTCCTTATAGCTTTTCTATAAAGGAAATATTGTATGAAAATTTAAAAAATAGGCTGTGCAATTCCTTATTACAGTGAATAGTTAAATTTTCAAACTAAAAAAAGTACGGGAGTTGTTGATAATCCGTAGATCCTATCGATAAAATGCATTGATAACGTTCTAAGTGTCAAAGATCGGAAATCTGATTATTCGCTACAATTAACACTCATTTGTAAAGAAGGTGATGGAAAAGTGGAACACCGATCAACGTCAGTGATAATGTCAAACTCGTGTAATCACTAAATCCGATTTTTACGATAGTTTTAAATATTAATTAATGTTTGATACTGATAGCAAGTTTCATCATTTCCGCCTCGCAGTTTAAACAAAGTACATACTAACATGTAATTGAACTTTCAAAGCCACTTTCTACAAATGCTATTCCACATATTTTCCAGCAACCGAAACATTCAAGACAAAACTCTGCCTCTTCAGTAGAAGAAAGGCTGATGTATTGGACATCGCATTTTATTTACTACGGTGCAGAGTCCATAATAGGTGCTTCTAACACTTTCGAGAGGGTTTCATTTTCAAGCCCACTAAAAAGCAGATTCATAGATTTCAATGAAACCTTTTGTGGATCGAAATTTTCAACTATCCACTGAAAAGAGAAATCCACAATGAAACTAGTACAAGAATTGAAATGCTTTGGGTCGGCATTTGAAGAGGGATGTTACGTTAAATAGAAAGAATCGCAATATATTTTCTACTACGCCCTACCTGACCATGTCCTATTCTTATAACTGGGATTATAAAAAAGGATATCTGAATTGCCCCATAGGCATGAGAGGACAATGGTACCCCAGCATTACAGGAAGACTATCAGAACACTTCACTTTTTGCGGGAGGGTGCAATTTTCCCCTATTATTCAGTTTAAAGTGAACGAGTGAGTGGACGTGTTCTACCTTATTTCTGAAAAATATTGGCCAGTTCCGTTTTTTGCCATGAAAGTAGGGTTGAATAGCATTGCTGCAGTCAATATTTAAAGAGGGTTTCGAAGCATGATAAATCTTAGACCTTTTCTGTTACGAATAATAATTTAAGTTCAGAGTTGGGTGGGCTTGTGTGTAAGTTTAACAGAACCATTTTCGATAATTGAAGAAAATATAAATGATAACAACCGGATTTGTTTATTTCGTTTGTCCTAACTGATTGCAAGAATTAGCGCAATGTTAAGATCACGTGACAATTTTTCGATAGTAGACAGTATTCAAATGGAGTTAGATAATAAAAAAAAACCGAACACAACTCATATCCAGCCAAAACAAGGCTTTCGGGACAAATCAAAGACATAACCACACAAAGGCACTCTTACTGGAAACTAGTAAAACCCTATCGACAGAGGCGCGGCCTCTTCAAAGCCCAACAAAACAGACATAAAACGCGACGCTTTCACCCAGGACAATTTCATTAGTAATTTTTGAGATAATTGCATGCGACAGCCTTTTAATGCCCCATCTAAGCATAAAGCACAAGACATTGCGAGAGGGTACACATGGGTTTCTTTCACTGCTCTCAAATAGCCCATTTAAAGAGTCAACATCAGAACGGAGCCTGTGCAGATTGAATTAGTTCTACCCCTTTTTCCATGCAGAAAGGCAGCGGTATTTGGTTAATTGTACATTCAGCTCCCTTTTTTTTCGACCCTGAGAATAAAAGGCATCGGAAATCTCATTTGCGATACGAGAACTTTCGTAGTTGTCACAAATTAAATTGAAATATTTTTTAACCAGTAAAATGAAAATTCTGAATACAGCAATTACCGGGTACTCCGTCACAAATGCAATCGGCTAGAAAAAGATAAAAGAAATTTATGTAAGGGTTTTTCCATGGAAGAGTGGAGTATATGCTTATTAATAGTGTTAAATTGATTAAAAAGGAACATTATGAGTTTTCTAAAATGAAAATTGCTTTTGAACCGTTTGGGGTGCGTCATACTAGAAGGACAAATTTGTTTCTCGAAAATCCAGTTCTTTTAAATTTTCTGAAAACATTCACGTGTAACAGTAAAAGGTAAATATAACTTTAAACTTCATATAAATTTGCTAAAATATTCACGTGGTAGAATGGTAACTTAAAATATCCGTAAATAATACGTATTTAAGGCTTTGAACACCAAACAAATATTCTTTTATTTAAAATGCATAAATTGATTATACTCATCATTTTATACGCATAATAAACTTACTACCCCACAAAAAAAATGTTTCATAACAAACATTGTAAGCTTATATAACTAAATATCAATAAAAATAATGGAAACATATATAAACGGAAATTGTAACGAAATGAAATAGTAGCAGCATAATCAATACAGATACGAATGTTTCAACAATAAAGTTTTAGGTTTTTATCAGTGGTATTAATGCCGATAAAAATTTAATGCCATATAATTAGAGGTCAATGACGTTTGAGCAATACCCTCGATACCCAGTCTAGCGGCTTTTACAAAGCATAATTAAATTCAATAATTTATATTTTAAATATTCGCTATAATGCATAAAAAATGAAATTAAAACAATTATAGAGGAAGTTACATGCTGGCAATTTATTCATTTCAAGTTTATTTTTGTTCTTTATTATTGAACGTTTTATAATACTTGTATCTAAGCAGTTTCGAAAGCAAATAAATTCCAATTGTATAAACATACAAGCATACATCCCTCCCTAGTGTATTCCCCAAATGAATGCGAAAAAAAAATTAATAAAGCAATCATCGACCGAGAACTAATCTCATAAATGTTTATGTAATTTAAATACTGTTTAAAAAAGATAAAACCTTTGTGTTGCGACAGTTTTCGCAACATATATTTGCTTTATGTTGCCGTTCAAATGCTAAAATGTTGATCAAGGTAGGAGATTCACTGTTTATCTGCAAGTAAATGATTGGAATGATATTATTCAAGGTAAAAAAACATAATGTAGAGAGGCAGATTAATGCCAGAAAAAAGTAATGGGTGATTCAATGTAAAAATGTAACAATAAACAAATGAAACAAGAAACAAATTATTTTTTCATTTAAAAAAAAGAAAAGAACGTGTATAAACCTGGGAAGAAAAATTTAATGTAAAGAAACAAATGCTGTTGCTGTTTTATAGTGTAGTGTTCCATAATATTCCCAATGGGTTGGAATGATTTTACGAGGTTTTTTAAAATTATTTTAAGAGTAATTTATAGACACGATTTTATTATAAAAAGCATATTAATTAAATTCAACAGTAGTGTCCCAAAATTACCTCAAGCAACACTAACATGAGTTTCCCTTTTATAATTCTCCGAAACACAAAATTTCCGGGCATAAACGGATCTCTAACTTGAAAGGCCAATAATCTGAACGAATAAATGCAGTAACAGGAACCTAACAAGTAAAACACAAGTTGCGTACAACGCGAAACACGGAATCAATCTGATCCTCGAACCACCGCCAAGATTAATGATTCCTCATCCCCACATTGATTCCATTAGCCTTTCTGGTTGTCAATCTATTCCCAAGAGCAAAGAACAAAGCACGCCAAAGACCAGGGAATTCGCCAAACCTTGTTTACTGATCTTATGTGTGAGATAATAGTGTATAGATTCTGATAAGAAGGGCGTAAGTCAAAAATCTCAATGGTTGGTTTTCTGCTGTTTGTTGAATTTTGTATTCTCCATATTTTGGACTAGATGACTAAGGATCACCGGGTCAAATAAAAAACGCTTCGATATCATTTTAGAAAAAGTTTTAAAAATTTTGAAATTAACGTGTTATGATGCAAAATGAATCAATTTTCAATAAATTATACACCGTATTAATGAAAATTATTTTCTTTAAACCGTAAGGCTTTAAAAATGTAACAGTAACCGGAATTCAAGAGGGAATTTTTTCGAGCTTCCTCAAACCGGGGAAAAAATGGTTCCAAGTTCAGAATCTTAGCTATTGCCTCGTAGTTTCATACTGTTTGAAAGTGTTGTTTATTCATTTTCTTAAAGTACAAGCCAGATTTCTGACTAAGAAAAAAAACGTTCATTTATTTATTTCGTATTATTTTCCTCTTGATACATTGGCATTATGACTTGCCCTACTCTTTTTCGAAGGATTATAGACTTTTCTCGGAAAACGCCCGGTTTTGAGAAGGGAGGGGGGGGGGAAGAGGGAGGGAACACTACAGGGGGTCTGTTATCGGGAATCTCAACAAGGGCTCCGGTTATTTACAACTGATTAAAAAATGGCGACTTTCCAAAGGATAGCAATTTGTAGTTCTACGCTGTTATGACGGCTAACAAATGGCGGCGGCAAAGGGGTGCCTTTAAGTTCTCGAGAATAAAGTTGTAGATGAAAGGGAAAAGACTTGTGTCTAATGCACTTCAGGATCTTTAGTTATTAAGTGAAAAAAGCTGAAATTACTGCGTCCATTAGCTAAATGAAGAGCTTAAAGAAATGCTGGGTGTAAAATTACCAGATGAAAGGTAACTTTGGCGCATTCGAGAAATGCATTTCAAAAAGCCTTTTGCGCGTGCCTTATATGTAGCTCAGAGTTTAGTAGTTTTAAGTATGGAAAGATGTTCTGGGAAATATAATTAAATTTATAGTTTGTTAATTTTGAGAAAGTATTCGGTGAATATGTACGCTGAATTATTCAGATTAAATTTTGCACAGTTCAAAAGACTAATGTAGAGTTTTAAAATATAATTATGGTGCTTGGGAGAGGTAAACAAACCACCATTGATTTAAATATTTACACCAATAAGATTCCTAATAAATAAGAAAACTTTAATGGGTTATTTATTTTGTACTAGTACACCATATATAATATGCATTATATGAACATACGAGTTAATTTTATGAAATACAATATTATTTAACTAATTAAATATGGTAAATGATAAATCTTGTATGTAATGTCAATTTAAATTGCAATGTCCGTGTGGTATTAACCGCATTTAAAATGACATTTCTATAACTTATTTTTCACAAACCAGCAGAAATTTCTGAAAGCAAACACATTTGAAATGGAAATCCCCTTTCAAAACCAAACCCTTTGAGAGTTGAAACACTTTTGTTTGTATAAAATTAAACCAAATGACTAACACATACAATTTAATTTACTAAGAAGTACTGCTATACAAATATATAGATATTCCCAGTATGAAATGAATACATAACTTTTGTTTACACCCCTCTTCCTAATGTGACATATTCAATTCTTTTGTCAGCCAAAACCCATAACACATTGGGAAGGGGAGTGAGCCTCCATGGAGAACTTTGGTTATATTTAATGGAAAATTTGCTTCAAGAGAAAGCAACGCAAGCAATAAATCAAAAAGATGTGGTTTAGTGCTTGACAATTTTCATGTTTGGGGTTTTAGCTAACAAAGATAGTTGGCATATGGTGGTGAATACAGTGGAATTGTAATTGAAATAATTTAGTAGTGCCAAGTTGTCTACATTTTAATTGAGAATAAGAGTGTTAGATCCTAAAAGAGACTATCAATAATTTAATTATTCATTAAAGGGATAATTTCATTTTATTTTAAAGGGAAAAATAAATAGAATTATTCTAGATGTAAATGAGATAATAAAAAGTATAAGTATAATTTTGGTTATTTATATTTTTAAGAAGCTAATCAACAAAAAAGAAATACATTTTAAAAATTTGTTTTAATTTTTAAAAGCTTAACAGAATAGTTTGTAAAATATAGAACTTTTTCTAATCTTATTTTTTCATTTAAGGGGAAGCTAAAGACCCAGCATCCTTCTTTCACTCCCCATGCTAAGTCTATGGGACAGTTCTTGGAACACACTGCCTTTGTTTTTAAGTTTATTAACTAGCAATTTTTTGCATTAGGAAGTCCAGGAAGTTTTCTGAGGATCCTCGAGCTCACTTTTTCATTTTATTAAGCCAGATTTTTTTAAAATTTGATATTTAAAAAAATCCTACTATTTTTCCAACAAATTAAGACTTTTTACTGAAAAATAAGTGCTACAACATAAAATTCTAAACTTTTTTTATAATTTGCTGCAAATTCCATCGTAAAACTCTAAAAGCGAAGTTGAATTTTATGTTGCAGCACTTATTTTTCAGTAAAAAGTCTTAATTTGTTGGAAAAATATCAGGATTTTTTTTAATAACAAATTTTAAAAATCTGGCTAAATAAAATGAAAAAGTGAGCTTGAGGATCCTCAGAAAACTTCCTGGACTTCCTAATGCAAAAAATTGCTAGTTAATAAACTTAAAAACAAAGGCAGTGTGTTCCAAGAACGGTCCCATAGACTTAGCATGGGGAGTGAAAGAAGGATGCTGGGTCTTTAGCTTCCCCTTAAACTTGGCAAGAATGTAAAAATATAAACAAACTAAAATTGCACATTTAAATATTGAATTACAACTTAAACTATAAGGATCTACCATTTCAATGAAGTAAGCCTAATAAATAAAATAAGGACTTTTAATCTAAATTTTAACCTGAATTTTATATTTAAACAAATTTATTGCCTTTTAAATTCAGTTAGATAAGTAAAAGTTCTTGTTTAAAAAAATGCTTCTAAAATCCTAGTTTTATTTTGTCACAGAAGTGGCTGGGTTAAAAGTAAAGTTGTTTCCCACCTGCTTCCACTCAATCACCTATTTGCTATTTACAAAACATTGTCAGTAAGGTGATGGGAGGGAGAAGGGAACAAATAAGCACAGTTGGGCTGCTTCTTTACTGGGATTACTCATGCTGATCCCTTGAGAAAATAGCTGAGAATTTCAGACGATTTTTGTCAACTTAAGGGTTAAAATCGATTTGGAATTCGTATTGAATTTTATCAAATTAATCTCCTGTGTTTTTATTTAATGTGTTTCAATAATATACACTACGAGTTAAAATGATATTAAAAGTTAAAATATCGTTCATAAATTTGAATTTTTATTATAGCAAAAATACATTTTGAAAAATTCCGCGAAACATTTTGAACAAAAATAATTCGTAACGGTCACGGTTATGTTTGCAAGAATTATTATTATTAACGTTTTGTTAAGTTTAAATAAATAAAATTTTGACATTTGTCAATTTATTCGCTGTAATCTGTTTTATTCAACTATTATATTGAACTCGAATCGTTAAAATATTAAGACAATAATATGAAGAACAATTATTGTTAAGTTTTGAAAGAACACGCAATCCGAAAAATAATAAAAATAGAATATTCTATCAATTACATAAATATACTTAGACAGTAGTAAAAGAATGCGTTTTTTAAAAAGCAAGGGTGGGGATGCTGGGAATAATTACGACTGAAGCAGAGTTATTGAAGCCAATAAAACAATGACTAATATGAACCAGGGTTAGAAAAATCTATAGTCCGACTACCCGGCAAATAAAATCTCGAATCGGGTAAATAACATTTCCAAGTTGCCTAAAAAGGCAAATAAAGTACACTAGTTTGAATTTTTTTTTTATTAAGAACTTGTCACACCAAGTAAAAAAGATTTATCTACTCCTGATATGAACAATGAACCATTCAGCGCATTCTTTAACAAAAAATAATTTGTAGGAGCTACGAGATATTAATCGTTAGTAATAAGGATACATCCAATATTCAAAATCAGCATCAGACGAGCTATATACTAATTATATAGATCGGAAACATACAACTAAGAAAACGATTTCTTCGTTCTCACTTAAAATTATTATTCCAACAGCTGAAATAAAATAAGATCCACACAAAAAACTTACATTGGATTCGTAGAGTTCCAAAAGATGTCAGCGAGCCTCGTTGTTGACGCTGCCACTGGCATACACTCCAACACTGCAAGCAAGCACGATGCAAGTATAATCCATTGCATGTTTCCGAGCGAAGTAAATTGACCACAATAAGACAACAGCTAAACTACCGATGCTCAATCGCGTAGGTCCACATCACGTTGTATCATAAACACCACTCGAAAGTTCGGACAGGATATCTTTAAGTGAAAACACCTCAAGAATATATTTTTTTTTCGCAGACGATTTCAATATTTCCCACACAACCTCGAAGACGACCGCAGAAGAGCCAGCGTGTCTGCTACCCGATTGACGAGTTTTGTTTGGACTGAACTGAAAAGCGGAGAGGTTACAGGTTTGCCATTGAAGCCGGAGGAGAGGAACTGTTTTCCGTCGCCAACTTCGAGTAGTTTAGTCGCCAACTGGGGATTTGTGAGTGGAAATGCAACAAGTGGAAAAGTGAGATCTGCCATTGTTTTGAATCGGATTATCATTCATGAGGCAAAAATACTTTTTCTTATTCTGATGGCATTATTTTATTGTAGCTTTAAAAATATTTACACTGTAAATTTTTTAAAACGTAGTTGGAGAAAGCGAAAATATAGCCCTCGCGTAGCTCTAGTGCGACTATAATTTAACTCAACTCAAGAGAAAATGTTATTCTCCAATAGAAAATTATAGTTTTAGTTTTAGTTTGAATTATCGTTGCACTAGAGCTACACGAGGGCTATTGGCGACAGACGTCGTATTTTAGAACCACAGTCAAGTGACGCGAAAATTATAAATAGCGTTATTATAACAAAATTTATTATGTACTAAAAGGTCGAAGATTATATAACTTTTTTGAGATTTATATCAAATTTGGAATGAAACTAACACACGGGCTTATTATAATTTGAAAAATTAGACACATTATGTTCCGATTAGAAATTTCTAGCATATTCGTATTTTAAAAGTGTCACAATTCTTTATAGGAATATTAGAATATTTTAAAAAATAAAACTTCTTGAATATGAAATAAAGGTAATTAATTAGCAGACAGAAATATAGCTAATTAAACGTTTAATGCAATATTTCTTTGCAATAAAATTTAGAGATTTTTTTAATTGATATTCAGATTAATAGATTATTTTAGATATATTTAGTGAAAATATTATGATTATGAATCGTTCTAAACAGCTAAATTAGCAAAAATGGTAAATGGGGAGTGCGAGCGGAATTAATTTCCTGTTGGAATTATTTTAAAAAATATATATATATCACCAAAATTCGAAACTTCTTGAATGCTATTAACTTACGAAAATTTAACAAATCTGGTAGTATTTAAGCGAATTCTGTTCATCATTTTTTCAAGAAGCCCAGATGACAACGTTATTGAATGATTATGATTATAAAGGGGAAACAGTCAGTGATAGATTTTGTGCCTTTTCAGGCTGTATATTTCTAGCCTCCGTGAGAAGATTTAAAACAGCCAGGTACGCCCCGTAGTTTAGAGCCAAAGTGACCGGAAACTTGTTTTGTTGTTTATTACATCCATCCCCATCGCAAGTCCAATATAGAATCGAATTAGGGGTCGATGAAGTCGCCAAATGTAGCAATCCGTCCTAGAGCGAAGGTGCGAGGATGTGGATGCGCGCCGGAATCATCGCCCTCCGGGGATTCGAACTCTTGGCCAATGGGAGGAGGACGCTTTCTCACTTTTTACTCTGACTCTCTGACCACCATCAAAACAAGAAATTGCGCCCTCGTTTTTGGATTGTCGCTAAGGGAAAGTCTGCCGGGACCCCTTTTTTTATTATTACGGTTTCTTTTATGAAAAATAACTAGGGGTGTGTACCACTAAAGGCCTTTCAACAATTGTCGCTTAATAAATCAATACACAGGTGTCGGCTCGTCACTTGACTGTGGTTCTAAATTGCGACGCCCGTCGCCAATAGATAGCCCTCGTGTAGCTCTATCTATACAAGTTCAGAACTCGGCCCATCCTATAGACGGATATTTGTTAGCAAAAAATAAATCGACAAAATTACGGGGTTCCTCGAGTACATTGAGACAGGCGTGCTAGTTAAATCTGTGGAGTCCAAAGTCCCGACGGTGTTAGCATATTATGTCACTCGAAGTCCAGTTGGGTGCCAGCTCAGGTATCGACCTCGTCACTTGACAACGGTTGTAAAGTACGAGGCATAATTGGTTGTATTAAAGCTCCTAAAGGAGACTAAAAATAGACAGCCAGAAAATTTTTAAAACAACCAAATCATAACACATTTAAAGGTTTTTATATTTAAAGGTAAAATGTAATCTATTAGGTAATTTAGAAAACTTTAAAACCTAAAAAACTGTATGGCAGCTCATTTCTGCATGCGCGATTTTCTCAAAAACCTTATTATGACGTCCGACAGGTGCTGAAAAATCGTGTACTAAATTTTACTTTTTTTATATTTCATATTACGTAATTAAAAGGGAAAATTATGAGTTTTCTTTTGTGTGGGTGGTTTAAACGTTATTTTTTTGAGAAAATGCTAACTTCATTGAAATGAACTTTTACCCCTCCCCTCTAATAAAAACTAAAAAACCCTCATAGAAATGTATGTTTTCCAATTAGATTTATTAAATCAATAATTAAATAACCCTTACGCTTACGGGAAACCTACTGAACGCTTTGATTCCATATCATTAATAAAACATGAACACATTGCTTTACAATTTGGAACTACCATAGTAAGATGACAGGGAATATATTTTTAGAATTTATTATAGACTATGACAATTTCTAGTCACCTTGAAGTCATTTAGATACTTAGATTTAGAACTCCTTTCCATTCAAATGTAAAATAAGTGTGAATCAATGTGATTTTTTTAAAACAAAATAGTATAGTTACATATTTAAACACTCTTCATTTTGTCCATACGGCCATCTGAACTGAACCCGTTTTCAGTGTGGGAAAAAACGATATCACATGCAGATCCCTGTAGCCAATTAGGGACATTTCCTAGATAACTCGGAGCGGCAAGATGTCCAGACAGAAATTTGGTGTACTTGTATATCCGGTGATTAGCAATGGGGAGATAAAGACCAAAATACGAATTTTTTGTTCATCAGCGTATTTTCTAATTTCCATGGTTTTCTACTTCAAAATAGCTAAATTATTATAAGAAGGCCTACATTGCGAAATCGTGTGATCAGTTTAAATTAAAGTAATTAATGTAAAAGTGATTATAAATGTGGTTTTACGAATTTACACATTTAATCAAAAACATATGAAAGACATTCACAACCTTTAGCTCTTGCGTGCTTTTTGAAACACTTCTTATTCACGTACTCAATCCTTTAAAAACCTTAAAAACCAATAACAAATTACACATTTGACACCATCGGGAATTGAATACAAATCAATAAATATGATTTTTTCGAAGCCTCAATCCCGAACTAATCTCTAAAAAGCAAATATAATATAAATCAAATAAAGTTTGTCCGATTATTTTGTTTTTAAATTTTGTTTTAAGAGGTCTAGTTATTATTCATCAAAAGTATTCCTAGTTTTGAGCTGATGATGAATTTCTTGTGATAGTTAAGTGATTTTAATCATTTGTGTCAATTCTGAGAAATGTTTTTATGCAGCGAAAGACTTGGCAAGCAAAGATAAGTTTTTTAGTAAAGGATTTTGTCAGTGGGGAGATGTTGAAAGATGTGATCGGAATCTTAAATGACATTTTGACACCAGTCTAAATTTTTGTTCATGAAAAAAGAATTAATCTGATTTGGTAGATTAGTTGGAAGATATTCTAAAAATAAAGATGTATTGACATCTTTAATATAGTAAAAAAAACACGTTTCCTTAATAAAATCACTCGAAAAGTGTTAAACTAGTTTGGATTTGAATTTTTGATTTGAAGTATTGGGTTATCCTTATTCATTTGCTGACAATATTTTTTTTTTTTGAAAAATTTATGTTTCAATTTATGCAAAACAATAACATTTCACAATCAAAGCTGAAAGACGATTTTCGTAAAATTATGCTTTATACTAAAAATGCATTTTACTTATTTTTGTACATGAGAACTACATTTATTAAAAATGAATCGAAGGAAACTAATAATAAATTACGATGCGAGTTTCAAGTTTTTCGTCTTTCTAGTCAAACACCCCGAAAAAATAAATGCGTGTAAGATTCATCCAAAACGAAACTGATTTTAGAAAAAAAACTAATAAATTAGCATTAAGACTGCTTTTGACGATTCAACCTCTGGCCAATTCTGGTTATCTTAAAGCTGTACTCAAAGAATTTATGGTTCTATAGCCCATTTCTGATCATTCTCAATAGAGAAAGTAGCCATGCATATGAGGTACTTAGCCTAAGCTCAATCAATTCCAGGCGCTTGCAAACAAATAATTTAAGATCCTAGAAGATCTTACATAAATAAAAGAGGTCCTTTATCAACCTTTACCAGGAATGGCACCTGCGAACAGCGCCATTGTCACTTTCGCCCTCTAGAAAAAGTCTTCCAAGATACAGACAAAGACAAGCATTCCAGACCTTGTCTCCCCTCCCCTCTGGAGTTTATAGCCCTTGTTGTAAATTTACCACTGGACTTGGAAGACTCGTAATGAGACACTTTCTGCCCAATGCCCTCCAGGGCCATTTCAATAAGCACAAGAGAAGAAAGTTAAGATGTTAAAGAAATGTCGACGCGTTCTTTCTTTATCTCAAGTTCCTATTAGGTTGTTTTGGTGGGGAATTTTTGCATGATCTATTTTTTTTCGCACTTTATCATTTTTTTAGGGGTTTTATTAGCGTTATTTTACTAAATAATCATAGCATTGCCAATATAATGTTTTTAATTAAGAAATATTTAACTATAGAAATTAAATACTTAATAATAATGATCTTTAATGTCACAATAACAAAAAAAATTAATAACAAAAAAATCTATAAAACTATGGCACGCCAAAGCGAAAAAACCTAGCACAGGCAAACAAAAATTTTAATATTAAAATCGAACATTAAACAATTAAATAAGCTGGATTACAAAGTGATAATTAGCTGGTATAAAGATACTATTAAAATGCTTCAATTTAAAGTGGAAAATAGAGATGCAAGATATTTAAAAAATCAAAATGTTTTTTAAAAGGCATAATAATTAAGTGAATAGGCAGTTTATTGCATAATTCAGAAAAAAGAAATGTTTAGTAAATATTGTTTTGAAGAATTTTTTTTTGGATCTGGTATTATGGTTTACAAAGTCCTTTATTACGATAGAATTGCGAGCAAATACGAACATTCCCTTTGAATGGTTGAATGATACCAGATGAAAAAAGAGGTATGTGAAAAATCCAGAGTCTCCCCTCTTCCACTTTGATTTTTTTACTAGTAAATTTTAGTTCTGTATCTGTATGTTATTTCTGTTTATTTAAAACCCCGTTAAAAATCTCATTTCCCTTATCTCATAGGACCACCAAAACAAGAAGCAATAGATGCTGCTCCCCAAAAGAAACTAAAATTTACAATCTGACTAGAAGAAAAAAAAGGTCTTGGACATTGGGGTATCTGTCCCCTTTTTGTGTTTTCTCACGGACACCGAAGACTAATTGATTGATTGATAGAGATAGGGTTCCGTAGCCTTTTATTCTGGTGATAAGGGAGGGGATCCATCAGTAACAGGAGTCTGTGGAAAAAAAAACTCTGTTGATGACGTCCTTTTTGCACCAAAGGGGGTCGGTCATAGTGTGATGGAATAATTAGACATATTGCGGGTTTCACTTTAATGAAGGATTGGGAAAATGAAGACGGACTACTTTTTTTATGTACTCGATAAGTTGTTAAGTACTGAATAGATTAAGTAATTATAATTTATTTTCAAACATCAAATAACTTGAGTGGTAATTTAAAGATTTGTATTGTATGAGCCAACAAATCAATAAAGTGATTGTAGGTATATATGGAAAGAAAAACTTATTTGGACAATGTCGAGATGACAATTAGCATCGGAAACTAAAGCTTTCGCATTAGCACACGAATTTAATGTATGGTTCGATTCTTACCTTCTCATCTGATAGCATACAACTTTTTCCTCTGCACATTCAACACTCACTTTGTAAGAGATACGCAAAATATGCTTCACCTGTTTACCCAACAAAAGTCCTCAAAGAAAGCGCAGCCCAGGGCGACAGTACAAAAGACCTTCACCCCCCTTAAAATTGAAAGACGGTCCTCCCCGGTTTCTTTGAACGATTTTCTTTCAAATTCCCCCACCCCATCTAAATGAAACCTCTCTTTGAGGCTTGTACATCACCATAGTGGAAGATAAGGCATTCGAACAAAAAAAAGCCTAATAAAAGCCAGGGCATGAGACGAAAGGTCTCGTATATATTGCAATTTCCCGTTGAAAGTGCGCGAAGAGAACAATCCACGGCCGCGGTCATAAAATTATACGAGCCCTGGACTTGAGGCCCGTTTTTATCGAAGACAGAAAAAAAAGCCATTTGACCTTGACTTGTTTATCCGGGAGGTCAAATGTCTTTTCTGACTCGATTTTGGTGCATCCGGAGTCGGATCCCCTTATTTTGCGCAAGTGAGTCATGTCGGGATCCCCAAAAAAGTACCAAAAAAGCCCCCGCTCTTCTGATTTTACGCCATGTTCTTCTCATGATAAGCTGCTGGGGGGCTGGGGCTCTTGTCTAGCGCGTTATCTTCTCGTCTCAGCACAAGAGGAACATAAATGCCAGAGGACTTGTTGAAAGAGGCGATCTGTTTTTACAAATCCCTCCTAAAAGAATCTGGTTTAACTCCTGCTGGCGTGATAGAAAACTTCGAAATTCCCTGAAAAGTGCTGGATCGCTTTAGGTTAAACTAAAACATGTCACCCATATTTCGTCGAGCAGTTTAGAAAGTTGAAGTGACGCTGGGTGCTGTCGTCGAAACAGAGATTGCCGTTTTACTTTTATTGAAAAAGTCAAAACACTGAAGATATTTTGTCCATCCTGCTTAAAGATTTTTTTTCTAAACTTTAGTTCATTCACTTGTCAGCAGGATAAATTATAAGATCAGGGCTAGATCCGGGCCTAGGCGTCTAGGTTCCCACATTTTGAAGGCCTCCAAATTCCAGTGACGTATATGCTAAATTTTGCGGGGCTCAAAATATCAGTCAATTTTACAATTTTGTAGCACTGCACTTTTCAAACTTGGAAATATAGAATGAAAATACTTTAGTTCAGTAAATTGAGGTAGAATAATTTATGTTTTAAATTTTTATAGCGCTAGAGCTTCACTTTTATTTTCATGGGGAGTTAACTTATGTAAGAGACAGTAAAATTCAATAATAAAAAAAACACTATAAAAATGACAAGTTCTGATTTTTTTTAACGAGATTTTAGCTTATATACTACGTTTATAACGCAAAAGTGGGTTCGTAACAGAAACTGTCACTTTAGAACTGCTTCCAGACAAAATTCCCTCTTGCGCCTAAAAAAACCCATTTAGTTTTATATCATACTTTTATACATCAGAATTAAACAATCTATTTTTATTAGAAAATTCAAAAATTATCCCTTATTTTTATTAAATGGAATATTATTTATACTTACTTTCGTAGAATAAATATGTAGCATTGCTCGCACTCAAAAAGCCGCTTTCCGATCAACAAACAACATTGAAACTACCCATTACCTTCAAAACATAACTTAACGGATTGATTTTTTTAAATACAAGTTTTAAAAAATACAATGAAAAAAACCTTGCCAAACTGAATAATTAGTATTAAGACGTCATTATGCATTATTAGACGTTAATTTTGACATTTTAATGTTTAAATTTGAAAGGCCGTGTTTGGCGATTTTCTTTCTAAGGTGGATAAATAGTGTGTGGAAGCAGCTCTAAGTAACTTGTACTGTTACAAAAACCTACATTTTTATTTCACAAATAGATCTGGCTGTATTAACATCTGAGTGAGCTCAGGTTAAAAACATCCAGTCCAGTTTATATTTCTTTTACCTGGGCTAAAACCTCTCGTTAAAAATAAAACCGATCTTGCTACCATGACAAAAAAAAAAGCACAATTCTAAGTATGCTACTTCAACGTATGGTTATGCCGAAAGATTTTTCAATTGATTTGTTAAATGTTAAAGTATTTTATATCCTTTTAAGAACATACATGGTTTAAAATCTTGAAACAGCTGAACTTTCTTTTTTCATTCACGCTTCTAGAGATGAGGCCATCCGATAACAACATCCCAATTAAAATTCAACGCCGAATTCTTAGAAAGTGAACCACACACTTCAGAATGTCGCTGCTCACGAAGAGTAATGCAGACAAGACACTCTCTGAAAAACGGGAACATCCGATTAAAAATTTTATTATTATTTAAGTGTAAGTGAATTCTTCTCTTGCTTGATTATCTTTCAGGAAATACTTCAATTCGTCTCATGCAAGGGACAATTGGTCGAGATTTTTAAGGATGTTAAGTATAAGAACTGCCCGATTTTCTTACCGGTTTACAACAGACTGCTGTGTTTGATTACTAAATAGCAACGTTTTTGAGAGGCATTTATTACTAATATTTTTACTGCATTAATTTTTTGCTAAATTTTGTTCCTAATTTTTCATAAATTCTTAAATTTTTGGCTTTATAAAATTTTCAAAAGTAATAATAAAACTCATAGTGATCGGAAAAGCTACGTATCTCTAATTTCAACTCAATGAGTGATACATCACTTTTCCGTGCACGAAGTGAAGGACATTGCTTAAAAAAATCATTTTAGGTTATATTTTTTAGGATATTAAATATTATAAGATTTCATGATATTAGTGCTACTTAACGCCCGAAAATATTCAAACCCCGATGGATTAATATATGTCAAATTTGTAATTCCCTTAGAAAGTAAAGCATCAACGTGGTGTCTTTTTATATCTCCTGTCTAATTCGAAATATAGAATCGCAAAAAACTGTTTTCTTCAAAGATCGCTCATCACTATCGTGCTTTTAAAAGGAAACCTCCCTTCGGGGTTTTATAACACCTCCAAATACAACATTTTTGAGAACAGGGGTCAGTACTAGATGGAGGTTAAGTGGCGAAGATTGTCGCCAAAACCCGAAGATAACACATTAAAAAAATTAAGTTTTCTACCCCCGTATCTCGTGTTGCCTTAAAAGGCGCCTTGATAAGGTAGAGCGATGGCTTTAGGTGTGTGTGCCTCGGCATGGAACGTTCGTTGATAGGGGGCTTTAAAATGCGGTTACAGATAGGTTTGCTGTTGTGTTTTTTTTATCACTTAGTAAAAGTAGGTCAACTGTTTCTTGTTTTTTTTTAGTTTGAATTATCGTCGCACTAGAGCTACACGAGGGCTACTGTTTCTTGTTAAATTTATAAAATGGTTATTGAAAATTATATCCAGTAATGCAAAATAGATTGCTTTGGTGTTCTGTGAGGTAGAGATTTTTTTAAAAAAATTTATGTATTCTTATTGTTTTAAAAAATATGCAAGATGTCGTAATTCTAAAACATGGAATACCATTAAAAAAATCACATACGTTATTCGAAAAAGATTCACAAGAAACATTTATAATTTATACATTTTTAGCCGCATAAGTTCTATGACATTTTATAGAGCAATTATGTACGCTGCAATTTACATTTTCTAGGTTAAAGGAATGAAAATAAATAGATGGTTTTAGTACAGTAAGAGAAAAAAAATTTTAGACCAAATATGCAAAACACTTAAGCTTATTTAAATCGATGTTGATTGTATCGATGTTATACCAAATTATACCAATGCTATAGAATAGTTTCACTTAAACAGTAAATTTTCTACCTATCGTTGCTCAAAAAAGCTTACAATATACTATTCATCCCCTTATAAAACTAATGATTAAAAAACGATGACTATATAGGACTCTCTGCTATTTTAAAAAATTTAGATGAAATATCGAAGCCTAAATTATTAAAAAAAATCTAGAATACGAAAGTTTGGATTGACAACTACTATTTCGATTTGAAGCTCATCACAAGCAAAAATGTTCTCTTTACGAACCATTAGCGCTCCTCTAAAAGCACAAAGTCATTTACAACCTGATAACTAAAAACCAAACATCACAACGCGACCGACGGGACGGATTTGTCTGTTTTTTCAGTAGTACTAATAGCATCTTCCCCCCTGTAGAGAGACATTTGTCACCAATAGCCTCTGTTTCTGGTTATACAAAGCCATTCCGACTGCCGCTGTCGATGCCAATCGAGATACTCCGGAACAGGAAAGAAATGAGCAACGGGCGTTCTTAT
The DNA here is from genome assembly GCA_019343175.1 of Oedothorax gibbosus. Classification (NCBI taxonomy): domain Eukaryota; kingdom Metazoa; phylum Arthropoda; class Arachnida; order Araneae; family Linyphiidae; genus Oedothorax; species Oedothorax gibbosus. The sequence goes on from CM033272.1 coordinate 17,131,987, forward strand.
TATGAAACAGTTTTTCTATTATTATAGAAATTAATAATCAAATATACAGTTTGTAGAAACGAACTTAAAAACAACTTTATTAATCAATTATCTTAAGTAATAATTGTGTAGACTTGAGTATTATAATAAATAAAATACTAATAAAAAGAAATTTACTTCTTATAGCATGAGCTTAAGAGCATGCCAAGGAACTAACTTCTCTTCTCATTATGAAGCTCCTTATAAAACACATAATTTTAAGTGGAATGGACTTCCTTCGATGAATCATATAAGTCATCTTAATGCACCGTAATATCATTATTGTGTTATCATTACTGCCTAGTGTGTATCCATTTATAATCAAATATCAATGAGAGATATGTCAAAAATAAATTTAAAAAAATACTATATTTAAACAAATCTAGGATTTTTTTTTAGCCCAGGCGTTTTCCCTGACTGTCCATCAGGGCAACCCAAATGTTTCGCAAGCTTAATAATTGTGTAGATTTGACTATTCAAGTTTATAGGTTCTTAGTAATTGGACCCAACGAAAGCTTATTTTTTGTGACATCGTACGAGGCGACAGGACCTTGGATCACGACAAATTTAACGTGCAACAGTCCCATATGAACGGCACTATTTATTGGTGGGGTTTTTAAACCTCTATTTTTCGTAATTCTAATTCCATAAACGGAGCTGTTTTTTTCTAATCAAATAATAGAAACAGGTGAAAAAAATGATGGAGTTCTTTTATTTTCCATCTATATCCTGAGCATCCTCCTCCCTTGTGTTTGACGAGAAGATCAGGGATGGTGGGGGACGGCGAAAAGGATAAGAGAAAAAAGATATAGAAGAAAAATGACAGCACAAGTGGAAGATTTCCCTTTGATCGAACCGCATTCTTGTTTGCTTGTGAATTGGGGAAGTTCGAGTTACATATTGGACCGTTGCTAGGATATTAAAAGTTTCATTGAATTTTGCTGTTAAATAAAATTATTATTAAAGAAATATTATTTTCGGAAGAGGGGAAAGTGTTAAATTCTAATAGTGTTCAGTCGAGCCTTGTTAAAATAAACTCGAAGGAAGCACCGATACCGTTCAAGTTAACCGAATTTTATGCTAACTGGCAGAGAAATTTTACACTGAATCACAATAGAAATTGAAAATAAAAATCAAAATATTTTATATATATATTATAAAAATACATTTAATTATTTAATAATAATAGTATTGTAATAATATAAAATTGTTGAAGTGTACCTTTAAGATGAGCAATTGAAAACACATAATATTACTTATAGCAACCATATATCTAAATCCTTAGAGTGAAAATAAGTTTTAATTTTTTGTAATAATAAACAAAAGTAATCAAACAACAATTTCGTCGCTTCCCTGTGGAAAAGCTATTTTGTCTGAAAATTTTGCAATTTGGAGGGGAAAAAATGTAATTTTGGAAGGGAAAAAAATTCCAAATCTTCTTATTAGAAGATTAATTAGAACTTAGCATAGAGCTAAAACGAAATAAAAAAAACCCTACTCAACTTGAACAAAAATCGCTAATAATAAAGAAGAATTTCTAATTTTATGATGAGTAAGAAAAAAATCATAGGAATGAATGATGATAACAGATTCTGGCATCACAAAAACAACCTAAAAAACAAGGTTTTATCGAAAAGAATTTAATATACAACAAACAGGAATGCAGTTAATAACAATTTAAGTGTTCCAGAAATGCATTTAAATCTATAAGCGAATTGGCTGTAAATCTTAATTGCCTTCAGAATCAGCTTTATTCTTCCTATCTAATACAATATTAAATCTCACTAAATTAGAATGACACTAATTATAAAACTAGACTCGATTCTAATTAATTAGGTGAAATGTAAATCGGGGCAATTAAATTTCTAGTGTGTACTTGTTTGAACAGCTTTATTTTAAAGATTTAAGTTCATTGCAAGATTCGATGGCAGATCAGAGTAAGCATATATTTAATTTAATTATCTTATGAACAGCTACGTTTGCCGTATTTTACATTTAACAATTTCACAAAATTTCTGATTTATTGTTGTTAGGAACCTTGATTAAATTTCAAGAATTAAATTTTGATTTAAATTTTTAGCATTTAATCTGTTTTGTTTTTAATCTAATTTTTGTTTTAGGAAATTGGCTAATCTGCTCTTGTTTTATAAAGCATTTTAAAAAAAATTCCGCTACAATTTTAGAACAATTGAATCATTAAAATAACCATAAAATGCCCGATGTTTCTGTTTTTAATATTTAATATCAATGTGTTTGATTTACAATAACTTAAAAATTCTCCAATAGTTCAATTTTAGGTATGATAAATTGTTATAATTTTAATTTTGACTCGCGTTTGAGGTAACATCAGAATAATTATGTAAATGAAGCTAGAAATAATTGATGATATTTTTAGTATTGCTTTCTTTACTTACTAAGCAATTCCTATTGGCCTTAGAAAGAAAATAACTTTTAATGTTGTTTCATTTCGAAAGTGACCAGATCCACCCCGTCTCTCGGACTAATGGAATCGAAGCACACAAAAATCTTTAATTTATAAATCCTTTAAAATACAAAATTTAATCAATTCGTCCCGGTTTATTGTATCAAAATAAGAAAATATCACTTCAAATAAAAAAAATGTATCTATTCAAATTTAAAAGATTTAAAAGGAAAGAAACATTCTAACCAAATAAAATTTTCAATTCGATCTTTCATCAATTTTCTTGCCGAGCGCCAAAAATATTCAATCACATTACCCTCCATCTCCATTAAACGGATAGCTAAGTATAAAAAGGACACTCTCCCACACAAAGATTTCCGTAAAAGCTTCTTTTGTTTCTAAAATGAAAGAAGAAAGAAGCGAATTGGGAAATTCTCGAATTGACTGAACTCCTTATGCTATTTATCGATTCAAATTAATTCATGCAAACGAGACCATAAAGCATGAAAACACTTCGGATTGAGAAACAGACGATTATAGAAAAATGCCAAGCTAGCGACCCAGACATAATTAGACTTCCTCTCTTTCGCCAAAGAATTTATCTTTAAATGTTTATTTGATTATCTCCTCCAATTTTAACAAGGAAAAAAAATTAAATTGGAGTATGCACTACACAGAAAATTGAGCAGTTCCTAATCTTTTCCATCAGCTCGCTTTTAACTGGTGCCTTCTATTCAAAACTGTTTTGTGTATCTCAGAGGCGTATTAGAGTAAGTGTCATCAACTAATCTTATAGGAAAGAGAGGAAACTAAAAATAAAACAGGATTTATTTTTTGCTGTTTATAATGGCTTCGGTTATATTAACGTCACACCAGAACTACAAATTGGATATTTTCTCTGCGTAAAGCCGACTTTTCAATTACCCTGTAAGAATTTATCCGGAAATTTATAGAAATGCATTTTTGAGTTTGACTGTAAATCAAATAATTGTTACAAAACTATTATTTCATTCAGATATACGATAGGATACCATTAGGACTACATACAATAGGACTCATTCAGATATACAATAAGCTATCTTTATTAAAGACAACCTAAAAACTCACTGAAAAGTACAAAATTCGAGTTGAATTTTTTCCAAAGAGCGAAGAGGTTTAAAATGGAAGACACGACATATTCTTTTAAGCCAACTACTTCACAAAAATACATTTTTTGTTTACATCAAATTCTAGTTACAAAACTGTAACCCCCCCCCCCCCCCCCAAACAGAAGAATCTCCCAAATTACCCTAGTCTTCCTACAACGCACTACACAGAATTTCAATTGGCTTTTTCTATCAAAGGGCAAATAAGGAATAAGGTAGGAATGGAAGGTTTGGTGCCTTTCTTTTGAAAATTCCGTTTGGATTCTCCCATCAAAGACACCCATGTACTTTGAGAGTGGCAAATACAAATATTTAGCGATGCATTCAGTCCAGAAGATGATAAGGATACCGTTCCTCCAGTTTAAATAGAATTCGAAAAGTTCGTCGAAGGTGGACGTGCTTCATCGAACGGAATGTGTCTAGATTTGGATGACATCTCGTGTATTCTTTCGATCTGTGTGCACAGCGGGCGGCGTGGATATTCAAATCGTGTCACAGTCATGAATTTGTTAAATTTTTTTTTATTAAATTAGATTCATGTGTCACTGACCAAAGACATCGCTCTGTTAGTTGATAAATACACTTTGTAGGCTCTACGCAAAAGTTTTAATTAGTGTTCTAGCTAGATTGAAATTCTGCCAAAAGCGACTTGTACACAAATAAAATACATAATTTCATTTAATAGGAAATTTTAATTAAAAATTGTTAAGTAAGTACTTCTAATAATAATTAAACGTGTTTACTTTTACTCTTTTACATTATTTTAACTTTTAAACATTACAAAAATTTTGACTGCATTAACTTTTAAAGGAGGTTACATCGTTAGACATTTTCTTTCGATCAAACAATGTGTTCACCCAGTGTAAAAAAAAACTTTTACGTGTTTATGCGGCATTTTTTCCAATCATGAGCATAAGTGGTTTAACATATTACCAACCCTATAGGCTTCAGAAGTAGAATATATTTCTTCGTCAGGTGCTCGCTTTCCGGGTTGTCCGACGCAATCAGTGACATTGTGTATCTCCATTGGGGGTCATATTTTACGATTTTTTCTCTCAGATGGGAGGATGATAGCCTGATAGTACACTGGCAAAAAGTCATATTGTAGAACAACTGAATGCTTGTAATGCAGCATGCTGCTGAGATGCCCTTTTCAAGATATAAATTTCGACATTTTTATGCATATATACAGAACTAGATTGAATGTAACTATCCTTGTAGAACATACAAATTGGCTGTGTAAATGTGTCAAAAAATTTCAATATGAGGAAGCTACAGGTTTTAATTTTGATTAAATAGCATAAGATAAATAAAAATTTTATTAATTATTGAAAGGGACTATAATACGGATTTCTTATGCAAATTTGCGAACATAATGTTAATAGTAATACAATGGAAGCCCACAAAAAAATCAATTCGAATTACTTGTATGTACACAATTAACAAAGTTTTCTTATACAGCCATTTTGTTAAACTCGTTATTATGATTCATTGTAAATAATGTTATGTTTTATACCCATTCCTAATGGTGTCTAAGCTGGTTGTTTCTCAAACACGAAGCTAACGACTGACATTGGAACTGCAGGTAAGCAGTAGACCAGACAAAGTGATAAGACATGACTTGTAGCTGCCGTGTGCTCAAGAGAAGCTGTCAAGAGCGCATACCTACCAACGAGTTGAAGACCGGGGCGACAGCTGATGCTATTCATGTCACGGGGAAAGATTAGAGACCTTTAAAATCAAGAACGAACTGTTATGTTCAACTGTTTTTATACTTGAACAATGTTTCGTGAATACAAATCATCAAATTAGTTTGTTATGATTTAGAGCTTCTATGCAAAATCCCAATTTTCTTACAACGTATCCTGTGAAACCCCAACCTCATAGTAAAAGCACTCGAAAATATAAATTTAATCTAGAAATATCTATGATAACTCAAGATCAGGGTTTTGAATGTTTCTTTCACAACAAAATGTAGCAAATACGTTAAAAAGAAAAATTTTCAAGGGACTTATGCGTGAAAAAGAACACGATCAGGGAATGGCAGTTCTACAAAAGTATTAAGAATTTCCCATCTTCTTGCCAAGATTGGAAATCGCACTTCGGGATCTCCAGCAGCTAAATGTGGTGGTAACCCGACTTCTACAAATCTCTGTGCATCCATCTTGTTTAATAAGTAGGATGACGTCTGGTATATTAAGTGCTTTTTACTCTTCTGCATGGGGCAGAAAATTTCACGCTGATACTACTGTAAATCTTGCTTTAAATTGGGTTGTCTCTTAGGTAATCGCCATTTTAGACAATGGTGGAAGTGACTAATTTTACTGATAATTTTACTGGGGAAAATGTTTAGATATTCAGTCAGGGAAAACGAATATGTATAAGTTTAAACCTATGCACTTCAAGCTCGAAGATAAAACGCATTATGAAAATTTAAAGATATTACTGAAATAAATAGAATGTGAGAGAGAAATTGAGTTACGTTTCAAGTGACTTTGATGTACAGGATTCACATCCTACCACACTGTTCCTATTTTGTTTCATCAAGATTTAAAAGCTATTCAATCACATATTTTTATTGAAAAGCTCTTCATAGTTATTATATAAGTTATTTTATGTTATTTTTATCGCACATTATATGAAATTTATTATACAAACAAATAAAATATCTTGAAGATTAAAACACCATCAATTCGAAAGTAAATATTTGATTTAAGTTCGTTGATAAAGTTGACTATTAAACTCGAAATTTACTAAATACTTATCATAATTGCTAATTTGTACCTATGAAGCATTTCTTTGTAACCATATCATGGAACATAAAAAGAAAACTAAAAAAGGAAAGTTCAATGACAGAAAGCAACAGAAAATCTGTTGTGGCTCTTATGCCTTTCCCCAAATCGCATTTCATCGTGGCCACACGGTTGAACGAAGAATTCAATCTTATCTGGACATTCCATCGAATAAGACAGAAACTTAGTCGTTAAGACCCCATTTAACAACTCATTTTTTGAAAGGACAAACTTTCGATTGTTAGCAGTGATAGTGTCATTCAATCCGCCCCCAAAACAGCACTGCACCGATGGCGATGGTTGAAAAACTTTGTATTCACGCTTTCTTTATCCTTATTCAACAAGTTGTCATTCTATTGTTGGTCGAGTACGATGGAAAGAAGCGATGATTTTATTTTATTTCTTGTTTTGAGATTCAAAGTCACTAGCTTTTTGCGGTGTAGCAGTTTTGTCTTCAGTGGTTTGAAGAATTTTGTTTGCGTTCGAGGCGGTTAGATAAATACATCTGTTCTATTGTTTGAAGCTGACACGTGTTCGAGATTTGGTTCCGAATGTTTTAATTTCTCGTTGAAAATAAAAGGGCCAGCATTCAGAGTTACAATTTATTTAAATAAAATGCTCTCTACATATAACAATGTAATAAAAGAATTCTACTAGTACTATAACAGATATTTTAGAAGGTTAATGAATTCTCAATCTATTTTAACTATCTTTATATTTGTTTAATTTTAGACTTTAAATAGAAAAAAAGCTACATTACAGCATGTAGTAGAAAGGCACTGAAGCTAAAAGTTATTTAAAATGCAAAAAAATCTCAGTTTTCAGAAACTATACTGAGTTGAAGTGTTCGACTTGGAACAAGCCGTCCTCTCCTTACCCATGCAAAACTACGTGAATGGAGCTTACAAATGCTTCAAAAAAAGATGTGGCATGCCTACTGGAAAGATAATGCTTTGATTCGATTATATAACAGCGGGCTACAGGAACCCCATTTTACCCTCTTCTACATTTCTTTAGGGACGCTGTCCCCAGTTCCCTTTCGAATCATTTGTTCCTGAAAGAACGTTTTCGAACGTTCTGAAAAGAGTCCCTCCCCGTCCCCCGTTGCGAACGGCGTCAAGGGGTGATTTCGAAGAAAGGATTTTTTTCTTCATATTTTTTGTGACACATTGAAGCTTTTATAATTTTTTTTATTTAAAAAAAAAAAGTTCGAAGATTCGAAATATACCCCGGAAGAGGGAAGAGTAGAGATGGCTGTTAGAACCCGCTGAGTAAGCTGAAAAGGGGTGTTGGAAAAATTATTTTTTAAAGTTACTATTTTTTTGCAAAATGGGAACACTTTTTTTGACGGATTTAAAAGAACTCATGAAATTCTCGTTACGATAAAGTACTGCGAATCACCCCTGTGCTTCAAAGACGATGTAGACGGGTGAAGTTACAGCTCAGACCGTACAGATCATTACTGTTATTATTTATTTTTTGATTACTCATTTTGAAGTTATGTATGTGTTTGACATCGTTCATATTTTGTTAAAGACGACTATCTGCAACTTAGGGACGAAATACGTCAAAAGTAAATGCATTTGAGTTCTCTTCTAAAATCAATTTAACTAAAAATAATTTTTCTAAGAGTAATTGTATGAAAATGAATTGGAGTAATATGAATTAATTAAGTAATAGAAGTTTGAATATATTGATGGTTGTTAAAATACTGAATTGAAATACAAATGTATTTTTCTTGTTCACATGCCAGTTGTTTTAGAAATCAATGTAGTCGTTTTTTATTTTAGAGTACACAATGAAACAAGTATAAGAATTAATGAAAATAAGTAAGCCTTAAACTCTATAAACAACTTTTCTTGAAAGTATTTTATTATGATAGATGGCATCTGTTTTCTATTGCAAATAAAAGCGATGATCATGTACTAACATTTTCCAGTTCCTCCTTTCTTTAATTTCAATGTGAAAAGAACTAATTGCTTCAAAAAGAAATAGTACAAAGAGTTGTCATCCTTTGTGAACAATTGTTAAGTCGACGACAGTTTCATTGCGAACGATTTCTCCGTTTTTATTCTTTACAATTGTTTGTGCATAGAAAACTGTCCCGAATGCCTATTTATACAGATAAAGAAGACTAGCAAATTAAAACACAAATTGCACCCGGAAAGCATTTACGTCTCTTGGAAGAAAAAAAATGCCGGAAATATAAAGAACGTCAAGTGATTAACAAATGGAATTAAAAGCAGATTCAGAAAAATGACTCAAAGCAATGATTCAGCAGTGTCAGAATTGATTCAGAATAGTGTCAGTAAAATATAATTAAAATATGTTTATAATGACATCATTTAAAAATTAAAAATGTATGACGCAGACAAATATCAATTTAAATTTAAATAAAATTGAGATATCCAGAAGACAGAATGAAGCTGAAGGGGAGTGTTGAACTTTGTTTTCAAGATAATTATATTCTGTTATTTTAAAATATGCCCTGCTTAGAATCAAAGTATTGTCCCCTGTTACTATGGGTCCTCCTTTTTACTAACGTAATTCACTGTAAACATTGTGTTGTTATTACAGAAAAAAAATTGTGCCAGAAAAATACCGTACTATTTACAGAGAAAATATGTTCATTTTATACAAACAAGTAATTTTAATGCAATGGCTGTTTTTAATAGGCAAATTGTAAAGAAAAACAAGATTCTGCCTTCCCTCGGTAGGTTATAGAACCACAGAGACATGAGCGGATACTGACCACAATACTACCGAGGAATAATAAACTGCAGAGCCCAAGAACGATCCACGGACCTTTAGATCATCAGTCCAAAGCTGGCCCACCTAAACTATTTTTGGAGCACAGTTTCAATAAACAGTTAAAATGCTTGTTCAGTTGCAGACAAGTACTTTTTACGTGGTAAAAAAAAACAGAAAAAAAACTGTTTTTACTTTAAACAGAAAATAAAGAAAATAACAGTATTTTTCTGTGATTGTTTTTTTTTTCTGTAAAATTGTAAATCAACAGATTTGTTTTCACAGTGTGCAGCTTTTAAACACGCGAATTATTTAGGTATCAACTTAGTAATCTCATCTTTGAATTACATTTACGAGCCATATATTGTCCGAATCCAGACTCTTGGAGGCCAAAAATAGGCAAAATACCACATCCACCACACATTCAAAATTCGAGGCAGCTGCCGCAAAAGGTTTCTACCTGGGCAAACTAAGCAAAATACCCGAACAATAAAAAGCCCGTAACTCTTTCATCAAACCCCGGGTCCAGTAGTCGATTGTGGTGGAACAACAATAGAAGACCCTCTCGAGAACTCCCGATCTATAAGAAATAGAACTATTCGAAAAAAGGTACAATGATGCGGACCTAATCTGCGGCTTCTATATGTGATGATGGGGAAGACCGAAAATCCATTGTTCAATTCATGCCACAGAGGGATTTCTGGCTTAGGCGATGGGATATCCGTAACCCAAGATTTAGCACACTTCTTTTGAGGAGCGTCAAGTTTTCAATACACCTCTTCAGTGCGGTATTCATTTTATAGGAAAGGGAGGCGAGCAATGTTATGCAACATGTATCAATATGTGCTGTACGATAGTGCTTAGCAAGTTCTTTGTTACTCTATGCAAAGCACCTGGTGTTTTGAATAACGCCTTTTATAACTGTAGATAGTGTTTGGATTAATTTAAAAAAAAGTAGAAACTAGTATCAATATATTAAAATTAACAGATGCAGAGAAGAAATGCACGTTTAATGTTTGGAGGGGGATGATATGAGTTAATATAGTTTTTCCTATGTAATTATAAATGTCAATATATTTGCAATTATTTAAATAAAAATTCCAACTATACATTTATAATAAAGACTATGATGTGTGTAACACTACAGGACTTTTAATTACCATTCACGACTATACGACTTTTAATACGATTTAGTAATACCATTCAGTAAGTCAATACATATTTTAAGGTAAGTATACTCCGCATAAAGTAATTTCAATGCCCTTAAAACCAAAAAGTTCTATGGCAGCAACCCTTTACACATGCACAATTTTCTTAAAAACCTTATTATGACCTCTGGCAAGTATTGGGTACTCGTATACCAAATTTGAAGTCTGTATCTCTTTCAGTTCTAGCTGTAGAATGGGTTCAGAAAGACGAGCAGACGGACGGATCAACGTTTGAAAACAACATTTCGAATTTTCAACCCCATCACAATAGTTTTATTGCCTTATACACATTTCAAACCTTAAATTATTAAAAATTTTTTTTGGTTAGTTTGTAAAACAAGGAGCTGCTAATAGTGATGCAGAAATTAAAATAGTATTTTGACTGTATTAGTTTTACTACACCATTGAATAATGCAATTCAACATATCAAATTTGAAACCAAACATGAGTTTCAAATCTTCCTGAAGCTGCCCACAGTAACTATCCTAATAACCATAACCTCACAGTAACATTCCACACATGATAGATTTATGCATTTCCTGTGCTGCAACCTTTAAACCGCTCGTGTGAAAAGGTGTTTGAAGTCAGAAGCAGATGGCGAACACGCGACAATGTCCGTCCGTCCCCAGCGCGTGCTTTCGCAAACATTAGAAGAGTCCTCCGGCACCACCCATAATATCGTACTCCACCACCTGTTCAGCAGTACTGATCGAAAGTACTGATGGGGGACTGGAGTAACCTGACACTCCAGTACGCTCTAATTTGAAGGGCTGATGAACACAACGATTAGGGTCCGATTTCTGTTGAAGTGGATAGATTGGGGCTCTGGTGTGACCCTCTGGTGACGTTGTATTAATTTATCAAATGACGAATTGTGATGGCAGGTGACATATTTAAATATTTCCTCATGGTTGATGATTGAATGGAAATTAAATGGTATTGAGTACTATATAAAAGGATTTGCAATACGTATAATGGTATCCAAATTCAGACCTATCCAATATGGCTTTAGTGCGACGTCAATTCGACCAACCAACTTGCCAACTCAAGGGATTTAACTCGATAATAACCATTATAAGGATTCCGGGCGCCAACAGAAAGTTCAATGTTTCCCCGCTTCGAAAATCAGGCAATTGGTACATATGGACGCAGAAATACAGAAAGTAGTTAAATATCAGGTAATGCCGGGTTAAATCCGTACAGTAGGCAGATCTGTAGTTTATGTGCATTTGACAATATTGCTGTGAATGTTTGTAATGAGAGTATGAACTTAATCAAAATAATTGTGGAATATTGAATTACATTTCAAAAAATTAAAGATTTGGTGTATGTACTGTTCGAATATTTTACAAAAAGACGAAATAAAATTACCATGTTTCAATTGGTTACATACTATTTTTTTTACTCGCATACATTATTATTCTTTTGTAATAGACAGAAAAAGAAACCTAATCTTGTTTTTCGTCTAGTAAAACGAATGTTTTCTTCAAGACAAGTTATACTGTCAAGTCTGAAGACAACTCTAAAATGGGGTACCTGGTTAAAAGCCCACTTAACCAATTCAAAAACCACAACGCTTCTTTTTAGTGTCTCCTCTCATAGTACGATTAAAGAGTAAAACTAGCCTTCTCAAAAGAAGACCAATTGCATTTCAATGGTAATTCTAAAATCCTATCTAGAAAAAGTGGGAACACAATGAAGTGTCTTCAGACCACACTAGTGGAAAGCTCTTTTCCTTTTCCTTTGCATCTTTTACTCCAGTGACTTCGAAAGATGTTAAGCTGTCCCCACCTGTCCTAGGACGAACTGAGTGGGTGGACGTGGACAGGCATTCCATTTCTAGTCATGTCATTGTGGGTTTGGACATGCTAAAAAGTTTCAAATGTATGTTAGAATGTTCACCGTTTAGTATGTATTGGAGACTGGGGAGCTTTGGCCATAAGGGAGACTTGGCCCACCTTTAAATGTATTTAAAAATATTTTAGCATTTTCTCAATAGATGGTACTCAAAGCTACTGTTGTCAGCAGATAGCCACCTTAGTTTTATTGAGCTACTTTTTTGCATTGAGGAGAAAATAAAAAAAGAAAGTTTCTCACCCTAAAAAGTCAACATTTTAGATATAATTTGTAAGATTTTTTCAGAAAAACCAATTCAATTAAGTTTAAGTCTATGGTATTTTTAAAATACTGTTATATTAAGGTTTTATTTTAGCAATTGTGCAATGAAGTAGACTTCAAAGCACCATGTGCCATTCTTTACAAATGTCTAGGTGGGGAGGGTTGGCCACTCTATGTAAAGGAGGGTTGGCCACTGGACCAAGGCCTCTCTAAGTGAACTAGTTATGAAAATTTATACATAATGTTTATCAAATACACGGTTAATAATAACGTAGGATTATAACTTTATGAAGGTAATAGATCGATTATTAGTATTTTTACTTGTTAAGAATAAAACGAAAACCTCAACTAAATCAAACTTATCATTTATGACCAAATATCAAACTTTTTCTGCAAAAACTATATAAGTTATTAATTCAAGTATAATGATACTCCAAATTAATATTAAGATATTATCAGATTTTTTCTTTATAGGGGGAGGGGGGACGAACGATTAGCTTTGAAAGTGCGCTTTGACTTTTACAGTTTGTGCCGTTAAAATAAAATAAAAATTCAAACTGAAGGCTTATATCTTGTGCATTTTAATGTGTGTACAAACTGAATAAAATATATTTAACATAACTATAAAAAATTATTTGTTATTGACAATATTAGAATTTTTAATTCATACAATACTAGAAAAATGTATTATTCTAAATATTTCGGTAAACATGATTTTTAAATGAGTTCCAGAGTGTTGAATTATAATATAAGTTTTTTTTTGCATTTAATGCCTTCAAAATTAATTTGAAATATTTATTATTTTGCTCTTTAAATCGAGGCATTTTTGCATGGGCCAAGTCTCCCTTACCATGGGCCAAGTCTCCCTTAATAAGGGAGACTTGGGCAAGTTTCTAAGGTTTTAAAAAACAATATATTTAAACAAGAAAATGCATTATTTATATTATCACTATTATATACTTGTTGCCAATAAAATTTCCTTTAATATGTGCTATCACATGAAATTTTTAGTGTAAAAATAAAATATATAAAAGTAAAATTCTGAAACTATGGCCAAGGCTCCCCAGTCTCCAATATAAGTAAAATTGTGATTTTAGTAATAAGTGTATACCTCAAATTAGTTACATAATTGTTTCTGTATTGAATTGTACATGAACTTTTAATGACATAATAAAAATACATAATGCTCAGTAGTGAAAATGCTTCAATTAACTGAATAAAAATGTACGCATTACAATGTGTGGTATTACTTACAAGGTGACCACTCATTAACCGACAATTTGAAAAATTAATAAAAAATAATTAGCACTACTCCGAATTGATTGTGGTTTGCAGTAATATGATCACAATGTCTTCCGATTTTTTTTAACGATTTCAAACGACGTTAATCGATTCAAATCAAACATAAATATCTTGTCAGAAAGTGCCATCTCGTGGCAAATTTCCGAATTGTTTTTAGTGTGGGAAAAATAATTGGAAAACATTCTGATTATAATCTTGCAAACCGCAATAATTAAAAAGCATTGCTTGATTTTTTTACTGCTTTTTTAAAGTGTTGGTTAATTAGTAGTCACCCTGTACTAGTGTAAGTATAAGAAAAATAAGAGATATGTTGTTTAAGTGTTTTTTTTTCTTTGCTATAATGCATTCTTAGAGTAAAGTTTATTTTTCTGCAATATTTACTAACGTTTAAATAAGAGATGCAGCTTTAAAAAAAAATCTTAAAAAAACGAAGATTTAGATACATAAACACTTTCTAAAATAGCGTGACCTATTCAATGATATGCTAACCGAAATAACAACGACGTATTTATAGCCCAGACCCCACACCTTCCTACAAAACCTTTTCATAGAGAATAAGTAAACACAAACAGTCGAAGATTATGAATGCAGGGGGATAAACTTCTAGCTTAAAGAAGAACCCCCGCTTGTCACCTTCAATGAGGACTATTGTACTGGTCATTTCCCTGGTCAAGAGGGTCTCTTTTGTGACCAGTGCAGAAAGAGTTGGAGTTAGGGTCAGCAATCAGCGTGACGCCTTCAGAAGATCGCTCCAGAAATCACGCACTTCACCTTTTGAGATTATTTTCATAGATGGACCGAAATTTGTTCGGGGTTTAAAGAGAACGGCTGGTTTCAGTTTGAGTTAATTCTCGTGTGATTTTTATTCAATAATGTTTTTTTTTGAAGGCTTAGGTTGAATCATCATCGCACTAGAGCTACACGAGGGCTATTGGTGACGGGCGTCGGAATTTGGTACCACAGTCAAGTAACGATCCGACGCCTGAGCAGGCACCCGACGAAATTTTTTTTAAGGGATACGTATGTGGTGTTTAGACTTTGGAGCATATTTAACATGCACTCCCTCAACATCGGGGGGGGGGGGGGGGTCGAACTTTTTGCACGGGCCATTTATAGGTCGGCAGCTATTTTGAAAATGTCCGGGCCCGTTCGCATGAAAGGCAGGCGCCTTACCGACAGGGCTCCCCAGTCCGATTTGCTTAGAACGGAATATAAATAGGAGTGGTGTGTAATATGCATATTTAATTTAGACCAATAAATAGTTTTAGGCAGTTACTATATCTATTGACAATTGATTATATCAAAAAAAAGTTTTATCTTTTTCAGAAAATAAGAAATTGTTTTAGAGTATTATTCGCTTAACCGTTTTTTACTAACAGTGAAAGTTGCGAATTTGGGGTATAAAATTTTCTGATAAAAGTGTCAACCGAAAAGAAGTAAAAATATTGGTATCTTGGTAGTTATAAGCTTCTATAATTCGAATTTTTTTTTGCAAAAATAGCTACACTACTACAGAATGATGAAATAGAAAATACTGAAAATCGTAGTGAACATTTATGTCGGGGAAAATTATGACTTTCGCTTGAAATAAATTGAAATAAAAAACTTGAAATAAATTTTAGTCAGTTTTTAAATATAATGGTATAAGTAATATATAAAATCTTAAATAGGAGTTCATGGAAATTAAAATAAAATACGAATGTATATAATTCTAAATTTCTGATTTATTTGGAACTATAAAATGTATAGAAACTGTGAAATTTTTTCTTTAAAAAACAGGTATTCAAAGGCATAACCTGTTATTTCTGTAAAGTTCTTACTTGTCTGTGGAAGTGACATGCTAAGATGGGATCAGGAAGTCTGGCAAAGAAACATCTGTTGAGCGTGGAAATACAGTTGGAAACATTTTCTGGGTAATTTTTTGTGGGTTAACGATTATGTTATGGTTTATCGTCTGTGGGAAAATATCGAAGTTTACATGTTGCTTAATTAAGACAATGTTTCTCTTAAATTAGTAAATGTTGCTTGCATTAGTAATAAATTGAATAAAAAAAAGATTTTGAAGAATAGGACAGTGGTAGAAAACGTGTTACATTAATGTCGAATCTAAGTTATTACTAGTAACAATCTTTTAAATTTACTATCATTGTAAAAATGGCAATTAAATTTTTGATCTTGTAAAATGATACTTTAAAAAAAGCTGATTCATTTTATGCAGTGAAGGTAATTCATGGCATATTTAATTAACAATTAAATTTCCAGGTGAGTTTATTGAACTTTTGTACTTTTTTTGTGTAATGACTTTTTTTAATTTAGATTTTCTGTTGGAATATAAATAGGAAGTATAATAGGTAAGAAAAACAGTTTAAAACCGGGAAGTTTAAACTAGTCGGCGAGATAAAAAAAACTTATTTAGGGCATTGTTTTCAAATGATAGTTGTCTTTATTGCTTCAATGCTGTTTACTGTGTAAGAAATCGCATGTTGAAAATACAAGATTGAATATTTTTTGTATGTAAACTTCGGAATTGAAAGAACAAATTTTGCTTTGGGAAGTAGATGTAGAGCTATTTATACAGTTGATTAACATTGGAAAAGAAACTGAAGAATAGATTTATTTTAAAATGGTTAATACACTTACAACAAAAAAAATCTATGTAACTATTTTCAATTGCAAAATTTCTAAAAAAAAGCCCTTTTTTTTAACTAGATTAAAGTTACGTTTAAATTTTATGTTTAAAATAGTAATAATTATGTTTCTTCAATTTGCATCATTAGATTAAATAAAAAAAAATCGCGATATGAAATATACTTGACTTCCCTATATGGTTGTGTAAATGCCGTAAATTGGACGAAATAAAAACGTCATTATTAAGATATCGCAATAATATATTCTACAATTACTAATTTTAATATCTTTATTTAGTTTTGGAGTTTGCGTCTCTTTTATTTCGAGCTCTAGAGTAATTTCAGATAGACATAGGGGCGGACCAACGTTCGAAAACCCCTTTTTCGGAATGAGCGCCCTCCAAAAAACGTATTAAAAATACAAAAGTTCCAGTTCGGATTTTCGATCCCTTTGCAATACTTTCATTACTTTAGGCTTTTGAAAGTAAAAACTTCTTTTCGACCACTCTATGCAATCTAAGTTTTTTAAAAGCGACTTAAAACCTTTGATGTCAATTGTTATTTACATCACAGAAACATACACTCGATTCCTAAAAGAAAGTGTTACCTTGCTATAAAAGCCTATTAACTATAGTTATAGTTGGATATGAATTCCACAGTTTAAAAGTCATTCAAATCAAATTGGACGCAATTCCTACTGTTTTTGGCAACTAGGTCTTAAAATTAAGCAGATGCGTTGTTTTAACATCAATAATCTATCCCAAGACCAAGTTTTACGATTCTAATAACTTGGAATCGACTTCATTCGAAATTATTGATTTCGCTATATTTTATGGCTGACCATAAAAGAAATCCTAGACAATAGAACTATGGTAATTGAATGTTACATATCATTAGATACTACTTAATGATATCCATGAGTTAAAGGACAATTTTTACGAGACACACCGAGAAAATAACCCAACCAATGCTTTGATCACACAACATTCCTGAATTAAATATAACAAAAATACAGACTTCAACCTTGAATCTGTGAGCAAAAACATCAAGGTCTGGATATATGCCATGTCGTGCCACAAAAAAATGTTTTTGTTTTCTAACAATTGAATGCAATCTAATGAATAAATGCAAATGATACCTCTTATGAAGCTTCGCCGATTCACATGAAATTACAATTTCAGTAAGAAATTTGAAGGATGGATACGAGATTCATCAATATTAAGCATAAAATTGACAAGTTCAGGGTTGGCTTGAGAAAAATGCAATTGAAATTTAAATGGTTTGAAATAAAATGAGTTTGAGAATATTTCTGTCTGAAGAAATACAATAAAAAATCACGTTTTCTCTATTAACAGGAACATGTACAATTTTATACTGATAGGATTTTTTTAAACCCAGGTAAAAGAAATGCACCTTATCTAATATCTTGTATCGCGTTAAAATTTTGTCCTGCTAGAACGCAAACAAAGAAATCTTAGGCCAGTGTTCCTTATCTTTTCAGACTTACACTATTATCTGTTTGTGGAAAAAGTTATTCGAATAAAATATAAACAATGAATTAAATATGTTTAAAAACCACCGCCAGTCTTCGTTACTATGCCATATTGATTTACCCCAAAACACATATTCTATACATAAAATACCACTTTAAGGTTTTTTTTTTAATTGTTTGTATGCAAACATTTCAATCTGCTTCTATAGTAAAAAAGAGTTCATTCAAATAGAAAGTTTTGTAACGTTGAAATAAGTATAAAAGGAGCTTGGTAACAATACAATTTACGACTTTGTCAAACTACAAAGCTAAAATTTCACCATTCGCTTGTCCCTCGCATTCATAAAAATGAATCCCGAAGGCAAATTCATACATGACGATTACGATTTTAAAAGTGCCTATTAGATTTTATTTCCGAAAATATAGGTTGCAGTGGTCACGTATTCGATTTGAGATAGCCTTCCACCTTTCAAGCCGGTGTTAAAAAAGGGAGGCTCATTTTATATTCCCAAGAGGGCAAAATTCAAAATGTCACGGACTTGTTTTCTCTTTCGATTTGAATTTCTGTACAGACTAATTGACCCGTCTTTGATTTTTATCAGTGTTTGTTTGGTAGTGCGTGTTAAATACAATATGCTTTTGCTCAGATATGGGGTAGTAGGTTTGAAGAAACTGAATGATTTAAAATTAAATGGGATTTTTTTTGTTTAGACTTGCCTTATTTGCATTTTGAAATTCACGTTTTATCTGAACGGATCCCATTAAAATTACAAAGAAATATATCTATATGCAAAACAATTGATGTTTCGAAAATGAGTTTCAAACACATTTTAATTATCTTGAATGTGGGGAAGGTCATTCATGACACCATTTTATTTTTTTGGCTTTCTAGTTAATAAATGCTTGTTTTAATAAATGCACTTATAATGAATAATCTTATTTGAATATCTTCTAAACATTGAAATTATGTAAGAACTAAATAGGTGTTTTTATAAGTCCCTTAAAAGTGAATGAAATACATACAAGTGTCGTACAAGATATATTGTGTTTTAAAATACATTTTCATTTAAGGCTTGTTTTCAAAACAGAGGTTAATTCATTAATTTTTTTAAAGAACATGCATTGTGTACACTTATTAGAAAGGCATTGGCCTGCAACGGGCTTTAATGCCTTATGAGAAGATACAAATTGCAGTTTTTTTTTGCACTTTTGTCAGATAAAACAATGACAAACTCTTCTTGGTCTGAGATACACAAATGTATCTTTAATAAACGTGATAAAAATGACAAAAAAAATCATCAAATATTTCAATAAAGAAAAAAAATCTAAAAAATACCAGGTAAACATTATGGAGATTTACACAAAGACTAGAACTTTATGAACATGAATAATAGGAAAAACTATTGTCTCTAATAAAGCATATTTTACTTTTACATTATTTCAACATTTACTCAAATACTACCTTAAATGCAAATACAGAAACTCCTTTTCTTAAGAGAAAACTTTGTTCAATGTTTCAAAATATATTAATGAAATGGTTTGAGTTATTAGTATAAACGCAATCATTAAAATAAATTGATCTTCATTTTGTTCTGTTTCATGTATTATAAAACTTGAAAAAAAATCTTAAAACACGATTGGGAAAAGCAATTCATTAACGAACCGTACCGAGCAAACAAAAACCAAAAGCTTTTCCCAACGCATTGATGAGAAATATTTATGTATCTTAATTTATGTATTCTGCGCATAAAAGGAGCTAATGTCCAATGCTATGTCCATAAGACATAAGCTCTTTTTTTACAATATATTTCTTCATGAACAACTAAGTCCTTGTTAACGACATCCAAGAAATTCGATCTTTAAAATCAAAATCTTCGACTGTAAAGTTTGATAGGGGGTTGAACAAGAGAAGGGGGGAGGGGGGATAAATCAGGGGAGGGGTGATGAAACCGAGATGAGGAACAATCTGGTTGTCATAGCAACACTCTTCATCGACTTGAGTACTCCGCTTTCCTTCCTTTTTCATCTCTTTCATTTTTCTTCTATCTTCATCCTCTTTAGTGTTGAACTTATTATTTTTTTTAAGTATCGTCTATTTCGTGGATATTTGGGGGGGGGGGAGGGGGGAGGGAGGATTTATGGGGACTTTCTGCGATATGAAATCGCTTGCTTTTTCATTGATGGAAGGGAATATAGAAAATAAAACATTGTTCTTTTTTAATTGTTTAACAGAACTTGTATTAAAATGAGAGCGTAAATCAAGAGTAAGAAATATCCCTTTAAAGGAATAATAAAAACCATGTTGTTTTTCACAAGAAATAAGTTACATAAGTTTAGCACTTACTGTCATCTCATGTCTTTTTGTTAAATGTAGGTTATTTGAAATTTTGATTAGTGTAATTTTATGAATGGTAAAATTTTTTCCAAATTCTAAGATGGGATTTTTTTTCTTTTATAAAAAAGTTAATTTTACGAACAAGTTAATCTGTGGTTGTCATAATTGCGATTTTTATTAAAAATGATTTGTTATTGGATCTATATTCCTTAAAATATGTATGGGTTGTAAAGAACCTGTTAAGAACATGCATGAAAAATAAACGGATAAGACATAGCATGTTCTCGAAAAATCATGCTTTTGATAATATGGAGTGTAAGAAAGAAAAAGAGGAGAGTTCAGGTTACATGTAACAAACTTGAAAAATGTGATGAATTTAAAAGATTTGTAAAATAAGAACCTAATAAGTTTTCTTCTTTTTAAATGAGTTTTTTAAATACTATTTCACACAAATTATTTTTTATAACTTCTTAAGATTGCATGTCTCTTGTAGCTTTCGACAGTATGTATAAAAAATTATTAAACAACAAAATATAAATATTTTATAAAGAAACTAATTAATACGTAGCCCCATCAAGTATATGCAAAAGATAAAGATTTACTTGTTAAATTATTCTGTAAACAAACAAAAACTGAATAATTGAAAAAGGTAAAAATACTAATAAGAAGAAATTGATTTAATTGCAATATAATGAAAACTTTAATTTTACAAACTATTGTCTTTTGACTATTGTTGTAGTAGTCGTAGTAGTAGTAAACATATGCACTTACACACTTACATACAACCATTTAGATTTTTACAACGCAACTGTTAAGGAATTAGTACCGAAAAAATATTTGAGAGTATTTAGTGCAATAAGTACATATTTGAACATTATTTTCAGTTTTTTTTTAGGTATTTAATTTTTGTTAATAATTTTTGTATGTATTAATATTTTTTCTGTATTACTCAATTTCAAAATCTGTATTTACAATTTGTTACGTAATCAAGTGTTGTTTCTAAGAAACCATTATTAAATTAACGATTTAGCTATTGATTTTTTATAGGAAATGCGGTGGAAGAAAACGTAGAAGTGTTAGGGGTTAGGTTTAGGTTGAAAAATCGTCGAACTAGATCAACACGAGGGCTATTGGCGACTGGCATCGTATTTGGAATCACAGTCAAGTAAGGAGCCGACACCTGAGTAGGAACCCAACGCAACTTTTAAATCGTACGCAAAGTCCGGACTTTGAAACATATCTAACGTGCCTTCCCTCTAA
The DNA here is from genome assembly GCA_019343175.1 of Oedothorax gibbosus. Classification (NCBI taxonomy): domain Eukaryota; kingdom Metazoa; phylum Arthropoda; class Arachnida; order Araneae; family Linyphiidae; genus Oedothorax; species Oedothorax gibbosus. The sequence goes on from CM033272.1 coordinate 17,153,454, forward strand.
ATGGGGTATTATTCATCCGACTTCTTCGGCTGCACAGACCGTTCATAGATCGGCAGTTAATTTGGTAATGCCCGGACCTAAACATGAAACCTTTCGCATGTAAGGCAAACTCATTACCGACTGAGCTCCCCAGCCCCCGTAGAAGTTTTAGAAGAAACGAATAAGCCCAGAATCATTAATTATTTATTCTTATCAATAAATCATAAATTTTATGAGTTAGCTTTTAGATTTTTTTGTTAAAATTTGTTAGAATGAGAGTGCTAGCGCTCGTTCTGCTTTTTGATACCCGAAACCTAAAAACATTCGTCATTACTTAAAAAAAAAAGTTTAAATAAAGTACCGTAACTTTTTTTGCATTCTATAACATGTATTGTATAACATGCAGTTATAAACCCAACACATAAGTCAAAAAATGAAATCTAAGTATTATGCTTTAGAAATTGAGTTTTTGAAAGACAAATAAAGCAGCCAACCATACAACTACTCTAATACCAACGCCAAACAACAGTTTTAAGCTCCTCTACTACAATCCCTACAGAGATTTACAATAACCATGGCGGTCATATTACAATGACGACGCTAATCTTTTATTTGACTTCCGAAGTCGAGAAGCGGCTTCATTGTCACGGTGTCCAGGTCAACAATGGATTACGTCCACGCACATTATTTTAATCTCAACTTGATTCGTATCAACCTGTCGGTCTAACATACCTGCAACTAACATTGAATTAAATTTGAATTAAATTGGAATGGGGTTGTTCCACGTCGTAATGGCAACAGCTGCAGCGGTCTTGTTTTCATTTTTTGTCTGGATTTACTTTTGGTATTCGAAAATGAGTTTTCTAAGAATATTTTACTTATTAAATTTTTAAAATGCCAACTTCTTGCTGTGCTGTTGGTTGTTCAAATCACTTGTTAAAGAAAGCTTGCATAGAAAGAAAGTTTCTTTTCATCTATGTCGGTCATTTGAGAGTGAAACAAAATCAACCAACGAAATCCCAGGGCGCGGAAAAATGAAAACAAGAGCTTAACATCATCTGAAACATTCCCATTGTTTGGTTTGCTTGAATTGAATTATAATTGCTTGGTTTGCTTGAATTAAATTTGAATTGTTTGGTTTTTTACACTATAACTACACGAGGGCTATCGGTGGCTGACGTATAAATTCAAAACCTCGGTGAAGTGATGAAGCCGACACCCAAGCTGGCACAACACGCAACCTATAGCCGTATCTTGTGTTTCGTTTAGAACTTTGGACCACGGCAGATTTAATGTGCACCAGTCTCAGAATTAATCCTCAGTGATACCACGCCGGCGTTCTCTAAAGTTTTGGAAAGAATATGTTTATTAAAGTCTGTAAACGTATAAAAAAAAATTTTGGTCAAATATACCTGTTACAGCATTAACAAAGTAAAATATCGAAACGTCATCTGAAGAGTCTAGGCTTGGTTCAAGTCTTTTACCACTGAAGTTCCTGTCTACAATTACGCGGATTTCACTTAAGTGTTAACATTGTTCATTAATTGAGTTAAATCGTAAGTAATGATTAAGTAAAGTTGACATTGGTAGATATCAGCTATTGATATACTAATTAAAGAGGCTTTATATTCCTGAGCTATCGGGTCAGGCGAAAATTTAATTGCAGTTTGTGAATTTGATATTAATTTGTATTGATGGATAGAAGTGATTTATTTTCTAAAATGTGATGCACGTTAATTTTGATTAGATTAATGAGTGTAGTGTAATATGACAAGATTGATGAGTGTAGTTATAATCAAACACATTTAAATTGTTACATTGCTAATTAATTAAGTAAATAAGCACAAACTTATAAATCTAACTGTATGATTATATTAGTTTTAATTGTTTGAATGCATGTATAAGTTGTAAGATCTATAAATATATATTTGCTATAATTTTTTAATCAATAAAAAGGTTGTAAAATGACACCAATTCGAGCTGTCAAAAGCATAAAAACTATTAATATTTATTTTTCAATACTTTTGCCTTTGCTAGCATTACTTAGGTTTTTGAAATACTTTCAATCTAACCTTTCATGAAAATGATACACATTCTATAATACCCGTACGTAATATAAAATATCAGTAGATTATTCCCAAGCACTTATCGAAAACGAACGAAACTTTTTTGAAATAACGTAAGTTCCGAAATCTGTAAGAAAAAGGTGAATTATTGGAAATAAATGGCAACCCTTTGCCATGGATTTAAAAATTGGTTAACAAAAAGTGTTCCACTAAGCTCTCACACGAGACCCTCCAACCCACAGTTTCCGAAAAGAAAGCTTCAAATCCGGATGCACACATCCTTATTATTGTTCCCCCGATTCTCCACAGACTCATCTTGAGAATTCATGGATAACAATTCATTTTCACAAGATGAGTCGCGATAAGGAGGAAACTTGCGAATTCCCACTGTACCTCCCACGCTGAAACACCTTTTCCGAAATCGTCCCCTTTCCACACTTCATTTATTTTGAAGTGGGCCTGGGAAGATGCAGTTATAAGGATGTGCCACCTCACATGAGGCCTCATAGGAAGTCGAAGAATAACATTTGAAAATTGTATTTGTATTGGGATTTACTGGGTGGCCCAAAAGTAAGAATCTTATTTTAAAGTTAAATACTGGAAATAGGACATGTGACACTTTGGAATTAATCTTTAAGGATTATGTTACTTGTCACATTAAAATAACAGGATTTTTGTTAGATACAAGTAAAAGTAGTTAAATTTTTATGATTCATGCTGATATAACTATGGGCATGTTGCATGCCATTCTATGGAACTGTTGAGTGGAAACAGTTCCACAAGAATAAGACTAAGGTTTCGATTGGTTAATTACTGTAGTATGCCGAGCTTAGCGTGTCATATCCGAACCACAATGGAGTCCAGGAAGGAAAACAGGATGCTACGTCACGTGACACAAGCCAATTGTCATTAATGAAAATGCCTATCCTATTTTGATAACATAAAATCCGCAAGTGACAGAAAAATGTTTAGGTTGAATTATCGTCGCACTAGAGCTACACGAGGGCTATCGGTGACAGGCGTCGTACTTTAGCAGGGATTGGAGTAACGCGTTACTTGTAACGCCGTTACTTGTAACAGTTACTTTTTTTAGGTAACGTCGGGTAACGCCGTTACATTTTTCAGAAAGTAACTGTAACTGTAACTTAGTTACTTTTAGCGGTAACGAAGTAACGAAAAATTGCGTTACTTTTCCGTTACTTTCCGAAGGCTGTCTGATGCTTATTTATAAATTCCACTCCTAAGAGAGAAGGGAACATTTCGCATTCCCGAAATCTGAGCTTTTCTTGGGAGGGAAAAAGCAAACTAGCATTGTCCACTTTGGCTGCTAACGGCAGCCAGAGTTGTGAAATTGTTTCGTTAATAATGATTTTCTTTGAAAAATGGTAAGATGGCTAAATTACAATTTTTCTCATAACTTGAAATTTCAAAAAGTAACTGTGAATCGTTACTTTTCGTACTAAGTAACTGTAACGTGTTACTTTTCATATTAAGTAACTGTAACGGTAACAGAGTTACTTTTTTTATTAAGTAACTGTAACTGTAACAGAGTTACTTTTTTAAAGTAACTTTCCAATCCCTGTAATTTAGAACCAAACTGAAAAATGACAGAAAAAGCCCATTATATAGGATTAAGGGATGTAGGGATGTGATTTAAGTTAGGTCAAGGGTCTTACTATAACGTCATTGAAAAACGAAGGCACACACCTTTGGGAAATTCTACAATTAAACTATCATATTGCGTCGTACATGTTTGAGAGAGAGAGAGAGACATCTTCATTTTTAAATATACTGAGACAATTCGAAATTTCAGGTGATCGTATAACAGTAAGAAAATAAATAACTGTAAAAAAAGACCTCTATTCTTCACTCTAGTAGTTTTGAGTCATTAGACTTCACGTTTCTGTTTCCTACATTACGCGTTTTTGTTTATTTTCTCGAGAAAATAGAGAACACAAAAAAGATAAGCTTTGGCTAAGTATAGCAGAAAACAAAGAATGGATACATTTCCAGCTCCCCAGTGGAGCGGAGGCTGCCGAGAACTCATAAATTCCAAGGTGCTTTTTCTAACCGCAGGTGATTTGTCAAACATAGGAAGTGTGATATTATTCTAACGGGAAAAATCGGTATACTTTGAGCTATTTCCAGCTGCTATTTATTTCGGTATCATAAACACAGGTTTCTACCTAATGGTGGTTAAAATTTTTACACCGAGTTTATTACGTATACTGTGATAGGAGCATACAAAGACCCCTTTCAAACAAAGCCATAACTCGATGCAATGTTAGCCTCCAGGGCAAGAAACAGTTATAACGGGGAAAGTTGAGTAACGAGAAACTTTCACCACTGAGTCATATGAAGATTGTTTGAGTCAGTTAGAGAAACAACGACTCAAGTCCAATTCTATTCAATTTTAAATCATTCAATTTTTTCACTCTTTATCTATTACAACATATTTTGTCAGAGAAATAACGACCCATGTCCAATTCTGACTTTCGCTGTCTGTTTTAAAACACTTATTTCCACCCACACCTTTTCCACATGCGAAAATATGTATTGTACTAAAAAATAAAACAAAAAATATTAAAATAATAAGTATATATATGACAAAATCTTAAACAAAACATAATTAATCCCCTGCCTCTTAATACCAACACCATCACCACATTACATCATCTAAGTATCTACATTAAATATCATCATTTGTGTTGAAGCAGGCGTTGATTACAAGACTCAATTCAGCCCAAAAATTAATTAACCGTCTTTTGCGGTTAATCAGACCTCGTCAAAGGAAAGAAAAAAAATGAGAGCTTTATTCGCGAAAAGGGCACCTAATCTTTAGATTCTGCTCTGTAGGGGCAATCCATCATGTTGGAGACAATTCGGTAGTGGCCATGATCGATGTTGCTCGAAACCTTATTGTTAAATAACTGCATTAGATTGAAAAAGGTGTTACTTGGAGCTGAAATAGGCTCGTTAATACTAGAACCCCTCAAAACTACTTACAGATTTATGACAACTAGTAGTTTGATGAGTTAGTTTATTTAACCGTGACACTCGTGAAATTGTCGTAAGTGAAAATCCAAAATTCATCTCCACCGCGGAGATGCATGGATATGGAATTCCATTTCTCAACCCCTGATACTTACAAAATCCTTTCAATTTTCATAACCTGTCATGATAGCAGCACATAGACGCTGCTGAACATAGCGACGAACTTCGATTGGTTTTATACACCTTTATTCGCAGAGGTATGCCTATACCAGTTATTTTGGCTCTTCAGTGTAGTTTGATATATTATAGTACAAATATCCATTGAAAAAAAGTCGCTGTTAATGACGAAATATAACAAAATTGAATTGTCAGTAGTACTAGATACGTATTGGACAGCGAAACTGTAATGGGGTCTAGGAGTCATTTGCTCTAAATACTGGATTGGGTTAAAAAATACGAATTGTAATTCACCTGTGTATAAATTTTTTTTATGGGTTCATAGCTCATGTTTATTTCTACGCATCTATACTAAATTTTTTTTATTTAAAATAGCGTGTTTAAAGGGGTCTTTACATAAAAATATAAATTTTTAGATAAAATGATACTTAAAATTTTGTCAAACTATAGGATAAAATGGTCTCACAGAGTTATGTTACAAGCCAGCGGAAGTACTGAAGTTCTGTAAGTGAATGCGGTTTTGTGAGAATTGAGAAATAAAAACAATGACGAAGTTTATGAATCTGTGGCTGCAATTGATTTCTATCTACGAAATACGATAACAAATGATTCTTTTTTAATTTAGAGAACGTCGCAGCATATATGTTCGAGTTAGTATAAATGTCTTACTAAGTGTATAGTTTTTTTTATATCTATTTTGGATTAAATAACTCGTTTTATTGACATTGGTGTAGAAGAAAAAAATGGAAACAACGTTTTAAACACGAATCGAACGATAAACGATTTTAAAAGCTCTTTCCAAACATCAAAGGAATCTCATACTCAGTGGCCAAAAGTAATTTATTTTTTCCATGATTTCAGTTTTAAGTTTTTAGTTATTTTACTCGTTAATTTATTTGAATGGTGGAAAAAAATGCGAACACAAGAGAATGTTTCCTGAAATTATCCCACAACTAACCTCCGGCCGTTTTTTGTTTATCGCTTTCACCATTTGACCAAACTCAACAAAAGCTTACTAATTAAACTTAACCAAACTATGTTCTTTAATATTTCATCATTGAAAAAGCCAGAATCGAAGATTCTTTTAATCCTCGATAACCTTTAAATGAGAGACTGTGAACCTTCATTTATTTCTTGATTAAAGACAGAGGGAGTCCTCTCATTTCTTTTCCCCAGTCTTACTTGTTTTGCGTTTATCAGAAAAGAACTACGTTATTTTAAAAATTAAACTAAGAGTTATTTGTACGTTATGGCCCAGCTAATATTAAGAACATAAAAATGATACTCCTCCTTTTTTGAGGGATCCGTTCTATGGTCCTGTCCTTGTATAGACACAAACAGCTTTTACCACTACTGATTTGTTGGTATATTAATTCATTAACCAACATCAAGTAAAAGCTTTCTCTGTCCTTGTATACAGGGACCTTAGAACAGAAGCTTAAAAAATGATATATTTTTTTAAAAATCGTTTGATAATTAAAAATAAAAGGGTGTATTTTTTTAAAATTTTGACTGATTCCATCGCTATAATCCAACTAAAACAAAAGTACAGTAACTTTTTAATTTTATGCTTTCGCTTAAATTAAGCATTAATAAAGGGTATTAATGGTTACCTTATTTTTTTGAGTAATTCTTAAAGAATAGCAATTAATGTTGCATCGTCAGCATTATCTATTAATTGTAAACAACTATTGCTAATTTAAGTAGTGAATTGATATCATTTTAGCAGTTTTATTAAATACGTTATCTTTTTCACCAATACCACCGTGTTACCCTCTCATCTAACAACGATTTTTGAATCCAAATCTGTTTCATACCACCAAATTTATTTTGTATGTTTAATCAATTGATATATTTATCAGTTTCATTTAGTAAGTTTCAAAACATTCTGTAATCTAGTTTAAATACATCGCATTCTCCGAAATAGGTCAATCTTTAGTGAACATTTTTATTAAACAAGATTTTAGGTACTTGGTGCATTTCGAAATAACACTATCCACTTCTATGCGGCCATTCTTCACTGCGGGCCATTGTCTGTCCCTGTATCTTTGTGTCCCTCGGCTTTCACGAGGTATGTATCATTTATAGCGCCGCTGCCGATATTTGATGTCGTTTTCCTTTTCAAAAGTCGTCCAACAAAAGACGCTTAGCAATTTCTGAGATTCTTTCAGGGCAGAAGATAGCCGCCGTTGTTTGAAGGGACTTGGAAGGGGAGTAATGAAGAAGTGCTGTAGAAAGATGAGAGTATTTGCTCAGATCAATAATTTTTACGGTATTTCAGATATCATTTTCCTTATTTTTTTTTATTCTATTCAAAGCAGTTACATTTTCTACGCGATGTATTTAACATGAGAACCTTTGTCAAGTCATTAACGACCATTGCCAAGAAAATTTCCCAAGCGAAAATAAATATATTCTGCTTAATTTTATCTAAATAAACATAATATAAGGCAAATGAAGACAACAGCCCTGAAAAAATTATGTATGATAAATTAAGTTAAACGAAAAAAAGAAATTAAAAAAACCTAAAAGTTAACATTTTAATTCAAAAATGAAGGTGTTAATGGTTATTCACAAAGCCGTTGTTAATGAGCTAAGTTTAAATAAGCAAAATATAAGACTATATTACTGAAGATGCCCTGCAAATTGCACCTTTACGTTGCTGGCATAAGTGTGCTGATTATCTGTTGGCAAATTGTTAATGGTGGGCTGCTGCCGGTCTATAGTATGCTGGATTAGTGCTGTCGTATTTCTGCTGAGCCAGTGGTGGCAAACATAAGTTTGATAGTAGTTGTGATTGTGAGCGCGCGCAGAAAAGTATTAATGCTTTTTGGTAAAAGATTTTCGAAAGATCACCTTAGTTTACGGTCTTTAATTAAAACTTGCGGTTTTTTTTAATACTTTCATCTTCTGATTAGTGGATATAAACAACATTGACAGGTAATTATATACCTTTTATTAGTAGTATTTTTATGTGTTTGGTAAATATGTGGTTATTAAAATTCTACTTTGAACACTGCGTTATAGTGCATAACTTAGTGTTCAAAGTAGAAATTTAGCCAGTATAGTTTTAAACGTAGAATTAAATTAGATTGATTTCATTTTGTGTTAGTTTGCTTTTCACTGTATTGATTGTATTTCCTTAAGTAAATACACTGTTAGGGTTATCATAAAGTTGGAAGCCTGGCCATATTTGTTTCAGTGACTAGATTTTAAATTATGAAATCATAAAATTGTCATAAATCATGCTTTAATTAAGTTGTTTCTTTTTGTAAAAACTATAACAAACAAAACGGGTATATAAAATTCTTGCATGAAAAGTGCTCAATAGATTTTGTTTGACTCACTTTACTGGCTGTTATTTATCTATAATTAATTTTATGCAATAAAAAAAACTTATTAGCTTATTTCCATACCTAATTTTTAAACTAATATTATTCAATAACAATAGTTGTTGTCCCTCATATAAATACTAAATAATTTAATAAATAAATTGAATAAAACAAATATGCATTATGTTAATATTTTCTTTTATTGAGATTTCTTTTTCTTTCAGTTGTTGTTCGTCAAACTCAAATAGATTCAAAGTATAGATTGATGTAGATTTGATAAGAAGAAAAATGTTATTGAAAATTGTCAAAAATAAATATGTATTTTAAAATATAGAATTAAATCTTGTGATAATTTTTTTAGTTAAAATTAATTATAATTGATGTCACTTTTGTCAGAAGGCTAATTGTTTGGAATAATTTTATTGTACCTTGAAATAAAGATTGCCTGTTTAAAAGAACTGCATTATGAGATTAAAAAATTAAATAAATAGGAAGGCATTTGTTTTGGGAAGGTTGCGGGGGAAAAACGCTGAATTGCTGTAGTATTGCTGTCGTTATTTAGCAGACTTTCTGATAAAGCTGCAGGAAAAATACTGCTGAATTGCTACAATATTGCTGTTGTCATACAGCAGCATCCTCCTGGGGGGCTTACTAGAAAAGTTCTAGTAAACGCACTTGCTGCTGGCCCGCTGCTAAATTGCCGCTGGAAAACAGCAGTAACTGTTGGGTATCTGACATTTCACTGCTGGGGAAAATGCAGCTGTCTGGAAATAAGTGATGGATTGCTGCTGGACAGTCACTTTTCCCGCGGACACTTTATTGACTTTTAAGTACACTTTTTCTCGGCACTGAATCAGCAGTTCGGCTGCTGGAAGACAGCAGTTTCCCGCTGCTGTCCCAGTTGACTTTTTTTAATTGGGTGGGCTGGGGAGCCCAGTCGGTTAGGCATTCGCCAGCGTGCGGAAGGTCACAGGTTCGGGTCCGGGCATCGCCAAAATAACTGCCGACTTATAAACGGCCCGTGCAGCCAAAAATGTCCGACGAATAATACCCCGTGTGGCGGGAGAGCACGTTAAATATCCTTCAACGTCCTAACGCTGCGTACAATGTCACCCTTAACGGTTGCGTTGGGTGCCTACTCAGGTGTCGGTTCGTCACTTGACTGTGGTTCTAAAATACGACGCCCGTCTCCAATAGCCCTCGTGTAGCTCTAGTGCGACGATAATTCACACTAAACTAAATTACTGAAGAACTTGTGTAGGATAAATTAAGTTACGCGAAAAGCAAAATTTGAAAACTTCGCTTTTATTTGGTAAGGAAGGTACTAATGTTATTTTAAAAAAAGGTCTTAATGGTTTAAGTTTAAACAATGGAATTGAGTTCAGTGAAGCTCAATGGAGTTATGGAGCTTTGAAGCAATTGAATGAGCTGCCGATGGATAATATTGTTTTGTTCAAGTTTCGGCAATGTTTCATACGCATGTATATTCACAAACAGCATAGCATCTTGTCTTGACCAAGAGGTTTGGATAGATATAATTCCTTTGTTTTAATTATATTTGATAATAATATATAGTTTTATTGTATGAAACAATTTAAATCATTTTTTTATCAATTTCATTTGCTTTTCAATTTTTATAAAAACAATTATGGAATTTATATTGAATATTAGTTTTTGAAATAATGACAATGACATTTTTTATATCATTTAGTTTAGACAAAAATATTTCCTTTTTATAAGTTATTTACAATATTTTCCGTTTTGACATCTTTTATGTCACAATAAGATATTGAAGACTAAGATACTTGACTTACTTTTCTTATTAAGTGCTAAAAGTATTATGAAAATAAACGTTAAACGAAATGCATATATGTGGTTACAAAGAGATTATAATAAAGGAAAAAAAGAGATTGATAATGATGGAAAAATAGCACCGAAACATAACATAAATAAATGTGCAAAAGAAACATAACATTTGAAATTTTGTTCTTTAGAATAGTTTTTGCAGATTGAAACTTTAAGTAATAGAGCTTTGAGGAAATAACATAATCTGCTTTCTTATCTATAATAATTCTTACAAAAATAAAAGTTTCATGAAGAAACTGTCGACTTTTTTGACTTTCAATAATATTGATCACAGATTGTTTCTGTAACTTATGCAAACACACATTTATAAAAAGGATGTGTGTTTAATGTTTACTATACTTAAAGTTTTTAACTGCCTAAACCATTAGCCATATTCGAATTATGGGATTTCTTTATAATTGCTTAAGTGTTTATCGACCCATATTGTCAACGGAGATGTAAACATTACGAATGATATATTACCCGGAAACGTTCTATAAGGGGGTTGTAATTTATTTAAATAAGTTTAAATAAAATAAATTTAACCTACTTTTTGAAAGATATGCGTCTGGAAGAATGATTTTGAGTTTTGGAAACAGAATGCATATTTTAAATATTTATGCTATGAAATCTATAAGTTCCAGTAGAAACTTTTACGTATTGAAGAAAGTATCTATGGAGATGAAAGAGTATTCATAAAATTTACGTTTCATTGCCTACTAAAGCAAAAGCTTTTTTTATGTCAATAAACCGTGTATTGTATCCCGTTATTTCGTGATTCGAATGAAATATGAATTTATTTAATATAAATACATAAATTTAAAATGAAAAGTTTCTGTACATAATTTTCATATAAATGGACTTCGATTTATATATTTCGATATAAAACCAAATATATCTCTTCTGAAGAAGTTAGATTTAATCAAATGCAACTAGTAGTTTTTCTGTTATGTATCAGACTTATTTTATTGAAGCTTTTAAAATAAATACAGCTATACTCATTTTATATTTTAAAAATGAAATGTTTAGCCTTCAATTTTTCAATTAGGTTTGTTATTAAAATCCCAAATACAAAAGAAAAAAAATATTTTATTTTGAAATTGAATTTATGCAAAGCAATTTAGTTGAGTAATGCTAGATGAAACATTTTAAATTAAAGTAGTTTTTTATATCTACACTTTATTTTTATTAAAATTCTTTAGACTTTTATTGGCAAGGAACCTTATTCATTTCATGAATAAAAGTACAGACATTCTATATTATTGTAAAATATTAAAAATACCAAAATTGCACGTTTGGAAGCAAGTAAAGTAATTTTTAATCAAATTTATTCGAGTTACTTGGCTGGTTGATTTAATTTTGAGTAACTCCTTAAAAAACTTGACTATTTTCAAACAAACTATTTATTAAGTATAAATTTTACTTTGAAATAAAATTAGTTGAAATTGAAATTTAATACAAAGTATAATTTTTTATTTTTAAAGTTGTTGAACCTCTTTCAAGATTACAAGGAGCCAGAGAAATATGCTACATTTTCTATAGCAAGGAAATAATAATAAAATATAAATAATATCCTTATGTATGAAAATTTTACGATACACCCCCATTTCCGTAACGGATATGGAGACAGTGTTCATTGAACAAGTCCCCGTTTTTCAAAAGGTCTTCATTGACGATCGAGGTTCGGGTCCATTTATTATTTTTCAAAAAAAAAAATAATAAATAAAAAAAATAAAGACCACTCTCTGTGCGACTGCTGTTTGCTTCATTGACTCTGCATCATTTTAAGCAAGAACTCGGGACATTTTTATGGGACCTCGTTTTTAGTACTGTCGTATTTATTTTTAAATGAAACTCAGCCTAAGCCATTTAGAGAATTTGTTAGGGTTTTACTATCTATAGAGGAATTGCCTGTCGTTAACCATACTGTAAAATATAATTATAAAGCATTTTGTTAAAAGGCTTAAGTCAACAAAGTCAAAGTTGTGATTTACGACTTTTCAACCTTGAAGATTTAAATGTGCCATTTTTTTTGGTTTTGGGGTGGTTGCATTGCATTAATAAACCTCATGAATATATAGTTTATCAAATCGCGTTCAATGCATTAATTCAAAGAATGCCTATGTCAATGCATCAATTTATTTACTTACAAATTACAATGCATTAACCTGTTCAATGTTAATGAATAATTTAATTTATTATCAATGAATTGCTGATTCTGTCAATGTCACTGCCTTAAAACCGTATATATTTTTTTGCTAAAGAAAAGTTTTTCTAACCTTACTACCCAGGTCCATCTGAAATTCCGCATCGAGAGTAACACGAGAAACTACAAAAATACTCGAATCTTTTTTACGGAGTCAAGGTTACAAACTGAAAAAGTCAAGACGAAAGCTTCTTTCAAGAGTAAATTTCGTATGCCAAGTGCTTTTCTTGTTTTCCCAAGTCTAATCAAAATTTCAAATGAGTTCCAAGAATCATTGAAGATCTTCCACTTTCCCACAAAAGTCGCTGTCCATACTATTCGAATTTAACACAGAGAAAAAAAATGGTAACACTTTTTTTAGAAGGTATATGATTACAAATGTGTCTCTCCGATGTAAACACTTTTACGACGTTAAAATATGTCTCAAGCCTCGTCGTTACGAAAATATTTTATAAATTGCACTTTATTAGCGACTAAAGAACGTAATATTAATCCAATCAAGAAGCCATAATTTGAACGTTCAGGTAAAATTACTTGTCTTAGTTTCTTAGGACGTTGAAGGATATTTAACGTGCTCTCCCGCCACATGGGGTATTATTCGTCGGACATTTTTGGCTGCACGGGCTGTTTATAGGTCGGCAGTTATTTTGGCGATGCCCGGACCCGAACCTGTGACCTTCCGCACGCTAGGCGAATGCCTAACCGACTGGGCTCCCCAGCCCACCCAATTAAAAAAAGTTTGCTGGGACAGCAGCGGGAAACTGCTGTCTTCCAGCAGCCGAACTGCTGATTCAATGCCGAGAAAAAGAAGACAACTTTCAATACCAAGAAACTTCCTTGTCTTAGTTTATTTGTAAACATAATTTTCTCATAATAAAACAAAATTTATTGAAAACGTTTACATCAAGTTTCATCGAAATTCGACAAGAAGTAATGATTTATTATACACAAGGAAAGACGAAAATTTATCTTTAGTAGACAAATCCGAGTTGAATCAGCATGATGTCATACCCGAAAAAAAATTTGTTTTTGTCCACTTGGGCATCGTCCATTTGATCGAAACAAAAACAACGATCGATATGACTTTTAAAAGAATATATAAATTGGATTTTGGAATTTAATTATGGTTATATCAATGTTTTGATTGATATAATTTTGAATGAAAACACAAATTTGACCTCTTCGTTGTTTGTTTGTGTACCGAACTAAGTACATGGCCGTGTTGGATACTTGAAATCAGAATGTCGCTGCTTGTTATAAACCATTCAAGGACGGAGTTGTCATTATAGACATTATTTAGTAAACAAAAATGAGTACTCTTCGTTTAAAAATAATTTGAAGAGAAGTGGATGAACAAGGATGGAATAAATAATTTATTTAAAGAAAAATCAATAAGTTAATTTTTATTTGTACCTTAAAAGAATAGACAGAGATTAATAGGTTTTGGTTATGAGTTAATCGCCGTCTCGTAGTTGGAAAGAGTAATAAAAAATTACGGTTTTTGAGAAATATCAATAAAAATAAATAGGGGAATTTCTTAGTCTAAACCAGTTTTAACAATGGTAGGTCGTATATTATTTAAAAATAAACTTCAGAAAGTTTTGCTCTATACATGTTAAATATATCCTATAATGTAGTATCCTAAAAATTTTACTAAATTTTTACTCCATCAATTATTTAGCCCACAAACTCAAAGTTGAGTTGTCACTAACTAAAACAAGATACCCATTTGATAATTATGTAAGAAACAAAAATAAATCTTGAATCTGGTTTAACAAATGCGTATGACGCTAAATTTCTATAAAGTACATCACTATTTTTAGAGATAGTTAAAGAGCACTTGAACAAAACAACAAGAACAATGATCTTCTGTTACCAGAAATAATACAAAGAAAAATACGTTTTAAATATTTCGGGGCGAATTAATCTACTTTATTTTGTTTAAATTTAAAAAGGAATTATCATTTATCTTGTTATATTTATTTACAAAATCCTTCTTCATAGAGACATTCACATCCGACAGTTCTTAGAATGTTTAGATTTATTTCCTGTTGAATTAAATATATAAAAGTTTAAATAGCTGCATGGAATATTTCGCAATGGATAGTTGTTTTAAAATTCCGTTTTTTCATTGCTACTATTAATTAGTTATGCATAATGAGTCAGTTGTTTTAACTCATTATTTGCTGTGCGTTAAACATTTGAAACTTGGTTTTTCTAAACATTTCTTAGACTCAAAAAGAATGAGGAAGAACTACAGTAAATAGCAGGAATGTATACTACATTTAACTTAAATTGTCTTATTACTGTTAGTCTTACTGTCGTCGTTAGTGTAAATAGACGTTTTTAAAATATCACATCTATATTAAAACTATCTTTTAACAGATAACCACTAAATAAATCCGATATCGTCGACTAAACTCGTAAATTAATTTATCAAACAGCATTGCAGTATCGAAAAAGTATATAACGATACAAATATTTTTTCATACCACGAAACTAATTTTCGTCCAAATATTGGTTTAATTTCCTTTAGACATAAAATCCGATAAAATACCTTTTGCTAACTGGTTTTAAATCAATCTTCTCACATTAAACTTTTCTTTATTAGTAGAAATGTCACAAAAAGGCAGCCCATTGTCCACAACGGCAAAGACCAATGCACAAAGAAGTCCCCACAAACAACGTTTATATATAAGACATCACCAATATGACTTTTCATACTTTCTCTAAAATAAGTCACATACACAATGGGGACCAATTAGTGGGCGGTAACCACTGCAAGCGACACATTTTGTCACATCCACTATCTCCTTGGTCCATCTTTACATCTCCAATGTACCTTGGGCAGTGGTAACTGTTCGTATAAATATCATGCCACTTGCAGACGTTGTTGATATATGTTATACGTTACATTGTGAATCGAGCCATACCTCACGACCTGATTAGGTATGGGGAGGCACTTTTGGTATCGGGGATATGATGCTGAAGAAAAGTAAGATGTTTTCTAGTTTATCTGCTATTACAAGATACACTCTTAAAACAAACGAGCGGTTTTAACTCAGTCTGAGTTAATTTCCACTCCTTTCCGTGCCGAAAATGCAATTCTCCTATAGGAGTGAATTTCACTCTTTTTCGGAGTGGGTAAAAGAAATAAAAGAAAACATTCTGCGTCCTACACTCTTAAAACGAGCGGTTTTAACTCAGTCTGAGTTAATTTTCACTCCTTTCCGGTGCCGAAAATGCACTTCTCCTATATGAGTGAATTTCACTCTTTTGTTTTAAGAGTGTAGATATTACTTTTTAAAAGTTTTTCTAAACAAATTAAATAGATTTAAATATATATATTTCTAAATATGCATTTTTTTACTGTGAATAAAATTATTGATTGGTTGTCTAAAAAAAGCTGTATACTTTGTACATTCAAATGGTTATTACGTTATTAATTCAATAAACGATAGTTGGCAAGAAAACTGGATGCTAAAATAAGCTTTCTACTTAAATTTATATGAACAAACAAAATATAAGGCAAACGAATACCGTAGTACTGATGAGTTTATGTAGGAGTAATTAAATTACATAAAAATTGAATTTTAAAATTTAAAGTTAACGTCTTTATTTTGTTACTTTTTTATTCCCCTTTATGATTCGTCAAGATTCGTAAGATAATTTCGATGAGGAAGTTAAATTATACAAGTAATATTTGTTTAAAGATATGCAGCGGCTTTTTCTAACTGTTTTTCATAAGAAACAAATATGTATAAAATTCTCGTAATAGCCACCAGTTCTCTCCAAGCGTAGAATTAGATAAAAGAGAATGTATAGAAAATGTCCTACACAGGGAACGTACACGCGCATAAAAGGGGGTCTGTGGGGGATTTTTTCGAACACTTTTTGTTCCAAAAAGCCTGAGATTGACTTTGATGGATCAGCCAATCCCGAGGACTTTGTGTGTTATGAAATGGGGTGGGGAAAAGACCGAAAATGTGTTTGCCCTTCGATGTTATTTATACAAAAATCGAAAGTTTTTAAAGTGGTATTTCGTTACATTTATTTTGCGAAGACAATACTATGCGAAGAATTGATTTTTGTTTCATATAAAGGTGCCCTTTTTTATGTGTGGTCAACTGTTTTTTTAGATTGATAAAAATATTTGAAAAAAAATTGGTTTTCGGTATCTGGATATTGGTTTTAAAAAATACATTACAAAGAATAGCGATTGATCCAGGGTAGCAACCGAAAGTCGTTTTTTCCAAGTTGAATTTCGTTTAAGAACTTTCTTAGAGTAATTGTTTTGTTGTTACGATTCCCAGAACATTTCAATTGATGTTCTGTAGAATTTATTTTCGGTAATTTGCAAAATTCATTCTTCAATAAGAATTCAAACGTATCAAAATTACCTTAATTTAATGCAATAATTATTTACGTTTTTACACAATATTATATAATAGATATACTTAATAGATATTATCTTCTTCTTAGGGAAATTTTCTAGATGCATGAAGGGTTTATCTTTCTATTTAGAAAATTGTTTACAAATAACAAACACTTAAAAACACTTTTTATTTTAAATTACTGCTAATTTTGACAGTTGCCAGGTTAGTAAATGATATGAAGCGTACTTTTAAGCATTTCTTGAAGGAATTATCACCATATACAACCTTTTTTAAAAACACAACTTTAGTTTGTTGTATTTTTAGATCTATTATAATGATATTGCATAAACATGTAAAATCTTTGGAAAGGAAAAATATGTGTTTTATTTCAGAAAAAAAAAGAAAAACCACACTAAAAAATAGATTGTCAGCTAAACAAAATAAGAGTTTGAAGGCTACTGGAATTTCTCAAATAATCAATTAAACTACAATCAAAGTTAAAAGGCTACGTAAATCAAATGGAAAATATGTCCGTAAATATATGAACCTATACAGTATAATTCTTTAACCGCATAATGAAAAAGTCTACTCCCAATAAATACGTTACTCCTATAAATATACAAATGCTAATTCTTCAAAATAACTATAAAACTATTCAAGTTTTAATAAGTATCACAATCAAACTATGTATATCCAAAATTGTTCCATATAATTTCTTCGAAAGAATCTTCAACATTTCGCATTTCCATCTAAATATCTTCGCCATCAAAATGTGCCTAATTGCACGTTATACGAAAATTTTATTCAAAGCTACCCCACAAAAACTCATCAGCATATCCTGCAATTTATCGCATACAGTAAAAAAAACTAGGTAACAAGATTTACTACACGACGCGATTCCATTTTTTCCCTTCTACCATGGCTACCAAAGGTATATTCAAGTAAATTTAATTCTCTTATGAGCTACTGGCAAATAGCGGTTTTTTGCTGTGATGGACTTCTACTTAGACCACACAAGAAGCGGTATAGGAATATTGAAAACTGATAATCGGGTTCTTATCGCTTTTCCTCATCACCATGGATGTTTTCTTATAGGTCAACATAGAGTTCGAAAATTTGTCATAAATTTCGGATAGGATGATCTGTGGGGTAGTAGGGCCAGTGGTTTAGATTTTGGATTGGGAAGAATATTTTTATTCATGCAGTAAACATGTACATGTTTGAGTAATATTTTAAAAATATTTGCTATTTTTAATTTTTTCCTCTTAACCAGCTTACGATGCTTCAATTTTAATTTGCAGCATTCTTAAATAGCTTATGAGTTGATTGAAGTTGGTAATTATTGGACGGCTTTACTGGCTATTTTTAAAGAAGTAGCTTTTAAAAAAAATAGCCCTTATATGACAATTGAAATCTTGATTTTATAACTTTTTTTATCTTAACAAACATAAATGTGTGCATGTTTTACAGAATTATCGCATAAAAATCGTATTATAAATTTACTGCATATTTTTCTTCCTATAATACTTTTAATATTATAAAAAAACTATCATAACAAGCAAGTCTATTTAAACTGTATGTTGTTATGAAAGACAATTACGACAATATATAGGTCGATACAAGACATTTGTTTGTGGTATTTGTTTGTTCTTTTTAACATACATCATGCTAATCACCTAACGAGTTCAATAAAATATCATAAAGCAAACCCCTGAAGTTGAATAATAATCAATCGAATTCGCGGAATGTATTTGTTGAATTCAACTAATCTCTTTTCACACAGTCTAAAAAAAGTTCAAAGTAATTATCTTAGATATTTAACGTATACATTGACAAAATTTAGTGCTGAAATTGACCAGCAATTCATCAAAAATGATTACCGGACTACATTTAAACTATAAATAATGATTTCAGAGAGAAAACTAAATTGTAAACGCATTCATCATTCGTTGTCAGTGCACAGCGGTTAAAAAGATTTTATGGAGGTTAAATGATTGATTTTCAATTGTACGCACACTATGTTTATGATGTATAATAGATGTAATTATTATAAATTTACAATAATTATAATTTTAAATTTACATGCTTCATTTTTAATAGGCAGTTGCCAAAGAAATTGACAATGATAAAAAAAAATCTTTATGATTATTTCTTTCAGCTCTCAGGCTGTGATTAAATTAGTATCAACCAAACTATTTCACATTTTTTTTGTGGTTGAAAAAATTGCAACTGAAATTTATATATTTGATAGTTTAAATTTTATTTCTGTTATAGTACAAAAAAAATACTTTCGAATTTCTGGATGTAAAATCTGTAACAAAGACAGTTAAACATTTTTTTTTCTGAAATTTGACACGTACAACAGCTAACAAAATAGAAACATCAATTTAAAGAATTCATACTACTCTGTGAAATACTTTTATCTAGCTACACTGTATTAGAATACAATTTGACTAATTTTAACAGCATAAATACCCTTTCAACAAGATTTTTTTCCCGTAACCCAAAATGAAACGAAATTCCTCAACATTGTATTTTAATCACATATTATAATTTAATAGAAAAAAAATCTTTTTTTTCTGGGCCCCTTTTGTAATTCGTGGGGTGGGGTAGAAGTGGCGGGGGAATTGATAGAAAAAGGAAGGAAGGAAGGTAAAAAAAATGCAATGAAAAGAACAGACCCTCGATGTAAATATGCCGCTTTTAGTCGGTAATTATCCAGCAGAGGAAATAGAAAATCCTATTGGCATGCGTGGGGCGACGCAACAGGCGGTTACGAGACGTTACATTAGATTGCTCTTTTCTGAAAGTAGATGTTTTAAAATTTAAGTTTTTTTCGACGGTTTAGTAATAGTTTTGAAATGTGTTTATTCTTTACTTCTCTTTTTATTAAATTGCGAAAAAATATGGATGAACGATAATAGGTTAAACAACCAAATTGTTTTAGTGCAATTTAATTTTTTGACTAAATTTATCCACTCAATACCTTTAAATTTAATACCTTCCGTAGATCAGTAAACGTAAGTTATTATGTATTGATAGTGAAATTAAAGTTTTATGAGAAAAAGATAAGTACTGTGGCAAACATAAGTAGATTTTTTCAATATACACTGCAGAGTTGAGGGAAAATATAATTCTAGGAAACATCATTACGGTGAAACCAATAGCCATATTTGTAACAGTGTAAAGTTAAATTATATGCTAGAGCCTAAAAGATGGTTCCCAAGCCGATCTCCGTTTTTGTAGCCATTGGGCATGAGGTACTAATTATTGATTCCATGGTGAGAGGCTGCTTTGGAGATGACCATTTTTTGCTAATTGGAATACTAAACTACCTTAAAATTTTTATGTACATCGGAAATTCATACATCAAAGTATGGTTTCTTAAAATTCCTCATCAGCATTCCTCATTCACTCCCTCAGGTGTTCATATTAAAAAACACATCCAGAAAATATTTTCCGATTTCCTTCACATCACTCAATGTGGTTAAAGGGGGTAGACAGGGGGTTAATACCGAATAATATTCATAAGGGGAAGGGGGAAATCCTAAGAAATAAAACGAAGATTGCCGCGGAGGGGGCTACGCAGGTGACATGATTACAGGGCAGCGGCTTGTCAATCAGCGGCCGCCTCTTCGCCAATTTTATCGCCATTATTTGGCGAAGTGTTCGGAGAGTTACTCCATCTATTTATGGGCATTGTTTTTTCATGCCCGGCACAAAAGAGGCTGCCAATGTCGGGGTGATGCTAGTAATTACGGCTCGATCGTCGTCAGGAATGGAAAGTAATTGAATGTCATCGCCTCGGGAATTCCGTTACGAAATATGATTTTTTTTAATAAGTAGATTTGGTTTCTTGTAAGGGGATATATAAGTTGTTGGGGGGAAGGGAATTTGGATGCTTGTGTTTTGAGAATAATAATATTTTGATATTTGGAATCATTAGATTATGGAAGGACGCTGAAAGTATATAATCTAAATAATTTATCAAACATAAAAGAGTTTACCGCCTTAGTTTGATATGAATTTCGCATGAAATGGGAGAGCATAAAACTAAGAGCATAAAATAAAGGACATAAAGAAGATTGTTTAAGTGGTTTTGTTTATCTAAATGATTTGCTTCTTAAGTTAACGAAAGCATACATTTTCAGTTGTCGCACTTTACACTAGTAAAAAAAGTCAGTCTATTAGTTTAAACAAATATGTTGGTAGTAATTTACTTTATATTGATTTAGATACATGTTTTAGTCTACCATTCTGTACCTCAAAACCAAAGAGGATACACATTAACACATTAAAAAATATATACCCTGTGAAATGCAGCAAGGTACAAATAAGTGGCACAGGGTACTGTGTTTTAGTTACATTACTATTTAGTCAACAGAATAAAGAGAGAAGTTATTTAATGGTGATCAGGAAAAAAATGCAAACGTCTTACAAAAGTAAATAATAAAATAATACTGAAACAAAGCTTTTATTTATTTACTCAGAGTCTACAGAATCCCAGTGTTTGTACACATTTCACCGAGAAATTCATTTCTTTTGATGCGCCGAGAACTCTCTCATTAAGGTGACCCCACAAACGAATGCCGCGACCCCTGTGCCAAAGAAGCACACCAAAAGTGTAATAATAATCGAGGGGCTCGCTTATTCTGTGTCTGCCCTCTGCAAGATAAAGGAAATAATGGGGCCGCCCGGGTCATGCCGATTTGGGCCGCTTATTACATTTATAAGAATTTTTTTCTTATGACTAATATGATTTCGAGGGAAACTTAAGAGAAACGTGAGTGGGGAGGGTTTTCGTGGTTTTTTGTAGGTTTTAAGAGGAAGCTGTTTGTTCTTTTTACTGTTTTTTTTAATGTTTTGTAGAAAAAGCTAATTTCTGAGTTTAAAAACGGGTGGTTAAATGCAATATTATTAATCTAAAATTCCTAATTAAAGTTATATAATATTCAAACTCAAAAAATATTGCTGCAATCAAAAGTTTTAGTTTTCATCAAAACTATAAACATTGTCAGTGTAAAACACATTTCTTATTATCTTTTGGAAGGCCACTTTTATATTTAACAGTAGAAATTACTCTTTTTAGTAAAGAATTGTGCTTATTTTTAGTCTATGGATTTTAAAATATTTAATTTTTTAATTAAATATTTAAATGGAGCATTTTTACCAAAATGTTTTAAGAAAAGATTTTTCGCAAAGTGTCTCATCCATTATATATGTAGAAAACACTAAATTCCGAATAGAAATCAATAACTGTTTTAGTTTATTTCATAAAACAGGTTTGAATGAACAATTCCGTTTTTCCCTCATATCATCAGGTATCCGAAAATGTGTGGTCCGCCACTTTTCAGCTTGATAGGATCTTGTTGCACATTTGTTTCTATGTTGCAGCGTGGGGTAATGTAATAGCGCTCATTTTTATAGGTTAACATTTATTACAAATTTGAGGTTTTCAGAATAATGCTGCTTTTAAATTTTATCAGTGGTTGGTTTAGTTTTGAATTAACGTCGCACTAGAGCTACACGAGGGCTATTGGAGACGCGCGTCGTATTTTAGAACCACAGTCAAGTGACGAGACGACACCTGAGTAGGCACCCAACGCAACCGTTAAGGGCGACATCGTACGCCGCGATGGGACTTTGGAGGATATTTAACGTGCACTCCCTCTACACGGTTCGTCGGACAATTTTGCCTGCACGGGACGATTCGGCGATGCCCGGACCCGAACCTGGGACCTTTCGCATGCTAGGCGAGCGCCTAACCGACTGGGCTCCCCAACCTCTTATCAGTTGTTGGAATAATATTTTAAAACAGCGTATAAATGGATGAAATAATTCATTTGCGAGCTTAAAATATGGTCTTACCAATCGTGTTACTATAATGGTTCTACACTTATTTTTAAATCAAGATTGTTTCTTTTTTCAAAAGCCTTTTAGAGTTTTATTGAATTGTACTTCATCAAAACATTGATTTACTTGTTTAGTAAATAAATACAAATTTCGATGTTATCGATCGAAAACAATTTTATATAATACTAGATACACCATTTCATCCTATTATTATTGTTTGTTCATTCGATGATTTAAAAATTAACTGAATTTCATAAATGACACTTCTATTGTAGTGTATTGATGATTGTTTTATATAGAGTACGTATATACTGAATATACGACGTATTAACAAGAATATTTATCATTATTTCTAATGATAAATATTTATGTATAAATAATACTAAATTATAATTTAAATAATAGATGCGGATGTCTGTAGTAGTTTTAAGCAAGAGTCATTGATTGTTATACAGGAGCATATTCTAAAATTATTGTTGATTTGTCAATAAAATAAAATGAAATATAAATTTTTAGCATTTAGTCATTATTTTTTTTTAAATCCCTAATAAAGTTTCACCAACACATTGTCAACCAATGCTTTGAATAAATATTCTTCAATTCTTCGTGTCAAATATATTTCAGATTCAGACACCCAAACCGGTACTTGTGCATTATCCCATCAACCATTTCAGCCTAATGTCGACCATTTTCGGCAAACTCAAAAATATCGCCCAACACGATATAGAAGTATAATTTATAATAAATATAATAATTAATAAAAGATAATAGTATAATAACTAATCTAAAAAACACTTATAAAAACGTAAATAAAAACGAAAAAAATGCATAATTATATAAAAAATAAATATAAATGAAACAATTAATTGATACAATTGACATAGCTTTATAAACACGGCGTTGCACAGATGTACCCTTAATAACGGTGATTTGTTTTATATGTAAATTTTTATTTTATGAAAATTGATCCCCTCTCCACTGGTCAGCACACCATCAGGATATTAAATCTAATCCCATTCTGATATCAGCGTCAATTTTCAAAAAAAAGAAATAAGTGGATGCCTGATTGTATAATTTATTTTTAAAAAATTTTCGTGGAAAAACTAGCGCCAAAGGATTTGACGAGCGTTGGAAGGTCGACGGTATAATACACAAGTAAATCCAATTCTTAAAAAAATCATATAAATAGGAACACATATGTCAGCATATTTCTTCACATATTTTCCTGCAAACATCGCACTCAGTTCGAATCAGCGTTAATCGTGAGAAAAATTCCGAATATTGACTTAGAGCCATGAGTCACCATTAAACTCAATCGAATTGAGTCCCGCGACCAACACAGTGCGAAATTCCATTATGCGTCGCCAATCCATTCGAAAGTTCTCACACCTCCGCATGGGCTAAATGAGGAGCCGGGACAAGCATGCACGACGGGGGTTGATTCACGTCCGCACCATGTTACTTTTCATGGTGCAAAATCAATTTGGTTACGGGATTGGAAAAATATAGTTCCGGACGGGACAGTTTTATGATAAACGTTTTTACCGACATCCTAAAACGTAATTAAAAGAATAAAATTTCGCTGAGTTTTTAATTTGAAATTCTGTAATTGAATTCTGCTCCCATGTCGTAAAAGTTATGCTCCCATGTTATTATCATGTAATTCACATAGCCATATTTTTATACTAAAGACACATAATTATTATTTTTCTATTTTATAACAACTTTCAGTGGGAGATTAAATAAGGATATGAATAGCCAGATCCAAATATTCCAGTAAGTTCACCCAAACAAATAAAAACTATATCTTTTTGAAAAGTTGTCAAGTTTAAAATATCAGTTGGAAATTTTAAATACTATTTATTAGTATTGAATAAGTAAACAAAAATCAGTTTCAATTTAAAAACCAAGCAATTCATTTGGTTAGATTTATGTTACTGTACTGTCTTGTGTTGGAAGAACTGCTCTCTTTTTAGGACGAGAATTTTTTTATTTTACAAGAAAACACAAAACGTACAAATCAAACATCGAATTCTTCTAGAACAAACGATGTTCCCCAGTCTCTATCTCTAAAGCCCTGGTTTGTAAGCCACGAGATGTTTTACAGGAGTTAAATCACTTCAGTTCTAGTTCTATAGTGAGTCACTTCATTACAGTTACAAAATTTATAATTTAATAACTGACAATAAGAGAATAAATTATTGAGTAGAAATTTTTTAAATATCTGAATTGAACTTAAATCATCTGAAGCAAAATAAAAACATCAATTAATAAAATGCAAGTTATTTTCCAAAGATACAAAGTCAAAAATATCAATATAAAATGTATAAGCTATTAGTATAATCGAATTATAATTATAAATAGTTTATACTGGTTATACTTTTAATTAGGATTTTTTTTAAAAATTTGTACTGTGTATAGAATTCTTTAACTTTTTAAGCCTGTACCAAAAGGATTAAAAGCTAAATACTTCTTGGAATTTATCAACAGATCACAGATATTAAACAAGTAGGTTTGATTAGGTAGGTTCAGGTACGCTAAATTTTGATGCACTGAATTTGTTCTGGCATATCACACTTGTCTATATCATTTGTAGATTTAGCTATTAAATTGGGTGATGGTCGAACGATTATAAATAACTTCCAATTTTTACCTTATAAACGTAGTGTGGAAGACTAAAAACACAAAAATTGTGTAATAAAGGAAGTAACCATTTTAAGCTTTAAGGCATGGTTACATATTATTTTATTTTGCCTCAGTCTTTTATGCGATTGAGTTTTTACCCCCCCCCCCCCTTTTCCCTTCCAGGTGGTTATTTTCTTTTGAAAAAATATACATATGGTTGTCCTTGCAAATATTCTTCAAAGCCTCCTAGAAAAAACTTTTTGAACTCAGCCGATTGTTATCTAATGCCTTCTTTATAACAGGCTTATCGAAAAAGAGGGAAAAATCTTTAGACGTTATTTAAGTTTATTATTATTTTTTTTTAAAGAATCCTTTAAATCCTGTTATCGTGAAAGGAATGGAAAATCTCAAAAAAAGTTTTCAATATTTAGGGTTAGTAAAATTAAACTCTTGAAAGAAAAAATAATTTATTTTGACGCGGAGTAAAGTTAACGTAACTTTTTGGAATTTTAAAATTTTAAGTCCACCAATTATCCCGACCGATTATCCCCTTTAAATATCAGACATGAAAATGCTTTTTACAAAGTAACGATTTATAAAAGTTCTAGATTTTCAGTATTTCTATTTTAAAAACTTAAATTTAGTTGTCTCAGTCAATTATAAGATTTGGCAGTAAGGTGCGGTTTTAACTTTCATCCGTCTTATCTGTTTTTCATTCTTTTGAATCAATTACTTTTAATAAAGATTATGCGCAGAACCCTTTTTTTATTTACTTTAAATTTCAAAATTCTAAAAAATGTCAAAAGAATTATTATTTCTTTGGAGTTTATAATGTATTTATTAAAAGGGAAATAATGCAATGGATAGAAATAGCAAACTGTAGGAATTATAAAATAATTTTTATATGTAGTAAAGTATTTTGATATGTTAAATCTTAAATAACTAACATTGTATAAAATATTATAATACTAGCTTTATAAGCCCGGCGTTGCACGGGTGTACCTTTAATAACGGTGATTGTTTCTTTTTATGTAAACTTTTATTTTATACCAATTTATCCCCTCTCCACTGGTCAGCATTCTATCAGTATATTATAATTTCCTACCATTCTAATATCTTCATTATTATTTTTAAAAAGAAGTCTGATTGTATCCAGGCCCTTCTATGAATTGATTTAGAGAAATTTCCCATTGGCCCTGTTAAAATTGTCAGAATATCTATGATATAATGCCAAGTTTCTATTTGCCCTCCTACACCCGAAAATGCCCAAAATGTGGTAAACATTCCACTCCATAGTCGACCTCTCGACAAAGCTGGGGAGCCCGGTCGGTAAAGGCGTTCGCCTTCCATGTGATAAGTCCCAGATTCGGTCCGGGCATCGTCAAATTAACTGCCGACCCATAAACGGCCCATGCAGTCAAAAATGTCCCGTGTCCCGAATAATACCCCGTGTGGTGGGAGAGCGCTTTAAATATTTTTTTAAAGTCCCGACGCTGCGTACGATGTCGCCCTTAAAAGTTGCATTGAGTGCCTACTCAGGTGTCGGATCATCACTTGACCTTGGTTCTAAATTAAGACGCCCGTGGCCAGGCGTGGCAGCGCCTTTGTGTATAGCTCTAGTGCGATGATAATTCAAACTAACCCTAACGCATACAACTGGATGGGAATAGCTACCCTACGTAAAATGTTCAACTTCGCCAAAAGTCGCCAATGCCAAAATTCAATCGGCCATTATATCATAGCTGTACCAAATTGCCAGTTTCATAAACATAAAGTACATACGCAATACGTAGAGAGAATCGACATTTCTTAGAAGTAATCATCAGATATAGAATAGTTATCGCCTCTACTGTCTTGATACCTTGTAGTAAATACCTTCATTTCTTACCATTTGTAAACATCATTTAAAATAAATTCGGAAACAAAAAAAAATCAAAAAATTTAAATTCAATAAATAAAATAATGATATTCAAATAACAATCCTACAAATTAAACTCACGTTCTCTTACGTGTTTACACTTAATTTTCGTTCACGCTGAACGCGCTGAAATTTCTTTTAAATTGAAATAAAAAGTATAAATTATAATCTTATAATGCTATTCCTATGGAGAAATCGGCTCCCGTTTTGCACTCCATTCGGATTCGAATTTCGAAAAATCGCTTCTTAAATGACGTCTACGATATAAAAAGAATATTTTCCTAAAATTTGGTAGCTGTACCTCCAGGAGTTTTGGCTGGGCGTTGATACGCGAGTCAGTGAATGAGTCAGTCAGGACTTTGCCTTTTATATAATATAGATTATTTGAATTGAAGTCACGAACCTATCACTTTTTTTCTCCAATGGGGCTGCAATTGGCGGTCAAGCCTTTGCAGACTCGGCATATTCCCCAGAACTGAGAACCATTTTTTTGTGGCACCATCTAGGCGACTCTCCCTACCAATTTTGACGCGCAGATTGCGATGAATCTGAGCTCTCCGTGGATGTTAAATTATGCCGAGATATAATTTTGCCGAGAGAACCCAAGCCAAATGGGCCCCTCCAGGGATCTTTTACATGCCACATAGTCATATGACATGCGTGCCCAAGATTTTCCCATTCAGAAAATACGACGACTCAGTCGGGGCTGGAACTCGCGATCTTGGGCTTACGAGGCGGACAATGAACCTATCATCTAAACACCGTAAAAAAATCACCATTTAAAAAGAAACAATTGAATCTATATATTTTTTCATAGAAGTCAAAATGTAAAGTCGTGTGAGAAATTTTACTTCTAAAGCTTAACTTGTTGGTATCCAAATAATAAAGAACAGTAAATATATTTTTGACGAGTAAAAAAAAAGTTAAGATTAATTTCGTCAAAATCTAGAGTACTAGTATCATTTTGATTGCTTTTGGTGGGATTACTTGGTTTTTGGCAATATAAAAATAGATGATGCAATAATGTTAATAAATTACGAATACGCTGTGGTAAATACCGTCAGTGAAGCATAAGCAATCACATTGCTCATTGAAAGCACATTTTTATTCATAGTATAGATAACAATATTAAATTTTTACGAGTAAAAGTGATGCATTAAAATATTAAATTTTTCCAAGAGTTTTTTTGGGGAGTAAAAAAAGTTAGGGTCAATTTCGCCGAAATTTAGAATATTAGTATAATTTTAATTGCTTTTGTTGGGATTACTTGGCTTTTGACAGTATCAAAATAGATGATGCAATAATCTTAATAAATTACGAATACGCTGTGGTAAATACCGTCAATGAAGTGTAAGCATTGCTCATTGAAAGCACATTTTTATTCATAGTACAGATAACAATATTAAATTTTTATGAGTAAAAGTGATGCATTAAAATATTAAATTATTTGCAAATATTTGTAACAGTTTTTTTGGCGAGTAAAAAAGTTAGGGTCAGTTTCGCCGAAATTTAGAATATTAGTATCATTTTAATTGCTTTTGGTGGGATTACTAAGTTTTTGCTAGTATCAAAATAAATGATTCAATAATAATATTAAATAATTATTTGTATTCTGTGGTAAATGCCGTCAATGTAAAACAAGCAATAACATTGCTTTTTGAAAACAAATCGTAGTGCAATTTAACAATAGTAAATTTAAAAAAATAGTTTTAAATTCTGAGGAATTCGAAAAGATGCATCCATAAATAATTTCGCAAAAAAGTTTTTTTTAACAACTATTTTTTTTATGTTTTAGCTTGTCGGTGTAGTTTAACATTGCTTGTATTCACTAAAGAAGAAAAAGTTTGATTAATGTCCTTCGGCTAATGAAAGTAATTCTCACGAAGAGACTAGAAAAAAAAGAAGACACAACTCGCTTCTGAAAGAATCGTCGTCCAAATAACTGCAATAAGGGGAAGCGTCCCAAGCATCCATTTATCACTAACTTGGCGATATCGTCGCTACTTGGCCACAATTCAAGAATATTTGAAGAGCTTAGTGGAAGAACGTGCTAAGTGTCAAAAAGGTGAAAACGGGAACATGAGGTTTAAAGTTATTAGTTTGCACTCAGATCTATTAAAAACGGTACTTGCAAATCATAAAAAATATACTAAACTTAAAGTTTATTAAAAATTGAAAACTTGTTATCGTTAAAGAAGTTAGTAATAAGTTCATTGACACAAAAATCTATTTTTTTCAAAAATGTCACTTAGCACGTTCTTCATTTAGGAGTTGGTTTTTTAGTCTAGTTGAATAAAAGAATTGTGAGATTTTTTTTTGTCTGACATTAAAGTTTCCATTCCTAAATTAGAATAAGAATGGAAAAATATAAAACAGAAACATTTGATTTTTGTATGCTGATGTGTTTTATTATTTTCATAGAATTTGCAAAAAAATCAATGACAACTTTTGAACAACATGTTTTTTTATGTTTAAATTTTCATTCATCAGCTTTTGCAAAAGCAAATTTCGAATCGCAGTTCTTACGATATACAAAACGTATATATGTTTATTCCACTACAATGAGAGTCACAATTTTAAAAACTTAGAAGAAGAATGTAATTTTTAGTCAGGCTCATTTAAAAAAAATTCTACGCATGAAAAATACTTTTTTAGTGAGATAATATATCGTTAAAAAGATTCAATATACAGTCCCTGGACAAATTATTAGACGCACTGCAAGATTTCATATATCAATCAATGATGAACAAAATACCTTTAGAAGGACATTTGGTGCCTAAACTTATAAGCTATTGAATACAAAAAATACTATCTGCTATACTTAATACATATCGACATCTTTTTTAATGATATGGCATTCTTTGGTATGCTTTCATTATTTACTAAAAAAAATACAGTGCGTCTAATAATTTGTCAAGGGACTGTAAATATTTATAACAAATTATTCGGTGTTAAGTAGTTGAACTTCTCCAGATAGCAATTTATTTCTCATTAAACATAATATACATGACATAATATAACTTTAATCTAACGTTAACGATATTATTTATACTATACTGAATTACTTGAGTTATTTTACAAACGGCATTAGCAATTTTAATACAACTCTAAGAAAAGTTTATAAAACGAAGCAAAATTATTTCCAATTTAAATAAATTTTGCACGTCAAACATTAAGTTTAATAATTAAGCTGGATTGTAATGTTTTGAATATTATCATTATTCCGTATTTTTTTAAAAACTAGCAAATAAATACCCATTCTTCGCACGGACTAAAAAAAAGCTATAATCGATCCAAGTATGTGTACCATTTAATCCAATATAAGATAATAAGCTTATGTTATTTTCCCCGCTTGTTATAAAGTATAAAAAAAATCTTGTTACTTATATTACCTTAAAAATCTAAAATAAAAAATACGCTATAAAATGCACCCATAAACGTCATCGTAATTTCCCTCATATCGTATTTCCCTCATATATTTCCCCCATAACATATAAAACCTTTTAGCTCTTTTTTGGTAAGAATTTAGCGAGAAAAGAGCTACAAACGCACTTATTATACAGCTCTAGCACGGTGACCTTCGAACAACCAACCAGCTTATAAATTAAAAAAAAAAACCATTTTGCTCATTTGGCGCGTTCAGGTAAGAATTTGTCGAGTTCGGCAACTTATTTGGCGAAAATATGAAAACATAAATCAGTAATATGCAGCTCTAGAGTGCGATGGAACAACCGTCATATTTATAATTCACGGAAATGGCTTAAATATTCATGTATGCAACCAACAGTACCATCAATGAAGAAATCCATCACCTAAACCCACAATAAAATCCTAGAATGGGGACTGGACGGAATTACGTCACTTGAAACATGTCAATTATTTTTCAAATAATGAATTTAGTTTCTGAAGGTAATGGCAACAGAATAAAATAAACATTTTCAATTTTAAATATTTTCGTTAAAAGTTTTATTTAATTGTTTCAGCAGATGGCATCAGGAAAGTAAACAAGTAGGTTTGTTACAGAATATGTCACTTAAACCGCTTCCACACAACATTTGTGCTCAACAGGAAACAAACTGTTTATACAACTCAGAAAGAAATTCGCCAAACAGAGCCTTTAGCTAGTTGTAATTAAACATTTAAACGATAAAATCAATTATTTTCATTAATCTTCTTTCTCAGATTTAATAATTAGACTTTATCGTTTGCTTAATTTGTTTGAAGTTCGAACAATAATAATGTAATCTTTTTTAATAAATATCTTTTGGGTCGCCACAATTTACCATTTACATTTCTTTCGAAAATTAGGTCATTTAACGTTTGTTAAATTAATTTACAGTTCGAAAAATATATAATTAGTGCAATTGATGCTTTAAAAATAAAAACGAAACTTTGCATATTTTTTTATGCCAAGTTAGAATTCTCTATGCATCTTTCTTCATACATATATAATAAACCATCAAAAGAACTCTATTGTGATCTTACAAAAATCCAAACTGAATTATATCGCATAAATAAATATTCTTTCAAAAGTGTTTATTTTTATTTTAAATAATGTTTCTCGTACGATTAACGAAATGGCAACAGTAAAAATATTGAATAAAAATGGAATTTGCATGTTTTTCAATGTAGATTAAATTTTGAGTTATTTAAATTTTAAATAAACTTCTAATTAAAATTTTTTAATGAAATTTGGAATGTAGCCTAATCTGATTTTTTTGCTTCAAAATGACGTATCCCACTTGTCTGTGGGACTTGTGGTTCTTTCTGTGAAAGTGGGTGACGGACAGACGGACGGACGGACTGAACGATTATAATACCTTCCAATTTTTACGTTATAAACGTAGTGTGGAAGCTAAAAAATGATCGGATTTGAGCGAAAGTGGTGTATTTTTTTCAAAATTTTCGAATATTCTCTAAAAATATAACATTCTGAGACCTGAAAGTTCAAAATCTGTAACTTAAGTAAAAACTACACATTTGTGCCAAGGTTACGAGTCAAACAAATGTCTAGATTATGAGTCTATAAGAGACATACACACAAACACACACACAATACTTCATTTTTATTATTATAGATTTTAATCTAGAGAGAGAGAGGCCACAAATGGCAAAATATTTGTTTTATTTTATTCAACTCATACTCTCAAACATACTCTTCAAAAAACGACCATATTTGTTTAAAGACAAGGACATGATTTATTTTTTATAAGTTTGTTTACAAACAATTAAATGTCCAGTTATGCGCATGTTATTAAACAATGTTTTTACTGATAATATTCTGCAAATTTTATTTTTGTGCAATGAATTTTTTCCCCATTTAAATGAGAAATTAAAAATAATTTATCATCACATTCCAATTAAAATCGTTTTTTTTATGAAAATAATGTGCTTACTCACGCAAGAATGAAGATACATTTCCTTAAAATAACTGGGCATAAGAAAGAGGCATGTACTTACCTAAAAAAAAGAAAGGTATTTTATAGACAATGTTAATTTTTATGCACCAAAACAATTTTCATAACAAATTTTTTTTGTTAAAATTCCAATCTAATTAATTTTCTTAGAATATTACTCACTATGATACATTCTATTGATTCTCTAAATAGCATAAGGTTTCTGCATGATTACTTTTATTTTTTAGGGGAGAAATATTTCTATAGTTATTTGATATTATGATTGCTTGCATGTGTGTGTAAGTAGTGACAGGATATCTTATGATGATTATTTTCGTAAACATTAGGCGATATTTTTTTGGTGGAGTGTACAAAAAAATTTTGAGGGTATTTATACCATCGCTTCTTTTTGTTGTTGTTAAAAAATCTTTGTACAACTTTCATGGAGATTTTTTTAATGTACAAATGTCAGTTTATATATTTTCTTTTCTGAAACTGTTACCATTACTTAAAACATTACTTAAATTTAACTTATATGTATTAATCAATTTCTTTAAGGGGGATCGGAGCCCTCCATTGAAGCATGTTAAAATGATTTTTTTATGTACCTTTTTCTCAGAATCTATTTGATACATTTTAATGAAATTTTTACTAGTTATTAAATAGATGTTCAACTATACTTTAATAGAGGCATTCTTAAAATTTTTGTTTAGTTTTTAAATTATAAATTTTTAAGTGAAACTACATATTTTTGACCTAAAAAAACATCAATCAAAAACATCAAAAACAAAAAAAAGTAAGATAGTTATACTCAAATCCCTCCAGCAAATTTTAGAAACCAACTCCTTAAATACGTATAAACAATTTCAGGTTGATACTTATAGTAGATTCTGAGAAAAAGGTACACGCACATTGAAAAAGTAAGTTTTGAGATATACGCGTTTAAAGTAAACAATAGTGGCTTCTTACCTATGAAACATAAGGGGATTTTACCTAAACAACATTAAAAAAATATATATTAAAAATACTTCTAGTACTTGAAACTTTTAGTTTAAGATATCGTTGTAAAGCTAAGATTGAATAGTTTAAGAAACACTAAAAACATTGAAATGTCATTTTTGAAAATTTTGAGGGGTCTGGTCCCCCTTAATGAGAACAGGATTAGTGTATATTTGTAATCTTGGAAAAGTAACTTTAAAAAATAAATAAAATTGGTAGATCCATGAAATAATTTTTGAATATTATCCCTAATTTTGTGAATATGTTTACATTAACTACTAATTTGAATAATGTTTCGCTTAAGAACTGCAGGTCTTTCGATTTTAAAAAAACTATAAATTTACAACAATATTCCAATCTTTTATTTGAGTTGATTTCTTGAGGAGTTCAGTAGGTTAGACTCTGACATAGTTTTCAAATATTTTGCAGTAATTTCATGTGGATACTTTTGAATTTTTAACACTTTTGTAAAAATTCTTTTAAAATTGAAAGTTGTATCCCAGGCTCTGCAATTTCAGTCAACCCTTTTCTTTATATGGATTAATTGACATAGTGAGAAAATAAATTGAGTTATTAAACAGTAAAACAAAAATAAAAACGATATACATGTATTTTGACACAATTTTAAGATTGATACCTTTTGATTTCCAAAATTGATAAATTTTATTTAAACGCAAATTTATTTTCATAGAATTTCGTTTATATCCAAAAGAAATAACCTTCCAAACTTGGTTTATTTTGATAGATGCGGAACATAAATTAAACAGCTAGGTGGATAAACTAAATACATTCTTTTAACTATTTAGAAACGATTTTCGGGTGGATACATTTCAATTAAAATATTTCTATAAAGAGGAAAATACACACAAAACATTTCAGCTTCCTTATTATCACAAATTATATCTCCAACACATTTACAGATTCTAAGTACTCCTACCGTGTCTAACGAACTCTTTTCTCGAAGTCCTTCTCCGTTTGAATCGATTTATCGAGTTTAAAAGAACAAAAAACGATCCTGACCGTAACTGATTAACATACAATACCGCGGAAGGCATTTTAGAAGGATAAAGGTTTATTTTATAGTTTTTCCATCTTACAATTTCGATGACCAAAAAAAATTCTCAGTGGAGTACAAAGCGAGTAAAACTAATGATGCTATGAAAAACGGTAAAAAGGATTAGATGTTTTAATAGTCTAACTTTTTTTAAGTATAATATTTCAGGTTCTTCAGTTATTTCTTTTGGGTTATTGTGGGAATGAATACTCCAGTGAGGGGTGAATTTACGATAGTAAGTTCATATCGTATCGACGGTAAGAACTTAAGGGCTATTACTATTGTTAGTAATCGTTAATGTGTTCGATATCTTAGTATTGAAGCGAATTGATGTGTTGACTTTGTGACTTTTGTATCTATGTCAAAACGTGTACAAAGATTCACAATTCGATAGATATTAAAAAAAACTCAATCTACATTATAATGCTATTATTTTAGCTCGATGCACTGTTCAGGAGAAGCTAATTTGATCCTTTTAATCTTAATGAATTTTTTGTTTGTTTTATTTCCATCAGCACATTTTTTTTAGATAACGTCGTTCGGGTAGAATACATCTCCACTGCCTTTGACTGCCGGTCAGCAACTCAATGCTAACAACGAAGCCAAACAAGGTTTTCTCCCTTCGCTTTACGCTTTAAACATCCCTATTCAACCCTTTGGGCACTTACTTTTTTTTTTTAAAGTCCGATGGATTGGTAACTGGCAGTCCCATCAACGAAGCCATAGATAGGACTTGCCCCACGCGCTTTCGTTACTTATTTTAGCATACAATTTAAATGAGAAGTGCGAGCAGATCGGGTTGTGCTTATTGATGCAAAAAGTGAACAACTGGGTTAATTAATGCTAAGTTCGGAACACCATTCCATTTAGTAATCTACCTATGTTTAATTTTGTAATATATAAGAACAAATAAAGATTCGAAATCCAACTCTTGACTAGATGCCCAATTAAGGTTTAGACACAAAGAAAATTATTTAGTTAATTTACAAAAATTAACGAGAGGAAAACGAGATAAAAGTATATGACTTTGGTGGGCTGAAGCGTCTTTTTCATATAAGCCGTTACGAACTTAGTAAGTTAAAAGCCATCGGCTAACTGAGACTAACTTTTACACGTGTTTATACATATGTGCAATAATAAATTATAAAAGAGTCTTTGCAATAGAGTGGAAGATTATAGAATACTTCTTTTTCATGGTTATGTACGCACAAAAGATGCTTTTGCATGGTCCAACAAAGTGACTAATCTGGATTTAGCATGGATTCTTCCGGTATGCATTTAAAATCCTCCAACACCAGCCATAACGTCTATTACGGAATTGCACGGTGACACCATGTCGGTGAAAGTGACATACTTCTATCCGTAACTCCCCTATATCTTTTTTATTTTTACTGTGGGGAATATTTTTTGTTGCTATTTTCATCCTCGTTATCATTTACCACTATGACCCTCCAGGACCTTCCCCCTATTTTGTTTTAAGTTTTGATTTTATTTTATTCTTGCGTGTTTTCGCTTCTCATTCCGCAACTTTTCCAGAAGTTTCAAATTTCGGGGGTTACTTTTTTCTGTTGCCGTCTGTCATTGGGCCCCAGGTTCTACCCTATCTGTAATATGGGCTCTCTATTAAAAACAGATGCTCTTAGTTTTGTGTTATTTTTTTTATATAAATGTTCGTGTTTTGGCATGGTTATCAGAAAAACAAGATTCACGCACATGATTTTTTTATGTGTTTATGAGCACTAAAATTTTAAAACTTGATGCATATCAGGCTATTTTCATTTAAGCAAACTAAAATATACCTAGGCCCATACAACTAAAATAAA
The DNA here is from genome assembly GCA_019343175.1 of Oedothorax gibbosus. Taxonomy (NCBI): domain Eukaryota; kingdom Metazoa; phylum Arthropoda; class Arachnida; order Araneae; family Linyphiidae; genus Oedothorax; species Oedothorax gibbosus. The sequence goes on from CM033272.1 coordinate 17,190,097, forward strand.
AGTCTATGCATGAATCATGTGTTCCAAGTTCTTCAGAAATCCAAGGTTAAGTATTCTACAGTTTTTAAAATCAATTAAAAAAGTTTATTCAAAAAATTATTTACGTGTGTACTCTGAAACATTAAAATTAAGTTTTTGTAATTATTTTTTTCCTGAGGAAAGTTTTAGGGAATACAATACGTTATTGTAAATAAAACTGGTTATTTGCAGTAACATATGGGAAATATTTGTAATAACATATGGTATTAAAAAAATCAGCTGCATTATATAGAGAAACATAAGAATTATTTTTTCATTTTTTTGCAAAATTTTTAAGAAAATCCGATATGTTATCATAAAATAAAACTGGTGAAAAATGGAAAATATATTTCTGTCTTTCCCATACATACTTGCGGGATTTGGGACCCTTTTGCTAAGTGCTAATACGGAAAATGTGTGTGTCGGTTGTTAGCGGGAAGCATACACACATTTTTTTTTCGCGTACCAGCTGCTTCGACATATCTCCGGCGCTGATCGGTGCGAGCAACGCGTGCTTACGAGCGTGCAAAATCTGATCTGTATGCCGTGTTGGAAAAACGTCACCTCCAGTATTCTAGCCTGTTCTTAAAGTACAAATGATTATAATGGTTTGACGTAGCTGTTACTGGTAGACTAAATTTGAATTTTTGAAAATGATATTTGTTATGGAGTTCTGTGAATGTATTTTTTTCTTCTCTTTTTTTGAGTATAACTTTTTCAAAATTTGTTTTATGTTATTGGTTTTATGGGAGTGTCTTTATAAACTGACTTTTTGTCCTTTCGTCGTGTGCATCTGTTATGACTAAAAAAAACCCATACAGCTCCAGTTATATCCAGGCGATATAGTTTTTATTTAAAGAAATTGTCAGAATTTTCGAAATGTATATTTAGGACTGCATGCAAGATTCAAATTTGTAAAACTGCATGCTATCATTTTTAAATCAATAGTTTACATTTTGTCGAATTGCCTTGCCTTCGCTATCTTTTTAAAAGCAAATTTAGCAACAAAACATGAATTATTTCAATCGTGCCAAACTGAATTTTATTTGACACTCTGTATTTGTTAAAGTTGTATTTATTTTGTTTGGTCCTGCGTGGCAACAGTTTGTAGAAAAGATGGTTTTGTAGAAAAAGGATGGCGTTTGAATAAAGTTTTTCGGTTTTCCATTTTATGTGTAGATGTGACTTAATACTCAAGGACTCTGCAAGTTATGATAAACTGAAAAGTTTATAGTAATAATAGTTTTACAAATTCACAATCAAATATATATTCATGAAAACTACATTTAACTTTATGCTCTTCTTACAAAAAATCTATATTCCTTTTATGCTGTATAAAAAATAGTTTTTCACCTTCATTGTAATTAATCATGTAATTTACTGAAAATGAATTACAATTTTAACAAGGTAAAGCTCAAAGTCTGGAGATTGAATCACCGCCTGTTTCGTCACTTGTTAATCTATGGAAATCGTAGAAGGCATAGTAGATTTTATGATAAAAATTTTATTTGTTGGTATTTTTTTTAAGAATATAAAAGATGATACTTTGAGATATATTTAAGTTTTGAATTCGCAATGAAAACAATAACATTCCCATCAATACTGAGCAATATTATTTTTTTTTAAAAAACCAAATGCAAAGCTTTAAAATGCAATTCTTTTTATAAACATGCTATATTAAAATTTATATACAAGTATATAAAATTATGACATGATAAATTGTTTTAAATAATCGGCAAGTAAGACACAAATAATAAAAAAAAACCATCTACGTATCTTTTTTATAATACACAATCCTCAAATATTGCAACAGAATTTAAAATAATGTGCTGTTAACTTTGTAACTTCCATTTGTTAAAGTAAACAATTGTACGTGGTGCTATAACTTCAAAATTTAAGTAGTAAATTCTTTTTTATGTAAAATTAATTTCATTTTGAAATTGAATTTATTAAATTACTAAATCTTAATAAATTACTTTAAACCGTTCCATAGGGGAGAATGGGGGCTAATGGGACACATTTTTATTAACCTCTGTATTTCAGCAAAAATACAAGAATTTTAATTTCTTTTTTTACAAGCTGATAAACTGAACATTCGTTTACTTAAAAAGTCATTCGAAAGATGTCAAAACATTACCATATTTTAGTTGCTGGGCATTTTAAACAAACATGTAAATGTCCCATTTGCCCCCATATGTGGGGTCTAATGGGACAGGGTGCAGGGCTAATGGAACATGGTAAATTTGCCTTAATTAAAATTTCAAAAAATGGGAACGTAATCAGAAAATGACACAAAAATAAAATTTTAAACCAAACACCATTTACATAATGTATGCATGATAAAATTTTACTTTTTACAACAATTATTTCCAATTGAAAGGTGAAATATCAAAGTAAAAACTCAAAATCATAGATGCTCCTATAATTTTTGTTGAATAACTGGAAAGGAGAGTTTTGTAACTAAATCTTCTAAAATTTATCCCAAACTTGTCCTATATTTCAGGGTACGTGAATTTAAAAAGACCATCTTTATCTTCAAATAGCTTACCCGTAGTTCATCGCTTTCTATTTCAGAAATCAACATAACGTAATAAAGAATAGTTTGCTTTCTAGCAAATTTTACCAACAACAAATCATTTATCTTCGCCAACCTATGTTCAGATGTAATTAATGAATTTGCAGGTGGAAAAATATGTCTTCAATAAAGCTACTTGAACTCTTTCACTTATTATACAACGAAAAATTTCAAAAGTTTAAAATTAAAGTTTAAAAAAGTTTTTTTTTGCAACTTGATTGAATAAGATATTAGAGATTTTTTATATAGATTCTTCAAGAGAAGCATACAAAGTTACAAAGCTATGTTTATTCGTGTCCCATTTGACCTCACAGTGTTATTATTTATAAATGATCCAACACAGAACCACGTGTATTTCACCACAGAATTTGACATACAATATCTTTATGATATGTATTCCATCTAAAACTATCGTTTAATTCATAAAAAGTTTTTATTTAATACTTTAAAAGTGTAAAAAAGATATACTTTTAACTTACTTTGGTTTTTCCAAAACAACAATTCTTCTCTCCACTTCAACACATGCTTTTAATGGCTGATCTTTGGTTGTTAGAAAATGAAGACTAACTGTTACAATGTTTTAGGGTAGAAATATTTGTAAAAAAGTATATTTTTCTCCGCTTTTTACCCCTTGTCCCATTAGCCCTGCGTCCTATTAGCCCCCACTCTCCCCTACAATTCGAAATCGCCATGCATAATATTATATATATAGAGAGAGAAGATTTAAAAATACGTCAATGGGTGATTTGTCTTCCATTTTACATGAAGAAAAAGTGGATCAAAGAGACCCCTTTGATTAGTGTGAGAATTCTTCAGGGAGGGGGGGGGGGGTTCACATCATTTGGGGTCGCAACTGATCCTTGAAATTTTCCAAGCTAGTGACACCGCATTTTTAGAACTTGATTACACGACGTACAAAGAGGAGATATTTGTAGAGGATATATATTTGTAGCTTCTCACAAAATGGGTACAATAGGGTATTATAGGTACCCCTATTGTACGATATATATAGGTTGCAGAAATAGTAACTATAGCGTCATGCGTTAATAATTTATCTGAATTTAGTTTTTAGTAATTTATATAATATTTGAAATTATGTGTTTATAGGAAAGGAATTTGATTAATGTCCATGTAGTTTTTTTTTGGTGTTATAGGGATATTTTGATTCTTTATTTAAAGCAATATAAGAATACGAAAAATATTATTTAATAAATTACAATCTATATAGTTTAATATTTAAAACTAATTAAGAAAACCTTAATGAACAAATTAAATTTAATCAGCGAGTACATGTAAGTAGTTTTAGGCAATAGGCAAGCGCGTTCTGCAATTTGAGTTTAAAATAATTAAAAGTCACTCATTTTTCTCGTATAAATATGTTCGTGGAATTGACGAAAATCATAGGCAAAGTCCCAGTCAAAGATCATGTCTACATTTACCACAAACAAGCTTTAAAAATCAAAAGACCTAACTTAATACCTTTCATCTCCATAAGCATTTGAATACCCTAAAAATACAATAAATTCAGATCAATCAAAATGAAACAGGGGTAGACATAGGAGGAAACATTTTTTAGAGGGTATCTTTTCCACAAAACCCACAGCTTAATTAGCTCGGGAAAAAAAGTACAGCTGTTTTCTGGAGACTTCGAACTCCAAAAAATGTGTGTGCTAAGGGGAGATGCGAGGCCCCATGTAAACGAATCTGAGAGACATTCCATCATTTGGGAAAGCGACTGTCACATGTAACATGTTCCTTAGCTTTGGTTACGCCTTCAAATGCTGTTTTTACTGTGCAAAAAAGAAAGTCAGAAGATCCAAGTGTTTGTTCAACAATGAGCCAAGTCGACTTTTTGTTGAATTTCTATTTATGAAGATGAGAAACTCAGTCGACAAGGTGTTTGCCTTGCATACGAAAGGTCCCAGGTTCGGGTTTAGGCATTGCCAAAACAATTGCCGATCTATAAACGGTATGTGCAGCCAAAAATTCCGACAAATAATAACACGTGTAGATTGAGAGTACGTTAAATAGGCTCTAAAATCCCGACGCTGCGTACGATGACGCCCCCTCAGGTGTCGTCCTCGTCACTTGGCCAGGGTTATGAAAATTACGAGACTAAATGAATTAATTCAAAACCAATTAAAAGCAAAAACCCTTAAAATCTGGTAGAAGCGCCGGACTTAGTAATGGAAACAATAAACGGGAGAAGCTAAATACTCGCCAAAGCCCCGGCGCCGCCGCCTCATGTGTCGACTCGTCACTTGGCTGTGGTTCTAAATTATGACGCCTGGCGCCAATATTATTTTTTCCCAATTAATTTATTTACTATGCTGTTTAAAGCTAAAATAAAAATTTAGAAAATAAAGGGAAAAGAATTATTCAAGAATATTATAGCCAGCTAAAATAATCACAAAAGATTATTAGTTTGGAAAATTTTACCATGGTGATTGATTATATATAATCTGAAAATACTCACATTATAGTGACAATACTGAGTTTATTTTCACTATAATAAGTGGCAAGGTACGTAACCAATGGCGAGTTCCTAACCTATGACACACCCACATGCTGAACTTGATCCAATTCATAAAAATTTATCATACAACGGTGATACGTCTTGAAGACATCAGCAACAGACTACAACTAAAAGTTTCGTTGAATAGTAGAGTAGACATAAAAAAATAACCGGAAAACAAGCAGCCATCCATCCCACCAAAAAAAAAAAAGCACGGGGACACCACAATGGGCGAGTCCTTAAAAGCCCCAACACAATTTTTTCGGAAAATATTCACGGGTCCCATTTCACATTCCCAGTTATTTTTTTTGGGTCCCTCTTTTATTCCCATTGAAGATGCGAGGTTCATTTTGTCACGCCCCAGTAGCTGACTTGCAAAGATATCGCATCTGGAGGACTTCGGATCCCACCTATACCTTAGAGGACCCCCCTCCCCCCTATTTTACCCTATTCAGTGGCGAACCCCCTACCATTCAGTGGCGTTACGCTTTCGTGAGCATCAGCCCTTGGACCAAAGCATCGAGACGTATATTATTCAACAGTGGTAAAAATAATTGGCAAAGATTCGGTGTAACCATACGGAACACACGGATGAGTCTGCAGTAAAAGCTCGGTGGTTCAAAAGAAACCAGATTTTTTTATATTGTTGGTTTTTAATATGCGACGCAAACAAGGGGGTATTATTGTTATCAATCGTAACTTGTTTGTGCGGCATGGAGTTGTGTCAGTTGAAATGATGACCGATTCGGTTTTGAATTTGACATTTCGTGTATTTTGAATTGTAGATATCATGTTCGTACACTGTGAAAAAAAATCTGTAACCATAACAAAAATATTTTTTGTAAAAAACTTTTCCTAGAAAATTTCTAGTAAATAACTACTAAAAATAGTACTGTAAAAACACTTAATATATTTGTGTTAACATTACATATATATATCTTGTATATTTACAAGACTTTTTATGTATGCTATACATGTAATGTTTTTGTAATTTTACAGGACTTTTTTATGTATATTATTATTATTACTTATTTTCTAGCAAAACAGAACAATTTTCATTATATGTTATGACTTTCTTGATGGGGGGCAAGTTCGCCGAGTACTGCGACCTCAGGTCTATTGTACTCAACCCCAGAAATGACACAGGCTCAAGAGACACACAAAGAAAGAGACGACACAAACACATAGACAAATAAAAACATTTATTGACAAACACAAACATCCATGCCTTACCGGGATTTGAACCCGAACCCAGAAGCTCCAAAGGCTAGCTCCCTAACCGTTGCGCCACCGGTCGGCTTCATTACATGTTAACGAAATGTTCATGAACATAAAACATTAAACAATCGGAACAATGCCGAATACAAAAATAAGAATTATTAATAGTATAATAGAAAGAAATAAAAGTTACTCACCTATATTTTATACCTGTATCAAATTTAAAACGTTATATCATTTTTAAATGGCGATGAATTGATCCAGATCACAAACGAAACTTTAGAAGCTATGCGCGCGCAACTTCAAATCGAAGATGATTGGTTGAAAAAAATTGCGAATACTAGAACATTTCCTGTAACTGTAGAAATGAGGATTTCTGTTCAGAATTACAAAAACTTTTTTTGTAAAATTGGTTATTTCTGTAACATTACAAAAACATTTTTTGTATGTTTACAGTATTTTTTTCTCAGTGTATGCGTGACATTTAATTTGGAATTTACCATAAGTTGTTTTGATAGAGAATTCACCGAAAAATTGTTTCATAAAAAAATATGAAATGTAAAATTACACACTTGGCTTTTACTCTTATTTTGTTAGAAATATTGGATATTTACAATCTAGCCAATTGAAAACGATGTTTGGCGAAAAATCGATTGGTGACAAAACACAGTATACGCAGTTAAAAGGCAACAGTTTATGCAGTTAAAGGTTACTATTAAAGGCGGGGGTTGTAAATTTTTGCGACTTTATAGCTTGAGCCACCAAATTGAAAGAGTATTATACTTATTTAATATTACTAATAACACATGTAACGACGTTTAAAGAAGTATTTTTTTCACATTACTATGATAAATATAGATAAAATAAAGTAGTACATTTCCATGAGATTTGTCATAATAAAAACTATAGTATTAGTGCCTTGTTGATTTGACGTAGAAGTAAATTATCCCTTTGGTACTACATTAATTATTATGGTAACAATGATATAACTGGGGGTACCAATGATACTCATAATAACTGATAACTATTTATAACTATTGAATAACTAATAAAAATTCTGTAAAGCATTAAAATTTTAAAAATAAATAACTATTTTAAGTATAATGGTGGTAATTAAAAATAGCTTAAAATAAAGAGTGATGAAAAACGAACCATAGATTATTAAACGAAGACATAAACTGGATATAAAGTTACTTTTACACGAATGATAATACGTACATAATCGCCAAAAATAATCTTATAATCGTCTTTTATTGAGTTATCGAACCTAATAAAAATTCCCTCCGACAAAATAAAATGAATGAAATCAGATTCTTCCCTTTGTTCGAAATAAATCGTACAAGCGATTGTCAAAGACCATTCTTTTTCGAGATATTCATCTGTGCAGGGGCGCCAACGATGTAGAGTAAGGGAGAAACGAGAGATCCGGAAAACTGAAAAACTCAGAAAAACAGGAACAAACTCCTCTATTATATTAGTGGAGCGAAAACACATTGTTATTGTATCGTAACATTTTCGTTTGCAAAATTAAATTTGGAAAGAGGTTTTTTTTAAACTAATATAAAGTTTCTTTCTTATTCTAATTATCGCTATTAAAGTTATGCATACACTGTGATATTTTTCTTATCTAAATACATCGTTAGTGTTTTCTTAATTTAATTTCTGAATGACGATGTTTTCAAATGGTAATTTGAATAGTAAACTTTAAGTAAAACAATTGTCTGTTTTTGGTATCCAAATTTATACAGCATAATTTATTGTTAAAACAATTACTAAAAGCTCTTACTATAAGCATCCTACGCATGTATTCTTTAAATAAACAGATTTCTCAAATTTAGAAGTATGTTTTGCAAGTAATTTAGAAACATTTGCCGAAGGTCACGTCAATTTGGTGTCATTTGAGGTTTTAAGTGGCAAAGTGCTTTTTTTGTATGCTGTAAATAAACAAGCTATAAGTTTTTTGTAATTAATAGTCCATTCTAATTTTTTATATGCAAAATATCTTATAAGTTACCTCTGAGTTTTTCGAAAGAAATAGGCTTGACCCTCTTGCTACGTCATATTTTAATACAATTAATAAATCATCTGCTTTGGTATGAGTATTCTTGGAAATCTTGAGCATTGTTGTTGTTGTCTTGTCTATGGATAGGTTGAGGTATTAGATGTGACCGTGTGTGTTCCACACAGCCTCAGCAATCGGGGGAGCCTGACCCCCACAGGGCGCGTCCCCAGGTGGCGGATAGGGGAATGCCTCCATCGGTTAATCCTTTGGGTGGTAAGAGGGAAATAAAATACCTCTCGCGGACCAACAGGTAGAAGTCCAACCTCTCCAGAGGCTCTGGCACCCCCTCCTCTATGGATCTTGAGATTCTAGTTAGCATTAGAAAAGTTACTATTAAGAAAAATTGTAAACTGAAGTTGTGAAGTGAATTCTACAAAGGTCCACTTCTGCGTATTTCTAGAGTGAGTTGAGTTGAATTAACGTTGTTCTGGAACTGCACAAGGCTACTGGTATCGTAATTTAGAACCACAGACACCCGAGTAGGCATATGCAACGCCGTTTTTAAGAGCGACATCATATCCGGCGTCGGGACTTAGGAGCATATTTAACGTGCACTCCTCCTACACGAGATATTATTCATCGGACATTTTAGCTACACAGACCGTTTACAGGCCGCCAGTTATTTTGGCAACACCCGGGCCCGAACCAGGGAACTCTCGCATGCTAGACAAGCGCTCTACCAACTGGGCTCCACAACACAATTTTCACCAACAACTACTCTCATCAAAATAACCCAAAATCTCTCATTTCATACCCCCTTCCCCATCTGGAGGAGTGGACAATGGTATAAATGCAAGCGATGCAGAAACATCCCCCAACTGACCGTAAGAGATATGATCATGCTTCGTTGGGTGATCCCTGGACACATCGCGGATGAAAAGGCACGACTTCGAGAGGAAAAGTGTGAAGGGGACTAAACGGACATTGATGGATTGCGTTTTTACTTCTGCCGATTTTTACTCCACTTTGAATATTTAAATTTATATTTTAATGCTGTGTACTATAATCCATTGGTTTTATACACGGTATAAATTTAGTATTTTTTCTGTGCTCAATTTATTAATAATATTAAAATTAGGTTATGTTTTGTATTGGTAATAAATTTTGAAGTTTTGTTACTGAAATATCATTTTTCGGCTCTGTCATATTAATTTGAATTGATTTATTATAGTGTTTTTATTTCTAAAATCCTCCCCTTTATAACTATCTACAAAGTGAAACATTTAAATTGGTTAAATTAGTTTTTGATTTCATAATTTCATTGTTTAAAACTTAAGTAAAAATATGTATTTTAGATATTATATACAATTTCCAAACAACAAAACTCAAATTGTACTATTATGCACCCCTCCCCCAACACTGAACTAAAAAAAAATTCTAAAATTTATGCCTTTTTTATATAGCGGTGGGACAAGAACGAACGTTTATTTCAATTGAATTGTAATTTTGAAACATAATTATTTGAACTTTTAGATACTGATATCCTCCTCACTCTTAAAAATACAAGTCTTACTTTTGAGATCACTTGGCTGTGGATGATGCTCATTCTCTCAGCTACAACTGACGAAAGATTTACCCGAAGCATGCATTACGTTATATTTTCGTAAAAATGGCGAAATTTTTGTGAAATTCGATAATCCATTTTTGAGGCGGCCCCCTTTTCAAAAATAAGTTAATTATAAATTCCGGAGAAACATAATTAAATCGTTGAAGTAACACGGCAAAAAGCCGATTGACCTTTTCCATTGTACCTCGACCAGGGTCATTGTTTAGTTCGGCCACCAACAGAGAAATCACGCTGCCCTTTTCCGAACTTTCAGGAATTAATTTGCATGATCTTCCCGAGAATTCGTGCGAAAATGATGGATTGGCCAATTGTTAGAATGCCTTTGCGTCTAATTTCTTCAACTTCAGGAGCGTGATATATCAGCATTCTTTCAATCCAAGTAGCATCATACGTTTGACAAAAATGTTACTTTGATTTTTCAGATTTTTTGTTAAAAACTAGTGGAGTAGTTGTTTCAACACTTTCACTTAAACGGACAAGAGTTTTTACGAAATTTCTTTAAATTTAAAATAACGCGTGATCGTGTTTTTATTTTGACTATAAAATTTTTAAAACGTAATTATTATTTTTTTGATTAATGCTGTGATTGGAAATTGTTGCAAGAAATAAATAAGTGTTTTACAATGTTTTGAGGAGTTAGATTAATTGAAGGGTGTAGTTTCAAGACCCATATTCTCCAAAGAATACCTAATATATAGGGTCCGACACGTCCATTGGCTGTTTCGTTTAATTACATTTGCCATTATTAAAAGTCACCAGGGAAAGAACCGAAGCCTATATTTTACTTATACTTTGTAGAATGAGGTTTGCAACTACACCCTTCAATTTTGATAAACACTTTTAATTTCACAAATTATATTAAATTAGTTTAAAATAGTTGATAGTTATTTAAATAATTATGTTTTATATTTATGGAACTATGTGAAACCAGTTGCAAATTCATTGAAATAGTTATCTATTCAATTGCTATGAAATATTCACGAATTGTTTGTTACCAATTTAAAAAATAAACTTTTTGCAAGTTTGTGAAAGTTACGCTCAAAAGATAGTATATAGTATTAAATAGTTAATTTCGTTCCTCTTTCATTAAATGATCGTCAAAAGTTATTAGTTTGCAGTTTAGATTTTAATTGCGTTTTTTCCTTATAACTTAAAAGAAATCCAATATTTAAATACAAATGACGTAGATAAAAAATCCCCCCAAAAAAGCGACTGGTTAATCTTACTTTCAATCGTTTTCAATTCGACTCATTTTTAAAAGCCAAAGGATTAAACTTAGATTTTTTATAGGTGCCTTCTAAAATTATCCTTTTCATCCCATCACACTCATAAACCCAAAAGTGATGACTCACCACCATCTAAAACGAATAAGGTAAATAAAAAAACCCATCAAGAGTGGTTTTTGTAGTATATGGCACTCGAAACTCCGTGGCACTTGTCCGCAAACCTGACTGCAAAGGAATAAAACTTCGAGAACAAACCAAATATTTGGCTTCCCCGTTGAAATCCAAGTGCTTGGTTGGACCCCACCCTTTACTAGAGAGCTGCTGGTTTAGGCTGACAGTATGCCTCACTCGCGATTATGGTAATTGATCCTACTCGACATTGGTGCTTCATGGAGGTTTTTCGGAAATTAGAAATTAATTGGTTTTAATTCGTTATTCAATTGCCATTGTATTATGGTTCAAAACGGGAAGTTGTAATTACGCAAGATTAGGAATTGTTTAACTTAATTTACATTGTAGTATGATACATTTCAAAATATTACATATGAAATAGTACTGTTTGATATTTACCTTATGATAGCTATATAAATAAGGTGACCAGACGTACTGCATTTCGCCGCACAGCTTAGTTTGTTATTCAACTATTTAGCTTTACAAATTACCCAAATAGATTTCTATTTAATTTTTCATAGTTTGAATGCAAACAACATAAATAAACTATAACTTATGAAATATTTATGATGATTTCATAGTTGAAAAAATAGAGTCACTGAATCAAATCTGGTCAGGTTAAGTATTAGTGTTTCTATCCTATATTCTCTGATATTGAATATCCTCCGTTTCATAAAGTTTATTTTTATTGTTAAATTAAAAAAAAAATGATTTCTGGAAGTTTTTCGAAAATTTAAAGTAAATTTGTTCAATGATTTATTATTGTAAATTTTAGTTAAACATTAAATAGTGACGTTAAATTTTAAAGATCCTAAAAGCTGTTATGCGCAAATTGTATTATTATCCTTAAAAATATGATACTGGAATTTTTTTTATTGTTATTTAAATGATATACATTAAAGTACCATAAAGAGTGTTGGTGACAAAAAAATTTCAAGAATAAATATAACTTTTTGAAACGTAAGTTTAACAATTTTAGCAGCAAACTTAAGCAGCAAACTCTTCCAAATCCAAATAGTGTTCTTGAATTTTCTTTATGATGTTTATACGAATGTTTATCTCTGTATAAAAGCCTTTCAAAACAATAAGACGAAAAGTTCTTTACTTTGAAGATGCAGCTTAAGTGAAAGTTCTTTAGATCTCAAGACTTCTTGGTGCCTTCTCACTCCAACTGTAACCAGCTTTAAAAGAAAGATCTTAGTTCCCGTTTTGACATTCGTTCTCCACTTATGTTTATTTATGTAGCGAGACTTAAAATTAATATATTAACCTAGAAAAATAAATTATTATTAATTAAAAGTAAAAATTCTAAAATTCGAAAAATAATTTTTAAGAATAAAATTTCAATCTGCAAACCTGTTTTAAATAGAAAACTATCTATTTACTGATCAAACATTTTGCAAGGTAACCATTTTTATGGGGTGTATGCGTCTGCACAGCATTTTATTCTACTCATTTTTTGTAACAATCTATTAAGATTACTAAGTGTTTATTAAGTTGTTTGGATAATACTTTAAAATGAAAAATGCATTTAAAAATCGACTAATATTTGCCTGTATAAATGTTTATTATATTAAGGTTTCTATAACAAACTGTTAACCTGTAAATAGATGTTATACAAAGTAATTTCTCAAACTCTAAAGGGATGCTTTTTCACATTCAATCAGTAATTTAATATTGGGGAGAAGATTGCATTCTGATGATTATTCGGGTTTGTAAGCATTATTTTATTAAAAACAATGATTTTTTAAGTCTTTACTTTAATATCTATTTAAAGATGTACGAATATTTGATACACATACATGATTTATATGATTCTATCCTCTGATAAGTTGACCGATTCAATTTCTACACTTTAAAATCATTTATCAAATCCAAAGCCAATTGTTAAATTGGAAATTTGAAGGACATAAATTTGTATTATTAAATAAATTTTATTACATGATATATTTTATTTTTGATTCATTTTGTTTTTGATTTATTTTATCATTAGATTAATTTTGTTGTATATATTTTAATTTTGATATAAGATAATCTTTAACTCTTAATAAATAACTAATATTTTTAGTTCCTTCTCTCCCAAACATTTTATGATAAGAATTTTAAGCAGGATATACAGTTCACTTCTTTATACATTAAATTAAATAAAAAAATATGCGTCCTACTTTCCGTGAAAAGCATTGAACCAATATACCTTTATTACATTAGCAATGAAGCGTCAACATTTCCTATATATTAACACTTCAAAATTCCCGAAACTTACTGCTCTAAATATATAATTTGTGTGATAAGTGTTTGGTAGAGGATTTGACCGAAAATTTGAAACACTTCTAAAATCCATAGTTGTATGGGTTTTTTTTATAAATTATTCTCATATATACTTTTCTTATTATTTTGCTCACTACAATCTTTTTTTTCTGTATGAAATCATTTCCTAAATATTTCTCAAGCATAAAACATTAAAGTTTATTAATTGTACTGTGTTGAATCGACTGTCAATCAATCTCATAAGGTTTAAATGTGAGTACTAATGTCGATGAATATTTCAGCCAACTTTGTTTTATAAATATTATGTACAAAATATAAATATCATGCTGCCGCCTTTTGGAATGTTTTCGTACTTTACTTCGTATACGATAGTTTATATTGTATTCCAATCGAAAATAAAAATAAATCACACATTTTTAAAACTTTAGTTCTTGAGACAAAAAATTGATCCGAAGAATCCAAGGGCATTATTCTTTTATTATTCAATTGGAAGTATCAAACTGACAAGAATATTTACAGTTTCTGAGATATATCATCAATTTTGACTTTCTGAATGCTTGTTAGTGATAATTAACAGACACTTTCCTTAAAATATAAAAAAAACCTCTAACTTGATATATTTTACTGTAAACGCTTTCAATAATAAAAAAAGAAAATTTAGTGAAGAAGTCGCTGAATTAATTAGGATAGTAGTTAAAGAAATATGCATAATAGTGTCAATTAGGGTTAATAATTCATATGAAAATGTAAATTTTATTTGCAGATTGGAGATGTTTTTGTAATTTAAAATCTTGTAAGAAAGTATAGCTTATAATAATTCCAAAGTCATTTTTAAAAAATAGCCAATATGTCTTGCTGAAAGTAATAGTTCGCAAAACTTCCTATTTAGTAAAAGTCTTATTTAGTATCGAGGTTTAGGGTTTGTTCTCATTTTTAATATCTATAATTTCAAAAAAATTCCTACTTATTGAATCATTCTTTATTTTCTAACAAAAGCTATACAATAAACATTATTAATCTTTCTGTAATAAAAGACGAAAACATGCAGAAAAAAAATCGCAATCAATTACTACCATTTCCTCGATTGTCCCATTTATAAACACAAAAGCAACATGCATGTAAAAAGAGAGGAAACAAAATTATTTGTGTGTATTCAGTATCTTTCTTTTAGTTTGATTTGTGTATTTACATTTAATTGTAAATTGTCGGAATGATTAACAATGAGGAATAAAGCTTAAGATTGAGTGGATTTCCTCTATGTTTCTTACAAGATATATAATAAAAAAAAACACAGGACATTTTGGTGGCACTGAAGAGAATCACTTCTTTGTTAAAGATGTAGATTTCAAAGCACAAAGGACGCAAGTCAATGTGATACGATTACGGGATATATAAATCTAAATTATAGATAGTAAATTATGTCCCTTTTTTATTCTATTCCCTTCTAATAAAAAAACTTTATAAAACATTAAAGTGATTTTTTAATACTTTCTTTTTAACACTTCTTGCATGCTTTATAATTCTTTAAATTTCACTACCCTTAAACAATGTTAAAAGACACCCACACATTTGGATTCTTGTATTTTTTGTTCGAATAAATAGATAGTTAAACTAAAACAAATAAGTTATTTCATGAAATTTATTTAAAGGAAATGAATATGACTCTTCATACTTTTTTTGAAAAAATTATCTCTTCAATATTTTAATGGAGTTTAACTTTGGACATGATCTGAAACAAAAATTCTGGCGTATTCTAACTAGTCACAAGCATACCTATATTATATTTATAATAATATTTGTACTTGTATATCTTTCAATATTTTATGTTTATGTCTTTAAATAAATATAAACATAATAACGCAATGCACACAATATAAATATAAACGTAACTAGTCGTTTTAATGGAATAGTTTCGGTGATTCCTTTAGCTTAAATTTAACAAATTTTGACTTGGACCATTTGTGAAGTGAATCCAAACGGTGATTGAGTAATATCTTACTATTCTTACTGAAAATTTGCATACGAGACAGAAGTGGAGTTAATTAAGAAATGAAGTTTTTCATGGGGTCATAAATAATGATGAATTATCAATATAGAATGATGAAGGCGGAATAAATTTATAAAATGACTTTAAAAATATGAAGGAATGTATGGACTAACAACTTTAGGTTATACAGTTGGCGTATTTTGTAAGAGTTGTATTTCACAATGAAGAATACGCCGAAGCATCAAAATAAAGCTTGTATAAGTTTGCAAAATAATATTAGTTTGAACATGGTAAACTAAACTATTATTAGTAACCCAAAATACGTTTGATAGAAGTTTAAAGCACATTATTAGTGTCGATGGAAGGTTCATCATGTCGGTATATGTTTACATAACGAATTTAATGATAAATAATTATTTTTGTAATTAGTATTCTAATCTATAATAATAAAACAAAGTGTCTGTCTGTGGATCGTGAAAGACTAACTTGTACTGCCCAGAAAAAAATTGAAAATTTTAATATAGATTCCTTTTAATACCTACGTGTGCACCTGAGGCTTATTTTTTTCATATTTAATAACTATTTTTAATTAATATTAATATTTTCAAAACATACGTCTCCATCAAAAAGTGAGGGACCATAACAGGGCTTGAAAACACATGGGCCGGGCCAAATCAGGGGCTTGACGTCACCCGTCAATAAACGTGAAAATTCAGTAAGACTGCCGTTAAATAATTACTAAATAAATTTACCGTATTTTTAAAATTTCATTTTGTTTGTTTTTTATATCTATTTTTTATTAGTTAAATTCTTTAGATATTACTTTAAAAGTTTGCATTTGTTATTGTTTACTGTATGCACCAACACGAATTCGATTTGGTTTTGATATTGAGTATTTTGAAATTGCCTTACATTTTCGAAACAATATTCGCAGTTACAATTCGTGCTTTCAAATGACTTCGTTGTACGGGTTCCTGAGCATATATGGGAACAGATATGATATAATGGCCGTTTTCGATTTGGCGTTTTGCGTTACGTTGCCAAACAACGAAAATGCCTAATTGTGGTAAACATTCCATTTCATATTTCATACAACTCGATAGGTATAGCAACCACACTTTAAATTTTCAAGATCGCCAAATACCGTAATGACCGGCCATTATATCATACCTGTATCGTCTAATGAAGCCATGTTTCTCCCATGGTCAGCTGTTGGATGTTTTAGAGTAGGTAAATCTGAAATTCTTCATATCTTGGCTCCAAACGGAAGGAGTGCAAAAATTGTGTATCCGGAAGTTCTTCTACATTAAAATTCGAATCTTTTTGAGGATGACAACCACTATTCTAGGTAAATCTTATTTAGGTAATCAATCTTATTGAAGCAGAGAACTCCGATATCAATATTCTTTAAGACAAATTTTCTATTAAGTTAACGGGTTCCCAGCTAGGTGGGACCATACTGCTTAGATAATAAATGAAGAGGAAAGAACATTGCACCTATCTATAATAATAAAAGAAAGAGTCTGTCTGTGTGTGTGTCTGTTTTCGGATCGTAAAAGACCTACTTATACTGCCCTCAGAAATTCGAAATTTTTAAGATAGATTCCCTTTAATACCAACGTGTGCACCTGAGGCTTAGTTTTTTATTTTTTCCATTTTTAGAGAAAATTTGAATTTTCTGAAAAAAATACACCACTTTCGCTCAAATCCGATCATTTTTTCCCTTTCTTGTTGCCATCTGCTGAAAAAATTAAAACTTTTAACGAAATATTTAAAATTGAAAATGTTTATTTTATTCTTTTGCCATTACCTTCAGAAACTAAATTCATTACTTGAAAAATAATTGACATGTTTCAAGTGACGTAATTCCGCCAGTCTTCATTCCCGGATTTTAATGTGGGTTTATTTGATGATCTTTTCATTAATTTTTCTGTTGACTGCATGCATGCATATTTAAGCAATAAATGTATAGTTAAGCTATTACTGAACTATGATGGTTAATGAAGGCCATCGCACTAGAGCTATTAGTGTTTTATGTCTTTATTTTTTCGACAAATCAAACTCGCCAAATAATTAACTAAAATTCGCCAAATAGGCAATTTCTTTTATAAATAATTTATAAGCTGGTCGGTTGTTCGAAGGTCATTGTGTTAGAGCTGTATAATGGGTGTGGGTAACTATATCTATTTTCTCGCCAAATTATTTCCCAAAACGCGCTAAATGAGCTAAAAGGTTTTATGTATTTATGAGGGAATTGTGATTACATTTATGAGTGCATTTTATAGCGTATTTTTCATTTTGGAATTTTAAGCCAATGAAACGGGATTTTATAACTTATAACGAGCGGAAACAATAATAAGTTTATGATCCTATAACAGGGTATATGGTACACATATTTGGAATTTATTTGATATTTTTTTTATTCCGTGCGAAGAACGGGTATAAATTTGCTAGTATTGTATATTTTATGCTTATAAGTCATATTTCATAGGTTGCAAATTGTCAACCTATGTTAATTGTGTTGTTGAGTTAAAGATACAGAAAAGGGTAAACCTTTTAACTCATAACAAATAAAATCGATTTTTAAGTCTAAATAGAGAGATTTAGCACCGATATGCCTAGTCTATAAGCGATACCAATTCTATGTAAAGCAATTCACAGTGTTTCACCCGAGGAAAAAATATCAGTTTCAACATCTCCGTCTTTTCTCAACCAGGAAACAAGGCGGAAACTGGGAAAAAGTGGAGAAAAAAAGGATAAACTGTACGAAGCAGTCCCATTTTTTTTTATCCCCTCTTGGACTTCCTAAGTGATGTCCTGAATACGGCTTGACAAAGTTATAATTGACACTCGACTGAGGTTGAACTAGAAAATATTAATTACAATGAAGACAGGTGAAAAAGAATTGGTTTTTATTTATTAGTTACATTATGCCTAAATGATTAACTTTTTAAAGTTTTGTTTGTGTGAAAAAACTTTATCGTTTGTCAGGAAAATTGAAGACAAAGGAACAACCGGAATAAATATACGTAAAATTACTTCAATTTTGACCGGTATCAAAAGTTCGAAATAAAATTTTAATAAATTAAACAAATTGGTTTTCCTGGCTTTCTTGTGTTACTATGTTCAACATAGTAAAAAGTCGTAGTAGTAATTAGTACTTTTTGATTCGTTAGATTTTCTTCACAAAATTTCCTTTTTCTAAAACTACTGAAATTTACTGTAAAATTGCATCTCTATTTGTCAAAAGACAGATTTACTCTCTAAACAAATAAAATCTGTAGCCACTGTTACAGATGACACTGACAACGAGGGTTCATATACGAGAAATGTGTTAACTTATTTTATTTAACCTACCCAACAATACAGAGACTATTTGTGATGCACGAATATTCTCTTTATTGCTTTGATAAGAGAAAAATCTTTCGATATATTTTCTCCGTAGACTAACGGATATTTTCTGCAATAAACAGGGTTTTTTTTGCAGTGCAGTAATAAATTTTACGGCTCATAGAATTAAAAACTCACCCTTAGAGGAGCTCGGTTTCAGTTCACTTCTGTACTACACTCTAAGTGAAGACATGACTTATACATTGAAGTGTTTAAAAAACTATTGCTGATACGGAAGAAAAACCTTTTTTTTATTAAAGAAAATGCCATTTACACTTTTGTCAAATTAGGTTAGTGAGATGTCGTGATGCTTGGTTATGACAGAATGAGGACAGAGTGATACACGACAAAGCTCACACAAAGGGAGAAAACCGAGCTGACAAAGGCAACCATCTTCAACGCTTTATGTTGTTTTTTTCCTGGATATTTCTTTTCCCGTTTTTTCTCTCCTGTATATATACATTTTATTCTCTTTTTTTCCGATACATACCGGAGAAGGACATCACAGATAAAGTGAGAAAGGAATGACAAAAAAGTTCTTTTGGCCATGCGTGACTTACGGGTTAACAAAGCTTTTCATTGGAGGAAATAGTTTGTAACAGAGCTCGATTTTTACTGTCCGTCCATTGGCCATTAATTTTGGAAGTGTGGGAGTGACGTTTTTTGACCAGTTTTAAGATTTTTTCCTCCGATCCCTTTCTTTGAAATGACGTAGAATTGTCTTTATTGATAATAAAAAAAGAAAAGAATTGAAACTCACTTATAATGGAATTTATAATTGGCTTTCTTTTTAAAGATTTTAGAAATAAAATAAACATATTTTAAGAGATAATATAAAAAGTTATTATCACACAGAATTTTTTTGAAATTTGCATGGAAATGAATTGTTTTCGTATTTATTAAAAAGATTATGTACATTTCTTGCTTTGTGTAGGATCGAGATTCTACGAGAATCATAAACCTTAAAAACTTAAACTTAAAAATACACTAAACAACTAATAAGGAACCTTAGATTTTTATTATGATACAGATACTGTTTTAAAATAAAATTTACTCCTAATTCTTCCTAAAATTAAAAAACAATTTAGTTTTTTTTTGTTTTAAACTGGTAATGCTACTCACTAAATTTAAATAAACGTTCAAAACAGAATATCAGGATTAACCACAATTTCAGCCTTTTTTAAAAATCCAAAATCAAAATTTTCTCGCACTGACTCGAGAAAAAGGGTTATATGCAATTTCAATTTCAGTCGCATCACTAGGATTTTATCTTGGCCTCTTGATGACTGTGGGCATTTTGAAGGATCGCAGAGTTTTGTGAAAGTGCCTCGTCTAAATGGTTTTATACGTAACTAAAAGCATTCGATCGACTGATAAAGCACGCCTTCTCAAACTCATGGTATGTAGCAGGGGATATTTATGTTCCCATACGGGAACTGTTTGTTATGGTGACAATACGAGTAGTAGGAAATATGATTAAATTGCTAATAATAATTCCTATATTGATAATAATTCCATTCAATTACATTATTAAACCCTTAAAATATTTTTAATCATCAACGAATATTTTTTTGTGTTATTATTATCTACTTCAGTTTTTCCCAGTTGTAAATATTTATATGTAGTAAGCATGATTTAAAAGTAAAAACAGAGTTAAAATAGAGTGCAGAATATTTTTTTAAAAAAGAAATATCCAAAATAAGTAATTTATGAACATATAATTGATAAAGGGAGAAAGCAATAGTTCCGATGAGTAATGTAAAATATTTTCTTCCTTAAAAATAAGAAGAAACAATAGAAATTATTTGAAAAAAAATACTAAAAAAATTTTATAATGCGCAACTACATTTCAAACTTTTTATATGGTGAAAAAAACAAATTGATGTTGAACAAAAACTTTCACCAATCACACGAAACTCTTTGGGAAAACTAATTTGGAGGGAACATAGAAAAATACCAATTAATAGCATTTAACATCTTTCACCAAAACGATATTATTCACCTAAACGAAATGACTAAAAGTCAATTTCGTACCCTCTTCTCATGGTAAAGGGGTTTCGAGGGAATTCGGATTTGGCGCAGCTCAATTGTCTTTTGTTTATTGGGTGTGATGCGAAAGATATTTTCGGCACCAAAGTATGATGAAGAGGCAGAAATAAAGCGATGGAAAGACTGATAAGGGGGTTCTGTGGGTGGTAACGGTGTGTATAGGATTTAGAGTGGGTGGTAGAGAGTGACTATTGGGAAGTTTCAATAAGTAGTATTAGTATGGTGAAACTTGAATATTATACAATGAGTAAAGAATAAAGTAATTGTAGCATGCAATGAATCTAATATTGGAATCAATGAGTATGAAATATGTTTCAAAGTACTATTTGAAATGAGTCACGCTTTTCAATGCTTAATAAAACTTAGTTATTGAAATATATAGTCACGAGAAACATAGTTAACAATAAACTTTTATTTTGAGTTTTTTTTAATAGTTTGAATAATTTGTATTATTTTTATTTCTGGGGTGTTTTGTGGTATTTCAAAAAACCAGAAGAGTGGAAGGCATGCATTTCAAAACATTAAAATTCTTGATATAAATCAAAACAAGAGAGGTATAAACATCTAAAGTTGTCTGCTTTGTAATCGAATCATTAACTCACGAACTACCAATGATAAGAAAATTTGATATGCGAAAATAAGCTTTCGACATAAATTTATCGAAATAAACAAAATATAATACAAACAAAGACCACAGTACTGAAAAATTTGTGCAGGGAAAATTAAGTTACTCGAAAAATGAATTTTAAAAACTTAAAATAAAAATTTTTATTCGATAAGGAAATGTGTTAATAATAATCATAAAGGCGTCGTTAATTAATTATTTCGTGTAGTTAAAATATAAATGAATAGCATCCCTTAAACTATAAAGTATTCCACATTATTACAAATAATATCGCAAATATTATAAAAATAATTAAAAGGTTTACCGTGCAACTAACATCTCCAATGCTTAGAAACATTTTAACCCTAAATGTTCAACCTATAATTGATTTTTAAAAAAAAAAAATTATTTCATTATTTTGTTACTGTCATTATAGTCCGGTCAAAATAGACATTTCAATTAACAAAAATTCGCACCCAGCTGAATTTTGGTATAGATCTTTGGTACACTATTATAAGTAAAATATCAAAGGTCATTACCGATCCCATGTCTGCTTTTTCTGCCATCTTGAAAGAACGTTCGAAATTTCGCCCATTTTCCAGTTTTTGGCCTATAACTTTTTTCCTAAGCCTTTTTGAATGAAACTTTTGGATACAAAGTTGTAGAAAACAAAATTTTCTTCAAAATAGGTAAGAAAAGTTTTTATGTACAACAATTAGTTAAGGATCTACGAATAAGCAAAAAGGGTGTAAAATCGAGTGTTTCGAAATGTTTTTACTTTCCCTCAACTTTCTATCACCGTAACTTACATAAAACTTCATTTTATCAAGAAACAATGATTTTACAAATCATAGAAAATTTAATTTCCTATAAAATTCACTTATCAAAAATAAGTTTCTTACATATTCCAAGAAGAAAGGTTAAATTTACAGAATCCCAGAAAAAAGGCTATTTTTACCTGACGACACACTGTTTTATTTTTTTTGGAAATGTAGCTCTTTCCCATTGTATTTTTTACTGTTTTTGTAAATACAAAACTTGTAGAAAATAATTTTTTCTATAAAATGGTTCTTTTGTGTATTCCATAGAATGAAATGCAACGGAGCTACGTAGTATGAAAAATGGCGTAAAATCTTGAATTTCGCCAAAAGAGTTTTTTACCACTTTAAATCCCAATAATTAAAAAAAAACTTCATTTTAGTGGAACATAATTATTCTGAAACTTGTAGACATCATCATTTCTTATATTAGTAAGGTCTTAAAAGTTATTTTAGATTCAATACCAAAGAATTTAGGTATATTTTTCGAAAAACATGAGCAGAATCCGTTATATGTTTTGCCAAAGACACAGATCAAAGACAAGATCTTACGATATCGATGCTTTTATAAAATTTTTAGATATCGTTGTAGTTGTTTGATGGTGGATATTAATCACAAGTGGTGTGCAGTCGAAAGTGACGTTCAGAATTACATGATTATCGGAAGTACATTCTCAAGCATTATGGCTACGGTAATAGTTGTATTTGATGGCTACCGTCGGTCAAAATAACATTTCAATTAAAAAAATTCGCATACGCTAATTTTGGTATAGGTCTTTGTACACTATTATAAGTAATATCAAAGTCTCACCGATCCATGTCTGCTAAAAAAATTATTCTAGGTCAAAGGTCGCAAATATCGGTTTTTTTTGCATTTTTCTCGTAAACGGTAAGTGTTATCATAAAAAACACCATTCCTGTGATATCACCATTTCAAAATTCGAAAATACTTCGCATATGAATTGGCTCCCACTCATTATCACTCTTCGATGAGATGGGAATGCGTAAAACACAAAAGTCAGCTATTTACGATTGCTTTCAATCAGTGGACATTGAAATTGACAACACACATGCTACTTTCATCATCGATGGAGGATATCTACTACACCGCGTTGTATGGGATCAAGAAGGCACATTTAACGTTATTTTTGATATATACATTCAGTATGTACATATACATTTTGGTTATAGAGTGACTATAGTATTTGATGGTTATATTAAATATAAGAAAAACATTAAAGCTGCAGAACAACGTCGTCGAACTACAAAAATATTTTCATCTTCTGATGTCATTTTTGATCAATTCATGACAGTTCCAACAAACCAACTACAATTTCTGGCAAATACTCACAACAAGTCTCGCTTCATTTCAATGTTATGTGAACAATTAACTACTAACATTGTAGTAAAACAAGCTGATAATGACGCTGATGTCCTTATAATTGAAAAAGCAATAGAACAATTCAATACAACAAATACAACTATCGTTGTTGGTGAAGATGTCGATTTGTTAATACTACTTACTGCACGAACTCCAGTTGATAAGACTGTTTATTTTTTGAAACCTGGTAAGGCTCATGAACAATCAAAAATATATTCATCGAAGAGTTTATCTGCTTATCCAAAATGTCAAAATCATATCTTATTTTTACATGTGCAATAAATGGCTGCGATACTACGTCAGCAATGTTCAGAAGGGTAAAACATCGGTATTTAAATTGGTTGAAAAACGTAATGAATGTAACGTAATGCAGTGTACAATAGAAAATTGATCATTTTCTATTATACACTTTCCCATATTTTTTCCGTAGTTCAATTGGTAGATGTTCCTTAAACTAAAAGGACATAAAATACTTTATTTTTTTTTATTTAAACTCTTTGTTGAAATGAAGTTAAAAATTTTATGAAATCACATGTATTTTTAATTTGAATAAATAAATATCTCCGTTTTTTTTAAATGTACCTAAATTTTTTGGTATTGAATCTAAAATAACTTTTAAGACCTTACTAATATAAGAAATGATGATGTCTACAAGTTTCAGAATAATTATGTTCCACTAAAATGAAGGTTTTTTTTTAATTATTGGAATTTAAAGTGGTAAAAAAACTCTTTTTGGCGAAATTCAAGATTTTACGCCAATTTTCATACTACGTAGCTCCGTTACATTTCATTGTATGGAACACACAAAAAAACCATTTTATAGAAAAAATTATTTCCCACCCTTTTTGCTGATTCGTAGCTCCTTAACTAATTGTTGTACATAAAAACTTTTCGCACCTATTTTGAAGATAATTTTGTTTTCTACAACTTTGTGTCGAAAAATTTTATTCACAAATGCTTAGGAAGAAAGTTATAGGCGAAAAACTGGAAAATGGGCGAAATTTCGAACGTTTTTTCAAGATGGCGGAAAAAGCAGACATGGGATCGGTGAGGACTTTTCTTATTGTACCAAAGATCTATACCGAAATTTAGCTGGGTGCGAATTTTTGTAAACCTACCACTATTTTTTGGTCTATTTTGACCGGACTATTATGAAAACTATTAAATTCCTTATATAATAAAAAACAAATTAAAAAAAAAATTGACAAAGCTAGAATTCCATATACAAATCTAGAATTTTTTTTTATTCATCATAGATTATGATGTATCACGTGTGCAAAACGGGTCCAGTCCAATTGGATTATGGTGTTTACATTTTAATTATCTTTTTATGCAAAAAAGGTATAGAAGAATAAAAATAAGGAATTTGCAAACTAAACAGAAATTTTTTTAAGGCCGAACAGAAATCCGCTATAAAAATTCTCTTTTTTAAATAGCAGCTCAAAACACGGAGTTTAAATAACACGTAATTTAAACAACAGGGCGATTTGACACGCCTCAAGCTGTTTATTGAAAGTGTTTTCAGAAGCTGACTGTAAACACTCGCATTTCACGGAGCTACTCTATCATTTCGGGAATGGTAGAGTAATAATTTGATGGCGTGAGAGCCTTGGAAGAGTACAGTAAGCGGAGTTTTCGGTAAAAGTTAATATGAGTGTTGAAAAACATAAGAATGATTTGATCGTATAATAATATAAATAAACATAAATTCCTTTCTTTTAATGTTTTTTTATTTAAAATATATTTGGTTTGTAAACTCAACAAAATTTAAAAAAGTAAAAATCAAATTTTAAGGGTTTTCTCATTCAAAGATCATTTAGGTATCAAAATGTATTTATGCAACTTAATGTATTTAATGTTTTACTAATGCATTTTTAAGTTAAGTAACCATTACAGTATTAAAAAGATAGAAATGTAACATTTTCAAATTGTAGTGGAGGGAATTAAGGGGGTGGGTTGGGTATTCTGTATAGTACTATATTTTAAACTTTTTTTTATGCAATATCATTTTATAAGGAAACTTGCACCATCTAATTTTATCAAATTATTAAAAAGAAATGTATAAAAGTTGGAAAGTATACTTAATACATACTTGAATTATCTTCCATTGAAGATCTAATGAGGATTTACTAAGATAACTTCACCCCCCCCCTAAAGTATGTAGTATTTCAACGATTTAACACTGTCAAAATGAATATTGAGAAATAAAAAAAGTAGAATAACGTGATTTTACTGATAAAAAAATGCTGTGCATTTAAAATAATAGACATCTATTTGAAATTAATTTTTAATTATTCATCATCGCTTTCCAATGACAAAAAGTTTAAATATTGTTATTCAGATTAATATTTCGTCAATTAGCTCATTGCTGTCATCGAATTCAGCATTGCTAATGTCCCGGCATCGATCCCTAACACTCCCAACAGTGCCGTCTGGCCAACTCAATGATACCCGCAGCCAGCAGGGGGAATGGCGGACCCATCCTAGAGTTCATCCGCAGTGCTAATAACTTCTCAGTAGAGAGACGAGAAGGCACAAAAGGTAGAGGTGTTGGGAAAGGCCAAGGTTACCCGGTTGGGACCAGCCTCTTTTTCACACTGGCCTTGGAGCTGGCTTCACCTTCTTGCAAGGGATGAGCAAGAGCGAACACCTTGGTGAATTCTATGTTGTTGTTGACTTATGCCTCTTGGTCCATGAGCTCGAAAGTCTTCAAGAAATCAAAGACTAGAAGAGGACTAGAGTAGAGATCAATTTTTTCAGACCAAGACAGTATGAAATGTGATCGGGAGAAGCCTGTGCAGAGTTACACTTTGTGCACGTTTAATAGGTCTTTCGCCCGAGTTCAAAAGAGACACCTGATGTGTCCACTTATGAGCCTACTTATGGTGGACTGTATGGCTCTAGTGAATTATATTGCATGTTGAAATTCAGCACTAAGTTCCATGAGGATATACATTGGTTCCCCCAATATTTTAAAAATCACCCCCCCCCCCCCCCGTTTTATTTTTCTTATTTTGAGTTTCGATGTTTCAATGCTTCCTATGAAATTTCGACAGTACATCCAGATTATTTGACTGAATTTAGTGATTCTAACAGTATTTCATAGGACATTGGTTTAATTTTTAAACAATAACTCGTCTACAAATATATTTAGCTTTATTAAGAGTTTAGAGTTAAAAATTAAACTAATGCCTTCTGGAATATTGTAAGAAACACTAAACCCAGGCAAATAGTCTTAATGATTGAAATTTCGTAAGAAGCATTGAAACTATCAAAGCTCAAAATTTCTTTTGCTAGTTAAACTTTTAAAGATTTTAAATTTTACTAACTATTGATATTTGTGGTACTAAGTCAAAAATGTTTCATGCTTACTATTATCTAAAAAATAAACTGAAAATTAACGATTTTATTGAAAATTCTTTAAAGAAAAGTTCTTTTAGTAGAAAATCGGAAACCAAAATCAACTATTCTTCAAAAAGTAGGTGCGTTTAGAATATACCTGGCTTCTTCTCCTTGTTCTGAGGTGTCGATGATTAGTTGCGGTTGAGACATAGGGCCCTGATGTATTTCTCGAAATTTTTCCTCTTCTTATTGCTGGTACCGACTGTAGCGGTTTTCTTGCGAACTGGGTTGTTGGATTACAGATACTGGTAATTAAGGTTAAAGTGGGAGGTATGCATGAATGTTTTTAATATTCAATTGAACAGATGTGTGTAATGGTTTGTGAACCGGTAACAATTTGAGGCGTATGAAAGAGGTTGTCTTCGATTGTAAGTGCATAGATTACGATTGATTAGCTTAAAAAAATTGTTCTTATAAATAATGTTTTTTTTTTAATGGGAGTAAGATATAATTTTGATTTGTGATGAATTTCGATCTGCATCATTGTTTAGCATATATACTTAAAGCATTTTTCAATATACGCTTGAATTTTGATATAGTTGTGCTGCGGTAAAATACTTTATATGAAACTTAAAATACCTACATAATACATGCCAACATAAAATAAAGAATAGGAAAAGCGGTATCTTAACAGAAGAAACCTTAAAGGGAAACTAAATGAATTTACACTAACAAACAACTACATTTAAAAAGCACCTTAAAAACATCTTTTTCTCCTAAACGCAATAAAGAGCCACAATGATTCATAACATCCGCTTTGGTTTTCCACATTAGTATATGAACAAGACTCAAGAGAAATGTTAGTAATAAGAATTAGTGGTGAGGCATAATTTCTTGTATTGCAGGAGGGTGGAGGGTAAAAGGATTCACGGAAAGTAAACCAACCTATTTGTAAAGAAAACTGCTGTGATTTATATAGATGATATATTTGTTATTAAAATATGTTTGATGCTGCAAATTATAGGAATTTTTTTCTATGACTTCAACTTTAAAATATATTTATAACTTGCCAGCCTTGAAGGTTTATATTTTTTTAAAATTAAAAATGTAAAAATGATATCGTTTACGAACAATTGAAGAGCTTGGATGAATAGGACGTGCTCTGTGACGTTTTTTTGTGTGTGAAAAAAATGAGGTTTTGTGTCAAGAAACACTTTATTCCCTCCTTCGAAGATAATAAGTTTCCTCTTTCTCATAAACTTTAAGTAAAATACATATTTTACTGTTTGACTGTTTGTAATGGATGTAAGTGCAAACTTTAAAACTAATTTTTACGTTTGCACTTTTTTGCCACGTAGCATGTTCTTCCACTGAGCTCTTCAATAATATTGAATATTCCAGAATTCAAACATAGTTAATATTTTGTATTTATCTCTGTTGTATGTGTCGAACAGAGAGAGGCCTACAACGCAAAGACCATCCCTCAATAGATGATTATTCAAACACAAAATAAAATTGAAAAAAGTTAACAAGACGAAAGAACTCAAATCAGATCTTCCACTTAATTAAATACGGAAATCTAAAATGTATTATCCCTGGAAGGGGATACAGAGGGGAGTGAACCACCGCAATTTTTATTTCATGTTATTATTACCCCCCCCCCCCCCCCCCCCTCCCAATATGCCTCGAAGGTATTTTCTGTAGAACAAAAACCGGTCGCCTTGCTTGAAACTCGTGCTTGTCCCAGTTCGAGGCGCGAATCGTTTTGCTTATCAGATGAAAAAGCGTGAAAGGTAACGTCATTAGAGCGTAATTGCTGGCAGGGTTGTATCTCGTCAGATATATCGGCATGCCCAAGGTCAGACGATGGCATTGCTGGGACCGCCTTTCGAATAACGTCGCAAGGCGTCCGACAATGGAACATTTTTGCTTTTTTTAAGGAACGATTGTCCATTATAATATTGACAACGGTCTGACCTTAAAGAACTTTCTTCTGTTATTCATTCTTCTCCAGTAGTTTCTGGAAGAGTATATGCTTAAATGCAAGCATTTTGGGAGTTATATATTTTGTGGAACGCTAACTCGACCCCTCTTAAGATGAATTTCTGTTAACCCATTAATGACCAATTTTGGAATACCATTAACACCTTCGTAACCACCATTGAAAACCTTAAATTTAAGTTGTTTTTTTATGTACCTTAAATTATCCGACATAAATTTTTTAGTGAAATGGTCTTCATTTGCCTTTTAGATATTCTCATTTTGATAAATTTTAGCCGAATTCTTATTTTTGCACGGGAAATTTTCTTGCAATTCTTTGTTAGTGGCTTAAGACGAACGACATTTGCTATCACCATTCTTCAGCTTCCTACAAATACTGGTATGGTTTATAAGAACATTTCGAATCTTCTTAAAGTTTCCACACCTGCAGTTTTAAAAAAATTTCAAAACATTAGAAGATAAACACGCTTAGTAAAAAAAGTTTTTTTCATTAGTTTCTAACATCTTAAAAATACTTTTTACGATTTTCGATTGTTTTAACATTTAACACAGAATTACTAAGACGCTAAGTAACTTTACAAGATTTATGGAAACTGAAAAATAAATGCGATTTCAGTTTTGTTGGTACTCTGGGATTATCTGTGACGACCAGTTTCGCTAAACCCAATATTTTCGACTGACTAAATCTACAATTACTTACTGAATGTTTATTATTATAATTTGATAAATATATTGTGTTTATAATGTTTCTTTTTGAAATTTTAATTTGAAAAAATCGCGCTAAAAGATTTGACGAGCGTTGGCAAAGAGACGGAATATTCCCAAAGTACAGTTTTATTATTAGTGCGTAACATGAACATAAATGCTACGAAATATGATTTTTAGCTTCCACACTACGTTTATAACGTAAAAAGTGGAAGGTTTTATAATCGTTCAGTCCGTCTGTCTGTCTGTCCGTCCGTCGTCTGTCCGTCACCCACTTTCACAGAAAGAACCACAAGTTCCACAGACAAGTGGGATATGTCATTTGAAGCAAATATCAGTTAGGCTACATTCCAATTCATTAAAATTAAATAGAATTTATTTAATTTAAATAACTAATTTTTTATCTACATGAAATAATGCAAATTCCTTTTTATCATATTTTCAATGTTGCCACCCACAAGTCACAAACAAGTGGTACGTCATTTTGAAGCAAAATCATATTAGGCTACATTCCAAATTTCATTAAAAATTTAAATTAGAAGTTTATTTAAAATTTAAATAACTAAAATTTTTTTTATCTACATTGAAATAACATGCAAATTCCATTTTTATTCAATATTTTCACTGTTGCCATTTCGTTAAACGTACGAGAAATTTCATTAAAAAAAATACAAACATTTGAAAGAATATTTATGTAATATGATTCAGTTTGGATTGTTGTAATATCACAATAGAGTTCTTTTGATGGTTCATTATATATGTATGAAGAAAGATGCAAAGATAATTCTAACTTGGCATAAAAAATGTGCAAAGTTTCGCCTTTATTTTTAAAGCATCATTTGTACTAATTATATATTTTTCGAACTGTAATTTAATTAAATCTAATTATTAAATCTGAGAAAGAAGATTAATGAAAATAGTTAATTTTTGCGTTTAAAAGTTTGAATTACAAATAGCTAAAGGCCCTGTTTGTTATTAGAATTAAATCACCATTGCCATTCGCAACAATCGCCCGAGAAACTTAATTCTTTTAGACAATAAATTAAAATAAATTTATTTTGCGACATCGATCAGTTTGAAAAGACGTCAAATATATTTCACTACTAAATTCTTTGTATGTTGATATGAAATATTTTCATTCTATTTAAAAGCGAGGAATAGTACATATTTATTCTTTGAAATACAAATTAATTTTTGCAAACGATAAGTAATAATTATTGAATTTTCGAAATAAAATAAATAAAACTAGCCAAATTTAGGATGTAAATGTTTAATATATAATGCAGCGTTTGGCGCCTTTTTACCTGTTTAACACAACTTTTGTGTGGAAGCGGGTTAAGTGACAGATTCTGTTACAAACCTACTTGTTTAAAATTCAAAGCTATATAGTTAAACAAAACACACATTCATAAAAACAAAACTAGTATGAGCTAATTCCGTGCAAAATTACCCTTGAAGCTGTGTAAGTCACTTGTGTAAAAAGCTATTATAAGTACAACTTTTAACATTAAATGAAAAATAAAATTAACGGAATAGCTGATCTACACTTATTGCAACTAAATAATGTAACATATGCTTTATTTAGTTTAATCTATTTTTCAAATTTAAAAAAAGCTTTTTGAAATTGTCACTTACACTACAGTTACATGGAATTAGTCCACGAAAAGCATTGTTATTTTCTTTAGGATCCCAGCAAACGTTTTCTAATCTGTTCTTTCCAAGTGCCTCTTGAGGAAAGGGTGGGAATAGATTCCCGATGCGAGAAATTACCGCAGATTATCTGATGTTATTAGGAGCTGTGTGACGCCGCGCCGGATATCATGTATCATGGCACATTATTGAATGAATAAAAATATGGCGAAAGAGATAAGTTTGAGATTGCGTACGTGCTAAAACGATGGCTGTTCCATGATCGAGAATAGTGATAGAAGGGGGTCTTTTCAATTTCCAGGCTTCATATTAAAGGCCAGTTGTTGTGTTTCTGTTAGAAATAGTTCTGCATTAGAATCGACTTGGAAATCGCCTTAGAACACGCGTTCTGGAAAATCTTTAGTAGTCACACTGTAAAAAGTCTTGTTTTTACAGAAAAAACTGTCAGCTGGTGTGCCAGAAAAGTACCATATAACTTAGAGAAAATAAATCTACTTTTTTGAAAACGAATTTTTTTTTAATTTTAACGCAAATTAGTTTTTAACTGGCCAATTGTAAAGGAGAAACAAAATTCTACCTCTCTACAACGGGAAATCGAACCCTTGGTCATCGCAGAGATCCACAATGCCACCTAGGAATAAAAACTGTCGAACCCGTGCAAGACCCACGGACACTTAGATCTTCAGTCAAAGGCTCTTCCAGTTGAGCTATTTCGGTATAGCTAAAATGTAACTATTTCGTTAGATATAAAAGTAAAAACTGATAAAACCCTCACTTTTTTTACTCTAATTTGCATAATTTTACCAAAAAAACTGTGTAAAGAAAATAACAGTACTTTTCTGTCTATATGTGTTTTTTTGGGTAAAATTCGCAGGTTTTTTTTTTACATTGTAGAGGTATTGACTTTGAGTGAACACTCTTATTATCACAGTTCCTAATATCAAAATATCTGACTATTATCAACTTTATTTTTATTCTATTGCTTTCTACCTACCTCATATATGTTTGTAGTTGACTTTTTATTAAAAGCTCATAAAACAGACAGTAGTACTTGATGTCACTTCTGAACAACTCGTATTGCTTTTCAAATAACCGAGGTTAACTATTTGATTGGAAAACTACTTGTTCACTTATAAATAGTATTTTGAATCAAGATTTACACACTATTATAAGAGATGTTCTTACTATCAAAATCACTTTTTTAAATCAGCTTTTCCAAACATAACAAGATTAAATGATTGTGCTAAATTTTTTTTTAAAAAAATATACACTAGAACAGGTTAGAATGAATCTTGGAGGAAAAAAATTACATCGATACGTTATATTTTAATATTACTTTAAATCATTTGCAAGAAATCGAAAATCTTTTAATCCTGTCCAAATATTTTCAAGCAAACTTTCAATTCAATGAA
The DNA here is from genome assembly GCA_019343175.1 of Oedothorax gibbosus. Lineage (NCBI taxonomy): Eukaryota > Metazoa > Arthropoda > Arachnida > Araneae > Linyphiidae > Oedothorax > Oedothorax gibbosus. The sequence goes on from CM033272.1 coordinate 17,223,056, forward strand.
TAATACCGTTTCTAATCTTTAAATAAACTACTCGCGAGGTTTGGCTATATTATTTTTGATAATCACGTGCAAACGATATTTTTATCATGGTGCACAAGATTTTACGCACGCGTGCTTTAAAGTAACTTTTACGCACTGGTTTCTTAAAAGCGTGACATCATACACACGATTATTGATTTCAATAAGTGAGGTTTTAGCACAGGATTATAAAACCTTCATCACAACATCAAGACATAAATTTAACACAACTGTCTAAAAAAAAATTATGAGAACTATATTACGCGAAAAAGGTGACACTTTTGACTGCCGCTTATTTAAAGTTTTATTTTTCAGATGGCGTGTTTTCAAATCTAAGCGTCATCAGAACGGGAAATTTTAACAATACCCTACAAAATCCCCATGAGGTGTTGAAGACAGTCGGTAGGTTGCATATAATTCTCATAATAAACTTTCTTGACGGTGAAAGAACGCCTATTACTTAGAAAAGGATTATTTGAAGTGACGAATTCTAACGCTGTGTCTGGAATGCAAAACAGAATTAAGAGGAATAGGGCTTTGAAAATTATAGCCTAAGATGGAATGATTATATAAAATAAAATAATTTCTAGAAAGTATGACGGTTCAGAACGGAGTGAAGAACTGGTGAATTGAATTTTAAGCTGACCATTTTATAAATGGTTGTGTTTTATAGTTATTTCGATTTAAATTTTGTTGTAGATATTTATGGATTTAAAAACAATGAGGAAGTTGCATGAATTTCAAGTTCATTAGCAGACAATAGCCCTTTTAAAAACACGTCGAATGCTACTTTTCACACTAGTAAAAAAGTTATTAAATTAGTCAGTAATTGAGTTTTAAGTAGGGGATACGTCACTTCCGGTAAAAACACTCACAATCCTCTTGCAGTGCGTAATGACGTCAAAGGCTTGGCTTTTTTGTCCATTGGCGTGCAATTTCTAACTAACTTCTGTGCGATACAGCTGTTGAAAATACAAAATGTGTTTTGAATGATCCCATACAGGAATAGGATTATTTTCATTGGACTTGGTAGATCTCCTACGATGATTTCGATTGATCCAACAATTGACTAGGTCTGAAGTGTGAACAGCGCGCTCTTGTACGATTTTAAATTCAACAACCAAGCAAGAAACAAAACAAGCTGCTAATTTTTATCAAAAGCTGGTTTAAGTGAGCAGTCTGTTCTTTTAAATAGAACGTTTTGAAAAACGTTGCATGTTTATTTTAATTATGGACATGCTAACCGTAGCGCCATTTTTAGAAAAAAATCGCCAAATGGTGTGTTGTTACGTCAGACGCCGTTTTCGGTCACGTGAGTTTCATGGAATTTTAATAGGCATATTTCGAGTAAAACTAATAATTGTTGATGATTTTTAAGCTGATATTTAGAATCTGTAGCTTCTAATGTTCCAGAAAATTGTATAAGTACGTCATTTTGGGTAGGATGCAAGTTCCTCATTGTGATTCCCGGTGATCTACTTGATAGTACACATTCCCTTTGAGAAGTTCAATGATGTCAGGAGTAAAAGATTATCGGAGCTCTCCCCCACCACACTTGGACTCAGAAATAAAGTACAAACTACAAAGACAAAATTCAAATGTAAATAATTAAAAAGGATTTTAAAGGTTCCTATTATCTGGAGATGAGAGGGGGAGTTTCATAGTGTGCAATCGGAGGTAGTAACAACGTTTAATTAGCAACTCATTTAAAACGTTGGTGATATGTAAATGTACGTTAAAAATAGTTTAGTTAAAAAAAATTTACTCTTTAAACAAAGTGTAATGCTGTGTGTTTTCTATGCACATTCATATGTGGATGCATCAACATTATCCGAAATTCATTGATTTGCCTTAAATTTTCTGATTTCATTAAATTGCATTTAGGAAACTGTAGAAATAAATATTAAATCAACATTGTTAAAAATTCGAGATTTATTTATTTATTAATTAATTTTAATGCATAAGATCATTCTAATTTCTAGATAAAAAAAGAGCTAAGTTTATCCTTTTTTGGAAAAGTTTATATAAAAAAATTTCATTGAGGGTTTAATGAACACAAATAATAAAGTACAAGAATTCGCCAGTTTTTCGTAATTTCTATTTGCAGGAAATTTTTCTATGCAGATCACATTTTTGTACGATAAAATAAAGTTTATTACAAAAATGTCAATCAAAAATTTGATGCCCTTTAATTCCAACAACTTGTCCAGCATTCCAACGCATTTTTAGATAGTGTTCAATCATCACCAAGACAATACCCCCTCCCCCCAACAATAAAATAAAAACAAATGGCAACCCCGTAGCGAAAAAAAATCGCTGCTTCTATTAAAGCCAATTCCATTTTGATAAATAGCCAAATTCTCAGAATATCGGTACCTGCTGGGAAAGGACCTTTCATTCCGATCCCTAGGGGGCTGTGGAATACGAAGTGCGAAAAAACCACCGACAAGACCAGCTTATCTAGCGACCATTCATCTGTTTGGAGAATCAGTCCGACATATTTAACCAAATAACAATAAAAACGCGAGTAACCGAGTGTGAAAAAGGAAAATAAAATGGCAAGACAGCCATATTGTATTAGCAGTTAACACAGGTTGCCGGGGGCACTTTAGGTAATAAGGTTCATCAAAAACTCTGGTTGTTTGCCCCATGTAGAGCCGCACAAAGAGCCTTATTTTATTTGATATTTAGGATCCAGCGGAGATAAGTGATTACCTCGAATTGCTGATGGCCGGCTCTTTATCCACCTTTTTTCCTGTAGATTGTCTATGCTAATAGGCAGATACATCTTTGTCTCGAATTGCAAACGGGCCGCCATTTTAATTTTGATTTTTCATTCTTATTTCTGTCGTCAGATATGAATATATGCAAAGAACTTAGGATTATTTTGAAGAGCGATTTTTTTGGCCAGGTGCTTATATTTACAAAATGAATTATAATGCAAAAATATTACATTGATAAGTGGTTTATGTATTCTTCCGAGATTATTGTAATACTGTTTTTAAATAAAAATCTTTAAATTATTAACAATTTGTTTAAAAATGAATATATTGTGCAACTGTTGTTGTACAGTGTTGATAAAAATTATATTAATAAAATATCTTTTTGTCTTATGATAGAATTAATAATGCAGCTAATAGCAAGAAATACGATGTCTGCGTTTCTGAGGAGTAATTGCTCATTAGTTGTAACCTTGTGTAGAGGGCAATTAGAAACCCACCGGGTTTTCTCATGCTCAAAGAACAATAGGTCGACAATTACCATTGAACTTCATGAAAAGCATTGCATTTGATTTGGACATATTTCCTGTTTTGAAAGAATATAAATAAAGACGTAATAGACGCATGTATTTTAGAATCCAGGACAATGCAAGAGTTTTGTCAAACTTATATTTTAAACAGAAAATATGTTTTTGAAAGAGAACTCGAGTGGAGTACAGAAGAGTACACAGGCCACTACGACCTATATATATGTAATACATTTCAAAGATAAAACTTTTAAGATTTGATTTGAAATTAAACTTTGGAATCAGTATGTAAGATATTTTTGATATAAACTATTTAAAATTCAACTGTAATTATTTGAGAGTTAAAAATAAGCAAACTTACTAATATACTTTTTTTAATTGAATTTATATCATTCTTTAGTTACTAATATACAAGATTTAACCTAAAGAATTAATTAAAAAAATGTTCTGTTTCTGGGTTCCTCATTGAAAAACTTCAGTGTTTAAAATGTAAGGTTTGCATTAAGACACGTAAAACTTCTTTCCCTAAAACACAATATAAACACTAAAATATGATAGTTAAATTCAAATACATTTAAGTTTTTAAAGTGCATACAAATATCTAAAACTTGTGTGGGAACTTTACTAGCACAAATTTGGAGCAATTTTTAGAGCACCAAAATTTAACCTTTGGAACAAAAATACGAGAAATGTTACCAGCAAAACCTAACTATTTTGAAGCAGAAACAGGAGAATGTGTAGCAGCAAACATATCCCAAATAATGAATAATAAGTTATAATAAGCGCAGGATACAAATTTTGGCGCTCTGTGGAGCAGTTGGCGCAGAATTCCCACCCCTTCTAAAATAATCACATTAAATTGTCAAATCTAACTTCTGCTTGTCTCGCTTTGGTCAGAAATCGTGACCAAGACGGGTAATCGAAAGTCACATGAATGTTAATGCGTGATCCTGAGTGTCCGACGAAGAAAGTAAATAAAAAAATCGTTACAGGGATCCTGCTTGATTAATTGCAGGTTATATTAATGGACTAAAAATGTAAATCAAGAGGAAAGTCTGCGTACATCTTCAGCGATGCAAGTCTTGTGTCTTCCGAACCGAAATCGCGTGCTTATCTGTGGCAACAACTTCGGGACATAATTGCAAACTGTGAAAACATTTGCACGGCATTAGGTAAATGCATGATGTTAGATCTACGAACACCTTTGGATAGACGTGGCTTGAAAACGCTTTTTGCATTGTCCATTACCCGATGTCGATTTCTTTGGCGGGGTTAGTTTTTTTTTATTTCATACATTTTCCGGATATTTTTAGTGTCAAATAAATTTCGGAATTGTTCAATATCACAAATAGAAGATTTAAGTGGTCGAAACTGAAATTTACAGAAAAGAAACTTTTCAAAACGGTGCTTCATATTTTTAGTTGCTTTCTTTAGTAGAAGCAAGACATTGTCTTGAAAAATTAATTCATTAATAAGTTTTGAATTAATATATGTAAAGGATGTTTTACTGTTACAAAATGCATTTTCTTATTTAAAATGATAAAGATGGAAATAACAAGAAAATAAGCAATTTACAAAAGATTTTAATGTAATTTAAACGCTTCACAATTAGGATCTTACGATATTTTAATATCATAGGTCCTAGCATGAGGGACAAATGCTGCCCTTGGATTTTGTGCAGCTGTTGGCTCTTAAAATCACACCTTTTGGTATACAGTCAAAAGAAAATAAAAAATGTATCGCGAAAAATTTCTTCAATAACAAAATAAACTAACGTCTTTATTATATTTATCTGGGAAATTTTGCCGAATCTTGTCAAAATTTTAATCAATTTATTAACCTGATTTCATTTCAGTAAATTGTGTGTGTTTCATGTGGCTTTATTGAAGGTTAATTATTTTAGAAAGTTATATTGAAATAAAAAAAATACATGGATTGTATTTATAACAATTACAATAATTGATAACTATTAGATTTTTAGAATAAAAAATAAGTTGGAACTGAAAGGGTTAACAAAAGAATGCAAAGTGCTCTCCTAATTGTTTTGAGCAGTGTATAATAAAAAAAAGAACTTTTATTTGAACTTGATTGTTGGTAAAAACAATGCGGATTTTAGTTTTTCGTCATTTGCGGTTCTTTATGCATGGGAATATCTCGTGCATAGAGATCATGAATTTTATTGAGTTTTTGACTTATGTATTTGAATTTGTTTAAAATTTACAATAGTCTGTGCCGTCCTAAAGCGGTTGCACCAACTTTGCGGGCTTCCAATAGTAAGGCGCCGTCAACATTTTAATCACCAAAGAGTTTGGTTACGGTGCAGCCATTCACTCTTTTTAGAAGTCGAAAAATACAGAGTGTAAAGGAGGGGGGGGGGTCAAAGGGGGGGGGAGAGTAGGGGGGCGGGGTCAAAAACAAAATATTTTATTTTCGCTTAGCGATAGTGCGGAAAAGTTGCCCTTTTCTTCCAAATTTATCTAAAATTTAAAAGCGATCAAAAAACAATTTCATGGAGCGCCAGAGACAAGAAAATTGGGAGTCATATGACCGGGGGTCAAAAATACAATTTATTTTTTTCCATCTTTCGCATCTTAGCCCCAAACTACTGCTTCCGTGATAAGCTTTACTGTTCTCTCAACAGCCTGGGTATGACATAAAAATTTTGGGAACTCTACGAGAGACCATCACTCATTGTTGGTAGATGACTCTTCAATTAATTTCTTGAGTTCTTCTTCCAATTGAAGGCTCCATTATGTGTGACTTTTGCCATGAAATCATTTCTATATAATCAGTAGCTAGAAGTTTTATCAGGGATGACAAACTTTTTGTATTTATTGTTGACTGAATCGTTACTGTTCCTCACTTTAAGTATTCTTCGTATAACTAATTTTCGAATAAATTTTCATTCATCCGTCAACTTTAGCTAAATCAGGAGTGCAAATACCGCTTGATACTACTGCCAAACATACATCAAGATGATACTTTTGATCACTACTGAAGTCTGTAACTGCTCGCAATTGATCCGGAAAATTTCCTTGAATCAGTTGAAAGTCAATAACTGGTTGTTTTTCACAGTTCTGCAAAGATTTCCAATGTTACCCTAAGTAGCTATTCGGCCCTGTAGTCTTTCCACTTACAAATTTATGGAGATGTCGCAAATGTAGGGTTTTCTAGCTTCGTTTTCCAACAATGAATAATTTCGTTTTTATTACCTGTATTGATAACAGTTCCGTCGCATCTAATGGCTACGAGATTTATAATATTTCTATTTTTGTCATGAAAAAAAATGAATAATTCTTTGGGTGATGTTCAAAGAGCTGCTTGATTTCGGAGTTACATAACCTAAATATTTGTATGCAGGTTCTTTAATTAGAGAGATGTGCTTTTCTTCTTCTAAAACTGTTTAACGGTAGAATTTATGAGTGGTGCAGTGAGTAGATCCAATAGGTGCGATCCCGTTGCTAAGACAGGCTTGCGCTTGCAATTTCCCTCCCTGCTCCCCACACGTTTAACTCTCCCTACTTTTTAGTCTACTTTTCTTTTTTTAATTCAAAAGAATTAAAAAAATGAAAAAGTAGGTATTGACATGCGGTCGATGTCCGTCTGTCTGTCTGTCCGTACCCCCCTTCCAAAATCGGTTCTAATCATCGGATCTTAAAAATTCTTTTTTTGTTAGAAAGCTATGACCTCAGATACCCAACTTTCATACTTTTTGTCCGTCTGTCTGTACGTCCGGACGGACATAAATCTACTATCTGTCGGCGAATTTCCCATTGAATTAGCATTGAAATTCAATTTCGAGTCATTTAAATCACTGTTGCCAAATCAACAATGGCATGAGAAACTTTATTTAAACATATTTGAAGCAAAATAATATTTTCATGAATCAGTTTGGAATGACGTCATAAAATGTAGCACAATTTGATTCTTTGATTATTCATTAATTATCTACCAAGAAAGCGGCAAGGCATACTTTTGCATGCAATTATGCTTAATTTTAATTTACATTTCTTATTTTTTAATGCAGTTAGGAGTAGTTTCATTACTTTTGTTATTAATAAATATTTAATTTTCTTCGAACTACAAATAAATCACGAGCAGATGATAAATAATATTTAATTAATTTGCGAAAGAATATTGAGGAAAATAGTTGATTTTGGCTTTTAGAAGTTTAAATTATAGCTGGGTGCTGTGTTTCGATTTTTTTCTAATGTGTATAAATCTAGTGTAGAAACGGCTGTTGATGATATTTACTTTAGGAACCTAGTTTTTTTCCCCGATTAGAACTTCAGTAAGTATTTAAGAAACAGGAAAGTAGGCTATTTTAGTTCTTTATGAACTTCTTGTTTTTATTACATATATAATTATTAAAAAATGACCATTTGATAATATATATGTTTTAAGAAGCTTTTGAAATGTGTTCTACATGATATTTTGAACAAGTTTCCTTTGAAAAACGAAAAGCTGAAAATACGACAAAATTCGAAAATTTGGCACCCTGGCAATTTTTTTTTATCAGACAAAAATTTTTAGCACTTGACCTAGATGAGAAAAGACACCTTTTTGGCACTACCGCTAACGATTTTACAAACTTTCATTTTTTCGGCCCACCCTAGTGTTGGCATCACAATCTACAGGGATATCTACTAAAATGCGTAATGGCAAGGTCTGAATATCTGACCAACCTGAAGCCCTTCACAAGAAATCATGATTTAAAAATACAAGTATAAGTACACATAATTAACTCATGAAAAAAATCGTATAATTATTTTGAATCGCTAATACATACGCTGGACAAAACTTTGAAGAATGCAGGAAAAAATCTTAAACTTTCAAGAGAGTCTATTGAAATTAATCTAAATATAACTCCAGATTAATGTTCTACAAAGATCAAAAACATCCCATAAAATATCGAATATAATAAATGAAATAGATAAAAAAATTAGTACAACCTTTACAAAAATTCTTAAAGTTGATTCTCTGTCCAAGCTGCTAATTTGTGTACTTTTGATGCTTGTTTGTGTTTAATGTATTTTGAGAATTAAAATTGGTATCAATCAAAATTACTAGCATTATAGTAGCTAAGCGCTGTTCCATTTTTTCAATGTAACTGCAAAGTTACTTACAAATTAGGTACCCAAATAGTTTGTTGAATACAAAAAACATTTAATACAAAAGAAAATTCAAAAGAAAATTCAAAAGGATATTAAAATGACTTTCACATTTTTGTTTAATGTTTGAACAGTCCCGGATATTGTTGCGGAAATAGTTTTATCTTCTGTTATCACCATCAAAAAAATTCCTTCATTATCAAATAAGAAACGTTTTTACGACAGGATTATATTTTGGTAATTTTTTTTTCATACAAAGTTTACTGAATTCATAAATCAAAAATGACATGTTCCGATATAAAATATCTTCCTTATAGATCTCATCCCAGACATTGCGTTGCCTCTTTCCAGAAAAGTTTAAGAAATCAAATAATCTATATTCAGTTTTACGTAAAAAGAAATCGATTTTTGTCACCAGAGTCTGTGTTTACTTTCAAAGACACGCATATACGTAAGATGTCGAGGATAACACAATATTACTTAATTTTTTTAAAGGTATAACCTATTAACGTGAGAAAACTGTAGATGGGAATTAGATATTGTTTCATTCCTATTTTTCTAGTAATATATTTCTGAATATGCAATCATGATAAAAAAAATCAAATTATACAATTATTTATGCAAGGATATTGAAAATCCTTTTTACGTTATTACTTATTATTTTTGATAAGAAGTTGCTCAGGACTTAAGGCTAATAAAACCCAATTATATTATTCGTTATATTGATTCGGATATTAAAATATACAATATATTTAGAATTTTTTTTTGAAAAATAAATTAATTTTCTATTGCTTGTAATTTTTTGAGTGCAATATCCTTGAATAATGCACTCAAGGGTAATAACTATGTCATCGTGTTTATCAGCATATTAAAATCATTCGTAAAATATTTTTACTAAAGCACTGCGATAAAAAGACTTCAGGAATTATTTTGAAATTGGAAAATGTGCTTAGGTTTTTAAATGAGTATTACATTTTGCATTTTTTTTTAAAATATTAGAAATGCTTCGAATTCTATTTTTTTCTGACATTTTCAATGAATTTTAGTTTCGATGCGCAGATTTTTTTTGCCGTATCACATTTGTCTCAAGAATTTGTAGGTTTGGATATTGGAAGTGGGGGTAACGGACGGGCAGCCGGACGGAACGAGCCTAATTAAAAAAAAATTCTACTTTTTACGTTAAAAACGCAATGGAAGCTAAAATTGGCTAAATATCCGTGGTATTCATAGAATGATATACAACATGAAAAAATAAAATTGTTGCACTGTGTAAGTTTAGTAGATTCGAAATTAGCATTAAAGGATGAACCATATTATAATTCTTAAAACTGTTCTCGATACATATATTGTGTAAGCATTCCGTAAGGGGGGAGGGAGGGATATCCTAGACATGACCTCGTCCTAGACCAGTTGGGATGATGCAGACGACACGTCAAATCATTGATTATCTAGATCGATTATCGATCGATCATGAATTGATTATTACCTTTCTAAGTCAGACCAAATTTTCATAAGTAATTGATGATCTCGAAACAGATTTTCTGACGTATAGTTTTCTTTTTCTTCATTAAGATAAGCAACGAAGCAATTGAAAATCATGTTTTTTCTGTCTTTATACGAGGGGATTATATAAGTGTTTAAAAACATTTCTGTTTTAGATATTCTAGACTCGTTAACTGTAAAAAAAGACGGATACTGAGAATTCTGGGTTCGAATGAGGTTGAATTAATGGCGTCGGTCGTAGTTTATTTTTTCGGAAAGAAAAGTTTTCTTGTACTTATGCAAAGCAGTCAAATGACGTCTAGGGCAACATTTGAATAATCTTAATCTTTTTAAACAACAAAAAACAGAAAAAAGGGAAATTTTTCATTGTACAATACATATAACATATGTATACATAATATTGTTATATATTACATAATATATTGGGCCTGAAATTCGTGAGTTCGAATATTTTATTTATATATTTTTAATAGGGAAGTTTTAGGCCTTTAGTGGAACATGATGGAACGGAAATACGGAATGAATATAAATTCTTTATCGATGAGCCCTTATTGGTGAACCTATGTCGTATGGGAACACAGAGTACCGATCGAAGGCAGTGCAGGAATAAAAGCTGGAAGTAACTACATCTCTTGAAAGAAGCCAATTCAGTTTAAAAATTGCAATAAACATCGGTCAAATTTTCATTACAGATTTTAATTGGAAGTATTTAATCATAAACTTCAACGAAAAGAAGTGAAATAGAGATTCTTGTGTATGGTTATGTGCTTATAGATCTGATTATGTAACCCTTAGACGGCAAAGCTTATTGTGACCTTAAATTGATTATTAGTTCCTAAATTGGATGTATATTATTTTGAAAGTTTTGGCCTTGTTTGGAAATAATTAAAAACTTCAATACATGTTTTAAATACTCGGTAAAATGCGATCTAAGTTTAAACTAATATATAAAACTGTTTTTAGTCTTTTAAAAATAAAAATACGGGCATTTTGTATGGTATTTTGTTTCATCAAAAGCATGTAAAAGGGAAATTAAAGGAGTTTTAATTGAATGGTAAAAGAACAAAACGTTTATTTTTCTTTGATATTGTATGGATTAGAACTATCTATAGACGTGCCATGAAGAATAGGTAATCACAGCGCCATCTTTTGGATTGTATTGACAATAAAATATAACTTGATAAGATCTGGTTTAGCCATCTAGACGTGACTGCAATAAGGTTATGCTTTTATTTTCCACTGCAGTTTCTCACTGTGTATAAAAACATGCTTTTTTCAGCAGTGTATTTGCTAATGCATTTAAAAACTAAATCACCCAAGCAAGGTAAACTAACTTTTTGTTTTACAATTACTTCTTACGTAAGAAAAATTCTTTTTGTAATTTCACCAGTTTTAATCAGTTAGTTATAGAATAAATATCGGTGTCAATTCGAAGAAATATTTAAACTGTTCAGCAGTTTTAACTCAGTACGTAACTTATATTTAACCATTGAAATGTATTATTTTTTTTAATATTTAAAAAGTTTCTATTTAAAAAAAATGAGAACCAAAGGAAAAAAAAAATACTTTTATAAGAATGCAACATTAAATTTTTATATTATATTTTATACTTTCCGACGAAATGCTAATAAAGGCATGGCGTAAGTACATTAGAACAGAAAGCAATTTCTCCATATACTCGGTAAGTTAAACATAAAAAAATATAGTTTATGTATATGCAATACAAGTGCACACAGATTTCAAAATCTAAGTCATTACTTAAAGGCTTTCTCAAAAGTCTAAAAAATAGTTTAATAAAGTGTATAAAAGCGTTTCTTTTTCTCTGTTAACACTAGAAAACATTTACATTTAGCTTAATATAAATTAAAAGAAAACCCCTCCTTAAACTTACGTAAATTTAATTTCCTTTTGTATACATTTGCTTTCACCCGAATTTTAAAAATAATGATTTACATTGAAAATTGCAAGAGTCACTGACACCCAAAGTTACATCATTTTAGCCGGTATCAACCAAAGTTTTTTTTTTATCAACCAAAACCCAATTTTGAGTTTAGCCATTTAATCCCCCCTCCCCTTTTCTCCATCCCTACGTAATGCCACGCGAACCAACTTTTAATAGCCTTTTAATCCGATCCCATCAAAATCATCTAAAATCCATTGAGCCATAAAAATTTCTCACAGGACCCCAAAAAACACGTGTTTTCACGGCACCCCCGCGATCTACAGCCTTGTAAATAGGCGCCCTTTCTTACATTCCATCAAGAATGGTAATAAAAAAAAATAACGTTCCATACTTATAGAGAGAGGCCTGCAAAAGATTACCCACTGATACAGGAATCACTGTCAACTTGGCGCGGCCTGTGTCATAAATCGTCGCAATCCTGGAGCATACCTGGATGGAATGTGATGATTATGTTCTTTTTAAATAGTAAATAATCTGTGTTCGTGTTCTTAAACTATTTTCGTTTATTCGTCCTACAGTTTAGGATTTTTGTTTTTATTAATGTGCATGAAAGACCAATAATGTAACGTTGTGATGATTAAATGAAATTTGTGAAATTGTAATAAATGCATAAATATTACTTTTTAAATAAATTATACATTTTTAGATATACTTACACATTTATTAAAAGCCAATTAATACATGTACTGTTCGACACCTGACCAGCTATAAAGTTACTGTTATTAAATTAGAAAAGTAGCATAAATTGGTACATACAATGATTTTTTTTAATAAGCTTTTTTTTAGTTTGTACAGACGATCTTAAAAGCAATTCTATTTAACCCCGCTTTAATAAGAATAATATTGAATAGATACAAAGAATAATCAGCTCCTGATAATTATTGAAGTTTCACTGATTAGGAAAATCGCTATGATTTAACAGATTTTTTTTTGTCTTACTGACTAAATATGATTAAGGATATTGTAAGGATATAAGCTTAGAGTGTTTGCTACAGTTTTTAAGCATTGTACGACCTTACATGACTGTATGTCATGTAAGTCGTACAATGTTATGGCAATGTTACTGATAGGTCTTTTTGACAGTATATTGGTTATGGTGTAGACATATTACAAACAATAAAATACTATTGCTAGTCATTAATCTAAACCAATTGAAAAACGAAATTAGTAATCTCAGTAACAACAGAATAAAATTCAAATAAATTAAATTGCTACAGCTTTCAGCATGGAAAAAGTAACAAGTAACATAAATACTATGCTTGGCCTCTATTCCAAAGAACAAGCAAGAAAGAACTTTATATTATATAATATTATTTAATGTCGCACCCCTGCGTACCTTGCCCCTTCAGTTGGGATAAGGTCATGAAAGTCTTTTCGATTCTTCAGCAAAGCAGACATGACAGATTTTGGTCTTGCGCCTCACCGGGACTTTCTCTAAGCCCCTAATCCCCTCTTTAGAAAAAGTGTGGGGTAACAATGTAATTTGGGTAAAATGCGGTTCCGGCTTTACTTTGATATCTATTTTATGGGGTTGATGTTTGCAAGATTTCCGATCTGTTTTACCATTTATTAGGTAGTTCAGGATTGGAATTTATACGTATTCAAGAACTATTTATTCTTTAATCGTTTTTATTTTAATGGTAACATATACAAAAGATAGATAAACAATTAAACAATATGGCTTATTTTATACAAATCTATGTAAAAACTAAATGTGTATTTAGTCGATTCTTAAGTAGATTGTTACCTTCTTATAGGATGTTTTTTTTTTTGTTGTGAAAATTATAGAATACTTTTAGCTTTTATAACCGAGTAACGTTTTTAACACTCAAATATTTTTAAAACTCTGAAATTTAAAATACAATTATTTTCTCAAGTTATTTACTTACGTGCTGTTCCCTAACTATCCCCTCCTCCCCGAAAAAACATTACCCACCTCTACCAGAGTAAAATTATTCCTCCAGTACAAAAGAAAAAAATAAGGTCAAGTTTCCTTCCGTTACTTTCGTCAGTTCATTAAAATTATTAATTAAAACAACCGCAAATCGTGAGTTTTTTAAAAAAATTTCTTTAACCTCCCCCTCGTTAAAATGCTGTATGTAAAGAGAAAGTGGAGATTTACCAGTAAATTTTTCCCCAACTATCATCTTCATGTTACAAATACCAAAAATTGCATTTATTGCAAAATACAAATATCTGTTTTAATACCAAGTCCCCAAAATTTCATGACGCAGTTTGTGTCGTCAAAACTTCTTGTAGTCACCCATGATTTACTTCATTAATTAATTCACCAAAAATGTGATGATTGAAGTGAATAACATTGGTTTATTCTTAACGAGAACTATCTTTAGTATTGCTACAGTACAGAATACCAAAAGTATTGAAGAGTAACTATAACTCTTGATTGTAATGCAAGTTTCACAAATTTTAAATGTGTCAGACAAAATTCCTACGATCATATACATTTACCGATGGCAAGCCAACCGAAGAAAAATACAATAAATATATATTATTAGACTCAAATAGAAAGGTTTCAATTTATTTAATGTACAGATATCATGATTATAACACCTTTTTCGATGATAAATTATCAGTAAGAAACGCGTCTAAAATAGTAATTGTTTGCGCGCATGCCCTGGTTGAATAAGTTCATTTACAACACCTGGCAACTGAAACGCGGTATGTTGATAATTATGTGCAGCACATGAGTTTGATTTTATGAAACTACTTTTTTTTATAAATATTCCTCTGGATAAGATATTTTTTAAAAAAATGCTATTATGTAAGGTTAAAGTAGGCATAGTTAAAAGGGAGCTTTTGAGGGAAATTGAAAATATATTATTATTGTTTTTCTTTGCATATGTATGACAAAATCGTCTGTTGATTTATAGTTTTCATATTATGATACAATTTTTAAACATGCATATGCATAAAGTTATATTTAAAAATTATGAAATTAATTTTTTTTCATGGCGTGAATTGCATTAAAAGCTCTAAAACGGAAATGAAAGTTTAGTTTTAACAAACAGTTATGTGTGATATCCTTGCATACTGTTTTTTTTTATTAAATTATCGTTGCACAAGAGCTACACTAGGGTTCCTTGCACATTAACGTTTTATAGCAATAGTGATCCAAGTGCAAGCTTTGCAATGGTCATTTTTCTCATTATAGGCTCTCTCACTTAAGGTCAAAACAGACAAGACAATTTTTAAGGGAATTAGTGTTTCAACACAAAATAGACTGGAGTCAAAAGGGCAGTACTTGGTTGTGGTTGTTGGCGTTAACCTGACACACCACTGTATAATATATTAAGAATTTATCTTTAATTACTTTCCCTCATAATTTCAAGGCTGTTATAAATAAATGTCTTTGATGGATGCAAGGTTGTTATAAATAAATGATGTTGAGTCACCAAATCTTCGTAACTAACTCATTAGAGAGGGCCAGCACATAATAGAAAGCGTCAAACAAGAAATACCCGTTCCCCTCTTTTCCACTACTGAACTGCTTTCGGTTCAGACATGTCTCACTACACCTGACAAATAATCTAATAACCCATGGCACAAAGGGCATACAAGAATGGGAAGTCCTCCATTTACACGCAGCTTAGTGTCTGCCGGCATAAAGGCCTTTTTGTCGCCGTGTCAAGACCGGGGGACGGACGGACAGACGGGGCCAATTACAAATTCCAATTGACGTGTTAATTGGCATTATGTGACACTGTCCCCACCCCCTCTCACAGATTCTGCTCTTTTAATTATACAGATTTCGTTGTCTTCGGCTGGATGATATATTATATTTTCATTGTTTGCCCTAAAATTATTTGAAACTTGTTTATTTTCTATTATTACCGTGGCGCTGTTTTCATTACCGAGCATGTGTTGTCTTTGTTCTTTTAAATTCATTAGGACGCTTATCTCGCGTTTCCATTGACTGCTGAATGATGGCGTCGGTCGCACCGGTCTATGGCTTAATTACAGGGTATGGATTGAAGAGTATATCTGAGATAGGTTCGACTGGAAACAATTTTCGACGTAATAAGCGATACATCTCTTATTGATCGCCAGTTTCAAGAAGAGAACGATGGCAAGGATTTTTCTATTGCTCCTATTTCTTTCTTCAAAGTGTAGGTGCAATTGGCTTTGCTAATTTTCTTTTTAATCTCACCGACAAATTTCTATACCATCGATATTTAGTACTCTTCTTTAACTGTTCGAAAAAAAAGTAAGAAATTGAAGAAACATTGCTTTTTGTTATTTATTTCAAGACTAATTATTAGCTAGTCATTACAATTATGACAATCGCTGCAATATTAAATATGAAGTAAATTGCAGCGTATTTGAAATATAATTATATGTGTACATTCTTATATACTTGTTTATATATTGTCATGTTTCCCTATTGACTTGTGGATAATGTGATGTCGTGCCATTGATATAGCTCAATTACAAGGCACAAATAGAAATAGCTTCTGGGATTGGCTTTGAGCGAAAAAGATTCTCAGCGAAATGAGCGATGCACATCCATTTGGTGTGATGTATTATCTAACATTTTCCCCCTGTCATTCTTAGTGCATTGTGTTTTGAAAAAAAAAAAACCAGATAGAATATTTTTGTCTTGAGTGGCAACTAAAATTAGGAATGCAAATAAATTCTTTCTCGAGCCTCAATAGGTGAATCATGCCACGTGGGAACAGAGCACAAATCCAGGAGGAGGAAGCATTTATTTTTATTTTATATTTTTGCTGCCACACAAGACGTGCAACATGCCCATAAATAGAGCTATACCACACTTCAGAATTTTCCTCTTTGGGCATTAATAACGCCCTTAGCAACTCCTAGAAGGACCAACAATCTTATAGTTGCGCATCATTACGCATGAATTTTTATCAATTTTGTGCTTTTCGATCTATATTTGTGTTTTATAACTTGTCCATCTTGATTTTGTACGGTGGAATAGATGCCTGGATAAAATTCTATGGTTAAACGGTATGGATTCATATACTATTATTGATCAGAAAACGTCTTACGAAACTGACATTTCAAAATTACTATTGAAGGATTCGTGACAGTCTGCTGATGTACAGTGGAGTAGCCTTGCTGGACTTTTGGCCTGTTATTCATCATCGTTAGTGTAAGTTATAATTGTATAACTTTCATTAGGACTCGACAGTTTAATTTAAATGACACATTTCCGGTTCAGCGCGAATTCGAAACAGCCCTTCTTACAATAAATTTATTTCAAATTAAAAAAAAAACAATATTAACTTAACCAAATGTATTCAAAAGCTCCAATTGGTGGACGATCCCCTTTCGCGGAAATCTCGCCAAGAAGAAAAAGACGCCAAATCAGTGTACGCCGGGCGCATGCGAAATGGGCAAATACTTGATTTACGGCGCCATGGCGTGGTGTCCCCGTGAGAGGAAAGGTGGACCCCGAAACAGCCCTAATTACAAACCGCACACACCGAGGCGAGAGACAAGACATGAGCCGCATCAGCAATGCAACGGGGTTCATCTCTTCTTTTCCTCTGGAGGAGCAACACTGTCGATAAAACAATAACCCGCCGATTATACGAGCGATTAGAAGCCATTAGTTTCTTTCTCGCGCCCTTCGAAGGAGTGATTTAGGGGCATTGAAGTTGGGGAAGGGTAAAAAAAATGCCAAAAGAGTTGGCTTGCAAGGCTTGGGTCGTTGTTCCACTGCCGAAAGAAATACAAGAAATGCTGAACGGGTATCCCTCCGGAATTTGCTGCATTGCATTTATCAAAAAGAAGCTTATGTAAGTTCAATTATAAAAAAAGCCTTTATCGAAATATGGACGTTGACAATTTAAAAATAAAATGTCTCGATTAGGAAAAAAAATTAATCGATTAAAAATTAACAAAACATGCAGAACAGACGCAAAGGACACAGACGTCAAAGGAGCAAAGCTATCGAAGAGTGTTCAGGTAGAGACAGCCCGCTTGAGGTTGAGAAGATGAGCCTCCTTCCCTAGTTTCCCAGTAGAGCTGGCACTGGCCGCTCATCTGGACATCATGGTTTAGTCCACAACAAGCAATAAGGTGGTCAGAATTCAGAGTGCACTCTCCCTAGATATAGTTAGAGAGCCTCGAGTTAGAAATCCTATACCATGACGATTTTCTGAAGTCTTAAGTCTGAAGAAAGTCAGCGCTTCCTTACTTGGTTTTTGGCTCATTATGGTCAGTCTTGATGTATGTTCCCACCTTTCCTGTAGAAAGGACCGTTGACATGTATAGTTCAATATTACATAAAAATATATTATCGACTTATGCATGTTAATTGGCTACTAATGTAGCCGATCGCGTTTTATTCAAGTGGGTTCTTAGAGGTGCTAAACAGTGAGGTTCGATAAATATAGAATAAATTAAAACACCACATTTACTGGGAAAACACAAAATGCATGAATCATTATAATTTTTTTTAAAATTGTGCATTGAGTTATGGTACAGAAATGTACACATAAACAATCAATGTAATAAGATTCATGCTCTTCTCCATGCGCCATAATCGATACCAATATTCAATTGCACACGAGGAGGAGTTTGAAATTTGATTGAATTATTAGTTTAATTACAATAACTTGCTTTTTTCGAATTTGCCTGCATCTGTATCGCAATAAAGCACTTTGTGAAATTAACGAAAATTTTTATAATACCAGATCAAATGAAAATTTTCGAATTCCAACGTTTTCCAAAACTATATTTACTAAACATTTTTTCTATCTTGCCCCTAAATTATATAATAAACTGCCTATTCACCTAACAAATACAAATAATTATTATGCTTTTAAAAACAACTTTTTGAATTTTTAATAAATATCGACGACTTGGATCTTTATTTTTCACTCTAAATTGAAGCATGTTAATTATATATGTATGCCAGCTGATTGCCACACTATGTTCGATCTTATTTGTTTCTGTGTTTGTTTTTGTTCGTTTTTAACCAAATATTTTCTTGTTCGCCTGTACGGGATTTACCCCCCCCCCTTGGCATGCCATAATTTTTTTATATTTTGTTTCTTTGTCATTTTTTGTTTTGTAATAATAAAGATTATTATTCATTGCATTAATTTATATTCAGACTGCGTTAACTAGGCTCTGAATTCTTTACTTTAAAATAGCATTATACAACTTTACTATTCCACCCTTACTATTCTTTCTACAATTCTCCTCTTCTCAATAGACAAAGATACAATACTAAAACTCTTGTTTAAAAATTACTCAAATTTAAAATTTCTTAAAAAAAATCATATTTGATCAATACCATAGTCAGCTATCCAAACAGATTCCAGTAAATCAAATTAAAAGTAAAGTTTATACCTATTATACTGAGTTGGTTTTGTGTCGTAATCGGTTCTTAGTCACTACTAAGGATACTACATATGGATTGTGTTTATATCTAGTATCCTTACCCAAGTAAAAAAAAATGTAATGAAGAAATTGAAACTATCTAATTAATCTTTAAACTTTGTTTGAAACAGAGTGACTGGAAAATAAACTGAATGAACATAGATCAAGGGCCACGAAATTTACAATACGATACTTTTCTCCATTAAAAATTTCTTAAAGAAAACCATTGTGTGGGTCATCAAACGTATGCTTTGAAGATAAAATTAGACACTCACGTTTTTTCACTTTGGAAAACAGTAACTTATGGATTAAAAAGAACCCTGTCCTCTTATCATCCAACTCTTCCCTTCCAAAACTGTGATTTACGTTTGAAATTGACAGCGTAATGTGTGGGTGGGAGTCGGAAATCTATTACAGCTCACACCTTTCCGAGCAGAATTAAAACTGTTGCTAAGGGATAAACTAGCTTAAGCCCATATATGTTGTATTATTTAGTAGATTTAATTATACAAAAGTTAATTTCGCATGTGGATACACAAAAATGCATTCGCCAGGTTTAATTCAAATTAATGTATATCTTTTTGGTTTTAGCACTTGTTGGGGTGGGTGACTAGATACACTGTGTTGTACGTAGTTAGTGTTACATGACTCATGCCAGTATGACTGTTTGATACGGAAATCACGAGATTCTTTTTTATCAAGAAACAACATACCGCAGGTTAGATAACAAAAAGATCCGTCACAGAAATAAAAATGGCCATCGGGTGCGTTCAACTCGGCTTTAAGTACAGTGTTTTCCTCTGATTTATACTAGTGCAATTGAAATTATATCTGCAGCTTAAGGACCGGGATATTTATGACGATAGCAAAAGTCTCCATGCATTTCCATAGTCACGAAATATTTGCATTATTTTTATGGTCGCCTACCAAGATGGCAAGCACAAGATTTATGGCGGCCAGCAAGAGGAATCGCATACCGATAGCACCGTGCTTCCCGGCTCTGTTTGTGGCGATAAAAGTTTGATTTGTCTTTAATTATGACGAATCGCGCCATTAATCCAACAGGTTCGGAGGACATGTGGAGGAACCACTGTTGCACACGGATGATGCGGATAAACATAATACCTGTAGGGAAACTTTGTAGAAAAGGGACTTATATCCAATAGATTTGATAGAACGAATAAATTTGATAAGACGAATAAATTTAGACGAAACAATCAATTTCTGAAGAACATTTCTGCGTTTTATTTAAGACTGAGTTATGTATGAGTATATGTGACCGATATAGGCAAATCATCACGGAAATCTTCGCAATGATTTATTGGACATCCCTTATTTTCATAAACTACTGATTTGCAAGAAAAGTGACTGTAATTTGCTATTTAGCTGCTTCATTTCCGATGTACTAACTTGAAAGCTTATGAACCAATATAATGTACTCCAATACCGAGGCAGCCCATTTCGCAGCGTCGAATATATCAATCTATCATAATGATTTACACATTTCAAGCTCAAATCTAATTTACAAAAAGCTTTAGTTTTTATGTAAAAATTAAGACAGCATAAATGAAAAAAAAACCGACTATAAAGACAATTAAACCAAATTGCTTCCGAGGAATTTCCGAGCCTCGTTTCGACACTTAATTCAATTCAAATGCAGAAATAAATTTCAGAAATTAATTCCCCCGCCGAACCACTCAAATTTACGATGTCCACTGGCCGTCATAAATCTGTGATTCCCATCTTGTCGAAAGGCTTTTAGCGATGATGAAAGCCTGCCCACGCACATGTCGCCATGTCATCTCTGCAATTGATCGTTCCATCCTTCAGAGATGCTGGTCGCTACAGATCGGGTAAGATTCAAGTTTGTCTAAGAGAAAAGTTGCTGTTTGTAAGCGTTTTCCCCAAGAACACCCCACTTTTTAAATTGTTTCCTATTTTTTTTATCAATCAATTAACTCATAAAATAACTAAACTAAGGTTAGATGATTTTTTTTTTATTTCGGTTGGTTCTTTTAAACACATTAAGAATGTAGTTTCTGAATTTTAAACTCGATGAAAAAACAACAACACAAATAATAGAAAACATAAGCCAGGACAAAATAAATATGAATAAGCGTACTTTGTATGTTTAAAAACTAAAGATATATAATTAGAATAATATAAATATATCCATGTGTTCAAAAACTAAAAAATATATAACCAGAACAGTATAAATTATGAATAAATATAAGAGACATCATTAATGAATATATACTTTCACGTTTTTCTTCTTAAAAATGTTGATTACCCAAAATAAAAATATTAATAAAATATGAAAATAATTTTAATTTATTTTTACATTAACAAATCGTTATTATCACGCTGAGCCATTTTATAAAATATTACACCATATTTAAGAATTTATTTTAGAAAAACTCTTTACTTTTACAGAACAGATCAAAATGAAAAACGTGTTATTTCTCACAAATTTCATTCTTTACATTGCTATGCGTGGTAAAAGAGATGAATTGCCAACAGCTATTTCAACTTTTATCGCAAGCTAGGCCCAATTGAATTATGTTATTATCCATTCGCTGAATAACCAAGTTATTCTGACATTTTCAAATCAATGCTGGAGTTATCAGTGTTGGATCCACTTATTATACGGTTCATGTAGAAATATCGATAAAAATGTCAGGCTTGTATTGTATCAAAAAAGAAATATTGTTCTTTCATCTGTCCTTAAGATGTGATAATGGTTGTAAGTCTTGGTTATTATGTTATACAGTAAGAAATTTATTAATATGTAGCATTTTAAGATAAAAGGCAATGTTTGATGTGTTAAGGTTACATTCTTAATGTACTCTTGATTCTTTAAAATTGCTTTGCATTATGAATGACTTTCTTTTATATAGATATTTCAATTAAATTTTTAAAACCTTAATAATTTTAAGAGAGTTTGTAATAAAATGTTAATCCTCAACACTGTGTAAAAGTACATTAATTTTTGATATAATTTTTTTAAAAGTAGAGGAGATGAGAGTATTATGGAATAGTCGGGGAATGGAATAGTCGGGAAATATGGAATACTGAAGTTTCAGCCCTCTCTCGTGCTGCTATTTCGTATAAATGCCATGAAAGACCTAAGAAATCCCAAATGATTAATTTCCAATGATTAAAAATGATTAACCCAATAAGTTAACTTCTTGTTGCTGTCGATACAGTCGCTGCAAAACAAAGTGTTTTCGGGTTTTTGAAAGTTTATGTCGAAAAGTGTTCAAACATTTAAATTTACAAGTAATCATGAGACTTCAATTTTGTTGTTAAGAATAATGTATACTAAAAGAGTAGTAGTTTGTTATGCTGTAGTCGTTTTTTAGCCATCAATGTTTTATCCGTCAGTAAAATGGCTCATAATCCTAAACGGTGTGTCGGGTAATATGGAAAACATATAATCTGAAATTGCCTTCATGCCATCTACTAAAGAACCGGTAAACAAAGTTGCTGAATGTATATTTTGTAACGGAAATTTTTTCTGAGGGTTAATGAAATTTGGATTTAACGCATTAGCTGTTTTTTATGAGCTCATTTTGACTGTACTGGAGCAGAGAAAGAAGATTATGTTTGTGATTTTTGTAAATAGACTTAAAAACAAAACTATTTGAGCTTAAATTTTCAAATGTTTTTTAGTTAAAATTAACTATGTTAAAATGACTATATTTTCTACAAACACTTGTTAAGAAGCATTCCGCATTATTCATCTACTAGTACATCATTCATTCATAGTTTCTTACATTAATGATGATGCATGACTATGTGATTTGTAAAATCATTTTTCTTTGGATTTAGGAAAAGGAAAATGATACAGATTATACCGCAAAAACATTAAAATTATTTACCCTATTGCACGTACCTTTTGAGAAAATCAAAGCATGTGGTAGATTTTAAACAAAATAATGTGTTTCATCACTTACCTAAAATAGAAAGATAAAAATATTAGTTTTTATTGCACTTCTTTAAATTTTATAAAAAATAGATAAAATTAATATGAACTGTAAAATTTAGTGTATGAACAATTAAACATACAAATTTAGACTTGCTTTGATAGCCATTATATAATATTGACTATTTAAAATATTTTTCTTCAAATGAGGAAGAGTATCATTAATGTGATGTTAAATGTTTGTATTCATTATTTGATAAATGGTTAGATATTGTTTTTTTTTAACCAGTTTCATACAGAAGCTTATTTTCCAAATAATAAATAAAATGAATGTTTTGTTAAAATACCGTCCTAAAAAAACAAAAAACATGTGAAACAGAAGTTAATGGCTTTAGTTAAAATTAATCCATAATAATCTTAGCTTTATTTTTAATTTATACAATTTTTATAATTAAAAAGCTGTATTTTAATATAGCTGTAACAAATAGATATACTATGTCAAATGAAAGGAAAATTGATAGGAACACTCATGTAGCAATGGGATTTTGTGTTTAGAAGAGTAATGGGATAATAATGTGAAGGAGCATTGATGAAATACAGAAAATTCGCTGATGACGTTTTCTGATCAGATAAGTGATAATTATTTCGTGGATCAATATTATACATAGCTCTATAAGTCAGGGTGTAATTCGTTTGCAATTTTTGTTGACTTAGTCTATTGCTCCATCATTCCGTTGCTCAATTGCATTTTTCAAACAAAGTGCATTACGAGTACTCTTATAAAAAAAACTTCATGTTCCGAGCCTTTCTCCTTTTATAGCCATTTTAAATACCATTTTTAATTAATATACTGCATAAACACTGCATGGATTGGTGGGTTAGGATCAATAAAATACGATTTAAAATATAATTTTAACTTAATACCCCCCCCCCCCCCCCAAATACAAACTTTTATACAATATCTTATTTTTTTAATCTAATTCTTAAAAAAATGAAACTATAGGAACTCAAAAGGTAACAACTGAAACTGACTTATAACAAAGTGAACCTCAACTTTATCTTATCAATATCAATACAAACAACTTATTTCAGATGTCATGGAACAGACATAAAACATGATACGATCTTCGCATACAGGTATATCTGAGACTAAGAGTAATGGTCATGTTGGGGCAACCCCTGTAGACTTGGCATGTTCCTTGACAAGCGTCCTCACACCTTTTAACGGTGATGTTAAAGAATTTTAAGTGTTTTTTTTAACGTTTTTTTTTTAAAAATTATTTTTAATTTGCTTTAGGTTTATTTTATAGTATAGTTTATTTTTTCGACACACAAGAGCATTCTAGACCGGATATTTTGTTTAGAGCGTGATTGCGAAAGGTTAATAGCATCTTCCAAAGACGTGGGTTTTAAACCCAGAGATTTTGATACCTAAAGTCATGGTCTATAACCAATCTCTCTATAACCAATTTGTCATCATTTAGTCCATACGTTTGTTTGGAATGGCTAATAATATACTGTTCCTAAATTGATTAGTTTTTCAATTAGTTACTATAGAAATATGTTTCTAAAAAAAGACATGCTTTTAGTTTTCTATTTAAAAATTAAATTCTTCTTAATCAGATAGTGTTTTTGATTTTGAAAGACACCTTGAATCACAGGTTAAAAGGGAAATCTTTAATTGTTTCACACTCCTAAAAGTACCCAACTTGCATTTATATTGCACCAAAATAATATGGATATTCGTTTACAACACACTGTCAAAAATTTGGCGCTTGGTTTCACCAAAGATATGGTTCCTAGTAGCTGCAATGGTGAAATGTTTCTCCATATTTTCGATATTCAATTGCATCATTTCTCAGGCTTTTGTTTCCAAAATCTGAAAAACGTTTCAACTGAATACCAAAAATATGGTGAACTATTTCACCACGCACCCGTTGCAGCTACTAGAAACCATTATTATGGTGAAACCCAGCGTCAAATTTTTAACAGTGCAACGTCGATGAACTGAAAAAGTGAACGCTAACTGAAAACAAAAGTTCCTTGCTAAACGTAGATGTCGCATTTATGTGTTCTCATCTATTACTCAAGTTTCGAACATGTGTCCGTCAGTCTTCGGGTGGGGTCACTAATATCCTGGTGGGTGATGGGCATGGGCAATCCGAAATGTTGCAACAACAAAGTGTTCGATGGTGTTAGAATATGGGTGTTGTTTCGCACCCCGTCACAAATTAATGGTTATTATCGCTTGAAATGTGGTTGATATATCCTCAGAAAGGCGCTACCGATGTTAAATCTGTTTAGGAATTCATAGACATTGTCTATCGTTTTTCTTTTTTTATGTCTGCACCTTTTTGGAATGAAGATATGTCTGAAGTCCAAAGAAGGGATATGTACTTTTTTTTATTTACTAAGACAGAAATGTCAAACCCGCTTTACAGTTTTGCAGTATTAGCCTTTTTACTCTAGAGGTACACATACGAAATTTGTAAAATTGAATTCACAACTTCCTTTTACGATTTTGTAATACTAATTTTTCGATTATAAGACATTTTGCATTTAAAACTAGGGGTGTGTAACATGACTTTAAATTACCACTCAATAAATCAATACACTTAAGGTAATTATATATACCTAATAAGGTAATTTCAATAATTTCTACCAATACAATCTATGGAAGCCACCCATTTCGCATGCACGATTTTCTCGAAAACCTTATTATGACATCCGACTGGTACTAGGAACTCGTGTATTTAAGTCCGCAGCCCTTTTAGTTCGAGCTGTAGAGGGGTTTCAAACAACCAAGAACAACAACAAACAACAGACTGACCAAACGTATAAAAAAAAATCTATATTTTGGATTTTTGACCCCAGCGCAATACTTTCATTGCCTTATATTTATTTGGTAATTGAAAGTAATAAAGGATGTTTTATAGTAAATATAAATTAGCTGCATTATCCGACTGATTTTATCTAAAATTTCTTTTTGAAACTCTATACACTACCAATAATTCAATTAATCTAGGGTCTTAAGTCTAGATTATTAAAGTTGATTCTACGTTATTATATCGAAGGTAATTCTTTTGTCAATGGTGATATAAAAACGACGTTTCCCCACTTCCAAACCAAGTATTAGAGACAATGCTATCAAAACATAGTTTTATAAATCTGACGAGCGACGTGCCAACAGATACTCAATCGCTGAATTAAGTCTTTATTACACACTTAATGGCCATTTTTACTCGTTAGAGATCCCTTTGTTTTGCAGGGATCGTGTTCGAAAACATTTGTTTAGGGATCGGCCTCACCCTCCAGAGATGTGTCTTCATCACGCATGTGTAGGCAAGAACATCAGCGAAATAGCAATGAGGGTAGATCTGCAACAGTCCCAACATTTACTCTTATCATTTGGCAAATTAAACCAAAATGCCTTGTGTATAGAGATGAATGAGTTTCTCCGAAAGGTACCATTCGGCATCACACTGAAAGGGAGTTATTTGTACCGTGGGTAATAGGTTTATGCTCTAAAATTTAGTTTGAAAACTTTTTGGGCTCATATATCCTCAGAGGTGTACTAAAAGTTTGGCAGAACAGGTCGTCTCGTTTATGAAAAAACGAAAAATATTTTTTTTAAAAAATAGAACTTTAACCATTACACAAACGAATGAATCTATAAATAAATGACGTAATGTTAATTTTTTTCCTTATAAAAAATTAAAATGCTCTTTAACCATATTGTTTTACAGTACACTGTTAAAAATCTCGTACTTGGTTTCCCCCAACAAATGGTTCCTTGTAGTTGTAACAGCTGTGTGGTGAAATGCTTCACAGTAGTTTTGGAATTCGGTTAAACCATTTTTCAGGTTTTTGTTTATAGACGTTGGTAGACGAAATCTAAAAAAAAAATTTCAACCGAATTCCAAAAATATAGTAAAAAGTTTCACCAAACAGCCGTTGCAGCTACTAGGAACCATTTTTTGGGTGAAACCTAGCATGAAATGTTTAACAATTTATGTTGAGTAATATTCATAAATAAAAACGACACATTAAAGAAAACCATACGTGATAACTCACTAAAAATTGTAGAGTAGTTAAAAAAAAATCGTGTAAAAAATTGCAATTCTGAAAAATTGGCTTTGAGCAAAAGACCTCTTTTCTGCATTAAGCCATCAAGGCTCTGCTCAATGGTCCTTGGAAACGTGGACACAGATAGTTTTCACTACAACTGCTTGCTTGGTTAGAAGATTAACTTACTAATTAATCAACCATTCGTCGTGAAAACTGTGTTCACGCGGACAACGATCGTGGAACAGAGTCTTATGAGAAGACGAGAATATCTTGATATTATCTTCTGGTGCCTTTTAACTGAACGCAATCCAAATGGAAACGGGAGCACGTCCGAAATAGAGACGAGTCCGAGGCCCCCAGCTGTCAGTGATGGGTGCCATTTTGTTGGATGACCCCTGTAATTTCTTTCCAATTGGACTCGGCAAAGGTGTGAAGCCATTTGCACCAGGTAGCATTTCGGGATACAATTAAAATAGTAAGGAGGGCTTCGGGACACGCCGAGCATCAGAAATCGAATCGAAATGTAGGTATGTTAGAGGAATATAAACGTGTTGTTTTTCATCTGTTTCTTTATAAAGGGACGTAACAAGTCGTTTTTGAAATCTTAGAAAATATTTGCTGTTGGAATTTATTTCTTCTGCAGTTGTTCCTGAAATTCTTTTTTAAAACAGGTTTTGCGATATATAGTTATCAAGAGTATCGTAACTTAGCTTTAGATTTAATGTTTGATGTTTAGTCGCATTAATTTTTCATAAGTGGTCGTATATCTGCAAATGTGAGATTAAGCGCACAAGCATGTAAAAGGGTGAAATTATTTGCTTTGTTACACAGAAAGTAGCAGCAATCAAAAGGTTGTGGGAAAAATGTGAAATCTAATTTCATAAGAATGAGTAGTCTGTACAAAATTAAAATTCTTTTGGAGCCATTATGATTATTAACGCAGTAATTTTAAAATAGCTTTACTTTTAATATACAATTATTGATTTTATAATTTTAACATTTATATTGATTAACAGGTTTTCCTTAAAAGGCTAGTAAAGCACTTTCCCATAATATAACGAACCGAAAAGCAACTGTTCTGTAAAATAACAAGTATGAAAATAGAAGTATGATCGTTTGAAAATTATTCGATTGATACGACATGTGTTCGGCTCTGTCTCAATTGCTCTTACATACGACTCAGAACTATGTGATTTGTAAACCTAATTGCAAGTGGTCGGCTTTTCGATCATACAAGGGGGTTCAGTGGAGACGGAAGACCTAATTAACTGGCGATGGTGGATGGAATTTTCTTAGCGACTTTATACGAGTGACATTTTAATTTTAGATTGATTACATAACTATGAGGCCTTCTCGCCATTTGAACTAATATTATTTTCTGATTTGAATTAGAAAGCAATTTATTTTCTTCATCATCGTTTTGACTATAGACGGAACCTGGTATAACAAACGTTACATTGAAATTTTTAACTCGTCACTCCAGAGGTGCATATACAGAAAGCTTTGTAGAAATCCCTTATCAACTTCATTTTACAATTTTTCTAAATGCTAACTTTTCTATTATAAACTAGAATATTCAGGATTTACAAAAATACCGATACCGAAGGAGCTGATTTATCAATTGTATAAAAAAAATTATTTAGCGTCAAGCAGATTTCGGAGGTTTTGTAAAAAGAATGAATCATTTTTACATGTTAAAATCCGTTATAATAGACTATTAAGAACAAAAAAACAACTTGTTGGTTCATTCATAGCACACAAAACAATGTGTATATTTACCGCTCAAAACCTCAAACTCCTGTAAATTGACGTGCCCCCCTGCAAATGTTAAACGCAACTTTTTTTTCTCCAAAATTACTTACAAAACTTATTTTCAAATGTATAATTGTTTGAAAAATAGGTTTATGTAAAGAATATGCAAGTAGGATATTTTTTTCTGGTTTACGAGGTTAAGTACAGAATATGCTTTTTTCAAATATAGAGACGAAGAAGTCCCATCCGGATATCCGTCGGTCCGGTCCCCATGACGGATATATGAAGAGAAGTAGACAGAGCCGTGTGAACTTTGAGGATATGAAAACTATTCACCAAAACAATACTAGCTGTCGTAAAACTTGCGTACGTATTGGTCGAAGTCAATATTAAGTGGCTCTTTTTCTAATCAGTGGCATTCCCAACCATCAACTCAAAACTGGTTACTTTTGAGTTGATGGTTGGGTTATATGGCTTTGGGTCTTTGCATACTACTTTGATAAATGACAATAAGGAAAATAAAAAGACAAAGTTACCACAGAAACTTAAAATAAACGACCCAATTCTAGACGTTTCAATCCGCAATCATGTCAGACGTGGGCATTTTTTTGCACACCCAATAGAACACTAATGCCCGTGAAAAGCAAGTGACAGACGAACATGGTAGGGAACTACAATGGGATGCGATAAACTTTATCCAATATCTTATGGATGTTAATCAAATAATAACACATTCTTTTTCATTCGCTATTTAACAATATTTATACACATTTTAGTTTAAAAAAAAACCTCTTTAGTAACTTAATTTCCAAAAGATACCCTTGCAATCATAATCGATATTAAGTTAGCAGCAGATAAATATCAAGTCAAAATAACCAGGGGACAATATACTTGATCCTACACAATTTATGTATCAATCAGAAACGGCAGATACAGATATTCTTTGAAGATTAACTATAAAATATAAACAATAATCGTTAGATTTTAAATTTTTATTTGAAATATATTGAGTTTAATCAAGCAATTTTTTTCGTAGGGGGCGCTATTACTTAATTTCTAGAATTAAGCTGGATTCCACTAATATTATTTCTTTCTGCTTGACTTTTATAATTAGGAATATTGTTCCTATGTACTAAGATGATAGATAATATTTTAATCATAAACGATATTAAGTTACAAACGATAAATTTAATAACAAGAGTTCACTTGATTTGATCCTACACAGTTTATGTTTCAACACAGAGCCGACAGATGTAAATATTGATGAAGTTAAATACGAAATCATTAGTTTTGATTTAAGAACTATATATATTTATAAATTTGTAATCTATTGAAAGGTTGAATAGGCAAGCGTTTAATAAGGGGGCGCTGTCTATCCGGACTGGAGCTTGATAAATCACATTATTGTAAAGTTGTTAGTATACAAATTCACATAAGCAATAGAAAAATGAATGTCAATAAAACAAGTCAATCTTAAAACGTCAAAGCACAAAATACGGAACTGATTTAGATACATAAGTTTGATTGTGTAAAATATTATCCAATGCATTTTCATCAGATGAATTTCAAAAGACATACACTCACCGATCACGGTTTAAACCCACAACCTAGGGGTTGGGTAATACAGTACCCCAATAGTTCTAAAAAAAGTTGTTTGATTAGGTAATCTTGTAGATCGATGAGCATGCATGTAAAGTTTTCATATTGAGTAAAGAAACTTTACAATTATTTTAGATGAAATTTATTCTTAACCCATTAACGGCGGTTGGCGAAAAAATTTGTAACGTAAAAATGAGCTTTCTGCTTGATTTTAATTAAATAAACAAAATATAAGACAAGAGAAGACGATTACAATCCAATTTTTTTTTATGTAAAACGAATTAAAACAAGTAGGTTTGTAACATAATCTGTCACTTAACCCGCTTCCACACAACAGTTGTGTTTAACAGGTAAAAAGGCGCCAAACACAGCATTAATTCTATATTAAACATTTACATGCTAAATTTGGCTAGTTTCATTTATTTTATTTCGAAAATTCAATAATTATTACTTATCATTTGCAAAAATTAATTTATATTTCAAAGAATAAATATGTAATATTCCTCGCTTTTAAATAGAATGAAAATATTTCATACAAACATACAAAGAATCTCGTAGTGAAATATATTTGACGTCATTTCAAACTGATCGATGTCGCAAAAATAAATTTATTTTAATTTATTGTATAAAAGAATTAAAGTTTCTCGAGCGATTGTTGCGAATGGCAATGGTGATTTAATTCTAATAAAAATCGCTTCCTATGCTTTTTAAATGAGCATTAAATTTTGCAGTTTTTTTCATAATTGAAGTACTTCGAATTCGTTTCTGAAATTTTCAACGTATTCTAATTTCGATGCGCTGAATTTTTTGACGTATCACACTTGTCCTTAGCATTTGTAGTTTGGGCTATGAAAGTGAGTGACAGACGGACGGACTGGACGATTATAATACCTTCCACTTTTTACGTTATAAACGTAGTGTGGAGCTAAAACGGTTAAAGAATACAAACACAGAGAGAAAGCGATGAACTGTTTTTAAAAAACAACAGAAGTGCTGCCCTCTTCGATGTGGGCCTCTGCGAATAAAATCTTAAAAAGGTGTCAGCGCAGGTGTCACACAGAGGTCATTGGGCCTAACTTGGAATTTGCTTTATGGCCCCATAACTGACTTCGCGGCGACTCATAAATCCATCGAATAACTCACGTGGATCGACTCAAACACACGCCCAATTATTTATATTCAAAGATATGGATATTACTCTTCGTTTCAGACGCCTGAGCTGTTATGTGGAATCGTTTACCTTTTGCTTGGGTTAGGTGTTGTTGTTATACTTGTTGATTGATGCATTTTGCATTGTTTAGAGTCATTGTGTGGTTATTGTATACAAGGAGGTTGCTATTAGATAGGTTTTCTTTAGAAACGTTTTGTTTCCGATTGTTAAAATTGAAAAAAAAAAAGGTTTGGTGTTTACATTTTGAATCATTGCTATTGTTTTATCGTCGGTAGCATATAAAATATATTTTCAGGATTGTCAGTCATATTGATAAAAAATTGCTATAGTTGCTTAGAATTTTCAAAATGGTAGCATAAGTTGTGGCCTTATTTGCAAAATTAGTTGTCTTACATTTAGCTACTGCACGTACAAGCACAAATTCTTAATAACAATTAAGTTTAAAAGTTTTCCTTAAAGTTTAGCTATAATACATTTTCAAATAATATTAAATTTAAATTTAAAAAAACTTATTATGAGTGTAGATCACAAGAAGAAAGCATTAAAATCTATAATTTCGACAGCATAATAATTTTGTTTGCGAAATTTATTATTTAACAGTAATTTCTAAACTTCCTCGGCATAGAGGGTCAACAGAGTAATTGCATATCAAATCGAAATTTTTTTAAAATAAGAAAAGGAATTAAATTTTAAGTATTTATTTTATTTGTTTTACAGATCAAGAAAACAAGAAAAATCTAAATTGAAAAATTCAATCTCAGTGTTAAAAAAAATAATCAAAATTTGGTAAAATTTGGCAACACTTATTTTTAAACGTCTATAAACAAAAATCATTTTACTTATTGATAAAAAATAGTGCAACATTCATTGGTGAGGTAGTGGTTTATAAAACTTATTTTAAAATACTCCTTTTTAATTCTAATTAAAAAATTGTATTTTCAAATACTGTAATCGACCTGATCGATGATCAGTTTCGTAAGAGAATGGATGACAACGGATTTCGGAATTTTTTAATTGTGGAAAACAACATTTAAAAAATCTTTGTTACTACAAAATTGTCAAATAAGCGACAACTATCATTTTATTGAATCGTATTTGGTTATATAAAATGTAGTGCTTTAATAACTGTTAAAGCCTTTGAAGAAACAATATTGCTTTAGCATGCATTTAACAAAAATAGTGTGTCAATAATCATTTGATTCGTGATATGCTGTGCATGAAATTTGGTCTAAGTGAATAATTATTTATTTGTTATTCAATAAGAAATATATATATATAATATTTGTCGAAGTAAATGTCGAAGTAATATGTCGCTTAATACGATTAACAAAATTCGTTTTAAAGCTAATTAACTTTAAAATTCACCATTACTTTTAACAATTTCCTGTGGATTAATGATTACAGGGGTTAATAAAAGTATCATTTCGAAATTCATGATATAAATGTGCTTTTGATCAAATTAGTCAACAATAATTTCGAAATTTTCGAAATCTAGATATATTCTGGCTAACAAGAAGGTCACATATCCCCTTAATTAGATATCTAATAGAAATTTCAATAACAAAGGTTCAAGTAGGTTAACATTCCTTACTCACATTCCGAGTGAAAACACATAATTTCCAACTGATGACGAATTTGTAATCAATAGATTACAAAACGGTGAGGAGGTTTAACTACAAGGAACTTCAATTACTTTCGAGATTAAAAAAAGCCTAAAAAGATTAGTTGACATCATCAAGTAATAAAAGCGTGGCATGAAACGATCACCTTGACATAATTTTGTCCTTAATCACAGCTAATGGATCTAAAAGCTGGGTATAAATATACGCGATAGCAATCTAAACATGTTGGGAAGAGAGGTGAAATGATTTCTGTGCTCCACCTAATACAACCATTTAGATTGAAATTATTATGGGAGGGGGGGGGGGGGGGTAAAAAGACACCGCCGCGGTAGGACTGGGGTATCACATTTTTGATGTTACAATATTGCAAGTTGGTTAAGACTATTATAGAATACAAAATTCGTAAAAGTTTTCTCGATGAAAATCTGTATTTTTGCATTGGTACGGGCAACTTTTTCCTAAAGCTATTGTGGTGGTCCTGTGATATTGCGACAATCCGTGCCCACCAAAAGGTAGCTTAAGGTAGGGGCACTATGAGGACGAAGTTGCTTAGGCTTATATATTATATATATATAATATCGAGATACGATATAATATATATTATATATATATTATATCGTATATTATATATATATATTATATATATATATCATCGAGAATATATTATATTCTCGATGACTGGCAGTAACGTAGTAGTAAATCAGCGCCATCTAGCGTGAATGTTATTTGAGATTGCGTGTGCGGTGAACCACCACACCACTTTAAAGTATAGTAAAAGTTAAAACTTTAAAATCCCCTAAATATACATTTTTTATTTCTATATTTGTAATATTCTAAGGGTTCTAGTCACTTAAAGAATTTTTTAGGAATTGTATAGCATTCTAAATAAAATGGCGAATGTTTTCTTTTATGATTTGTTTGAAGCATTACGTACCGTATTTTGTATCATTTAAATCGAGCAATGCCGGTTAGATTAAATATATTTCGAAATATATATATATATATATATATATATATATATATATATAATATATATATATATATATATATATATATATATAATATATATATATATATATTATATATATATATATATATATATATATATATATATATATATATATATATATTGACTGGTTGTATTTAGTTTTCCAATAGCCAGGAACAACTATAATAAATTATAATTAGGGTCTAAGATAAATCTTTTGATTCCTTCATTTCTCTACATACTCTATCAAAGTTCGTATATTTGAAAAAGCATGATTAATGGTGCCGTGTTCATGCAAATGTAAAACTTTGATTAAAATGTCAGTTGCGATTTCTTCAATCCACGAAGCGGTTTGCTAAATAAATTGAATATACTCTCTAACAGCAATTTGTCGTTGCGATTTTAAGTAAATGAACATTTTTCCCAGCGCAAATGTCAATGGCAGCAAAAAAATATTAAATTTGGGTTAAGAATTAATAGTCCAGTGAAATTAGATCTTAAAGGCGTTTGCCTGGAAAGTTTTTAGGGAAATGAGTTTGGTATCTTTATACATGTTTTGAGGGTGCTCAACGCGATTCTGGACTGTGCCAACTTTTTAACTTGCTAAAAAAAAAGGTTAATTACCAATACCCATGTAAGAACACGATGTGGTCACGGTTTTTTCCTGTGTATGTTAAACACGACTAACAATTCCTAAAGCAAACACCATATCAAATTAAAGTTCATAAAATACTATTTTACGCATAATACGTCTTTCTAACTTAAATAATAGTTTCATGAAAAGGAATTTAATGTAGAATTTAGTTGCTTTTGACCCATCTAACACCTATTTTACAAATCATTATTAAAGAAAAGTTTTTTTTTACATTTAGTGAAATTTTTTTATTTGTTGAGTACGTTAACAAAACTTTTCATGACGCAAATACATTTATAAAAAGTTAGAAGCAAATACTTTTTTTCTTTATTCCTTTTTATATTTGATATCTTTTAATACTAGGCAAAAAGTTTTACAGTCAAATAAAGTAGAGAAATCGTCCTATACTGGGGTATAAATAATTTTTTTTCAATAAATAGACGAGCAAATGTATATACCCTTTAAAAAAACGCAAAATTTCCTTTAAAAAACAAGCTTTTCGCAAAACTGGTTATCCATTTGGGGTAGAAAATAAGCAACCCTTCAAATGGGGAGTTAGTTTTTCATTATTTGACGAAATTTGAATTCGACAAATTTTCGAAACAGATTTCGT
This sequence comes from Oedothorax gibbosus, assembly GCA_019343175.1. NCBI lineage: Eukaryota > Metazoa > Arthropoda > Arachnida > Araneae > Linyphiidae > Oedothorax > Oedothorax gibbosus. Next base: position 17,258,644 of record CM033272.1, read on the forward strand.
TAAAATACAACATTGCACAGTTTCCAACCAATTTGACTTAGAAAAAAATGATTTATATTAAGGTATGAGCTGATTTCTCTATTTTGATGCAAGTTTTGATGTAAGTTTTCAAGTTTTAAAAATTATATCAAATATAAAGGATTAACAAAAAACCCAACAAGTTTTTACATTTTAGTTTGATTCTAACTTTTTATAAATACCTATACGTCATAAGAAGTTTTATTAACGAATTCAAAAATTCAAAATGTCTTATAAAATATAAAAAAAAACTAAGTTTTCCCACTATTACTAAAGAAAATAGGTTTGGTGGGTCAAAAATGACTACATTCTACATTCAGTTCCCTTTTATGAAACTGTTATATTTTTATGAGACGAAGTTAGGAAGACGTATTACGTGTCAAATTTTCGGGAATTTTATAAACTTTAATTTGATATTTTGTTTGCTTCTTAAACTGTTAGCCACCTTTTACATATCGTGGAAATTTTTTTTAACATTTGTAAAAATACTTTTAATCTTAAATGTATCATTTATACTTTCTAAGACGAAGCTAAAAAAGTATTAAATAGTTTTTAAAATCAAATATATTATTGCAACATTGCACTGTAAAAAAATTGATGGAACGTTATTCATAAATAGTGCTACCACCGTCTTTAACACTTTCGCTAAACAGGATTTTTGTTTCCGCGTAATTTGTGATATATCATTATCGAATTTCGTTTTAGGAGTAAAAGGGTTAAATCAAAGCAAAGTTGGAAAATCATTGAACTATTGTATTATTTTGTTATTTTTTTTCAAAGTTTAAAATATCCTTAAATATATCTTTGTTTGGCTCTCAAACATGTTTACTCACGTGACCTCGTAAAACTTCATTTAATTCTACACAAGTAATTCTTTTCCAGTGGAACAAAAGAATTATCAAGGACATTTTACCAAACAGATAACTGATATGATAATAAGTATGCTGTATATGATTGGAAATGGAATATATATATATATATATATATATATATATATATATATATATATATATATATATATATATATATATATTATATATATATATATATATATATATATATATATATATATATAATATATATATATTATATATATATCAATTATTTGACATAAAATGTGAAAGGTCTTACGTTTTGGAAGAGAGGGTTTGTACAAAGGAAAAGAAAAACTGCATCCCAATCGAAAGATATTCTCTCACTGCTTTTGTGTGAGGAATTGAAACTATTATTTTTGATATTAAAACAGGCTCAAAAATAGATTCGGGAAATGAGAAGACAACGTTTAAACTCTTTTGTTTACAAAAATACTTGTATGAGTATGGACAAACTTAAAACTTTACGTAGTTTTGTGAATAGGTATGACGCTGTAAGTGTAAAAGAATAAAGGGCTAGTTCCATGCAAAATTACTTTTTCTCTGTAGTGTAAAAAATTTTACTGAATAGTTGAGCTACACTTATTGTAGCTAAATAATGTAACCTGTTTTAGTTAATTTTATTTTATTCAAATTTAAAAAAGCTTTAACTTGTGACTTACATTACAAATATCTTTAGTGAGATAGAGAAAAGTAAATATAGTATTTATGGTCATAGCAATTTATTTACATTACTATTTTTATTATTGAGAACTCGAGATATTCAAATTTCGTAAATAACTACAATATTGCATTTGGATTCGCAAAACATTTGATTCGAAATCGTAGAGGATTTTCATTTTTCGTTTAATATTTTTCAATTGGAAGCCAAACATATAGGCGAATAATAAGGGAAGAGTATAGGAAATTGAAGAAATGATTTATTATTTTGATAGTTAAATTTTTTTATCAACCAATAGACACATATAGTTAGCATCTAATATATGAGATAATATTTGGAGTTAGAAGGAAAAACATTAAATATTAGTTTATTTAATTATGGCGATTTTCCGTCTTGGAAACTCCAGTTGTTAAAAAATGTAATTTTAAATAAATTATAAATTTAAATCAGGATTCGGTATAGGTTCAGTTGTTCCTAAACTTCAGGCAGTACTGCAGAAAAATTCTCAACTTGCTTAATGAAATATTTTGTGACAGAAGTTCAGGTAACTAAATCCAGGAAACGGTATTGACCCCTCTACCCCCCCCCCCTGTTTCAGCAGCTATTTGCGCAGTAGGAAACCATATGGTAGTATGTGCTTCACCATTACAACAAGTCAACAAACTTGTCTAATTATGTCGGAAATCATATCGATGGCGACGTCTAAGTCACGCTTCTTGCCACCCTTAATAAGGGGACTGCTGTGCGTTTGGGGGGGGGGGGGGTAGGATAAGACGTTTATGCTCTTTTAGAAAAGCGTTTGTGATATTTTGTTACTTTAATTTACTAATGAAATCTCCATTTAAATAGTAATTTTCATAAGACTTATACTATACAAAAGGTACAATTTTTATTCTTTCTAGCCAAGAAATAAAAAAAATAACGTTTTAAAGCACTTGCCTTAAATAAGGAAATGCTTAAACATGAATTTTATTATGCTTATGTTATCATATAAATATTGAATTGTCGTTAGATATGCATTTTAGACACCAGTGGTGAAATATGTTAACCATTGCTACAAGTACCTAAAATTATAGAACGAAGCGTATTTCTTAATTATAAAATTTATTAACTTAATAAAGTTTAATTCTAAATCAATGTCAAAGGTATTCCCATGCTCAAAATTAAAACATTTGTAAAAACAAGGATACAAAATAGTAGGTAAGAAAGAACAAGGTGTTCTGGTTTTACAAATATTTATTGCGCGTTATGCAAACAGATGGTCCCTCAAGTTAATAAGAAATATAAGTTTTTAACAGAAATCGACAGAATGCGAAGTGTCAAACTGCTTACACCATCTAGTATATCAGATGAGCATGTTTTGAAGTCAAATTAGAAATTAACTTTATTAACAAAAACGCAATCCTAGTGCAGGATTATGAAAAGCGGATTAGTACTGTTACAGTTTTTTACAGAATGCTGTTAAAATAATAAAAACAACAAGAGGATTCAATATAGCTATATATCATCTAAATACGATAATGAATTTTATATGAGGCTTAATTGTGTAATCGGATGTCAAACGTATTTATGGGGTAATTTAAATTCAAATCCTAATCGAAAATATTGTTTGCTAGTACGACCAATATTGAAAAAAAACCACGATTGCCCCACGATTGTTCATATTATTAATTGTCCTTGTATATAGAAGAAAAAAAAAACCCGCTTTCAATTTAGAAAAATAATGCCTTGATAGGGATGAGAGAGTGTGAGGCGACTAATCATTAACACCATATGGTTGGTGGGGAAGTCTGAATGTAAATAGCGACAAAAAATAATAATTGTAAAAGAAATGAAGATATGTTCAGTTAATGTATTTTTAATTGTATGTTGTAGGAAAATCCAGTGTTACGTTGTAAATGAATGTTTTAGTACCACTCCGTGGTATTAAAAAGTGGTCGCGAACTGGGATGTTAAGCCTTTTTGTGGATTGATATTTTATATATACAAAGCGCCGACTTTAAAAAAAATTTTATGAAAAAATTTAAAGTAAAGTTGATCGGAAGTGAGCGTTAAAATTGAAAAAAATTCTTCGACAATTTGTATTGCAAAATAAAATTTTGAACGAGATAATAAATAATGAATAAATGATTGTATACTTGTCATAAACTTGCAAAAGTTTTGATATGCAATGGAATGTATTATATGTATTCACATGCTTTTCTTGATCTGTATTGATCAATGATTATTGTAAAGGATATAATTATTAAGGATATCGTTATAACTTTTTTCACTCATAAAAAAGATTAAAATAAGTAATTTGTTCTATCAAAGTGTATATTAAAGGGAAATTGTAATTTCAATCATTTGTTGTTTGATCATTCTTAAGATGACATTAAAATTATTTTTTAACTAGTATTAACAAATTTTCAGCAACACCACATTAAAGTAAAGTACATCATTCTTCACACTATTCAACTACCACAAAAATGCATTTAAATGCACAATTCTGCCATTAAATACTATTCTTCTAATTGAAAGCAGTAATTACCTGCAGAAAGAGGCAATAAAATACCTCCAAAATTAAACGAGTATTATATATTTTAAACACACTTGATTTTCCACTACTTTTTTAAAAACTATTTTTAATTCATGCTGACGCTCATTATTAATGACAAAGAAGCTGTCAAGGTATCAAAAATTAGATCATTTATTAAACATGATTCATGCATATTCATCATAATACAAGATAATAGGAAATCCAATTAAAAAATAAAAAATAAGTTGAACCCAACACATTCCATGGAGTTGATGTTTTTCCTTACTGTCATTCGTTAAATGTGAAATAGTTTTGAAGCTATAAGATGAATGAAAAGGGGAGAAATCATTTATTAAAAGTTTGAAAATGTATGTAAAATTATAATTAGAAATCGAGAAAGGCCTTTTGATTAAAATTTATGTCTGGTATTGTGTGAGGATTTTCTATTTTAACGTCTTTTTATTTTTTATTTAAATGTTATCAGAACTTAGAAACTTGAAATAGTTAAGCTTTTTGTTTGCTTTTATTAATGATAGTTAGATATCTGTAAATCTTTTAAGGTTTTATGCAATATGAAATAAATTTGGATTTCTAAATATTTCATACGGTACACACGAATAATTGTAATTTTTAATATTTGAGTTAATGGATAACTTACCTATATTATACTTGGGAAATTTAATTAATTTAATGGTTTATGATTATTTATTTCTAAATAGTAATTTCTGCCATTTAATGCATGTGAACGCTACTTTTGAGCAACTATGCAAAATATAATTTATTCTCCTTTTTCAAGATATGGGTAAGCTTAATATCCACAAGTTAATAATTATTATTAAAGTTAAAAGTTAAGAAAGCGCATGCAATATCTTGTAGAACAAAAACTTTAATAGTAAAATTTGCAAAACTTTTTTACTAAATACTTATTTCAATCTTTTACTAATCATTTGTATTTCTGAAACGATTGCAGATGAACTTTTTGAATAGTACAGTTTCAGGGGGAAAAGTTATGCTCCTACACGTCAATTAGGGAGTACTAACTGCAACACTGTTAAATATTTTGTGCTTGGTTAGTTTTAATAATTTTATTAGGACACTCAGCCTAAGAGGTTTTCACCGCATTATAAGACTTGAGATAGGTACAATCTACAGCCACGCCTTTCCCGGGAATAGAACCCGGATCACTAGCTTTGCAGTCCAGAGCTATAACCGTTACATTATTGGGGGGTGACAAATAATGGTTCATAGTAGCTGCAACGTTGAAATTTTTTACTACACAAAAGTTGAATCTACTAGGAATCATATTTTTAGTAAAACCAATCTCCAAATTTTTAACAGCTAACTGTGAGTACATTCAGTGTCTTTTGAAAAATGAAGTTAATCATAAAAATTTGTTGCCATAAATAAATCTTTCTAAAGCGTCTTTGCTATTCATTTTTCTTGGCTTTGTAAGAGTAGTACGAAAACCCATTCGACTGCACTAGACTTCACAAAAATATGACAGATAAGCTGTATTTAAATGAATAAACAAGTGCATTTGCCCTTTCACATGAACCGCTTGCACCTATCTAACAGAAGCATGTCTGTTATCTGTTCAAAGGCACCGAAAATACGTTTTACGCCATGCTTCCTTGGCTCCCAGCGGTGACTTCTCTTCCTGTATCGCAGACTTGTTTGCTACTAAAAAGGCATTTATAGTTTCCAGTTACAGACTGTATCGGGTTTTCGGTGATGTTTCTCAGGACTTCATCCTAAATAGGCTAATGGGGAGGGGGAGCTGGAGTATATTGATAGAACATATGGGAGGTATATTAAAATATAGGGTAGAGTATTGGCACTAGCTTTATGAGGACATAATACCATAAGCCCCTTTTTACTTTTTGGTCGATAATCACTCAATGTTTTCCATAATTAATTCATATTAAACAGCATATTATAATAGGACATCTTGTTTAGGGAACAGTGGGTTCCCGCGTTTGAAATATTATTCCAATATGGTCTAATGTTATTTCTTAAAACTTATAGTTACAATAAAGCCAATTGTATCCATATGAAAGACCACCATAATGTGAAATAGAAGTATTTGTGTATTCATAGCTATACTTATTTCTTATCGTTTAGTAAAGTCGATAGTATATTTGTATTATAATTATACTATTTTTTTTTAACTAAATCAGAATGTGTTATTCAAAATTTATGTTTTCTGCGTAAAAGGTATAATGACACTTTTTTTTAAAAAAAAGTATTTTTCACTGAATTTCATCACACACATTCAATATCGTAAATGCCGGAAAATAAACAAGTCTTCTCTACCAAAAAGTTACTTATACACGAATAAAATGATACCTTACATTTCCTTAAAACTCAAATAATAACAAATTCACTTTTCACAATACTTGCTGCGTAATGGCCGATTGCAATGTCAAAGAGCGAAAAGTGAGTGCCTGGAATTTCCATTTGAAGAGAGACAGTGGGGCTGAAAACATCTCAACGCCTCTCCTCAAGAGCAAAAGACCTTTGATCTTATGCTAATGAAAACCAAACGACTATTTTATCGCCCACCCCTGAGAATGCCCTCGAACCCCCAAAATTTCGGATTTAGCGCAGTTTCACCGAATAATAATGGGACAGGGGCTACTCGACACTGTTGTTATTTTTTCCTTTATGACAAAACACACTTAAAGTACCTCCTACTGTTTTCACCTGAACGTAAAAAAAGAATCTTATGACATTAAGTATAATTTCCCTGCAGTCTTCACTTTTCGTTAAAAGTGATAAAAAAGCATGCAGGGGGAAATCCTCCTTATAGACATGAGTCCTTTAATCCATTTCTTTCTGCTCAAAGGGCAAGCGGATGTTGGCTGCATATTTTTAATGTATGCTTACGATACCACTGGTGGGTGGATATTAAGAAATTTACAACGCTTAGTTAGACCGTATTAGAGGTGATAATGGTGTTGGTAACTTGGTGTTTGTGTGCAACAACGTGTGGGTTGACAGTGGGTGCGTGTGAAATTTTAAGTACCAGGATTATCAGATTTAGGAGGAAGGGAAATAAGGAAGAAATGCGTTAAGTTTTCGTTAGGTTTTGTACACATATTTAACTTATATTCAGCAGGTGATAATTAAGCAGCTAATTTTATGATAGTAGATGCTCAAGTGAATGAAAAAAACCTTTTTATGTACAGATTTTTTTCATTCTAACTGGTGCTCTAAGATTGTTCATGAAGCTAAAAATATAACATGTTTACAGTAAAATTATTAATAAGTTTATAACTTCTTCAGAGCGCAGGCTTCGCATGATCACATAATGGCGAGCCTAGGACTCTCACAGCAGGATTTGGCCGACGACCCTTTTTTGGTTTTGTACTTTTTGAGGCTGTATGACGTCATGGACCTGGTCTAGCACTGCTGACCTATGGGGGCATGCAAAAACAACAACAACAACAAAAAGTTTATAACTAGTAAAATTTATTTTAACCCTCTAATGGATAAAAAAATTGCGGAAGTATAAACTTGTCTTCAGCATATGGGATTGAAATTCAAATTTTTAATTGCTAATTGTTCTTAATATTTATTAAAAAAATCTGTAGCAGATGATGATTACTGACTTGTCCATACTTAAAATTATAAAATTTTGTGAAATCATAAAATTTATAAACTTTAAAAAATGTGCGTTGCTCTAAAACCTAACAGCCAAGTGACGTGTTTATACGTCTGTATCCCTCAGAGTTTTAAATAAAAGAGAGGCCCCGTGGCGCAGTGGTAGTGCTTTGCATTGCCGTGCCACAGGTCCAGGATTCGAATCCCGGATTGGGCAAGGTTCACTCAACCTTTCATCCCTTAATTGAGTAGATAAAATGAGGATCAAGCATGCTTGGGAACTAAACACTGGGGGGTCCCGCGTGAGGTTGACCACCTAACCGGGACATATGCCCAGCAACCCAGAGCCCTTGGTCACGAAAGCTGAATTGGGCACGACAGGCCTTGGCCCAGTAAAGGGCTGTTGCGTCGAGGAGTTTAGTTTAGTATTTTTTTTTGTTTGCACTACAGAATTTAATTGCATAGAAGTATTGTAAACGTTTCAACATTTCATTTTATATCCGCTTTCCAAGATATTGCCAACTTCACAAACTATTTACATCACAACATTTTCAAGACACTCAGAACGCACTATCAACAAGCTCAACAATCTCTACACCAGACTATTGATTAAAAAGACAGGCGAAAAAAAAAATCACTTAAACTCAAATCCACAGGATGACTGTCGGTTCGAGGAATGGCTAAGAACTACCAAAACGATTCAAAGGCATCCGAAATTAATTCAGATACCACCCAGGATAGTTTCTGGCAATGCCTTGCTGGAGTGTTCATCTCCAAACCACTTGTAGGATTGGAATGCTGAGGCGAAGTATGAAACTGGAATGTTCTGGAGGGTTTTATAAGTTTGGAGGGTGGGGGGAAGAGTTCAATTTTGTGTTGGGGGAAGTGGTGTATCAGGGCAATAACGGCCCAAGTCATTTAAGACATACAAACTTTTTTTCCGTAAGTTCCAGCAACTTTTCCTCAGAAAGGTAAATTTTACACAAGCATTAAACCCAAGTAATAACTGCCTGATTTGTGTTATAAGTCGAGGCAGTGTTGCCGAATTGGATCGAGGCGTCAAAAAAGAATTTTGAATTGTTTGAATTTCAGAAAGTTACTGATCTAAGTGAACAACTAATTAAAAAATATGCTATAAGAAAATGCTCTTTCGATTCACACTAGCTGTCTCACTCTTTGTCTAATAATACCACATAAGTATTAGATGGAATAAAGTGGTATAAATGAATCAGTGTGCTGAGATGACTATTGAGTATAACGATATTGATGGAGAAATGCGGGAAAATATAGAAGGAATACGATTTTTTTTTCAAAAAAATGGACACCGAGTATTTATTATGCAACTATATTACATATTTTAAAGAAATAAATACATTCAAAGTATAATAAATCACGGATAGAATAGTTATTTATTATACTTTTAAAATTTCTTCTATGGTTGGATTAAAAACTACTGTATAATTTTTATTCTGTATCATACGATTAAACTATACATAGACAAGTAAAATACTTCGAAATCTACAAAATGCTATAAAAAAATAAAATTTATTTTCATCCTATGTTCAACTACTTACAAAATTGCATTTCTCCCAACTCTAATTTCAATCTCCAAGTACATACTCTAATCCAAAGACACAGATTCATAGTTATTCGTGTTTACCATGACAATTTTCTACAGAATCAAAGAAACACAGTGGCCCGAGGCATTCGGAAAGTAATATTAGGCATCATTCGGTCCCATACCTATCATTACCATCATCATTTTGTCCCATCATTCTCCTGCTTTTCCGATCCCCTATCTTTCGATGGGGAGGGATACAAAGAGGGATGTGGTTTCACCAATGATGCACAAAACTGTCCATCAAATAAAGATGCGGATATTATGCTCTTTTGGCTAAGTAGTAGTTTTCTTTTATTGTTATTTTGGAAGAGTTTGTGATTTGCTACTTTTTTATACTCCCCGCCGCAATGTGCACTTGCTTACTTCAAGATTATTGTTGTCGCCGTAAGGTTTTTTATTAAAAAAAGAACTTTGAAAAAAAATGAATGTTTTTATTCTGTAAGGAAGGTGTTAATGATATTAATAAATGGATCGGTTTTGGGTTGACTTGTAACTTGAAGGCGTATTTATACTTTGAAAAGGCCAATAGATAGAATAAAGGCCAAATAATTGATTTAGTAAAATCACTCTTGCTATAACAAATTACATAATAATTATTATAGATTTTTGGTGTACTTAAGATTTGATTTAACGTCGTTTTTGAGCAACATGGGAGCTATTCTTATTTTAACTGTAAATAGGCCGACAAAGAAAACTTCGTGTAGCTCTAGTGTTCTTTTTGTTAAAAAGTACAAGGTTAAACATAGATAGTGGGGAATATATCCAATCAAATAATTATTCGTAAGTTAAAAATTTACAGCAAAACAAATTAAATTTTCCAATACCTATTTCCAATTTAGTGAAATTCAAATACTGATCCTATAATGTGAAACACTTCTAAAATTAGTTTCGTCCACGCAAATGAAAACAAGTTACCTATTTGAAGCGCGTTAATATACCCGCCAACTTCCTATATTCAATCTCAATTTTATTTTCAGGAAGTGTCTAGAGAACGAGATCTATTGTACAGAAATACAATTATTGGAAAATAATTATATTCTTACGATATTTTATGTAATTGCACCACGATTGTCTCATTTGTAAATCAAGTTGATGAACATTACCAACTTGACATCAACTGGATGACGAATCGATGTGTTGGTGTGACAAGACTCTTAATGAAACTCTACGTATTTTGTGTAAAGTGGAGGTCGAATAAGAGTTATAATAATTGAGTATTAAATAGACAACCTAAATTTTTAAAAGAAATATATCTAACTTATTTGTTTACTTAGAGATTGGAGTAACTGCCAAATAAATTTCGTTAAGTTAATTTTTTTATAAATACTTAATAAAATTCGACTAATATTTAAAATATTTTAAAAGTAAAAACTTTATAGAAACTAAGCAAGTTTTCGTATACAGTCTTTCTTTAACAACTTAAAAAAAATCCCCTTTGATTTTAGTGTTTTCAGTGAAATTTTATAAGCTCAATTTTTAATACGCATTTAACTTTTGTATATTTGGTGCAAATTGAAATGTAAATAAGAAAACCCCACTGATCCTTTCCTATTTCCCGCCCCTTTTTTACCCCACTTCCCCGCATAATTTGAGACTTATTATATACAATGAAATTAGTTTAATATATATTTTTGGTAATTACATCAAAAATTCTATTCTTTGCATTGCCCTGTACATTCAAACAAATATATTACCTTTTTTATAACTATTCACTTGGATTTTAGAATTTTTACTCAGGATATTTTTTCTAAACTTACAAGTAGTGAGAAATTTATTTAATTTTAGTTGGCTCACTATAATAGAGTTGTATTAATTTTGATTCCCTTTAAAATAGTTTTAATGTGATTAATATAATTCAGTGTTGAAAAATAAGGCAGTTATAAGTTTGTCACAATAATAATGATGTACAGCAATCGAAAATGACGTTTGACGCTGCCGACCAAACTGGAACCTAGTTTACTATTTTGACTTCTTCTAATACATAACTTGTCATGGACTTTATAATTTACCACAATTATTTTTTCTCGCGCTTTGTCATCATTGTTATCAAAATAAGCTTTCTTTGTTTTCACAGTAATTTTTTATTATTATTATTGCACGAGGAATCTTAGAACTGCAATCATGTCGGCACTGGGAACTATATTTTTTTTCTTTCGGGTCTCTATTGACAGGCATTTTATTTGAAGAGAGGATCGGAAAATTGGGTAGATTTGGAACACATTTAGCACGCCGTTGAAAAGTTCCTGACAAGTCGAGAGTTTCCCAATTGACACCACCAAAGTTCGCTGAACTAGTAGTAATAACACTTTTGCTGTCATTGTTAGAGGACTTGGAGAGAATAAGAAAAATATCGATCAATTTTAGGCTGTTTCTTTGTCAGCAACAGCTCATGGATGAATGCATAATAATCGATTTAAAGATGTTGAAAAGCAGCAATTTAATGAAAGCACATTGTTATCTATATACATAAAAGGCAACTTCCGTTTGTTTGTTTGTTTGCTTGTTTGTTTGTTTGTATAAGACACGAGATCTAAAGAACCACGCAACAGATTGTCACGAAATTTGGCACAAAAATTCATCTCATCTCCGGAACAAACATAGGCTAAGAATTTTTCGAATCAGACCATTCCTTCTATCGTTTCGAACGTTTTTCTGAAAAAACTACACCACTTTGGCTCAAATCCGATCATTTTTTTTACTTTCCTGATGCCATCGCTGAAAAAATTAAATAAAACTTTTAACAAAAGTAATTAAAATTGAAAATGTTTATTTTATTCTGTTGCCATTAACTTCAGAAACTAAATTCATTATTTGAAAAATAATTGACATGTTTCAAGTGACGTAATTCCGGCAGTCTCCATTCCCGGATTTTATTGTGGGTTTATTTGATGATTTTTTCATTGATTTTTCTGTTGACTGCATGTATGCATATTTAAGCAATAAATTTATCGTTAAGCTATTACTGAACTATGATGGTTAATAAAGGCCGTCGCACTAGAGCTGCATATTAGGGTTTTATGTCTTTATTTTTTCGCCAAATACGTTGCCAAACTCGCCAAATTATTAACTAAACTCGCCGAATGGGCATTTTTTTTATAAATAATTTATAAGCTGGTTGGTTGTTCGAAGGTTATTGTGTTAGAGATGTATAATGGGTGTGTTTATAGCTATATCTATTTTCTCGCCAATTTTTTCCCCAAAACGTGCCAAATGAGCTAAAAGGTTTTATCTATATACATAAAAGGCAACTTTTGTTTGTTTGTTTGTTTAAGACACGAGATCTAAAGAACCACGCAACAGATCGTCACGAAATTTGGCACAAAAATTCATCTCATCTTCGGAACAAACATAGGTTAAGAATTTTTCGAATCAGACCATTCCTTTTATCGTTTTCGAACGTTTTTATGTTTCCCATTCAATGCATTGAAGACCTTAGAGGTTTATTGCTCCTTAAACAGCACGTTTTCACGGATTGTTTATTTAGTTTTATTTTACACATTTGTTAAAACGATTTTTAAGTATATTTAGTTTAATTACAGCTAAAAAATTAGAAATAAACATCTAAAACAAAAATCGTTTGCTAGCTTTTTAGCAGTTAGAAAAATATTTAATATTAAAAATAAAAATCGTTTGCTTTAGTATCTTTATCACAGTTAAAAAAAAACAAATAAATATAAAAAATGTAAATCGTTTGCTGGAGTAGCTTTATAACATCTAAACAATTAGATCATGTAATTCACTTTCATTAAGAATATTTTATTTTCTGCACGCAGACCAAGAGTGATCAGTTTAAAGTGAGATTTAAATTTTAACTACTTTTTAAGAACAGATTATACCAATCTTTGTCCTAAACGCATTTTTTTCTGCCATTTTGTACTGCTTATATTGTATTTATATCTACAAAGTGTCCAAAAAAAGTTACTTAATTTATTGGAGAACTCCCTTGAATTGCGTTAAAATAAATGTTTGAGACCCTTTTAAGATTTAGCTTTTTTCCATTTTTAATTCTTACTGATTATTTTTTACTTAAATATGTATTCTTTTTAATTTGCGCTTCTTATCAAAGGTATTTTTGAAATTAATATTAATCATTACTATATTCAAGTTGGGTAATTAAATGGAAAATTACTGGGTAATCTTCATATCTTATGTAACTAAAATGAAAAAAAAAAATAGTTAAATTGACTGTTAAATTATTTTTCCACTTCTACCCGTGCAACGTCGGGTATAACAGCTAGTAACTAGTAAATAATTTGAATTTTCTTAGAGTGAACGAAACGAAGATATTCAAATAAAAAAGCAGAATAGTAAATTAAATTTCCAAGTTATCTTTATGATTGTTTTAAACTGTTTAGAAAGTAGTTATTTAATAGTTGAGTGTATCTAGGGACGGATTTTTTAAATCTCCATAAATCTACAACGGAGCTTATTTAACGTTTGTAAAATTTTTAGGCGGATAACAGACAAATCACTTCCTATTGAAAATATTTTTTATGCTTAAAACAATAAATTTGGGAAAATATAAGACATGTATAATAGACATAATTTAAAATTTACCCTAAGTAAAATATCGACCTCGTACCTAGGTCTGGCAGTTTGTGTACCTATGGACATATTCAAAAATTTACTTTTTAATAAGCATTAAAATTCAAATATAGAAATGTGTTTTTAATACATCGCGATTAATTTATAAGCTCATTTAAACATAGAAATATTTAATTATTTGAGAAATTAATGCCACACATTGTTATTGTCATGATTTATATAAAAAAATATTAGTTTCGGCAATTTAAATACAATATCATTTGTCCTTTACTTAAATAACCAACTTTTAGATATATTTGGTTTTTGAATAAACGTTGTGAGCAAAACTATTATGTACTTTACATTTATTATTACTGCAACACTAAAATAGATATTTTAAAACGTAAATAGTTTGCATAAAAAATAATCTTTAGTGAATCTACAGAAGTGTAAGGTCATTCAATGAAAAACATTCGCACCATCCTAGAATAGGAAAAATCATTTATGTCGTATAAATTTGCAAATGAATGCCTCAGTTACATAAATTATTTATGTTTACCCTGGTATTTATTGCAATCTTAAAATCGTTGAAAAAAACATTACAATAGGTATCCATAATTTTACGTGCAAAAATTTATTTTGACAGCTTATTACAAATACAAAAGGCTTTGTTTCGATACAGGGCTATGACCTGGGTACAAGATTTTGCTATTTTATATAAAAGGGCTTTTACAGTGCGATGCAAAAGTTTAGACAATGACTTAATTTAGCTGTAAAATTTAGGATTGTGATAGTAGAGTTACAAAAACCTCCTAAACATATTAAAAAAGTATTTTGAAATGCTATAATTGAAACATAATTTTTTGATTTGCTATAGCAATAATTTTTTTCATAAAATATAAATTTGTATGATGCAAAAGTTTAGACACAAATACGATAGTATGCTAATTTAAAGTAGATAATGGCATAATGTCGCATTTTTATTGATGAATTGTATTTTTTTTATATGATAAAAAAGATATCTGGTGAACTAAACAGATTTAATAACAATTCTGGTTCAATTTTACACCAAACAGACAATATAGCCACTTTAAATCTTTATTCAAATCATATTTGCTTCAAATGTACAGTTTAACATCTCTAAATACGAACCGAATGCCCACCAGTCCATCACCTTAAAGTTTTGCCACGAATTTGTGGATTTGGAGGCATACATTGGCGAGAGCATGAGAGAGAGAGAGGAGAGAGTGATGAACGAGGGAGACGAGAGGAGAGAGAAGAGAGGAGATAGAGGAGAGAGAGAGAGAGCGAGAGAGAGAGCGAGAGAGAGGAGAGAGAGAGAGAGCAGGAGAGAGAGCGAGAGAGAGGAGCCAGAGAGAGAGCGAGAGAGAGAGCGAGAGAGAGCGAGAGAGAGGCAGAGAGAGAGAGAGAGAGACGAGAGCGAGCGAGGCGAGAGCGAGAGAGAGAGAGCGAGAGAGAGAGAGAGAGAGAGAGAGCGAGAGAGAGAGCGAGCGAGATCGAGATCGAGAGCGAGATCGAGAGCGAGAGCGAGTCACCTCTTCAACACGCCAAAAAAAGTCGGTCATTTCAACGTAAATTCACTCCACGCCATTACAAAAGTTCCTTTTTAATACTTAAGTTTGAAATTTCTTGGAAAAAAACAGGTTTCTTTGAACCGGTTACAATTTAACCGGTCTCTTTAGTGCTATTTAAACACATTCGGTTTAACCGAATATTAAAAAAAAGCTTTTGAAAACACCGGTTTTTCCCCTCAAAAACTCTAGCATCAAAGTGGAACGTTTATATTGGTGTGGAGGGAATTACAAATACAAAAATTATCGATCAACAACAGACCAGAGGCCCAGCAAGGTTGGTCCAAAATAAATCTAATACATTACCAGTTTCCAATGTCCGTCAAGTTTCTTCTTAAAATCTTCTACTCTCTTTGAATGCACAACATGATCTGGTAAAGCATTCCACTCATTGACAACTCTATTGTAAAAATGTTTTCTTACCTCCCTTCTAAAGCTCGATTTATTCAATTTCTGATCATGACCTCTGGTCCGGCTATTTAAAGTAAAATCTAAGCCCTCCATGTCTCCCTGTTTTATGAACTTGAATAACTGTATTAAATCACCCCTAGCTCTCCTGTTTTCCAGGGAATACATGTTTAAAGATCTTAATCTGTTATCATAATCAATACCAGATAGACCCTTAATCATTTTTGTAGCCCTATGCTGAACTTTTTCAAGCAACTCTATATCTTTTCTGATGAAGAGAGACCAAAACTGAACAGCATATTCCAGATGCGGCCTTACCAATCCCTTATACAATGGCAAAATAATCTCCTTAGATTTAGAAATGATACTTTTTCTAATATATCCCAACATTCGATTGGCTTTCTTACTTGCCTCAACACACTGCTTACTCATTTTGAAATCATTGCTCACCAAAACTCCTAAATCTCTAACGAACTCACTATCTTGGATACTTTCTCCCTGTAAAACATAAGAATGATTAACATTGCTCTTACCCAAATGCAAGGTTTGACATTTGTTAACACTGAACGACATGCCCCAGCGTGAAGCCCATTCAGTAATTTTCGTAAGATCAACTGCTCAATATGCTCAACAGAATTTACTGTACTCGTCACTTTTAAGTCATCTGCAAAAATACTTAACTTGCTATTCAACCCCCAGCTGATATCATCAATAAACATAATAAATAAAATTGGTCCTAGTACAGAGCCCTGAGGCACTCCACTTACAACCTCATTCCAATCAGAGTACTTACCATTAATGTGAACCCGTTGTTTTCTATTGGTCAACCAATTTTTAATCCAACGGACCACAGCAGTCCCTAACCCAAATCTTACGTTGATAAGACTTTTTTTTTGTCGTTTTTAAAGAGGTGACTATCTCTGCATTGTAGTAAAGTGCAAAAAAGAATAATATGTCTATTTTGTGATTTTATATGGGAAAGACTGCACGTTTCATCAAGAAAATCAGCCAATGTATGCCTCCAAATCCACGAATTCGTGGCAAAACTTTACGGTTGATGGACTGGTGGATTCGGTTCGTATTTAGAGATGTTAAATTGTACATTTGAAGCAAATATGATTTGAATAAATATTTAAAGTGGCTATATTGTCTGTTTGGTGTAAAATTGAACCAATATTGTTATTAAATCTGTTTAGTTCACTGGATATCGTGTTTTTTTTAATTTATCATATACAAAAAATACAATTCAGCCATAAAAATGCGAAATTAGGCCATTATCTACTTTAAATTATCATAATATCGTACTTGTGTATAAACTTTTGCATCATACTAATTTTATTTTATGAAAAAAAATTATTGCTATAACAAATCAAACAATTATGTTTCAATTATAGCATTTCAAAATACTGTTTTAATATGTTTAGGAGGTTTTTGTAACTATACTATCACAATTCTAAATTTTACAGCTAAATAAAGTCATTGTTTAAACTTTCGCATCGCAGTGTATTGGAAAATTCGCATTGAAGAAGTGGACAAATTTTACATTTGTTTTGGTTTTAATTAAAAAATATTTTTTTGCCGGTCCAGGATTTGTCGCACTCGAATCGTATTCCGCTCTCCAAAAAATCTACATTAAAAAAATATATTCAGCTCTAATGAGCTGGCTGTAAATATATTCAATTAAAAAGTTTTTTAGCAAGACACAGACCTATTGTCACAACGTGGTAGTGTGTGCGTAGTGAAGTTATAAAAAATATTCGTTTAACATAGACATTCAGAACACCAGAGTATTCGTCATCTTACAAACAATACTGATCACCTTTACACATACATATTTTTCGTTTTGGAATAACAATTAGAAATTGCAAGAGTTGCCATCAACCATCTATTTTTATGGATGATAAATCCCACTTTTAAAATGCCAGCCCTAAAAAGTCAGACGGAAAATGCTATAAATTTCCTGGTACCGGAACGTAAAAAATTCATCAAAAAGCTAATTTCCAACTTTCATCAGGTGGTGTAAACACCCATACCGCAGTTTCCTGATCACTGCCTTGTA
Organism: Oedothorax gibbosus; assembly: GCA_019343175.1. Lineage (NCBI taxonomy): Eukaryota > Metazoa > Arthropoda > Arachnida > Araneae > Linyphiidae > Oedothorax > Oedothorax gibbosus. Next base: position 17,276,520 of record CM033272.1, read on the forward strand.
TATTGTTGGCCGTAACTCACAGCTATGTGCCCTGATGACAAAAGGGCCCCATTTTTAATGTTTCGAAACAAAAGATCAGCCCTTTTTCTGTTATGGAATATAGTTATTGCTAACGTTAGCACTCGGTGGGTACCTCAGACCCCCCATGGAGTTCGCACAGGCCCTTTTCCCAATGGGAAAATATAGGCCGTGTCCGTTTGAAATATGGCAGTTTACAAGCACTTGGGCATAGGTGTTTAAATTACGTGGTGATTTACTTCGGAGCGATTTTTATGTAGGAGCGGCCCGGCCGCGTGCGTAAAGTCAGTTAGTCTTGTCTGGAAGTGTTATTAAACCCAGCATTTTGAACAAAAGCTTAATATCGAACGCTGGAGGGGGTTCGGAGGTTCATCTGGGTTCCACCCTGCTCGAACTAACCCGTTGGAAGACTTACTTAAAGATGGGATGGACTTCCTTAATATATGAGCAGGCGATTTGAATGTAAACAGTAGGTAGTTAGTTAGTCATGTTGGATCAGTAAACATCGTTTAATTCGTTACCGGATTAAAAAGTTTGATGTTACTTATTCATAAAAATGTTTAAATGTTCCCAATAATATTCTAACTAATATTCGTGTGTTTTTCAGTAATTGTGGTAGTATTTGTAATTCTTTTATTTGAAACTATTTTAATTAACCCGAATTTTTTTTTCAAGGTGTAAGGATAATTAAAGAAATTATTTATTTGCTACAACCCATAAAGAGAATTAAAATCAACACATCGACTTCGCCTTCATTCCCAATTATGTCATTTGTAATCATTAAACTAAATATTTTTCAATGAATTAAAATGTTTCTATTTCGAAAATGTATTTTACATTATGCCCATTTTTTATTCATATAAAAATATATGTTCTTGTCAACGGAAGATACTGTTGATTCCGTTTATTAGAAACTCAAAAAATATAAGTGTTGGATCATCTTGAAAAAGTTTACATTATAAATAACAGTTTAAGGTTAGTTTAAATTTAACTACTAAAAATTTTTTAATATTTGTTTAGATATAACAGTACATATAAAACAAAAATTGGAATATTACGAGATGACAATGTAAATCCGATCTAAAGTAAAAGAATTATTAATTATAATAATGTTTATTGAAAATTCTTGCTGGAGACCGCTTTTGAATGATAGTTAAGAGATATATATCTAGAGAGATTTTGATTTATTTCAATGAAATTCCAATAACCTTATATTAAAACCCTACTTTTTACTAAATCTTGTGATTAATAATAATCTAGAACCTACTTTAAACATCAGAATTTTATTACGTTTGTTCACTTCACAATAGCCACATATTCTTTATATTTTCACAAATTGCAGTTTAATAAGATTTGGATAAATGGTTAAAAGGGAAGGGGCCGAAGAAAACATTTTCTCTGAAATTAAAATTTGATTGCGTCGAGCAGCAGGGCGGAATATAACTTTAATCCTCATCAGAACTTCCCACAAAATGATTGATGAATTCTGTTACATAAGCAGTGATTAACTTTAATTTAATCTGATTTAATTTAATCTCACCATTCACCGCCCTCGAACATTATTATAAAATGGTTTGCAACTGACTATTAAAATCTATCTTGTCAAGTTCATCAGTTGCACTGTGATATTACGTTTCGGATCTTTGATGCTATCTTGTGTATCTTGCGTTTCTGCTGCGTTAGTGCAATATGGAATTTTCCTTTTATTTCAACAGTATTTTCTTTAAAACCCCAGACAAATAAAAAAACCCTATCCTAATGGATCATATTCTTTTTTTCTTTTTTGATGTTTACTCTATATTTATGATATTTTATTGTTCTCATGTCGTCTGCTCACGGGCAAGGAATCTTGAGTGCTGGTGCGTTTAGCTCTTTGGCGATGATAGAAAAAAAAAGTATCTTAGCACATAAAGAACAACTTTTCTAGAAACTGCTTGATGATTGCTGAATTTTTACTTGAGTACATGCGACCCTTAGAAAAAGCGCAGAATAAACTGCATAACTAATTTTAACTTCGCTACACTTCATAACTAATAAAGATGAAAGCTATTTTATTGCCATTGTAGAAAGAAACAAGTAGGTTTGTAACAGAATCTGTCACTTAACCCGCTTCCACACAAAAGTTGTGTTGAACAGGTAAAAAGGCGCCAAACACTGCATTAATTCTATATTAACATTTACATGCAAATTTGCTAGTTTTTTATTTATTCGAAAATTCATAAATTTTTACTTACGTTTGCAAAAATTAATTTGTATTTCAAAGAATAATATGTACTATTCCTCGCTTTTAAATAGAATGAAAATATTTCATATCAACATACAAAGAATTCGTAGTGAAATATATTTGACGTCATTTCAACTGATCGATGTCGCAAAATTAATTTATTTTAATTTATTGTCTAAAAATTAAGTTTCTCGGGCGATTGTTGCGATGGCAAAATGTTAATTTGTAATTTCAAAGAACTAAATCATGGCTTTACTATTCTCGTACAATTTTAAACTGCCAAAGATATGAACATTCATTAATTTCATACTTTCACATTACTAATAGAATTTAGTTAATGATGTTCAAAATATATTTGACAAGATCTTTCAAAACTGATACAGATATGCGAAATAAATTTATTTTAATTTATTGTCCTAAAGTTAGAATTAATTTCTCGGGCGATCTGTTGCGATTCATGTATTCATATATTAATAACACAACAGGCCTTTAGCTATTTGTAATTCAACTTAACGCCAAAAATTTAAATATTTCATTAATCTCATTTAGATAATAATATAATTATTAATTGCTTAAAAATTTAATTACAAATGATGCTTTAAAATAAAACGAACTTTGATTTTTTATCCAATTAATTCTCTAATAAATATTCATCAAATCATTGTTTGTATTTTTTTTAATTTTAAATTTCTCGTACGTTTAACGAAATGGCAACAGTGAAAATATTGAATAAAATGGAATTTGCATGTTATTTCAATGTAGATTAAATTTTTAGTTATTTAAATTTTAAATAAACTTCTAATTAAATTTTTTTAATGAAATTTGGAATGTAGCCTAATATGATTTTTTGCTTCAAAATGACGTATTCCACTTGTCTGTGGGACTTGTGGTTCTTTCTGTGAAAGTGGGTGACGGACGGACGGACAGACAGACAGACAGACAGACAGACGGACTGAACGATTATAAAACCTTCCACTTTTTAAGTTATAAACGTAGTGTGGAAGCTAAAATTTAAAGGTTACTTATTTGTAGAAATCAAACTATTTTAAATTTAAAATTATTGAAGTCAATTTAAACAAAATAAATGCTCTCCTATAAATAAGGTATATGCCTAAAATATGAATTTAAGGTCCATATATGGGTGTGAATTGGCAATATAAAAATCCGTTAATGAAGGCTAATTCGAAAATATCACCCTGAATCTGTAAGAAATAAACATTTCTGAAGCGGAATAAAAATCAGATTTCTTAGAGTTTAGAGATCCTTTACGAACAGCTATTTAAGAAAGTTTCAAATTTTGTTACAAATGAAGTTCTAGTTTAAAAACCCTGAATATTGGAAATCAATTTCTGAATGGTTTGCTAATTTTAGTAAAAAAATTTTACTCCAAATCAAGTTTCGAAAGTGCATATAAATTTTTTTTTAATATACGCCATGCATTATTCTGAAATATGTCACGCAAAAAAATGTTACCCCGTTAAAACAGAAGGTGACACTTGGCACCTCCAAGTGGTTTCAGGCCTCCCCACCGTCAGCGGGGCATCTAGGGGTGCCAGAATGTCTTAAGACGAGCATCGAATGTCCCCTAGACGATTCACAAACCCAAGATTCATCGCCCCAAGGCGATTCAAAGCCTTGAGGTGCCAAATGCCACGGCCTTTTCACACCGGGATGAAAAATTGCCCCCATTTGTCACCCACAGTTTTAACAGTGTACTCGTAGAACAAATGATTTCATTATCATGAAGATCATGAATTATCATGAAGCTAACCTTCTGTAATTTGAATATCACTGATTCTGCAACAAGAATTCATTACGGAATTATACTCGTTAATAATAAAAATCAAAGCTACGAACGTACCAGAACGCACTATCAGCACTTTTTGCCTCTAACGTTTTTATAGCATGTTATGAAATGGGCTTAGCCTCTCATTGGAATGCCGATTGTAACCGCAGATATCTATGCTGAAATGGTATGCTATAGATAGTGTGCTGAAATTGCTTTTTTCTACGCACTCGAAAATTTTCTACTCGTAAAATGAGTCAAAATCGTCATCTCATGAAGCCCAACATTCGTAATTTGAATATCACTATGTATCTGCAACAAGAATTCATTACGACATTATACCAAATAAAAACAACGCTACCATCATGACAACGCACCTTTTGCCTTTAAGGGGAGTCGGATGGGTGTTTGGGTCAAAAATGTCGATTTTCTGCTTTTCTTTTATTTTTAATCTGCATATCTATAGCTTTAATTTAAGACCAAGATTGTCGATTTCTGTTTAGTTGTTTTCTTTTTATAAACATTTATCAGAAACTCTGTATATCAGTTCTTACCTATACCTTAATTTTCTTTTGCGTTTCCCGAAATACAAGGTTTTTCAACAGTTTTGAACATTTTTCTCAGGAACTATAAAAGATCAACATGTTTTGTTTTATTATTTCTTCCCCATTAATAGCTCTTTGATTTAAACTGAAGAATTCTAAATATCTCTGCTAAAAAAAAATTATATAACTTTAAATCGGATTTTTTGGTTTTTTTAATACATATTTTTAAAAAATCACTGTAAAAGTTTTTTTATACTGTGAAATATCCTCAGTTTAAATCAAAGAGTTATATGTAAGGAACAAACTATAAAAAAAATGATCTCATAAGTTCATAATGATCTCGTATAGTTCTTGAGAAAAATGTTCCTAAAGTTAACATGGGCGAGATAGAACCATCCAACTCCCCTTAACGTTTTAATAACATGGTAGCCGAGTCTATGTGCCCTTTGGAATGCCGATTGTAACTGCAGATACCTGGCCCTAACTAAACGAATGGGTGTGCATGAGATGCGTAGGGTTGCAGTAATTATTTAACGGCGTCAACAGCTCATTCTGGCCGAATCCGTGTGTGGCTTTAGGGGCGATCCATAAATACGAGTGATAAAGTCAAGCTAGCTGTCAAGATAAAGACGACCCGAGTAATAAATTAAGGAGGAATCAACTAAATTTAAACGGACGGGTTATTTGATGGATGCCGATGCCCCATGCAGGAAAAAATAGTTGGAATAAAAACGTTTGGGTTTTAAACAGGACTAAAAAAAGCGACTGTTTGAAAGGATGTGAAATAACGAAACTTTCCTTTTTTACCTATTAGTTTTAATAAATTGAAATAAGCTTAACCCCACTAATGATTTGAGTGTCAAAATTATACTTTGGATAAAAAGTAAAAATAAAATTTTGCAAAAAAATAATTTTTTATGAATTGTTTTATTCACAAAATACTGGTTAAAATCTAGATATTAAAAAACAGTAAGATCTTTTAAAACGTCCGCCTTCATAACATGATGAAATATTCATCTTAGAACTCCATTCTTTTTCTGGAATGTGTGTCTCCCTTGTAGTATCTCGGGACGAATTTTTCTTTTTTTTTCAAATTTCCACTTAGTTTTTTAAATAAAAATTAAAATAAGGCACACGAAAACGAAAACGTAGTTCTTTTCTGCATAACATCACGGGAGAAAATAAAAGGTGACACTTTGTCTGCGACAAAAAAAAATGGGTGATTTGAGATGTTATATTTATCTTCTGTTTAAAGAACAGTTGCTCTTTGTTCTGTTCTTTTAAAAAGAACAGTTCTTTACCCTTTTTTTACGAAAGTTGCTTTACACGTGGAAGAATTCTACAACTTAAGAATTTTAGAATTTATGACAAAAACTATTTTAAAATCTTCGAATACCGCTCACACCCTTAAAAATTCAGCGAGTAGTAACTGAGAAAAAAAATTGAAAGGTAGAACATTAAATGCTTCACGGGGGGAGGGGAGGGGAGGCGCCACTGCGTCATTTAACACCTTCAACGAACGCTGCGTAAATTTAAAAAGACAGTTTAGCAAAATCAGCAATTAGTTTACATACGAACGATTAGCGTATTAAGGGTCATTTTTAATTCCAAAAAATTATCAACTCTGCATTTTCTTTTAAATATTACGCCTATAGGCAAAGCCAAACTACTGTAGACTACATTTTGAAACTGAAATGGCAACACTTGTAGTTTACCTTTTTATATATCGGCTCCCTATCGTGTTCGCTAGTGTTTTATAATTAAGTTTCGATAGCATTAATTTTTTTCGTTTGTATCTATGTAATATTTTTCTTTTCAGGGCGTCTGTTAAATGTTAACGTTATTTTTATTTTCGTGGCGTTTATTTTAGCGGCACAAAGTTAAAAAATAATCGTTAACTTTTATTTGTCGAGTGTTGAAAAAATTGTCACAATACCGTGTTCCCCGTGAGTTTAATTTTGCTTCGTTTGTATAAACTTTTCCTTCGCTCTGGTTTTTTAGATCACGCATGATCAGAAGCCGTGATCTTGGTAGTAAGTTTTATTACTAAAAAAAGGAATACAACTTAAAAATTTTAGAATAATTTATGACAAAACTAATTTAAAATCTTCAGATACCACTCCCTTAAAAATTCAGCGAGTAGTAACTGAGAAAAACTGAAAGGTAGAACACCAAATGCTTCGGCATAATATTACGGGGGGGGGGGGGGGCGCCACTGCGTCATTTAACATCTTCAACGAACGCTGCGTAAAATTAATAATGCGTAATTAATTTATGCTGCGTAATTTTAATAATGTGACATTCTTTAGTCCAGTGATGTGCGAGCTTGCTCGCCTAGGAGCGCCAGCCCCGAGTTAAAATAAAAATAAATAAGTGTAAATAAAAAACCATTATAACCTATTTTGTCGCTAAAAAAACCGAATGGACTATGTTTTATCAGCTCATTTATTTGGACACAATTCTATTTATAAATTTATTAAGTAAATACTTATATATAATTTTTTTTTGTTACATACATTTAAAAAGTTTTCCTTCGAAATAGTTTACTCTTAACAAAGTTCAGATTTTAGTTGGCTGAATCTCAATATACGAATTTTAAGGTGTCTCAGCATGGACATAATATATCCAGTAAATGTGTCAAAATCTTTAACCTTAATTTTGTTTGGAATTGCACACACTTTTTAAGGGATCACTCATTATCTTCTTAATCGATTCAAGTTAGAAGAAAAACTCCTTAATTCCAATTGTCATCCAAATATGACTTTGAATTCATTGTGCAACAAAATTTTTCCTACATAAGTGGTTCAGTAATATAGTCTTCATTTGTATTATATTTTATTTATTTATAAAAACTTAAACAGAATTTTTTTTCGCCTATCAAATTTTCTTACCAGTCACGTCATTAATGAGTGACTGCAAACAGCTCTTAAAACGATGGCAGTTAATCACAGGCCGGTGTGATGTCATCACTTCCTAATACAGAATTCAGTTCTGATTAACTTCATCGTTGCATATACATTGAAGGCATCATGGATCGCTCCAAATATGCTCAGATTCTAGAAGAAAACATGTTAAACCACGCTGAAGAAGTTTTTGAGGGTGAATGGCTTTTTCAGCATGACAATGATAAAAAACATGCCTCCAAACATGTTAAAGGCTTTCTTGCTCAAAATAATGTTCTCATGTTGGATTGGCCAATTCAAAGTCCCGACTTAAATCCAATTGAACACATGTAGAATCAGTTGGACAAGAGGATAAGGCGACGTGAAATCACCAGCAAAGCAGCCTTACTTCAAGCACTTCGTGAGGAATGGGCCCAAATTCCTCTCAGTGCCATTGAAAAACTGATTTACTCTATGCCAAGCTGTTCTTAGGTCTAAGGGCTATGCAACCAAGTATTAGCTACTCAGGTTACAAGGAGTAACAATTTGTTTTTGTTTCGTCACAGGTTTACTAAAGAAAATGGGTTTTACTCTCGTTTATAGAAGTGTCAAATTACTTTTGAGCGGAGTAAGTTCCAATAAAATTCATTTTGTATGTTTGATACAAAACAATCTTCGTGTATTTTTTTCTAGCGACCTATTTAACGTCCCTTCACCCATTATCTTACAGCTAAGAGTATGAAAAACTTTGTGATATTAACAAATCGTTTTAAAATAAGATAATTGAGTTTGTCAAAATACTTATGAGCGCTACTGTACGAAATCATCAGACAAATTAGGAAGTTGGGAAGAATGTACGTCACTGCGTGGTTTTAGTCTTTCGATTTGTAGAGCAAATGCAAGTAATTTCGTTAGGTTACATAAATTCCGAAAATTAAAAAAAAAATCATTTGATATTCTTAATTAGAATAAAAATTTCTTTTCTGGTACATTATTTTATTTAACAAATGCCAACCGACCCTATTGTTCCAAAATTCTTTAAAAAAACATTTATACAATCCAACTGTTTTTCGCAAAATATTATCAATTATCGCCCATGTTTACGCGGTGATTTGGCGTGGCCCTTGTCGCTTTCTTGGTGGCATTTCTATAATGGATCGACGGGGTACTCTGACACTGTGGATTAGTTATCGGATTGAGGATGAATCAACGTTGATGGATAACGACAATGATCAATTGAAAATTAAATTGCTTCACATTCAGAATGACCACCACACCTTTGGTGTAAAGGTGGTTTTTACATTTCATGAACGGTGTGTAGATGTTTTGGGTGCCAAAGAAATAAAAAATATATGGTAATGTCGTTTTTATTTTAAAACTTTTAGTTTAGGATTTACGTTTTTGTTGAGGACAATGAACTTTTACACTGTTTAAGTCACTTTCTTTTGAGAGTTTTAAATATGAAGCAAAATAAGTTTTGTTAAATAGGTTTAACTTTAATAAACAGGTCCACAGTTATTAAATCGGGTATCTGTCATTTTGTTCCATTCGTAAAAACCATTTATAGATGAAAATTTTGTTCCTATAAAAGTGGGCTAGAGTATATTTTGCATCGACATATGGATACAATAGGAGAATTCAAATCCGAATGTATAATAGCGTATGAATAAAATTTTATGTTTTAAATAAACGTTGCAGTAATTATGCGGAAACGACTATCAGTTGTCATTTGCCCCAACCAATCTCTCAAATACCTTGATTGTAAATATTTTTTGTGCTTATATGAGTGACGTAGATACTGGTAACTTGGTAATTTAATCGTTTCCAGCTGCCTATTTCTAGCCTCCTTTTATGTAGATACTGTCTAGTTTGTAAGCAAATGGGCGGTACTTTCTGTAAAAGGGTTGAAGTTTGGTTTACGCAATAACGGTCACTGGGCAATAAGTACGTCACGATCAATAGGAAGTCGCATTACGCTTTTTGGCTCTGTATAATGATTTAAAAACTAAAATACATAATATTGTAATGAAAAATTCTAATGCGATATTCAGACTTTATGATTTAACTAAATGATAATTCAAAGTAGTCAGTAACTACCTATTCTGCTTTATTTCATTTTCAGACAAACAGTACGCAACTAACTTGAACTCTGACGTCATAACCACCAAGCCACAAGGGCTCTGCAACTTTGTGACTTTCGAAACTTCGGATAAGTGTTTCCCCCACTACCTACCGCATAGATAAACTGCTCAAGGGTGCCACTTACGGTCGAAAGACCCTATGTTATTTGCCACAAATTGATGCAAAACTGATACCAAAGTCAGGCTAACATACCTTTTGCGTGTGATTTCCAAACACCTTTTACTTATAAAGTCAAAAAGTAATCACTACTTTCCTGGTCAATGTTAATGATCGAGGCAAGTGGAGAGTAAGCATTATAGAAAATATTCACTTTTAATGTTTTTAAGGATGTCGGTTGCGTTTTGTTAAACTTTTCCTCACATAAACGTGTTTTAAAATGATATTGCGGCAGGGTTTTTTTTGGGTAGATGTTTGTGAATTAGTAAAAAGTACCGGCCGAAGTTAAATTTAAAACCGTAGTTTTTGTTGCATGATAAATATACCTTGTTCATTGCATGATTTTGAATTTAGTAACATTTTTATGCATCGATTTAAATTAATTAATATAAAGTATGATTCTTACTTTTATCTAAGTATTATAAAGTTTTTTGTAAAAAGTGACGAGACCGACACCTGAGCTGGCACAAGGTTCGTTTTTTAAAATTACTAATAAATAGCAAGTTAATGTTGGATAATATAGATTTTTTAATATCTCTATGATGCTTTAATATATTTCTTACTATAATTATTTCCTTAACTGTTCACTTTTTTTAAGCCGATATGGGAAAACAATACTGAATCCTGCATAAAAATTAAGCAGACATTCTATTTGTCGCAGAAATATTGAAAGTGCTTTTTATTGATACACACCATGTTTAAAATTATTATCTTTTGATTTTTGAGACCATTTTAACTTTGTCTAAGGGTTCTATTTATGCGCAATATTTTCATAACAAAATTGCTTGTCTCTTCGAATATTTTGTATAATATAATTTCTATAACTTCTTTCTTTATTCTTTCTTTCAAATATTTATGAAGCTCATAGTTATTATGTTACACATAGAACATGTAGAGTTTAATATTTATGTTTCTGAACGTTTTTTGATAAAAAAAAACTATTTAAAAGTTATTTAATCGCTCTTGATTTTTTTTCAGGTGAAACATTAAATAGCAAATTGAATGATATTCGGCCGAGTTCGTTGAACATAAAACGTCCTACAATTATTAGTTCGGGATTTTTAAAAACGCCTTTTTGTTTAAAGTTAAATAATTTTTTTAAAAATCTTACGTTGTTAAAATTAAGAAAAGTTTGAACATTAAAATTTCCTGACGATTCTCCTATTATATTTTCATACATTTTAATTCTGAAAAACGAAAAAATATCGTTTAAAAAAAAAAAGATTTAAAAAAAACCTGTGCCTTAGCAGAATCTGAGATATAAAAAAATACCGAAGTGGCATCAAATTCGCACTGTTTCATTTTTCAGAAGTAGGAAGGAAGAATTTAAGTAGGCGGCGTTATCAAGTTCTTCTCTTAAATATCTTGCATGAAAATAACAGAAAAGAAGAGAAGAGATTAGCAAAAAGTTATCATGTAACAAGAGAAGCGATTAATCTTTTTCGGGTAGTGTAGTCACAATATTTTCGGCAGGGGATTAAATTTTTATAGAAGAAAGAGTAAAGTGTTTTTTTAGAAATATTTTATAACTTTTTATTTTAATATTTTTCGGGTATGAATAGTTTTTAAAAACATGTTGATTAAATCCAACTTTTAGATTAGAAGATAGCTAACAATTTATTTTCTAAAAGAGGATGTGTTGTAACTACTATTATTTTTTACTTAACCATCCCCCGTAAACAACCAAAGAAAATAACCAAGTTGATTAACTAGCAAAACTTAAATTATTATACTATATCTATTATCACGCAATTTATTTTGGCTGTAAAGCTTACTTGGTTAAAGTTTACAAATTTACTCCAGGAAAATTAATTCTGTTGAATTTTGACATTTTTTAAAATTCTGACGCGAACTAACAAAACTCAAAATTCTTACAGGGTGTTTGGAGTTGCATATCTTTACTTTGTGAATCTGAAAAATTTAGTTAATACAAAATCCACCTGTGAAAATCTTGCTGTAAGATAGTTCTTTTTGGTAGGAAAACTTTTCACTGAGAAAATCAGTCGATAAGACAGAAAAATTATATCAACATATTCTGTTAAAAACATAAAAAGTTCTGTCGTTAAGTAAACAAAAAGAAACTATCTTTTGGATAACATAAACTTCACTTAAATGATTGTTTAAATTATCGCATCTGTAAAACGTTACTTTGAGGTTTTTATTACGAGGGTTACTTATAGCTTGTAAGAAACGATTGTTATAAAATGAACAAAAAAAAAATAATTTCTAAAAAAAAATCCTTTCGATGGAATTTTTACGACTACGATTCTATCTCGACATTCACGATTCTCGTCATTCGAACATTTTGACGATATCATTAAATTGTCTTGAAATATTTTAATGTATGGTAAAAAAAATTAAAGCTTTTTACAACTTTAATTGAGTTAAAAACGTACTATCAATTTTATTTGAAATCAGAACTATCTCATAGACTTCTATCGAACATGATACATCCTATAAAGCTTAAAATATGCTGATTCTTAATGCGACGTACATGACACAAACTAGGCATAAGTTAAGTTAGAACTATTCCTAACACGTGTTATGAAGAACATTCCAAAAATGAAAAATGATTTGTTAAATGGTGTTGCCACTTCTGTAGGTACAATAACCTTTGGCGAATCCACACTACGCAATTCCAGCAAGATGGCCATAAAGAAGAATTTTCTCAAGACAATCCCTTTTAGTGTCTGAGATATTAGACGCGTTTACTCGTGATGTCACTATTACTCATCCAGTCGTCTCGTTTTCTTTTGGTGAATGGCAAGAGCTTGATCGTTCTGCGATGTGAAACCCGAAAACCTAAATTTGTCTTTCCTGAAATCGTTGCGCTTATCGATAAGCATCATTTTTTTTCTTTAAGTTTTGTGTTTTAAATTCGTTTTATTTATCACTCATTAGGTCAAAGAATGGGCATGTTATGTTTCATATCTTGAGTTCAGTGTATTAAGTAACGAGCTGACACCTGAGTAATCACCCTGATCGAAGGAAAGGCAGGAATAAAAGCTGGAAGGAACTACGACACCTGAGCCAAGCCAATAGGGTCTGCATGCATCTTATATACTTGAAGTTGCATTAATACTGTCTTAATAGGCTTTAACAACTCCATAGACAATATTGCGAAAGAAAATCTAAAAATATGTTTTATTGAAGAGTAAAGGTTAGAGCTCGCTTTTTAGAACCCTTTTACTTGGGAAGATCGCGCTGTAGAATTGAAAAGCTTTCACCTACTTAATGCAGTATGAAACAACTTAAACTTGTAGCAATATAACCTCGTTCAAATAATTTAAGTTTCGTTTTTTTCTTTATCCCACAACAGATCATAATCGAAAATAATTTAGTTAATGTCATTATCATGTACAAAGCCCTAATAAAATAACTATGTTTCCATCACGCAATCGACCTACTTTTTACATGAAAAAATATCGTGCGCTGCAAACTTGGACCGCGATATATCTTAATTATCTAATGGTGTTAGATAAGCTGATGTGAACACTACTTTTATAAGGCTAATCATGATGTTTACAAGCACGATCTGTTTTAGTTACTCTAGCTCCCACCCCCACTAATTCATTTTATTGTAGTCACGAGAAGGGCGAAGTATCGTTTGCAGACATCTCATTGGCTGCTGACTTTATTTGCTCTCTTTTTTGAAATCTTAATTTCAGAATTTGAATGAAATTAAGGTTGTGTTTGGCACGTTAAATGTATTGTATCTGACTCTGGATAAAAGAGGGGAAGGGGGAGGGGGGGGTCATGTATGCGAGAAGATTCCCATACAAGCCTATTCTTTTACCATTGCTGTAGAAGGCACTTGAAGAATAGGCACTTGTTTAAATTTCCCTAAAATTGCCAAATCATCAAATCATGCTTGTTTCATTGAAAGGTTTTAAATATTTACCATCAAAGAAGTAGAAACATGTGTTTGCTCAAATCTTTGCTCGACGCATTTTTTTTCCATTTATTTTCATTCTTTTCCATTTCCAGACCATTATTATAAGTATGGTAAACTACGATAAATACAAGCATCGCCGCAATTTTATTAACCGGAAACCTATAAAAAACTGTACTACCTATTATAATAGACAAAGTCATTCGTTATTAATTTTTATGCAAGTATAGTACAGTTGTTTAGAAAGCTTTAAGCAAATATGCCAACTGTGTCTCTAGTCCGACGGTTTAAAGTTTGTATAATAAATTTAAAACAAATTTATAAACTAGAAATTCCAGTTTTTAATTGAATATAAATATTAAGCACAACAGGCAACTTTACTACAATTAAGTAATATATTTTATTTCCTTAGATATATTTACTGAATAATGTGATCGAGGTACATTAAGATATTTAGAAAAAAATCGACTATTTAAGAAACGGGTTTTTTTTTTAAATATTGCAGTCACATTTTTACCATTTAAATTTTTTTCATATATATATTTCCGATTTATCCAGCTTTTGAAAATGCACCTTTTAACAAAGAGGTCATTAAATAAAGAGGTCCATCTACTCCTAATATCCTTGCAATAAATGTCACTGCTTTACATTGTGTGAGGATGCAGGAACATGAGATATTAGTCGAGCGTCTTAAAATTTGCAGTCATCTTTTAGTCACCAAGGAAACAAATCATGGAGATAATAGAAAAGAAGAGGAAGATAAAACCGAGATATGAAATATTTAGACAACGGTTTGAAACACTAGATCGCACACTGAGAAATGGGGGGTACAATAAATTTTAAAGGCTGTTTATTTTTCATTTCTTTAATGGTCCAAGTGATATACGATATTGTATTGATCATGTATCGATGTATCTTTAGCATTGAACCGTCAAAGTAATTTAAGAATATCATGCATACACTATAAGGTTATGCATACTATTTTTATGTTGAGCTATTTTATTAAACTAGGGGGCACGCCCCCTTCTCGCTATCGCTCGCCAACCCCCGGGAACTGCTTGCGCAGTTCCCTTTGGATCGCTTCGCTCGCTCACCGTTCATTGAAATATTTTAGTCTAGCCTTAAGGGTTAACCTAAAGGATCATGTCCGTCATTTTTTTCGCCAAATGTGGTAACCCCGCCAAATTTGTATTATTGCAGCCACTGGCTACGAAAATCGCCACAGATAGAATTTTGGCGAATAATTATCAAATAGTTCAGTTTTTTTCCTATGTATTCTGTTTGCATTAGAGAATTTATTTTGCTACTTTCTTTATAAGTTAATCCTGTCCATTTCTTTCATCGTTAAGAATTCTTAAATCGTATTAATATATTTCAAATATTATTAATCATTAATTATAAAAAGGACTCATTTCTTAAATTATTTTTTGTGCACATTGTTTTGAACTTGCAGCAACTGTTGAGTTCGGATTTTCTTATTTTAAAATATCGCTACAATCTATGATCGCAAATGCTACGATGATTTTTAATAAGGAAATCTTTCATGTTCTCTCAGCAGACATTTTCAGTTTTGAGTAGCATTTTAAGTAATTATTTGTTGTCATTTCACAGACTTGGCAAACGCTCGGTTTGTCATTTGTCATTTTGACTTGGCGACATTTTTCCACTGACGCCAAAGCCGGACATGGTCCTTTAGGTTAACCGCCTTTAGTATCATTTTAAAATAACATAATTACAAATTAATGCTTATAAATTAATGGTTATCATTGCGAAAATATGTCGCTGCTTGAATAAGATCCATTTGTAAATATATTGGAAACCGTGGTAGCCGTCAACGCTTAGAAACTATGTTTAAAAACTTTTTTTAAAAAGTGTTTTAAACGTTAAACTTTATGAAAATCTTTAACGATCAAAACAAAGCAAATGCTTTATATATTACTTAAAACTACAAATCCGAATATGAATATATTATGGTTTTGGAATGGTTTCTTTTTTTTATGAGAAGTAGTTAAATTTTACATGATTGGGAATTATTTAGCCAGTCCTTAAGCGAACTTGGGTTTAGGCCTTTCTTTTTAATACACTTCTTTTTTTGTGTTGCTTTTTTAATAGGCGGTAACTGTGTATAAGACACCAAACAAAATTTATCAATTAGAAAATTTGTCATTGTTTTCTACTTCGATCAAAGTAATATTTTTGACAAGCCCCAACAAAAAATTTTTTTTGTCTGTCATAAAACAAATCTCGAAGTCTAAAAATACGAATTGAAAGTAATCAAAAGTAAACCCGTGCCCACCCACACCACGCATACTCTTGAAACCATCCCCGGCGCAAAAACATCCCAGAAACTTCAAAATTTCCCTAAGCACAGCACACAAAAAAACATGCAACAGCCCATTTCGTAAGACATTCGATATCTTGACGTTTCTTAAATTTCCCTACTACTCTCTAGGTTCTGCCATTACTTATTCTACCTTTTTTTTAAATACCAACGGTGCAGTTCTTGTATTCGACATACATATATTATTTTGCAAGGGGCGCTCTCTTCACTTGAAAAAAAAAAGTTGGAAATGTCTTGTCTGCTTGTGTTTCTTAAATGAAGCAGTCAGTAACTTCAGACTTGAGCGAGGTATTTTTTACAGTCTTTTTCTGCCAACGTATCGAATTTAGCGAGACGAAATTGTTTATCTTTTTTTCCTGTTGAAGAAAAGAGGTTCGGGAGTAGAATTCCTTGCATAGGAAGATGTAAAGTAGGAATTGCAAATAACAAGTGGTCCATAATCACCTATATAATTTTCATAATAACAGGCCTGTTCGATGGAATACCTCATATCTTTTGAAAATTAGTGCAATTTTCAAGTTTTATTCATTAGGTAAATTCTCATTTCGAGCACCAGCTTCATTAGTTTGAAAACTTATTCTATGCAATATTCAAGGTCAATTATGTATCCCTAATTTAAAACAAAGTAGAAACTTTATTTAAGGGTCATACTGAAGCAAACTTAGTTTTTAAGGTTAGTAGAAGCCCCTTTCAATCCATATAAAAAGGTCTGTTTGCTCATCATTTTTCGACTCCATTAAAGTGTTTGAATTCCTTACACAGCGAATCCTAAACATTTTTTCTATCCATAAAAACAACCAGTTTTTAAAGTTACATTTTGAGGCACAGATTTTGAAGTAACATAAACAATGAAAAATGAACCAGATTTAGTTATCTTAAACCCAACCACCCCCATAAAAACGGTTGTTTAAAAAACATCTTAAGGGACATATTTTCAAACGCGAGAACATAAACTAAGACAAATACTAAGCAAAAGAAACACATATTCTGAATCCATAGTAAGGTTTCGGATCACAGCGACCTAAATGGCTGGGATCAACACACTATACCATGTCGAGAATCTTGAAGATGTATAAACTAACGACAGATAGAAAAGAGAAACACGAGAAAGATAAAGATGTGTGTTTTTTCTGGCATTTTTGCTTTTAATTCTCATTAAGTTCATTCACAATATTCTAGATCACGTATATAACTGTGCTACTTAATGCCCAAAAATTTTAAAAATCCAGATAAAAGTTATTTGAAAAAAAATCCATTCAAATAGTACAAAAAATATGTGTTTTTTAGGTTAGGTTTCATTAGCTTGAATTATCGTCGCACTAGAGCTACACGAGGGATATTATAAGTGTTTTTAGAAAGTTACTTCAAATTAAAAAAAATTGTCAATTTTTTTGGGTCAATTTTCGTTATTTTTTTTTAAAGTTTCCTAATAATTTTTTTTAACGCTTTATACCTATCCAAACGATTTAAGGTAGTTTAAATACATTGCATACATTAAATACATTTAAAAAGCGCTTCGATAAAGTATGAATTTTTGTAAATATTTGTGTTGGTTGGTTGAATTATCGTCGCTTTAGATTTACATGAGAGCTATTGGTGACTGGCGTCATAATTTAGAACCACAGTCAAGTGTCGAGCCGACATCTGACTATGCACCAGACGCAATTTGTTAAGAGCGAATGGCACACAGCGTCTTTACTTTTGGAACACATTTTAAGTGCACTCCCTGTGCAAGGGGTATTATTCGTCGGGAATTTTAGCTTCACAAACCGTTTATAGGTCGGCATATATTTTGCCAATACCGGGCCCGAACCTGAGACCTTTCGCATGAAAGGTTACCTACTGGGTTCCCCAGCCCTAAATATATTTTTATTTTTTAAAAAATAAATCGCACTATATAAAATTGACATAAATTGGCCGAGTGGACTCGCTTGAGCGCTCCGAGACAGCTTGCCATGTGCGAAAGCGACAGACGTCTTTCTCTTCTTTTTAACACGAAGCGAATCAAATAAACGAGTCTCGTCAAAAGAACAAATACGCAGACGATAGTATATAAAAAAAGGACGCAAGAAAAAGAATGAAAACCGGCGATTTCATGCCTTAGGACCATTTGTCACTCAAGACCAGACAATTGATTGTGACAAAAGGGGGGAACGCTCAACTCGCTTGTGTCTCAAGTATGGTAGTGATAAAAACTAAATAATAACAATTTCCACAATAGAGTTGACCACCGAGTACGTTTACATTCGCCTGTTCTTTTATTGTTATTAGTAAGTTTCTATATTGTTATTATTGTTGTTGCTTCTGTTTCTCTTATCTACCACCTTTAGAATTCTGGAAGATTTGGGGTCGTTGGGTTCCGTTCGAAATTGAAAGATTCGGTCGATCGTTTTCGAAGATTCGAACAGCACGAAACAATCTATGGGTTGGTTTGATTTGTACACGCTACCAGTAGTTGGGTACATTTTAAAAGAACTACAAGCGTGTTGAAGTAATGTGTTACGATTTCACAACATAAAGAGTGTAAGAAAAAGCTGCTGGTGTTAGAGAAGAATTTGAAATGGTTCTATAGAAGTTATTAATTGTTTCATTTTTTGTGGGGAAGGGGTTCAATTGAACTTCGAACCTTTTCGTAGAATTATATAGCAAGAGGAATACAATAGTTTTATTGTATTCAACAAGCGTAAATTGTAATCTAAAATTTAAAAAAATGAAAATGCGTGTGTTTGTGTGTGACGCATAGCTAATGGACTATGCTATATGATTTATTCAGACCAATTGAAACTTGATAGGTTAAATTTAGAAAAAACACGGAATAAATACTGGATGTGTATATAAAGAAAATAAAACGTTCGATTTTTGACTATAACTTTTATTAAGGCATTAAATAATAAATTAATGTTCGTAAGACTACATAATCAAGGAAGGAAAATTATCAAGCTGAAACAATGGACTTATTTATAAAACTCCGAAAAAATTAACTTAAAAAAACCGTTACTATTCAATACCAGTTTAATTCGGTATATTTTTGAAGAAATTCCACAAATAATGTATTGAACGAGGAAATTATATGAACTTGCGAGAGATGTTTTTCTTATCAGAATTCAAGACAAGATTGTTATAAATAGCTAGATAAATCCATGCCAATGACACTTCGCATGAATTCGTTATATATTGATTGAAATAATGGTACTTATTAAATCTATGCAAATCCTGAAGCCTAAGACGTATAACTCGAAAACTGGTACAATACTAATAAAAAACATCTTAATTTCATAACAAAAAGTCTCAGAAAATTGTTAGTTAGAAGTTTAATAATGTGAAAATATATTCGAAACAAAGTTTTTATAAAAAAAATCATGCAACGTATTACAAAAGGTAGAATATAAATTTTTTCTCATAATTACTACTTAAAAGCGTATAATTTATTTTAGTTACTATAGTGTTTATCAACAAATCTCAAATTTCACGTATTATTGTATAATTTTTGATATTTACGAGTACTGGAAAAAAGTAGCACACAATTACCACAACTACGCTCAATAACAACGAAAAATCTTGCCATAGTACTTTTTTGACGTTAATGATTTATTTTCTATAAATTCCTATGATATATCGTAATAAAACCTACTTTTGCTAAATATTGAGTATATAGTTTAGTTTTAGTTCTTATTAGAGAACGCAGGTTTTTGGTTGCTGTTGCATTTTTAAAACAGTTTTTCGAAAAAAAGGTTTTTTCAAATTAACAAACCTTATAAATACTTTAAAATACTAAATTGCAATAGCGTTTCTTTATGCCTTGTTTATGTGTCCCTAATCAATATTTTGAAGGCTGATTCAGAAAATTTTACTATATTGCAGAATAATACCTTAAAAGTGAAAAGAAATCTTAAAGTACCAGAAAATAATTTCTCAATTTGCAAAATTGTAGGCGGGAAATTTCAAGCCAAGGATTTGGAAAGACCTATTAAATTTCTAGACCTGGTACATTGATTTCGGGGATCAAAGGGAACAATTACTTTATACCATGTCATAAATCCAGTACAAGTTCGGTACAATAAGTAATATGATTTAACAATGTATTAATTCTGTAAAAAATAATTGTTATAAGTTACAGTGCGGATCATGCTAGTTTTCAAATTTGTCATTACATGAAATGCAAACTGAACTGCATAATTTAAAAATAATAGCTCAATAAGGGGGCTCTTAGCCATTTTCAAGTAGCAGGTAAAAACGATTATACTAGGTTTTTTTGTATCTCCACTCAGTTTTTCTATGGAACATTTTCTGCCTCAAGAAAAACGCAAGTATCGAAGCGAACAAAAAGAAAAACGTAAAAAAAATCCAATCCAAACTTGAGAAGACTGATGACTGCCTTTAGTAAAGAAACGAAATAGATAGTTGAAGATTGAAAATAAATCGGAGGAAGCTCCGTTTTACTGAATGGACAGACAGACACACCACCCTGCGATATAAATTACAAGTTCTGCAGAGAGTTAAGTAATAACCCTGGCTAATGTCTTTACCGCCTTAAGCTTGACCGCGTAAGCTGTTATTAATTACACCTCGGGAGAAAATTGCCGAGGATGCATGGATTACAAAACGTCGATATATTGAAAGGAATTCCGATTAATCGAGGCTTTTGCGCCAAGTTTCCAATTTATCGCCAAAAGCATTTGTATCCTACTTTAAAAGGACAATCTTACGATGTCTTTTTTTTAATAAAAATGAATTTTTACGTATGATAAGGCAAAAAAATCATACTTTTGAAATAAAAATCGTGTCAAAGTGACGATTTTAATTAAATCATGCGTAAAAGTCAGTTTTGATCAGTAGTGCTTAAAAGTACTTTTACGCACATTTCTATACATGTTAAATAAATTTTTTGCTCCTTATGCATATATATCTAGTATGTAGCAATGCAAAAACTTTTTTTTAAACTAGAGACAATTTATTTAACTCAACAAACTCTTGTCAAATAAATTCTATTTGTTTAAAATATATACTATTTTCACAGTATTTCTTTGAATAAATAACTATTACTACAATAAAATTGTATAATAAAAGGAACTCAATATAGTTTAAAATATAAGGAACTGCAATCTATAGAAGGCATTGTTTACGTCTTGGCGACGGATTGATAGCTTGGCGGAAAAGCTCCCAACATCTATGCGGATTATAAGATATTGGTGAATTTCGGGTCATTTATTCTCCTTCGTTCGCTTTTGTTCGTAATTCTGACACTTCTTAGGCATAGTAAGTTATAAGTGTCGAAAAGTTACGTCCCTGATAATGTCGTATTGTAAGTGGTGACAAAAATTATGTGGTGTATTCTAGGGTGTATTGATTTTTGGGATCATAGGAAGTGATAACTCTTTATACCATGTCATAAATTCAGTCCAAGTTTGGGAGAGGAAGGAATGTTCTATTATAAACTCTATTGATTAATTTTAATTGTACTAGGTTAATTCGATATACTTGGATCAGTCGTAATCATAATGCATATTGAAAAAAACTGACAAGTTGTAATTTTTAATCTTTCGCACGACTTTTGTCTCCGTTATGTATCTTATTAACCAACTATAACTAATTTATAGATATAAAATTGGAATTTCTATAAATTTAGAAATGTTAATGCTATTATAAAGAAATAAAATTACAAAACTAAACAAGTAGGTTTGTAACAGAATCTGTCACTTAACCCGCTTCCACACATTTGTGTTTAACAGGAATAAACGCGCCAAACACAACATTAATTCTATATTAAAAATTTACACGCCAAATTTGGCTAGTTTCATTTATTTTATTTCGAAAATTCAATAATTATTACTTATCATTTGCAAAAATTAATTTATATTTCAAATAATAAATATGTAATATTCCTCGCTTTTAAATAGAATGAAAACATTCCATATCAACATACA
This sequence comes from Oedothorax gibbosus, assembly GCA_019343175.1. Taxonomy (NCBI): domain Eukaryota; kingdom Metazoa; phylum Arthropoda; class Arachnida; order Araneae; family Linyphiidae; genus Oedothorax; species Oedothorax gibbosus. Next base: position 17,298,430 of record CM033272.1, read on the forward strand.
AAGAATCCGTAGTGAAATATATTTGACGTCATTTCAAACTGATCGATTTCGCTAAAAATAAATTTATTTAAATTTATTGTCTAAAAGAATTAAAGTTTCTCGAGCGATTGTTGCGAATGGCAAAGGTGATTTAATTCTAATAAAAACAGGGCCTTTAGCTATTTGTAATTCAAAGTTTTAAATGCCAAAATTAACTATTTTCATTAATCTTCTTTCTCAGATTTAATAATTAGACATTATCGTTTGCTAAATTTGTTTGAAGTTCGAAGAAAAATGATTTAATCTTTTTTAATAAATATCTTTGTGTCGCCTTAATTTACCATTTACATTTCTTTCGAAAATTCACTTATTTATAGTTAAATTAATTTACAGTTCAAAAAATATATAATTAGTACAATTGATGCTTGAAAAATAAAAGCGAAACTTTGCATACTTTTTAAGCCAAGTAAGAATTCCCTATGCATTTTTCTTCATACATATATAATGAACCATCAAAAGAATATTGTGATATTACAACAATCCAAACTGAAGTATATCACATAAATAAATATTCTTTCAAAAGTTTTTTATTTTTATTTCAAATAAAGTTTCTCGTACGTTTAACGAAATGGCAACAGTGAAAATATCGAATAAAAATGGAATTTGCATGTTATTTCAATGTAGATTAAATTTTTAGTTATTTAAATTTTAAATAAACTTCTAATTTAAATTTTTTAATGAAATTTGGAATGTAGCCTAATCTGATTTTTGCTTCAAAATGACGTATCCCACTTGTCTGTGGGACTTGTAGTTCTTTCTGTGAAAGTGGGTGACGGACAGACAGACGGACGGACAGACAGACAGACGGACTGAACGATTATAAAACCTTCCACTTTTTACGTTATAAACGTAGTGTGGAAGCTAAAACTATTTTGTTAATTTTTTTAACAACGCTTCTTTTTAACAGAAAAAGAATTTAAACTACAGCGAAGACATAAAATAGATTTTGTAAAATAAAATAGAAATCTATGAAATCTAAAATAAAAAATGAGCATGATTTGGCTTTTTTTTTCATAGACTGTTGTATCATCAGATTCTCTGAAGTATCTGTGTCTGCATCAGCAAAAGATTGCCGAACACACTTTGAGGAGATTTCTGCTTTCAAAGTCTTTAGGAACAAACTCATATAGCAATTTTTGAAGTAGGATAAATCAAAAATCTTATAACTGAAAATCAATAGCATCGAAAACGTTGAAACTTTTGGATTGTCCCTTTTAAAAAGTTAAGCTGTTCAGTCAAAAATATTTACGATAACACTTTTTACATTTAGAGTTTAAAGTATAAAAATATAATATTTGTAATAAATTATTAATTATTGGATTGTTACTGAATATCAGGGATTATTTGAAGTTGCCTGCTATTTTTACTTCGTTAGTAAAGGTAAATTTTAAAAATAGTTTTAAAATAACTTAAGTTATCATTCTACTTATTGAAAATGCACATAGTTTAATTATTCTAGGTAAATGTTTAAAGAACTTAACTTACTTTATAAATAGCACAATTATGAAATAAATAAGTAATAATGTTATTCCCCTCCAATTTTTTGTTAATATTTTACTTTTATAAGCAAAAACCTATTTCATATAAAAAAGGGACAAACTATAGAATCTAAAAAGATTAAATGTTTTACTTTTCACTAGGGAAAAAAGGAAAAGAACAAAAACAAAATTATCAAACCCAAAAACAAAAAGATCGCAGAGAAAAAAAACGTTACTCTAATAAACTATAATTTCTCTACAATAAAATTGTACCTGAATAAACAATTGGTGCTTATTTAGTAACTAATATTGTTGTATTTTATTGGTGATTATATTGTTGATTGTATTATCGTATTTAGTGCAGCTATTTAATAACAAAATAGTTACTGCCGATTTTATTTATAGAAGATTGACCAAAGACCTAATTATTCCATATATTTGTCATTCTTAATTACATTTTTAAAGGTTTGTTAATATTTGCCTTTAAGATAACGCTAATCCAAAAAATAATCGGGTTCTAATGGTTCTTGAATTATGTCTTCACTTTTATTGCATTATTTGAAAAGACACAATAATTGAAGTTATTAATTTTTCTTGATTAGAAGAAATTATTGATCCAATTTTTACTATCAACTTGGTACAAATGACAAATTGCTGAATAAATAAACATCAAAGTATAATATACAAAAAAATAAAATACGTATTTATAAATGCAAAACAATTTTTTCAAAAAGTAGTTCCGTGTGTTGTAAAACTTATTGTACTAAAATTGTAATTGAAATATTACATTGATATTTTTTTGTTGTTTACACACACAAATGTTTACCACAATATTCTGTCATTGTCTTCATATGAAGTAGTGATGAAGTTAAATTTTACAAACGTTGTTCAACGATTCAAATACGGATAAATATTTACATTACTTGCAAAAAAAATCAACAATTCGAAAAAAATATCATGTATCATTGATTTTTCTTTAAGTTTTATATAACGTTGATAAATATAAAATATATAGCTTCTTATAAAATGTATATTTGCTCGTAGAATACCGAATGAATATAAACATTTTGTTTGTATTATACATACAATGACGCCGAATTTCGACGTCAATCATTAATAGCATTCAACCATATATGAAAGAGATAGTTAAGCTGAATGAGGATTCAGTGCTGGTGGAGAACTTCATTTCATGGGTAAAAGAAAGTGCAAAAGATTTACTAACATTAAAAAAGTAGGATCATTTCTCAAGTATGCGATCTTTCATCTCCATCATGCCATTATTCGACAATGGAGGAACGTTTGAGCACTGAAAATCCTTTTTCCCTTAATAGATATTCTTGGATGGTTGAAAGAACACATCCGTTTTATACAGCACAAACTAAATAAGAGAATGATAATTTTGGTGAATGGGCGAACGCCTACTTTTTGGGAAGGGAAGACTTTAAAAAAAAAGTGAACACTTTTGGTTAACTTCTTAAAGTCACATGTGAGATAGTGGTTTTAGAATTCCAAAAACGGCAAATTTCAGTTTCTTGCTTGTTCGAATGTAGAATTAAATTTCTCCATCTAACACATTATGAGTGGATAGAGTACTTTTTACCCGTTTCATGAACTGTATTTTATCAGCTAGCCAAGTATTTGTTCTCCTTTATGAACAGTTGTTTATCAACAGCTTTTAAATAAATCTAGAGAGTTTTCAGAGGAACTTAAGTATTCTCTTTTCATCAGTCGGACCGAATTTACTGGATTAGTTAAAATAGCAAAATAATGCCTTGAAAGTATTCATCTTATATTTATGCATCTAACAATACTTGGATCTTACTTGGCTCTTTGTGACTGATTTTTGGCGAACCCGATCTGCGAAACGAATTCATATTTGGACGAAATTCACAGATGTCGATGAACTTCCAGAAATAAGTTTTATTCACCTTAATAAATTTATTTATAGAAAACTTTACGATGGCTTTGCAAAATCTCGAGAACAAGCAAATCACCTTCACTATTCTAATCTGAATTTAGTATAGCGAATCACTAAATAATATAAGCAACAATTATGTAGTGATCTCAATGAAACAATTTCAATACGATATTATAAAACTTGAATTATTGCATTTGTCTGTTCGTCCGCCTGTCTGTTTCGTCCGCCTGTCTGTTCGTCCGCCTGTCTGTTCGTCCGCCTGTCTGTTCGTCCGCCTGTCTGTTCGTCCGCCTGTCTGTTCGTCCGCCTGTCTGTTCGTCCCGCCTGTTCTGTTCGTCCGCCTGTCTGTTCGTCCGCCTGTCTGTTCGTCCGCCTGTCTGTTCGTCCGCCTGTCTGTTCGTCCGCCTGTCTGTCCGCCTGTCTGTCCGCCTGTCTGTCCGCCTGTCTGTCCGCCTGTCTGTCCGCCTGTCTGTCCGCCTGTCTGTCCGCCTGTCTGTCCGCCTGTCTGTCCGCCTGTCTGTCCGCCTGTCTGTCCGCCTGTCTGTCCGCCTGTCTGTCCGCCTGTCTGTCCCCCTGTCTGTCCGCCTGTCTGTCCGCCTGTCTGTCCGCCTGTCTGTCCGCTTGTCTGTCTGTCTGTACCCCCCTTCAATAATCGGTTCTAATCATCGGATCTTAAAAATTCTTTTATTGTTAGAAAGCTATGACCTCAGATACCCAACTTTCATACTTTTTGTCCGTCTGTCTGTACGTCCGGACGGACATAAATCTACTATTTGTCGGCGAATTTCCCATTGAATTAGCATTGAAATTCAATTTTGAGTCATTTAAATCACTGTAGGTATTGAAATGCAGTTGATGTCCATCTGTCTGTCTGTTCGTATGTCTGTCTGTTCGTATGTCTGTCTGTTCGTATGTCTGTCTGTTCGTATGTCTGTCTGTTCGTATGTCTGTCTGTTCGTATGTCTGTCTGTTCGTATGTCTGTCTGTTCGTATGTCTGTCTGTTCGTATGTCTGTCTGTTCGTATGTCTGTCTGTTCGTATGTCTGTCTGTTCGTATGTCTGTCTGTTCGTATGTCTGTCTGTTCGTATGTCTGTCTGTTCGTATGTCTGTTCGTATGTCTGTCCGCATGTCTGTCCGCCTGTCTGTCCGCCTGTCTGTCCGCCTGTCTGTCCGCCTGTCTGTCCGCCTGTCTGTCCGCCTGTCTGTCCGCCTGTCTGTCCGCCTGTCTGTCCGCCTGTCTGTCCGCCTGTCTGTCCGCCTGTCTGTCCGCCTGTCTGTCCGCCTGTCTGTCCGCCTGTCTGTCCGCCTGTCTGTCCGCCTGTCTGTCCGCCTGTCTGTCCGCCTGTCTGTCCGCCTGTCTGTCCGCCTGTCTGTCCGCCTGTCTGTCCGCCTGTCTGTCCGCCTGTCTGTCCGCCTGTCTGTCCGCCTGTCTGTCCGCCTGTCTGTCCGCCTGTCTGTCCGCCTGTCTGTCCGCCTGTCTGTCCGCCTGTCTGTCCGCCTGTCTGTCCGCCTGTCTGTCCGCCTGTCTGTCCGCCTGTCTGTCCCTGTCTGTCCGCCTGTCTGTCCGCCTGTCTGCCCGCCTGTCTGCCCGCCTGTCTGTCCGCCTGTCTGTCCGCCTGTCTGTCTGTCTGTACCCCCCTTCCAAAATCGGTTCTAATCATCGGATCTTAAAAATTCTTTTTTTGTTAGAAAGCTATGACCTCAGATACCTAACTTTCATACTTTTTGTCCGTCTGTCTGTACGTCCGGACGGACATAAATCTACTATCTGTCGGCGAATTTCCCATTGAATTAGCATTGAAATTCAATTTTGAGTCATTTAAATCACTGTTGCCAAATCAACAATGGCATGAGAAACTTTATTTAAACATATTTGAAGCAAAATAATATTTTCATGAATCAGTTTGGAATGACGTCATAAAATGTAGAACAATTTGATTCTTTGATTATTCATTAATTATCTACCAAGAAAGCGGCAAGGCATACTTTTGCATGCAATTATGCTTAGTTTTAATTTACATTTCTTGTTTTTTAATGCAGTTCGGAGTAGTTTCATTACTTTTGTTATTAATAAATATTTATTCTTCGAACTACAAATAAATCACGAGCAGATGATAAATAATATTTAATTAATTTGCGAACGAATATTAAGGAAAATAGTTGATTTTGGCTTTTAGAAGTTTAAATTATAGCTGGGTGCTGTGTTTCGATTTTTTTTTCTAATGTGTATAAATCTAGTGTAGAAACGGCTGTTGATGATATTTACTTTAGGAACCTAGTTTTTTTCCCGATTATAACTTCAGTAAGTATTTAAGTAACAGGAAAGTAGGCTATTTTAGTTCTTTATGAACTTCTTGTTTTAAATGTCTAGCATGATATGCAACTAAACCCTAATGCTAAAAATTCTTAATAAATCTCTTCAACCAAGTTCAATTTTGGTATGCAAGAAAAATAAAAACTTATGAATATTTCGTTCACACCTAGCCGAACAAAAAAAAAACCACTCTTCGTGAAATGTTGTCAAATCCTCAGTGCACCTATACTAAGCAGATACGGGAAAAGGCACAGTTCAAAAAAAGTGTCGATAAATTAAATAACCGTTTTTTCCACTTGACGTTTGTTTTATTACTGAGCAGCATTCGGATGCGATTTATGGCAAAATCGTGTCGTCCTTTCAATTGTAGGTTATAATAGAGAGTTACAATGTTCGCGATACATGTAATCGAATAGGTGTAAAATTACGGTCACGAATAGAACAAGAGTAAAATCGGTTTCAAAAGACGCATAGAAAATGCGTGGATGTTACATTAGAAAATTAGGGGATGTATCCATATCTTCAAACGTGAACCGAAGTTGGGGAGACATAAGATTACTTTCGTCACAAGTAAAGTTGTTTTTGGTTATAAATAATTCTTCTTAGGAATGAATGAAAAAAAGCCCAGACAGTTTTTTTTTCTTTTAGGCGTGGTGATCGGTGTTGCAGATGAATAAATGTTGGAATTATCAGAAGGTTTTTAAGACATTTAATATAACTAACCACAGCACTAAACTACATAAAAGTAAATAACAAGTAAATGATGGCTTAAAACATCACAGGTCCGTTTGGCTTGAAAGTAGGAGCGAAAGTGATGTCTTGTTCGTTTCGAATCTCACTGGGAATGAATTTGTCCCACCTTTATGATGCAGGAATTGGTTAAAAGAATATATAAGAATTTATATTATTGGGTGAGAAATTTGATTGACAGATCTTTGGTTTTGGTTCGTAATTTTAAAGGGTGCAAAGATAAGTACCGTGTGCAAAAGTTTTACTTCCCAAAATGGGGTGCCGAAACAAAGAAAGTTAATAGAAATTAAATGAGATTCACCACACTTTAAATTGAAACTTGAATTATGTTAAAGTAACTAAATTGTTAAGATTTGAATAGAGACTTTATAAATGATGGAAAATGGGAGCCAAACGTTAAAACGATATTATACCATAACCAGCATGCATTTAAACTTAAAAAAATAAATATTGAAATGTTTTAATTAACTACCTATTGTTTCGTAAAAAAATTAGGCTGAAATCTTTGAGAAATATTTTTACTATTCATACCAGACAATATGTAAAAATATTATACAAGAATTATAAACAAACTAGCTTTATAAACCCGGTGTTGCACGGTTGTACTCTTAATAACGGTGATTGTTTCTTTACAAGTAAACATTTATTTCATACCAATTGATCCCTTCCACACTGGTCAGCACTCCATCGGTATATTATAATTTCCTCTCATTCTAATATCAGCATTAACTTTAAAAAAGAAATCCGATTGTATCCTCTGCGGTCTTGTTTTCATTTTTCTCGAATTACTTTTGTTGATATTCTTAGAAAACTCAATTTCGAATAAGTTATTTTAGTTGTTATTTTTTTTAATTACAACTTCTTGCTGTGCTATTGGTTGTTTTAATCCATTTATCAAGGGAAAACTTACATTGAAAGAAGTTGGAATTTAAAAAAAAACAACTAAAATATTCTTAGGTAACTCAATTTGGAATACCAAGGCAAAAGTAATTCGAGAAAAATGAAAACAAGACCGCGGAGCTGTTGCCAGATCCCTCGTGAAACAAGCCCATTGAAATAAAAAAAAATATTAATTCTAATCTTACAATGCTATTCCTATGGAGAAATCGGCTCCCGTTTTCCACTCCTGCACCCGTTCGGGTTCGAATTTCGAAAAATCGCTTCTTAAATGACGCCTACGATATAAAAAGAAAATTTTCCTAATATTTGGTAACTGTACCTCCAGTAGTTTGGGCTGGACGATGATACGTGAGTGAGTCAGTGAGTCAGGACTTTGCATCTATAATAATAAAAGAAAGAGTCTGTCTTCGGATCGTAAAAGACCTACTTATACTGCCCTCAGAAATTCGAAATTTTAATATAATTCGAAAATTAAGATAGATTCCCTTTAATACCAACGTGTGCACCTGAGGCTTAGTTTTTTTTTTATATTTGTTCCATTTTTAGAAAACATTCGAATTTTCTGAAAAAAATACACCACTTTCGCTCAAATCCGATAATTTTTTTCCCTTTCGTGTTGCCATCTGCTGAAAAAATTAAATAAAACTTTTAACGAAATATTTAACATTGAAAATGTTTATTTTATTCTTTTGCCATTACCTTCAGAAACTAAATTCATTATTTGAAAAATAATTGACATGTTTCAAGTGACGTAATTCCGCCAGTCTTCATTCCCGGATTTTATTGTGGGTTTATTTGATGATTTTTTTCATTGATTTTTCTGTTGACTGCATGTATGTATATTTAAGCAATAAATGTATAGTTAAGCTATTACTGAACTATGATGGCTAATAAAGGCCATCGCACTAGAGCTGCATATTAGTGTTTTATGTCATTTTTTCGCGAAATACATTGACAAACTCGCCAAATTATTAACTAAAACTAGCCAAATGGGCAATTTCTTTTATAAATAATTTATGGTCGGTTGTTCGAAGGTCATTGTGTTAGAGCTGTATAATGGGTGTGTTTGTATCTATATCTATTTTCTAACCGAATTATTTCCCAAAACGCGCCAAATGGACTAAAAGGTTTTATGTATTTATGAGGGAATTGTGATGACATTTATGAGTGAATTTTAAAGCTTATTTTTCATTTTGGAATTTTAAGGCAATGAAACGGGACTTTATACTTTATAACGAACAGGAACAATAACATAAGTTTATGATCCTATAACAGGTTATATGGTACACATATTTGGAACGATTTGATATTTTTTTAATCCGTGCGAAGAACGGGTACAAATTTGCTAGTTTTATATATAGAGATATACAAAATAAAAAAATTGCGCATATAATTGCTCACTAACAACAAGACGAATATTATGAATACATTTGATCGCCAGTATTGATAAGCTGCATTGTTATTCTTGAAAATCATTATTACTTGATGGATAGAAAATATGTATTTGATACGTAGCAGTCAGTAATACATTGTTGTAGAAAATGTAAATCAATAACAATAAAAAACTTTGGAAAAGTAAACAAGCGCCAATCTCAAAAAAACCTAATGCAATTATTTTATAACAAAAAAACAAGCCATTATCAAAGTTGTCGCTAAAAAAGCTGTGATATACAAGAATGCCAATATCTTGTTTAAAACTTCTTGGACAGTATAAATAGTATAGTTTAAGTTCCCTGCCATAAAAAAATTGCGCTGTTTGAGGTTGGTGTCCATATTAATCACCCTCTATACCTTTATATAAATGTATTGAAATCGTATATTTGTTAAAGGATTTTTTAAGTACATTTCGTTATTTTGATTATCTTCCTATTAATTTAAATTCAATTGCGTGATTGAATATTTTTAAGGGGGATTTTTTTGGAGGTACGTGGCCGCTAGGATGGCTTGTTTATTGCGCAACCATACCGCGAAAGGTAATATAGATTTTAATTAATTAAAAATAGTAAGATTCATTTTTGAAACTTCATACCTATGTCAGCTAATGAATTGGGGCATTCTTAATCGTTTAGTAAAAGCCGCTTCCAGATTCATGGTCTAGTAATGGTTGTAGGTCTGAGCAAAAATTAGGGCAAAATTTGACTAAAACTGCTCGGAAGATTTCATTTTCGTAAATTTCCATAATTTTTTCCTCCGCTGTTTTTTATTCGAGAATAACCAAATTTTTTTTATGTAAAGTAATCCACGAAACCTTTTTACGGTATATTTGTTTATTGTTCTACAAAGTTTAGTTTGCCTGAGAGAAAATAAAATCTATTTTGCGTTTAACATGGCGAAATGTTTAGAGTATGTATACATAACTGCCGTTTTGCCCTTGGCGTCATTTTGAGATTGGCGGTTGGAACGACCGTTCCGTCTGATATTAAATTTTCTTTAACACTGATGAGAAACGTTTCATATTAAAACTTAAGTATAATGTTAATTTAAGTCTCATCAAAGTCGCATAATGGGACATTGACCATGATTAAAAATAGACGTATACCTTGCGAGACATACCAGTAACAATATGAAAAAAGACTTCATCTTATTTACCAATACACTGCCGCTGAGAAAAAGACCGTATCTGCAAAATCTGAGTTGAGAAAAATGAAGAAAATTCGTTTCACCAAACGCCAAGTTTAACATACATTCATAAGTTTGATTGAATATGCAGATTTAACTATGAATTATATGAAGTACTTTGAGTTATAAAAGATTCTCTTTTATGCGTATTGATGTTAATACTAACTCAAAAGTGCCAAAATTGCAGATACGGTCTTTCTTGCAGCTGCAGTATAGAATGAAAAAGAAATCAACGTGTACAATTCTATTATAAGTTGATTTATTTGCATGGGTTTTCCGAGACATAGTAATCTCATTTACAAGCCTTCAGAAAAACGAGATAGCTGACCATATGGTTAAGAAGCAACGAATAAATTGCCTCACTTTTTACGAAATCAAAATAGACATTCAACAAATTATATGCAAATAAGGAAAGCAATATTACCCATTTTTCACGGTCAATATATTTCTGTCGTAATAAGCGCTTTGGGAAAAAAGATTAAGTGCCTTTATTTTGGAGTGCCAAGTGTAATTTAGAGTTATGAGAGGGGTGTCATTAAATTTGAAGAAAATGATGTAGACTGCGCTCGGAAGGGTCATTCTTTGGTAATAGATGTAGTAACGTGGCATGTAAATAGGTGTAATGGAAGATTAAACAATTTGTCACGTAATTATAAGCAAACTATTTTCGCTTGACAGATATATGAACACCTTTTGTATAGGCTTATTACATCGTAGACTTATTTTTTTATTGTTGTACGTAGTTACCAAAAGAGGATTTTTTTTTTAAATGTGTAACATCATTCATAATTAAGAATCAATGAACTGATAAGATTAATAAGGTAAATAATTATCGATGTCCTATTTTATGAAAATCAACTTTAACAAAGAGGTTAGTGAGCTTTGATTCAGAATTATTAAAAAAGTTGTACATCAAGAAAATTGTATACTTTAAATACATTAATTTTATGAGGATTTTATTAAAAAAACAAGTAGGTTTGTAACAGAATCTGTCACTTAACTCGCTTCCACATATTTGTGTTTAACGTAACAGGAAAAAACGCGCCAAACACAACATTAATTCTATATTTAACATTTACATTATGAAAGATGCACATTATGATTACATTACGAGACATGTAATCATAATGTGCATATTACATTACACATGATTTACACATGATTACATTATGATTACATTACGAGCGATTGTTGCGAATGGCAAATGTGATTTAATTCTAATAAAAACAGGGCCTTTAGCTATTTGTAATTCAAAGTTTTAAACGCCAAAATTAACTATTTTCATTAATCTTCTTTCTCAGATTTAATAATTAGACTTTATCGTTTGCTAAATTTGTTTGAAGTTCGAAGAATAATGATGTAATCTTTTTTAATAAATATTTTTGTCGCCACGATTTCCCATTTACATTTCTTTCGAAAATTCACTTATTTATAGTTTTAAATTAATTTACAGTTCAAAAAAATATATAATTTGTACAATTGATGCTTTAAAAATAAAAGCGAAACTTAGCATATTTTTTTATGCCAAGTTAGAATTCTCTATGCATCTTTCTTCATACATATATATAGATAACCATTAAAAGAGCTCTATTGTGATAATACAACAATCCAAACCGAATTATATCACATAAATAAATATTTTTTCAAAAGTGTATTTTTATTTTAACAAAAGTTTCTCGTACGTTTAACGAAATGGCAACAGTGAAAATATTGAATAAAAATGGAATTTGCATGTTATTTCAATGTAGATTAAATTTTTAGTTATTTAAATTTTAAATAAGCTTCTAGTTTAAATTTTTTAATGAAATTTGGCATGTAGCCTAATCTGATTTTTTGCTTCAAAATGACGTATCCCACTTGTCTGCGGGACTTGTGGATGACAACAGTGAAAATATGAATAAAAATAGAATTTGCATGTTATTTCAATGTAGATAAAAAAAATTAGTTATTTAAATTTTAAATAAACTTCCGATTTAAAATTTTTAATGAAATTTGGAATGTAGCCTAATCTGATTTTTTGCTTTAAAATGACGTATCCCACTTGTCTGTGGGACTTGTGGTTCTTTCTGTGAAAGTGGGTGACAGACAGACGGACAGACAGACAGACGGACGGACAGACAGACGGACTGAACGATTATAAAACCTTCCACTTTTTACGTTATAAACGTAGTGTGGAAGCTAAAATTAGACATTTTGGATCAAATAATTATAATTTGTACATTAAAGAATTAGATTAGGAAGGGATCAATGGTGAATAAGTTTATATAAGTTATCTAAAAACAGTAAAAATACAAGTATCAATCTTCCTATAAATTTCTTTTTTATCAAAACTATGAATATATGAAGCTAACTAAATTTTTCCGCCCGTTTTCATAATAAAATCTTTATGATACGTAAATTGCTAACCCCATTCTTCAATACTACACTAAATAAAAGTTTATTTTTCATTAATCGAAAAAAATAAAATCCCTTAATCGGAAATTAAGTGAGGGGATACAAAATAAGCTTTTCCCACCACAAGTAAAAAATTCCTCATGAGAAATGTAATTAAATTAACAGACTATAAAAATCTTAAGACTTTCTTCATAACGACCCAGCGTCTTTGATACAAACCCAAAAATGGAAACGTAGCATTAAAAACCATATTTTAATTAATATTTTTATAATGAATCAGCAAAAACCCCTTTCATTTCCCCCTTTAACCGCATAAAAGTGATTACATGTCGAATCGCTTTACTCATTAGTGGTGAAGGGGAAAAATATAATTAGCCCCCTTTACGGAAAGGGGCCGTAAAAAGGCGCACTAAAAACGGTATTTAATGATGAGAATGCGCACTTTTTCTTGCGCTTTCCTAGGAAAGTTAAAGAAATAACTATGTATACACTTCATATATGTTCTTAAACTGAAACTTTTTTATACCTGGTTTTTAAACTGATTCAGCACAGGGCTACAAAAATAACTACGGGTATATCCAGGTATTGATTATGAAAACAGAATAAGGTCTTTAGATATGGATGCCATCGAAAATAAGAGAACAAGCATACTTCATTCAGTTATTCAAATTCCTCAAGCAGGGACACTTTGCTGAGGTATTAGATTTGAACTAATAGTGGACCCATGGGACACGATCAGAAAAAAAATACAGCTTTAAAAGGAAGGCAAGAAAATATTTTTGCAATAGTTATCAATGAGTGGAATACTTTACCAGATTGCATATTCAAAGAAAGTAAGAAAATTCGACTAATCTCGATAGTTATTGGAGACTGGTAAATATTTAGTAAAGTTTTGAACCAACGTTGGTGGGCCTCTAACCTGTTGTTGTTCGGCAATTTTTGTATTTGTATTGTATTTCTTAAAAAGGTACACTAAAATATTATTTTAATGATAATGGGATAGTTAAAGGGCATGAAAAACTGCACAAGTTTTTTGTTTGTTCTTTTCTATAATTTATTCTTCAACCAAAATTTTGTTTCCATTTTCCATTTAAACTTTTATGCGTTATTTTAAACTGTTTTCTATAAACCTGAAAAAACTTAATAGAAACCATTTTATGTTATATGTGCTCATTGAAAAGTGACGGATTTGTAAAAAGTTTTTTTTAATCCAATCATTGAAAGTCTTGTTTCCTGGCCCTTCTTAATTGGAAAAAATAGATATTTTCATTGTATCACAAAATTCACAAGTCCTATGAACTTCTGCTATTTTAGTAATTTTGAATAAAAAAATTTCAGTTTTCTTAGCTACGTGACTTTTCCGAAGAGCGATATGGTTAAACTTCGAGTAAACCAAATAAGTTTAAAAATAAGTGTAACGAGTTGTAAAGAACCAATGTACCATTTAAGTTATTTATAGTTCATTTTTAGGAATTCATCGCAATATTTTTTGCTTAACATGAACTAGTTCATTACCTACGCTATAACTATATCAAGTATATTTTATACTATAAGTAAATTTTTATGTATCTTTAATTTACTGCGTATATTTTTATGATATAATTATAATACGCATATTTTTCTTTATGCACTGAATAAATTTTTTGAAACTAACCTCTTTAGAAATGGTAATCATAAAACCCCTTATGCAAAAGTTGAACAATAAAAATTATTTCTTAAAATTTTTTACATAGACTGTGGCAACGAAATTAGAATACACTAAACATAGCGGATGATATTGAAACCATAGTAATAATGACCATAGTGTAGATTAGACTGAATTATCATCGCACTAGAGCATAGAGTCGACATAGTAATATAGTTTAAAGAGAAAAAAAATCCAGCTTCATTGATAAAATACTCATCAAAAATCCCGCAAATATTCTATCTTTATTTACTCTTTGGCCACTCAAGTGATCGTATGAGGAATAACAGACCCAAAAGATGCAAGTGGAAAGCGAAGAGTGCGCATTTTATCGCTCATGAAATTCCTATAAACACCAAATAAAAAGCTCATAAAAATGATTAGAGATCCTATCTTTATGCTTCGTGTCATTAATAGGAGGAATGGGTTTGAGATAAGTAATTGGGAGGGCAAAGATCATTAGTCGACAGATGTCATTAAATGACACTTTTTTAATGGCTTTCTTGATTAAAAAATGCAATACTTATTGCAATCTCTCTTCTCAAATGCATTTCTTTCACTGTTTTTCTTGTTAGGAAAAACAGTGTTGGCTATTGTCATTGACCATGGTTATACTATTCTTGTATTTGGTCGTGTTATGATTAATATAGTAAAAATTTGATTGCTGTCCTGTGTATTTATTCACAAAAATGTGTAAGAAATTTTAGTTCCATAAAAACCATTTTGTACTCCCGGTAATCATTGTAGTCCAAGAGCCAGGGCTCAAAGAGTTCTATAGTAGGGTAGAGACTGAACCTGGCAACAGCACCATGGACCAACACGGAGACAATATAGGGTGGCATGTGGGGCCCGATGGCCGAGTGGTTTGGATCGCAGGCCATAACACTAGCAGTCCGCGCTCTGTAACAGGTGCGGGCTCGATTCCCGCCTTTGCCCTGGGTGTACTTCCTTTCTCAGTATCAAAATTATAAATTAACCAGCACTTTTGCCACTTTATTCGGGCTCCGTAGTGAGCCATGGCTGCCGATGGCAGCTCAGTACGAGTCGTTCCTCTATCCTACTATAGAACTCTTTGCCAGGGCCCCCAGACCCAAGTCTTTTTCTCACGAATGAAATGCATCGGATTAGGTTTGATTTCATCCAATTTTAGTGCATGCATACCCGCTAGAGTGGACCGACGGCCAATTTACAGGTACCGGGTGCAAAGGTAAGTAAATTATAAGTTATTATGTAATTTTCTCAAGGCTGATTTTTACGTATGTTTTAGAAAATATTCTTAAAAGTTAATAATCAATACTACCTGACACTTTCCGCCGGCCGAAAATTTTGCCAGACGCTTTAAAGGTGCTTGTAAAGTTCAGACTTTGTCCCACATATCTGGTGGCGCGATATGACACAACGTATTTTCTAACTAAATAAAAATTTAATTAAGTCGAAATGATAATATTTCTTCGTTTTTATTGTTTATCGACTCAGCTTTATTTCTGTCACCATAAAAGTAACGAACAATTACATCCCCCCCTCCTCCAAAAAAAATAAAAAACGAAGAAAGATTGTCATTTCTATTCAATTAGATTTTTGTTTAGTTAGAAAATACGTTGTGCCATATCGCGCCAACAGATATGTGGGACAAAGTGTGGGACAAGTCTGGCAAAAGTTTCGGCCGACGGAGCGAGTCTGGGAGTATAGATTATTAACTTTTAACAATATTTTCTAAAACATACGTAAAAATCAGCCTTGAGAAAATGCCATAACTTATAATTTACCTACCTTTTGCGTCGGTCCACTCTAGCGGATTGAGCATTGTGTTTCAAAAGAAAAATTCTGTGGCATTTTTGTGGATACCGCTGGCGATTTTCTGGAAAAATTGGTTATTTATTGGATTATAACTGCTTGAAAAAAAATCTAAGTATACCGATACAGGTAGCATACATAGTTTTATAAATTTAATAGTGAAACTGGTGTGTTTGACGTTAGTTGTAGTTTGCTACATTTTTTTACCAATTATAAATAACCGAACAGCCAAAATAAAATTACAAAATAAAACATTAAGTTGGTCCCGAGTGGAATAACTACGCTATTTTACAAATAATTTTTGTTTTTTATTCAACTTAAAAATGCATTAAACCCCATGTTGATATCATATTGAGAAAAAATCCAATCTGGTTATAGAAAAACAGTCACCGATAAAAGAACAATATAATATGCTAGTTAAAAACTGATAAAAAGAATGTAAGTGAATCTGGCACGATCAAAAACATGCCATAAATCAGAATTAAAAACCATATAACTTTTTTATAACTTGATTTTAATAGTTTTAGAATATACCAAATATTACTCAAACACTGAAAAAAAACCCGAAACATTCACATATATCCCTTTTCCAAACACCGAAAAACATGAAAGTGAATGAACCGGCACCCCACTTTCTCCACAACTCCAATTGAAGCTCAAGAGTCACTGTGCTTTGAGACCAGTGATTTCACGCTTTATAAAGCGTGCGATTTCCCCGACACACAAATTAAGTTCCCACTTACTACAACCTCGTAATCCGTTCGACAATTTTTTTTATATGTCGTGGGAGTGTATATGGATATAAAAAAAGTAAGGAGGTGGGAAAGTGTTTTATTACTTTTTTTGTTTCTCTATGTCGGGTTCAAATACCACCTTTCAAATACCATGGTGAAGACAGGAATGTTTAATTCAAAATTCTCATGACGCATAGAAGGGGAGGGGGTCATGATAAATTAAGAGTTTAATATATATGTTTATTTTATACAACAGTAGTTTTGTCAAAAGTAATATTTCATTGCAGTTTCATAAATACTTTAGATTTAAAATAACACTTTTTTTTTTAATCTAAAAGAAAATAAAGTAGCTCTATGTAGATACAGGAATTAGCTTAGAATCGTATAGTTAGGGTTCGTTTCGAGTTATCGTCGCACTAGAGCTACACAAGGGCTATTGGAGACGAGCGTCATAATTTTAAACCACAGTAACTTAGAATTGAAGTGTAAAACGCTTGTAAAATATTATTGAATAGTTCATCCCAACGTACCTTAAGATGTTAAAAATAGAATAGTGTTAAAAGACATACATATTTTCAAACACATTTCACAACACGCCTCGCATTTTCTCCTAAAAGTAATCTAACTTTGAGGAGAAACAAGAATTTACAAGTTGAGAATTTCTTTAATCTCCCCTCCTTTTAAACTGAATACCTATTTAAAAATTCAAAACCACTCTGTTTCTTCGTACAATCTTAATAAAAACAGTTAGAAAACACCAGTTCGTTATATGCTAGGCTAAGCCTCTTTTGCCCCCTCTGTCGTCTCCGATGAAGTGACAAAGTGGACATTTAGTGGGGGGGTTGAGTCACCCTTCCATCTTTCGTAACAGCGTTAAATTATGGGATATGGCGCCTATAAAGTGTCCTGCAGGGTTGGACATGATTAAGTTATATGACCCATCACTGTTGAGTATCTCCTACGTATAGCTAAAAGTATAAAAAGGGTTAGGGCCCCAGGAACATTTCTATCTACTCTTCTAATCTTTCACTAACATGAAAGAAAAGAAGCCCAAAGGGAAATGCTCCAATGTACTTTACCCTTTATTTTGCGGTTCACATAGAGGAATTTGGAAAGATGGGGGTGAGTAGTCGCGACTTTGGGTGGGTCGTCATATGACAGTAATTTGATAAAAGATGAGTCACATGCGAGTAGGTTTTAGAATAAAAAATAAAATTATTCAAGGGTTCTGAAACAAGAATTTTAGTATGAGTATGTTAAGTATTGTGGAGATTAAAGTACAAAGGTAAAATACTTTGAGAATGCTAACCAAATTCGTTAGTATATATTCATTGCTGAAATAGTTTCATATCTTATAAACAATAAATTTAAAATTTATGATTTATGAACTTGTTTACCTGATTTTGAGATATTGTATTACTATTATCGTATTATGAGGTATTAAAAGATTGAAACTGAAGTTCTACTTTCAAAACATTTGTACTTCTGAATATTTACGTGAAGCATAAGACTTTCCCAGATTTTTTTTTCCAAAATAGTATTTTCAAGACTTAAAATTTGTTTTCTCATTTTATTCAGTTTCGGAATAAACAGAATTTTTAAAAACACCGTTGATAACTTCATATCTCATAGACTCAGAAAAAAAAAACCTGACATAATTTTTCTTCCAGGAGGAAACGCGGCTTATAATGTCGGCGCGAAAGACGAGGAAAAAATAAGCAATAATAAAAGAAAAGAAACAGGACAAGGAATAAAGAAGCGCGAAAAAATGTGCGAAAACCAAACGTGGGCGGAATTCATAATTGGCGTCACACGAGAGAGGAAAAGAAACAAAGAAACAACAAAATGGCGGATCCGCAGCCCAACAAAAGAAGAACCTAATCGAATGCTGGTAGGAGAAGTAGGAGGGCAAACCTTAAAAAGACGTGGCCTAACGACGTGCCGAGAGGCGTAACTTATTTCCAAAGGCACGCATCATCAAACAAGTCTTCGGGGCCAACAATTAGTCACAACTCTTTCTTTTGACGGCACCAATGGCACTGCTGGACCAATGGCCTTGGTTGCGAGGGGGTGGAGGCTCGGTACTATTCGCAACTTTTAAATAGGAGTCACTGATCTTGAGAATCATTATCGTGGTATGTACAATCTACTATGTATGAAAAAAGAGAATAAATGAAGCCGTTTGGCACAACAAAGAAATGCTTATGGTATACATATGATTTGGAATTGAATGTGCCCAGCCTAACCGAGCATCTTTCTTTGAGGCAACTTACTAAATGCGGCAATTAAAAAAAAGCAATAACTATTATAAGAGAATATTTTTAAGGCGTATCCCCATACCTCATAAAATTTGTAAACAGTTTAAAGTATGATGCAAATACTACGACTTTGATCTGTTATCGAGATTTTTTAAAGTTATTCTATCTAAACCACAAAGCTACTAACTACTTTTCTAATACAAACGCATTGAACTGCCTGTTACCAATGTCGTACTTATAGGATTGTCATATTTAAAATAACATTAAGGAGGTAAAGATAATATTTACATCACCATTGTTCCATTACTAAAGTATCTACAATAATAACGTTTTTTAGAATTTATTTAAGTAAAGCTCTTTTTACTAATTATAAACCTTGCTAATTTGTTCTACTTAACATGTTTTGTTAAATAGAAATTTGATTTCTTTCACAACAAATTGAAATAGAACAAGCAATTTGATTTGAGGTTTTTTTTGTTACGTTTACTTTAAATTGTTATGACAGTTAAGACAATATTTTATACAAATAAAATACTTCAATGAGAACAAATATTGATTGAAACTAAAGCGTTAGATGTCATCGTGATTTTCGCATACTGAAAACTAATTACCTGTCGTTAATCCAAATACTGGACTGTCCTACTTTTTTTCTTCTGAAAATCAGATCGAGGTTTTGGGTTCATGCATTTTTGAATGGCAAATCAAATTTCACATGTACCAGCATAGTACATTTTTGTAAAGTTCAAATGGGAAAGTATGTAAGGATTGAAATATTACACTTGCATTGACAAGCAGTGATAGTTTTTTTACTCTAATTTAAAGTTAGATTGAATTTAAGGAACAAAATCCAATATTGGCCAAGCTCTCTTGTAAAGCTGGAACACTAAAAGAGGTTAGCAGCTCGGTTCTGGCATAATTTTACCATTATTTTTTCTCGTGTCTCGTCTAACTAACGCAAGTTAATTCTAGTTTAGTTTGAATTAGCGTCGCACTAAAGCTATACTAGGGCTATTGGCGACGGTCGTCGTAATTTAGAACCACAGTCACACTCTTAAAACTAAAGAGTGAAATCTACTCCTATTGGAGAAGTGTATTTTCGGCACCGGAAAGGAGTGGAAATTAACTCAGACTGAGTTAAAACCGCTCGTTTGTTTTAAGAGTGCAGGTGACGAGCCTACAACTGAGTAAGCACCCAAGCAACCATTAAGATCGACATCGTACGCAGCGTCGGAACTTAGGAGCATATTTAACGCGCACTTCCTCTACACGGGGTATTATTCGCGACTCAGTTCTAGAGTGCTGCGATTTGTTTTTCCTTCACAAAGACAAATTAAATGGGGAATTTCGGCTTCTATGTATCAGTTAAATGGCTAAAGACATCCGTACCAAAAGCGAGATCCGAATGAATCGACAATACCATACACTCTTAAAACAAAAGAATGAAATCCACTCCTATAGGGGAAGTGCATTTTCGGCACCGGAAAGGAGTGGAAATCCTTTAACTAAAGTCAGACTTAAATTAACTCAGACTGAGTTAAAACCGCTCGTTTGTTTTAAGAGTGTACTCTTCATCGATTAGATGCAAGACTATATTGGCGAAATTGTAATAAAAAACCCTTATGTTGAAAAATGTTATACGGGTCAATATTATGAAAAGTGCCAATTAAAAGATGTGATGAGGTGTTACAGATCTGACTACAAAATTAAATTAAAATATCAATCCTGAATAAAACTTCAAAATGACTTCAACAAGTAAAATTGTGACATCCATATTTTGATTCTTATTGTATTTTTCTTGCAATTTTTTACGAAAGTGATGCATGATCAGATACATTAAATGAAGTGTTTTACATCCCAAAGTACTTTTTTTATGGCAATACAAAGCAAATAAGATATCTTTGCAGAATATACATTGCTTGTTGTGACACGGTATAGACCTGACTTTTGAAAACTTCAAAACCTTTCCCAGTAACAAATACACACAAAATGTGATGATTTTATTAGGATGTAAAACGAAAAAGTCGTTACTAAATAAAAAAATAGTTTGAGTATTTTTTTTTCAAATGATATAATCGGTTGAGCCGCAAATTGACAATTTTCCTAATATTGACCCATAAACTTATTCTGGCCATGCAACTTTAGATATCAAAGAACCTCATTGGTATTAATAACGAAATTGACTCTTGCTCCGCTATATTTGGTGGAAGAACATGTTTTTGGGAGGATAATGCTCCAGCATCAAAGGTAGAATAATAAATACAGGTCATCCGATGAACCCATGTAATGATGGAGCGTAATTCTCCTGTGGGACCAGAAATATTAAGTATAAATAACACTCCGAAAGTGTGTCATTAAAAAGTTAACAAGGGAGTGGTTCGGAGAGACGTCATTCCACCCGAGATCTCCCGTGAAAGGTGTGCTTTAAATGTGAGCAATAAAAAGATTTGCTCCCTAAATTGGCTGATCGTAAATATCTCGCAATAATTTATAGACTTTTACAATATCCCTTTCTTGCCCAACTCTCTTACCTAGATTTATCGCCTTTTTGTTGTCGTAAATTATTTTATGAGAGGATTGGTTGTATGGATTGTTGACTGTACAGATGACTAGTTTTCTGTCGCATTAGGTCAATACCATATACCACTGACATCAAGATAAGGGCTATATATAATAATGGTACAGTGATTTTGGAACTTGCCTAATCATCGCTCAAGACTATCAATGGTCTTCTTAATTTAAGTATTTAAAAATTATTGGTTAAAATCTAATTTGATCCACTAATGTGACGTCAGACAGTCAGGCCCTCCCAATCAGGGAGGTATTTGCTATAGGCTAGCAAGTTAAGTAGTGAATTAATGAAATTTCAAATAATCATATGTTATTAGTGCTGTTTGAAGTAGAACACAAAATATCTGAACAACCCCTTATATCTGTGTCTATTAAGTTTGGATTATATTAGTTTATTCAGTATTCTGGAGCGATTTGTGTGTGTTTGATTTTGCCCTAGAAAAGTTGCGTACTGGTTGTTCATATCACGTGTAAAAAATTTCGTGAAAAAACATCTACGGGAACATCTCTTAAGACCCGACATCGTACGCGGCTTCGGGACTTAGAAGCATATTTAACATGCAATCCCTCTACGCGGGGGCTAGGTTCAAACCTGGTAACTTTCATGCCAAATGAGACAGGTTTTTTTTTAAATCCTATGCCTATAATGTAACCTACGTATGGATATATGATTTTTAGACGCAACCCCGGACAAAAGAAAAATTACCGCCCTGTTAGAAACAAACATTTAAAAAATCTACACAATATTTTTTTTAGTTAAAATTCAAATCTTTTGCTATTGTAACCAAAACGGATAGTCAGGCAATTATTTTAGAGTGCCACAAATAATTTTAATTAAGAATTTAAGTTAATTAGGAATTCAATCTATCAACAGTTTGATTTCTGATTGCCAAAATATCGTTCTATAGAGTTGCCGTCCAAGTTATATTCGATTTAGCCTCCCTAGAGTTGTAACTGAAGGATAAGTACGAAAGATTTTACAAGAGGTAGTGCCACAAAGCCCCTATTTATACTATTAATGTATGACTGCTTGAAATCTATATCCGTCAGAACCACGAGATATGGGAAAGGTGTCAAAATAAGCAGAATGAAAAGGGAGCTGACATTTTAAAATATCTTTCTGGTCTTGAGAAAAAGTTAAAATTAAGTAAAACAACCTTGGGTTTAATTTATAAAATTGTAATTTGACTATCATTACTTGATGTCCTTAAAAATATTTAAAATCAGATTTACTGAACTGTTTAATTGTATTTACTATTTAGAATTGAAAATATATGGATGAATTTTTATGCATTATTGGGAAGAATGCTTTTAAATGAAATGTAATTGCACTTAAGTTGTATTCGGTTGAAAGTTAGTTTTTTTTGCCGATTTCGGCAATTTGAAGTTGAATTTTTAGAAGATGTATGATCTCAACGGTTTTTTTTTAGAATATTGTTCTTACAATAATATTAGAACGTGCTTTTTGACAGTTTCATATTTGATAGTATAACGGGTATTTACCGTGTACTCTCTTATTCTGCTGAAGCAAGTGATACTAAAAATTATATATAAAGTTGCAGATTAAGGGACAAACATACGTAAACGTACACACTTTAATATATGAAGCAAATGTAGCCGTAAAATTTCATAAAATAATGATATTATACTTTAAGTATTTTTCAAGCTACTTTTGAAGTGCTATCCCATGCTGGGGCACATTAAGAGAAATTGCTCACTTTTAAAATGTAAGCAATATTGTGATGAAATGTTGATTTTCAAAATATCTGAAATTTCGTTGTATTAATTTTTATAAAATTTCGAATAGTGTCCCTACTTTCTTCTGTTTACAAGAAAAAATGAATAAAGGAAAAACTTAGGAGTTAACGATGTTGGCTGTTTTATATATATTCCCATTGATAATACTAAAAAAATTCCGAATTCTTATGTCATTTCTTCACATTAAGATGATTGTTGAGAATACACTAGCAATCCCATCTTTAATGGCCATTTGTCTCACAACATTCGAATACTTTTGTCGCGATTAAAAGGTTTTTCCATAACATGGAAGTTGAAGAAAAAATCCTTCAACAACTACAATTATAAAACAATATTTGAACGTTTTAAGTAATAAAGTCCCATTATATTGTTGGGTTTAGAAGTTTGAAAACGCGTTGTTTTATTTTACATTAGTTGGTCGTCGAAAACACTGGAAAGAATAACAATGGACCATCTCAAAATTGTATAATGTTTTGGAATTGCCGTGAATGTAAATAGTTTTCTTGGTATGAGCTTATAATAAAATATAATTTATAGCAAGAAATGCTGGGATCGTGGTATCTGAAGGTAGTAGTTTTATTAATATGCATTGTGCAAAGGAACGCACTTAAAATAAGTCTACATTTGAAGAAATAATTTTGTCCAGAAAGTTTTCTTTACATTACAAAATAGTAAACGATCGTTATACAGGTATTTAAATGACTTGGATCCGCATAACAAAATTTTTTAATGACGACAAATTATATTATTACTATTCTTGAGAAGATAAAACTATTCGCGTTTGTTGTGAATATACAATTTGTGAAATATGCGAGTATCAATTATATAATGAGACGGTACAGGTAAAAAAAAAATTCTTACAAAAATACAACATTAATAAGTTTTTGTGAAAAAAATACTTAAATTCATCTTGGTCTTCTAGATAAACTATTCGCGTTTTTTGTGAATGTACAATGTGAAATATTTGGGTATCAGTTATATTAACTAACACATTTGATACAGAACGATAAAAAAAATAGTATTTTTGTAAAAATGTATTTAAGGGAAAAAGTTTTTGTAAAAAAAATAGTTTAAAGCGTCTTAGTTTTAAACGTGTATAAATTGATTTATGAAAATAAGACGATTCAAAATTTTATCTATAATGAAATAAACTTTTTAGACTTTAAAATATACAATTTTGAGGTATGTAATACTTAAAGATTTATGAATAAGTTTTAAAAATACCAATATCATTACGTAAAGAAATATCGATGGAATTTTATTGAATTGACAGGGGTAGGAAAAAAATATATATCTTGCTTGTTTGAATAATATTAATATTTATTCTAACTTATTAGTTAAAATATATTCTAAAGAAATAAATAATTCAAATGTCAACTTTTAAAGACTTAAATTTCGAAAATCGTTTGAGCAGATATGGTAAGTTTTGAGTACCCTTTTTTTCGCACCAAATATTTAAAAATTTTACGGATCCTTGAGTGTTGTATAAATATGTTTTAGGCTGGTATGGGAGTAAAACATACGGGCACACTTACGACCTATGTACTTCATAAATGAATAATTGTTTTTGATTAAATATATATAACTATTTATTTTAGATACGTTACAACTGTTAAGATAGGAGCAGCTGTTTTAGATTTGGCGCGATTCACTCGCATTGGCGATATAAAACCTCATCATATTCCGCGTATGACTCCTCACCGGCGTCCAACAGGTATATAAATCCTGAGGGTTATCAGATAAGCGTCGTAAATTACAAAGCAAAGGCATCATAAAAACGAACATAACAAAGCCAAACTAACGCCTATGCAAAGGATGGGGAGGAGAAAAGAGGGATAAGGAAGAATTTCGTCTGCTGTACATTTTATATCTTCTGAATGAAAAAAGGGGGGGGGGGGTGCCTAATGGGACTGAGATAGAGCTAACTGAATTACAGGGTAGCTTTCTCCGAAAACACGCCCAAATCCTCTTCCCTACACTTTATGATTTCGTTCATTGAAGAAGTTTTTGCTCAGCATTATTTTCCTGTTAAGGAATTTGGAAATAATGTGTTAGTTTGAGAACTCTTAATTTTTATATTCATTCTTGATTGTAATTTGAGAAAGAGGGTACGGGGCAATGGTTACAATAATTTATAAAAAAGAGAAATTTAGAAGTTTTACTCCGAAATGGAGATTGTGTTTTCTGCAGTTTTGGAAAGTGTTGTTCTGAAAGTGATTTTTCGAACATCGATCCGTCTATCAGTTTGTCTGAAACCACTCTACAGGTAGAAGAAAAATACTTCAAATTTGATACACGAGCTCCTAGTACTAGTCGGACATCTTAAGATTTTCGACAAAATCACACATATGCATGAGGTAGCTATTATAGAACTTTTGTTTTTAAAGGTATTGCTGAAACACGGAAAGATATGCAAACTTCAAATTTGGTACACGAAATCAAAGTGCCTGTCGGACGGCGAAAATTTGAGAAAATCGCGCATGCGCAAATGGTAGCTGCCATGAAAAGTTTAAGTTTTAAACTTGGGTTTGAAAATAATTTTTAGGGTATTATTACCCTTAAATGTTTGTATTATAGAATCCCATAATAAAATATCAGTAAAAATATCCTATAGTGAAGATTTGGTGAAACTTATTTCAAGCCATGATATACAAAAAGCAATTGTAACTCAAACTTAAATATCACGCAATTATTATCGACTCAGCAAATTAGAATCAATAATATTGCTAAAAACTGAAATGTACAAAATTTATTATTTTTCTATAACATACTAAGTTTGGAAACATAGCAGTGGCGACAAATTGCCTCGAACGGATTTATTTCAAATATATATTTTTGCGAGATTATCTGCTATGTCGTCAATAGCTTTACTACCGAATGAATAACAATTTAGATCCCTTGTATTTAATAAAAAGGTGCACAATTAATATATCCATGTGGCAATTTCTTTTTTTAAAATCACATATGAAAACTGATTATAACTCTGTCTTAACTTTTACGAACAACCTTTTGCAAATAAATTCCTAAATTACTTTGATATTTTTTTCATTGTGCCAGAAATTGAACAATAAAAACTGCCTGTACGTCTTTGAACTAAATGTAAATGGAACCTAAGCAAGTCACATTAGTGATTATCACAGTTAGCTTTTGAATTTATAAAAAAAACAACAATAAATTTCAACAAACAATAAATCAGTCAGACATTACAAATCTGATAATCTGATTAAGCAGGGTTTTATGAAATTTATTCCATATCAAAAACCAAGATTCAGTCAGATGCCTAATGTGAAAGTCACTGCATTGCATTTAAAAAAAAACCCTCGCATTTAAGACAATCGGTGTCGTAAAAAGTGTCTTTTCCAGAGTAGGTCTAAATTTATGAGGAATAACTCAAAAACGGTAGTACTTACAAAAAGAGGCACAAGAAATGTTTTAATCTCCAGAAATCTAAAAGCTTTGGCTGTAAAATAGAAAGGAAAGGTCCACTCATAAATGCGGCCGCATTTTCACTCGTCGTAAATTTTGTGGATGTCTCCTAACCCACATTCGGCCTGATAATCGGATGAATTTGCCAAATTGTACTTTTACGTCCCTCTACCCCTCTGATTTTACAACAAATGTAAAACATAGGTTTTGTTGGGGGTTGTAGGATTTGAATTCTTTATGGAGAACAGTGATCAATTGAAATTGTGTTAATTGAGGGTTTAATGGAAGAACTTTGTATGTGACAAAAGGGACAAAAGTTGAAAACGAGAAAATGGGCTTTAAAGTTTTTAGTTTGAATTTGGATCCGTAGAAAACGGTAAAACATATACTTAACTTTCTATGAGAAAGGTCTATGAAAAAGGGAAAACTTGTTATCTCTAAAATGATTAAAAATATGTTCCTTTGACACATTTTTTTTCCAAAATATCTCATGTTATTTTTTTCCCACTAAGATCTTCAATTATAAATGGTTTTCATAAACTTTCTCTTATCTAAAATTATTTCTATAAAACTGGTATATTTGCAGAACGAGAATTAGGTTTGGAACATAAACTGTCATGCGTAGCTGCTTACAAACTTTAAAAAATTATATACATTTTTTTTATTAAGGATCTTATTTATTTTGTTATTTTTAAAAAAAAATACTAAAAGTTATGAATTTATCTTAATAAAAATGAACTACAGCAAACATAGTTCTGAAATTCAAGAACTTGCGAATGTTTAAGAACAGATAAAAAGCAAGGGGTCCTAACATCTCTTACATGCATTAGCTTCCATTCTGGAATTCCACTTGCATGTAACTTTAAGTACCAAGGTTTTATTACCGATTTTAAAAGCGGCGTGGTTCATCAAGGCAAAGCCGACTGATTCCGCCAAGTCTGTCCTCCTCACTCTCACTCACACCCCTTACCTTTTCCAAAGAATTATATTCTTAGAGTCCTAAGAGAAGCTCGTTTTTTTGAGTCTTGGACGTATTTTACAAGATTTTGTATTCCCTTTATTTATAGCAGTTTTTCCCCTTACCTCACACGTTGAGTTTGGAAACAGTGAAAGGTTGTTACGATATTTTTATGAAAAAACATATTATATTTTCCCCTGGAAATTGCGGATTGCGAGTTTTCGTGAAGTTATTATTTGTCTGTCTTATACTAACAAGAATTCGCTAGATTCTGCAAGGTGCTACTTCTGCATAAATTAACAAATAGTGTTTTTGCTTTTGTGAAAAAGGTTAAAAAGGTTTGTAATCTCAAAAACTTTTGACGATTTTTTTTTTGAAAGTCCAGGTAAACCCGCGACGGATGTAAATATTAATTTATTGGTTTCACTAACTTTGATACAAAATTATAAACAGGAAATTAAAGTAACAAAAAAATGTTAATTTCATACTATTAAAAGATTAGGTAACATAAGTACTTAACTTAGTAAGTACTTATAAGTGTTTTGCAGTAAGTATAAAGATTTTTTAAAACAGTAATGCAGTGTAACTTGTCATGTTAAACATATTTACGCATCCTGTTTTAGTTTATTTCATTTCAATTTGTTTTAAAAAATGTCAAACGTAATATTTAATATTAAAAAACATACATTTTATAATCTAACAACTTATTTGTATAAGTA
The DNA here is from genome assembly GCA_019343175.1 of Oedothorax gibbosus. NCBI lineage: Eukaryota > Metazoa > Arthropoda > Arachnida > Araneae > Linyphiidae > Oedothorax > Oedothorax gibbosus. The sequence continues at coordinate 17,326,742 of CM033272.1, forward strand.
ACAAATTCAAAGTTATCAACTATTATAGATACTGCAAAACATGAATGCTGGAAATTACATCGAATATTTCAATTTAATTTGAAAGATAACTTTTATGTTTTAAGGTAATGTCATATTAGGTGATTGTATCGTATGTATTCCTAGTCAAGCATCATTTCCTTCACTTTATTAGCTTCCTTTTTATATACAAAATCCTGAGACATGTTTATAAATCATTTCCCTGCTTAGCAAATTCACTTTTCGATTGTTATTCAATTCCAAGGCTTTTTCAAAACTACAGTTACGATGCATAATAAAATAAATTTTTGGCTAAATAAATTCCAAAGCAGCTGTCTCATGAGGCACAGGTGAGAAACGATAGAAATATTACAATGGATAAGCATAATGTATAAGTTAGTAAGGATTCTTAGAGTTTATATGAAAACAGGTTTCCTTAAAAAATACAGCCGTTAGGAACAAAAACGTTTGTTTATTTTCATTTATAATATTATTGAATCAAGTCTATAAATGCAATTAGTATAAAAGATTTTGCCGCTATGACCGATGGCGTATTAATTCTGAAGTAAAAAAAAGTAGGTTTTACAAGTAAAAGGTTTATTTTCATATTGGCTGACTGCATATTTCGAGGAGATTCAGTTATGCATATCATCTTAAAACAAGGAAACTATCATTTACTAAACAATAAATAACAGACTAATTTATTAAACAAATTCAGAGAAATTCTACATACATTTCATCACAGATAGCTATTATACGATTATCAAAATCCCTAACATGATATATTTGAAAATTCAGCAAGGTAGTGAAATATTTGCTGAATTAAGAAATAGAAAAAACTGTTTTTAAAAAATGTCTCATTAAAAATATTTTCTTTTATGCGTATAAGTAGGAAAACTTGTAATCTTCTACTCGATTAAGCAGAGGCTTAAACGACTCTATCCAGCTTCTGACTTTTTTCATAGGAATGTTAATTGATTAAAAAGGATGATCCTTCGAGCTCGTAGAAGAATTACAAATTTCCAAGATAAGATAACTTCGACTATTTTATGTAATGGATATCCTCTTGAAACGTGACAATCACTGTTTCCCTCGTATCAGTTCGCTTGTCCTGTACTGCTTCAGTAGAACTAGTTTAGTATCACACGTTAGCTTAATAAGGTATTCAATGAATGCATACCTCTTAGATATCAATATGCTATAACGAGATTGGGACGTTGCGCAATGAGATTTATAAGGGCTTAAATATAAAATCCAACGGTGGGAATCTGGGGCCATTCCGTAATATATTTTGATCGTCTGCTTAGTTGGCTAATAATTAAATTATCTTGTTACAAAACTCACATTCTCCAAAGTATAACTAATATATAGGGTACGGCTCGTTCATTGGCGACTTTTGATAATCATAAATTAAATCAGACGAAGTCGCCAAGGGTACCTTATCTTATATTTTGATAAATGTGAGTGTCGAAACTAGAACCTTTAATAATGGAATGTTTTATTGACCAGTGATAAAAAAAAAATATATTATAATTAGACCACTGAATTTCTGTATATTTGCTTAATATGGAACGGTAATCCTGTAAAAAAGAGGTATAATAGCTTAGGTGAGTAAACATAGAAAACATGCAGTTAATGACCAAAAGTTCACTTTTTTTAATAGCTTAAATACAAATAATCGTTTCATTGAAAGTATACAAGGATTTATTATTAAAAAAACGGATTTGTTTTAAATATTGTTTTGATTATTTAGCATTGCATTGCCACTTTTTTCTTTTTGTGTATATTTATGTATTTGAATTTATTATTTTGTGGTTTTTCTTATTTCAATTTATAATGTCTTATTATTGTGTCTTTCAATTATAATTATGTTTATATAGTCACATATACGGGGGTTTTTCTAACCCCCTTGTGACCAACAAAAATTTTCTGTAATTGTTTTTTTTTTGGGGGGGTTAATAAAGTGTTTGTTTGTTATATTACTTTGTATACATTAATACTAAAGGCAGAAATTCAGTTAAAGATAAAATAAAAATTTCTCAATTTTTAAATAATATTTAAAATGAGAATTAACTCAGACAAAAAATCTTTTGTTAACTAGCATTTTTAAAAAACATTTTTGGCTAGTTTTATAGAAAAATTACAAATCACTCTGAAAACCAGGACATCACGAACTAAAGGTTTACTTGTGTAAAAGAAGAATCAAAACCTATTCATAACTTTCTTTTGCTGTTTTTTAAAACTTATAAACCATATAGACGTTTAAGACTCCTTGTCACCTCAAATATTTTGTTTAGGGGACCATGGAAGTGTGAAAAAAACGACCCAAGCATGTTTCCCCCAAAGAGGTGGTGGCATGCTCTAGCAAGCCGAAAATCGCTTTTCGGATTTTCATCACTTCACTTAGTTAGCTTGACAAACATGCAACTGAAACTGGACAGATTGAGTTAAATGGGCTTAAAATAAGAATTGTAACATAACCAATCAAGATGGAAATATTCAACTATGCTTTTCCCCTTTCAAGACTACCAAAGTTATTTTATCTTAAAGAGAAATGTTTAATAGTGTCGATACAAATCAATAAAACTTCATTTGGTAAAAGTGTCTATATGATGTTGTCAAACTAAAGCAAAGACTTCACGATCGCCTGGAGCCAAAGGATTTACGCCTTTTGGATTCCTGTTTGACAAGGATTTAAAACCGCGAAAAGGAATAAAGTTCTTTTTCTGTCAATGATCTGGAGATAATACTTCGGTCTGCAATATGTATTCAAATGATGGGTAAGAAGAAAAAGCGTCAGGATCCATTTCGTTATAAGTGAAGCACGAGCAGGGCACTATCCAGTATAATATGGACTATAGACACAAAACATTTTCGGGACACCCTAAGGAAACTTGCAAATGAATGCTTGTACAATGGTCAGTGTCTGAATCAATATCAAAAGCTACAGCTTAAAAAATGAAAATAATCAATAATTTAAATCATTTTACTGAAACCGTCTATTTTTAAGCTTTATTTTCCTAGCTTTAAAAATAATGTGCGGAGCCAGAAAATGACAATTTTCTGAAGTTTAAGGGAGCATCACAATTTATCATGGAAGTCACTAAATTTGAGGACCCTAGTCCCTGGCCTGATGAGCCTAATGGAAGATCAGGTTCCGAGAGCACGCGCATATCCTATTTGTTGATCCCAAGATGAATTAAACTCACCATTATATTTAGTAGAATCTATAAACATTATTTAAAATTAAGCGGATGTTTTATTATAAAAAAAATGCTGTCGAAATTCGAAATTAAGTCTATCATGCATAATTTAAATACTCAATATTTTGTTAATTGTTATAAACATTTTTACATTAAACTTTTATAAAATGCGTAAAATATAAGTAAAACCCCAAAATAAGTATTTGACATCAAGAAGGCATCATTTCATCATCAAAATTAGTATTACGAGCATCAAGTAAAGATACAAAAAAAAAAATTAATCTGAATTCTCTTAAAAACAAGTTGAAATAGATTTTCAAAAAGTTCATGTCCACTGCTTAAACAACGAGGTCTCGGATTCTCTAATAGGAGTATATTTTATTTACAAAGTTCGTTTCGAAGAAAAAAGCAATCACTAGAGTCCACGTGAATTAAATGGTAGAGAAAAATCTGAAAAATTAGTGAAAATGGACAATTAGCCAAAGATAATTAGCCAAAAAACCCCATGTGTTACGCTATCGGGTCATAAAAACTGACCATAGACCTTAGAAGCCGCTTTCGGAATACTTGCTACTGCGACCAAAGGAGAAATAGGCCAATCTTTGGGAATGTTTATTTTGGTGGTTACCTATTGGTTGTAAATTTGATTTTTCCCACTGTAATCTCGAAAATTAAATTGAGAATAAACAGTACGTATTTAATTTTTATTAAGCTATTAACAAAATTTGACATTCAAAATATTCTAATAGTACTTTTAATAACTTTAATAAAATGTAAATATCCCCTGTAGTATAATCAAGTGTATATTTCCGAATCAACCCAAATTCAGACGAAAACTGGATTTAAAATCTATTTCTTTACACAAATATGAGAAGTTAATTCCATTACAAACTTATAAATTGAAAAAGCCGTGGCGTTTTTCTTCGTTTTATACTCCAAGTGTAGCATCACCAGGACCTGAAACTGACCTTAGGATAGGACCTCTCTTCACAAGACCTGCTGATGCGACCAGTCAATGCCTGTGGTCACGGTGCTGCGGTAATGGTTTATGGTACGTGAAATGCAAGATCGTGTTTACAAGTTGGGTGAACAAGTCGGAACAAAGGGTTAAAAATAAAAGCACACGCTATAAAAGAGGTGTTTTTAGTTTTGTGGCTGAATCTCCACGAGGTGTTTTACCTGTCAAGTGTGGAAATTGTAGGGAATCAGTGTTCATCCGTAGAGGGTTAAAAATACCGGTCGATAAACTTCTTAATTCAAACAAATGGATGACAGGTTTAGCTCAGTGAATGGGCATTAAAATATGTAAACAGATAGAATGTTGATGTTTGACTTCACACAAAATAACGCTTCGGTGATTTAAAAGGATATTGATATTTAAAAAAAATTTATATATTTAAAAAAAAATACTGTCAATATGTGTGTTTTCTAAGTATTCATTATTTTCTTTAAAAATATTTTCACATTCAACTTTCATAAAATGAGTAAACTAAAAGTAAAATTCCCAAATAAAATATTTTTTACAAGCATGAAGTAAAGATACGATTAAAATTTTTAATTGATATCTTATTAAAACCAGTTTAAAAAGCTTTGCAACATGTTTGTTATTGAAGATTAAAATTTAAAAATAAATCCCAAAAGCGCTACATACCAGAAGAACGTTCCGAATAGGAACACATTTACTCATCTTTGTTAATTGTACAACGCATTTAACGGATTTAAACAAAAGATGTTTTTGAATATGAAATGTTTTCAAAACTTTGAAGTGTAAAGATTAAAGACTCATAATATAAAACGATTAGGGCAAAAGAAACTATTTCCGTACTTTAAATATTTTTGACCAAATTAATTCTTGAACACCATTTGTTTTTGGTTGAATCAAAGTCGCAGCTACACAACTATTGGCGAATGGTCCCGTGATTTAAAACAGTTGTCAAGAGATGCGGACGACTCCTCAACTAACACCTAACGCCACAATATCAGAAAAGGTAGTTCTAGTGTAACGTTCATTCAACCAAACCAGTGCCAGTAAAGATTAAACTTTGATTTTTTATTAAGAGGGACTGTCAGTCCCATAGAGCTAATGCATTAGTTTTGAAATCACAACTTTGGCAAAAGAATTGCTTTGCCATGTTATCCCATTCTCACCAGGTATGGGAATCATCATAGCATCCATTTAAAACAAAATTGAAAAGAAAATAACACCCGGTTATTCAATTATTAATTAATAAAGTTTTAAAATCATCCATCTGCTGTAAAATTACAGCCATCTGCTGTAATTTTTGGCATTTTAAAACTTCAAAAATACATAATTAAATAGCTAGATAATATTTTCGTTTCAAATGTGTTTCATTTTGATGTTATGTTGATTCCCATACCTGGGGGAAAAGGGCTAACATGGCAAAGCAATACTTCTGTGGAAGTTATGATTACAAAACTAATGCATTAGCTCTATGGGACTGACAATCCCTCTTAAAGTCCTCATTGCAGTTCTTTCACGAAAATATTAAATAAACAAGTAGGTTTGTACGAAAATACCTCTTAGAACTGCCGCCACACAAAATTCATGATTAGAAAAGAATCTCCAAACACAGCATTTAATTGTAGGTTTCATTTTACCATTAAAAAAATAGTTAAACTATTTTAATAGTTAAATTATTGTATTTTCAATGAAAAAGTTAAACTATTTTTCATTGAAAATTCAATAAATATTACTTATTGTATGCTAAATTTATTTATATTTTGAAGAATAAATACGTAATATTGCTCATACTTAAAAAGTAAAACACTTCATATCAACACACAACATTGAATCTATCTCCTTCAAACATAACTCAACGAAAAGTTTTTAAAGACTATTTATTAAAAGATAGCGAAAAAACCTTATCACAAAGAATAAATAGTATTAAAAACGTCCATTTACTAATATATTCTCAAATATAAATAGAAAATCACGTCTTTTTAAAATAAAAATAGAACGCCTTGTGCCTCTTTTTAAACAAATAATGTAAAACAAATAACCTCATAACATTTTCTTTCCAAACTGATTCATATCACATAAATCAATTTCTTTAAAATTTTATCTAATATAAATAAGGATTCTCGTGCGATTATTGTGAGTGGCAATGGTGATTTAATTCCATTCAAAAAGGCCTGCGTTTCAACTGAGCATAAAATGTAGCATTTTTTTAAAACTGCATAAGTATTTAGAGTTCGATTTTAAAGCATTTTCTATTTAAAGTACCGTAACATATTTAAGCTTTTACTACAGCTATTTATCCGAAACATTAAAGATCATATGCGGAAATACATTTCGGAAGAATACACGAGTGCTGCGCATTTAACCATGTTATTATTTGGTGGTAATACAGTTTTTGTATTGTTTTAACAAAATTGTAATTTACTGGGGAATTTTTTTTATTGAAAGTCCACACAAGTGTCTTCTTAGTGTAAGTGCAGTCAAACTAGTTTTATAACTATTATAGGAATGCATTATTTTAAATGTATAACTCTTTATTTTATGTCGTTAAATAAGTTAACATCTAAATGGAATTGTAAAAAATTTAAAGCACAATCAGTTTAAGTATATCCAATTTAAAACTTTTTTTGTGACAAGGTCGGCTCATACAAATTGTTTGAAGTTGCGCTTAAAGTCAATTGAATTAAGTTAAAAGTAACTTAACTATAAAAAATAACAAGCGAATTAATGTAATTTTGCCACGCGTATCTCACCCAAATATTCCATTTACGCATATTACAAAAATGTAAACACTAATTGTAAAATTTTAATAAAGTTATTATTTTTAATAAATGTATTAACTATAATTTTAATTTATATTTCAAAATTTGTTAAAAATAATTTCAAATGTAATTTGGTGGCGGAAAATGAAAGTTCTGACCTTTACAGGATTTTTAACCAAAACCAAACTAGCACTTGTTTGACAATTTATAATAATGTTCCATTGATTATAGATATGCAAATAAAATCCTTGGTCCATTGGTTATTATACATTGCAATCTTTATTATTTTATTTTTCTTTGAAACGAACAAAAAAATATATTTCATTAGGTTCGTTCGCATTAAAATCGACATAATATAAGGTATTAACGCATAGTTGATTGCGATTCCGATAAAAAATATATACATCACCCCAAATTAGTCAAAAGTAAACAATTTTCTAAATGAGTATTTAAAACAATATGTTAAATTTTACAACTGAACAAGTTCAACAAAAAAACATTCCAACTGAAATTTAGTTAAAATTAAAAATGAAATATATTTTTGTGCATATACTTGGGTTACATCGCATAAATTAGTTGCCTTTATAATGAAAAAAAAATATTTCATTTTTAATTTTAAGTAGTTTTTTAAAATGTAACCTTTTGTCTATCCAACAGCAGTACTCAATAATAGACTTCTAAAAACAGTACTGCTTATTTAATTATTGATTTATAAGCTAAAATTTAAACTTAAATTATAATTAAACGTAAATCACAAATAAATCTAGTGTATAATGCAGTTTTAAAATTAATATAAAAAAGAATTTATTAGCTACTTTACTCATTTTGACCTCAAAACAGCTGAACTAAACAAAGTGTTTATGAATAGAATAAAACCTTTTTTATCTGAACTTTTAGAATGCATCCTGAGAAATTACTACAAATTTTACGTTAAACTCCACCGGTTTGATTAAAAAAATTTAATCCAAAATAAGATTGAACGGTGTGTTTTGACAAATTGTATAAAAATAAATATAAACGTATACCAGTATTTAAGCCTTAAAATACTATAAAATAACAATGCATTTTAAAATGAACTCCGTTATGTTTGCTTGCAGTTAAAACGAATTTTCATAATAAACTAGATTAATGATAATATCTAAGTTCGTGTAATGTATATGAATTTTAACTGATTTATAAGTTGTTAAAGAGAAACTTCATCCACTATCATTTTTTAAAATTAAATTTAAAAAATACATTCTTTCGCGGTAAAACACTTATTGCATTGTTAATAAGACTCCTATTCGCACATAATTTAAAAATAAACGCAATTTAAACTTATACAAAAATATAAACAGTCAAGCAAAAAGTTTACTCAGAAAAAATCAAAACATTCCAATTGAATTTTTACATCTTCATAACTAAAATAAACAGCAAGTTTTATGAAAAAAAAAATCGGTATTATATTGATTGAATGCATGTAAAGGAAATTTTTATATTATATGTATAAAATCTCTATAATTCAACTAATATATTCATAAAATATATTTTTTATTAACGTTACATGTTAAGTTTTAAATAATGATGTTGCAGTGAAAAATTTTGATGTACGATTGTTTTGCAGCTACTTTTTTTATACGAAAAGCATTAAAAACTAATTTTTAATCAGATTTGAATAGAATTTAATTATATTACTTAAGGATTTAAAAAAAGTTTAAATATGGAATGAAGGATGACAATTGGTTAAAATACAAAGTATTTTGAAATAAAATGTTTTATTCTAGTGATCGCATGATTTCAGTTGCTTTAAAAGCTCTGATCAACATTAAAAATGATACAAATAAACGTTAGTCAGAGGTTATTTAAAAAACTAAAGGTAAACAATGAGCAATATTTAAAATTGGTTAAAAGTAATCTAAAGAAACCAAAGTTTAGCCAAAAGTTAATAGTAAATGATTTAATGTTTTTAATTGAATATTTAAAAAAAAACGTTTAATTGAAATTTTTAATTGGTAAAAAGTAAAGAGTAAAACTACCTTATTAAACCCAATGTATAAAATTTAAGTATTATAGCCGATAACAATGACATAAGTCGTGATTTGGATACTACTTGTTCGGAAATATAAAAAATAAATCAATATTCAAGAATTATTTACGTCAGGTAAGAGATCTGTCCCAGCTCAAAACATTTAGATTTTAGATTCGTTACTTCGTATTAAAAGACTAAATGAAAATAAGCTATGATTTAAATATTGAACTTGATAAGATATTCCTCAATAATCAATGGATGTTTTTTTTTATAGAATTGATGTTGCAGTCAAATTTTTTAATTGATTGTTTAAATATTTAGCTTAAAAAGTAATGAATTAGCATGCAGATGTTTGAGTTCAAGTAATTTAATTCCGGTTAAGAATATATATATTTTCCAATATTCAATATAAAAATCATTAAGAAATTTATTAAATACGCTGCGTTTAAATCAAACAATCCTCTTGACTATTAGGCCTCAATCTTTTTAACTTTGGAATGCCGAAGACAAATATAAAGTTCGTTTTAATATTTTAAATAGTTACTTACATTGTCCTTGTATTTGGCAAAAACTTCAGTTTTATGCTTCCCGTTATTCAACCCGAAATAAAATTATATAAAAAAAATTTCATATAAAAAATTATCTAAATAATCTAACAATTAATCAATATATAAACTTATAAAATAATCTTCCACTAAAGTGATATTTTCCCCGATAAATTTTATAAACTGAACAAAGATTTGATATTAATATTGTAAATATTTTCAATATTGTAAAATAGTTTAAATTGTCTGTTATTGTATTTTTTTATATTCCGTGTATTATCTGCCCTGTCATATAAATGCAATTGATTTTTTGTATGACAGTGTAGGTAGCTAATTAAATAAATATTTACTCACATAGGATTGCTGGTGTTCCAGTGTATGTCGAACAGTTTCTTGGATATCGCCAGATCCGGCGCCAACCACAAAACACCCACGAGGAAGATCAAAACAACCAGGGAAGCCATCAAGAAAATTAGCTAAATATAAACACCACCAACACTAGCTACAGGTGTGAAATTAACCTACGGGCGGGAGCACACTATCACATCCGACCGACTAATATCAGTGGTAAAGTCTGAACCGCGTGTTTGGCTTGTCCTTTCCTTTGATTGTTTATTTATTACTCAGACTTTCTCCGTTCCTGCCTCCCAAAAAGCGGTTTGGATTTTGTTTTGCGGTTTTTATTTTTTCATTCTCTTCGGATTATTATTTTTTATTTTATTTCATTCCTATCGCTTTTGTTGCTTTTTGGGTTGTTTTTATTTTCACGGCTCCGGCTTGAAAAGCCGAGCTAACTAACCGGTCTTTTGAATCGTCGAGGTGTTATTTTTCTTGTTTCGTTTTATTTTTGTGGTTGTTTTTCTTTCTTCCTCGAGGAAGATGCGCAAGAGGAAGATGTGGTTTGACAGAGATGCGTAGCGCCATCTAGAGGTAGAGGATGGAGTTACTTGCCCTAATGACATCCATTTGCAAAATTTTTCAAATATTCCTTTACTTTTTTTATTTCGTATGATGATTAAAATAGGGGGGCGAATACAATATTTTCAGTTTTAATTCTTGATTACAAATGTTAAAAATGTGCCTTAATGTTAAAAATGAGTTACTGTGATACTACATAGAACTAAGCAGATTGAAAATTTATAAATACTAAAACTAACGTGTAGCTTTTTATCATAAGCTTAAAAACTTTAAACTTAATGTTTTTTGTAAATATTTCACCTGAACTAAATCTAACAAAAATCAATTATTAAATGTGTGGTTTTCAAATACTAAACAGAATAAATTAATTTTTCGGTTATGTTATTTGATATCAGAAAACAGTAAAAATATTGTAATCAATAGAAAAGAAATTTATTTCATCCAGCAATTTGGCTTTTAAATCGTTAAAATAAAGTTTAAAAAATACGAGTAGCAAGATTTGGTGTTAATGAAGATGCTTGAAATGGCTATTAAAATTTCAGTTATAGTTAAAATAATTATATTATTCTTCCTGAAATTCTTAATTCACCGTTACCTTACTTCGATGTTTTATATTTGTCTTCGAATTTGTACTTTAAGATTATTAGGATTCCACTTTGAATATAAGACTTATTTTACCGGTAGGATTGCTCATTTTTAAAACGTCGCAATTTTGTCCTAAATGCCGAATTAAATATACTCAGCGCGATTTTTGTGTTTAAAAGAAATGTTTTAGGTTTTAAGGCCTAAAACATTTTTCTATAGGGTTAACTTGATACTCCCAAAAAAATCATTGATCTTTGTTTCATAAAATGATTCGTAAATATCATTGCGATTAAACATTTCTCATTTATATAAAACGCTCTATTAAAATCTCGACAGTAAAACTGGAAAATGGTTACCAAAAACCTAACAGAAGAATGTCTCCACTCATGAAAACGGGCTTGTAGCAGTTTGCTATAGAAAAACTAAGTAAATTAAAATAGCCCACTTTAATAACACCGACGGACAAATAGTATTAGGCCTCTGATTTCATAACTTTCAAACAAAAAATAATTTTAAATATCGGACAGTTAAAAGTGAATTTGAAATAACTAAACAAAAAGAGAACTAAAAAAAATTAAAAGATCTGACGTCATACTTTGAAATTTATAAGGGGGAACACTGACCAACAGAAGGACCCAAATTTACACCATGTCAATACCAAACATTTTAATTAGACTTTTAAAAAATGTAGGCTAAAAAAATAATCAACCCTTAGTTAATAATCAACTTTCAGGCAACTTTAAATATTCACAAAAATTGCTATAAAAATGCGAAAAACTAGGCATCTCTCGTCTTACCTTTCAAACAAATTTTAATAAATCAAGCGGTTAGAGTGAAAGTTGAAAGAGGGGTACAGACGGACAAGGACGGAAATCTTAGCGATGCTAATACATACTTTCCATTTTTTTAAAAAATTATTATTTTGAATTAAAGATTAATAACAGTAGGTGAAGCACTGATTTATTTGGAATATGGTAGAAACATAATTGAAGACCTTAGGGAAAGAACTCGCTAAAAAAGGTGAAAACGAGTTCGAAAGTTTTTCGTTTGCACTTAGATACGTTAAAAGCGGCACTTACAAAAGACAAAAAATAAACTTAACTTAAATTTTATGAAAAAGAGGGAATCTTGTTATCTCTAAAGTAGAGAATAACAAGTTCATTGACACAAAAATACATTTTTTCTTAAATATGTCACTTTGCACATTCTTCCACTAAGCTCTTTAATTGGAATAGCAAGCAAAGCATCCGACTTTGCTACAGTAGCACAGAAACATCGAATGCATGCGTTGCAGAGTCACCAAAAATAAGAGTGGATTATTTTTATAACTTTTAAACTTACCTACTTTTTTCAATCTAAATAATAAAAAAATGAGTTATTGACATGGTGGGAATTTGAGTACGTCTGTCCGTTCGCGCCTACTTTCCAAATTTCAAATCAGAGATTATAATTTTTTAGCCGTATATCTATTTTTGTTCGATCATCCACCCTTTCCCAAATTCAGTTTTAACTTCCTATATTTAAAATACTTTTTGTTTGAAAGGTATAAAATCAGAATTTTTGTCCGTCCGGTAGTCAGTACTGCAAGTATTTCAGTTACCCTTTAAGAACCAGGAAAGCAGGATAAAATTTGCAGAAATTGTTAAAATGTTTATTTTACGGGTTATCCATTTGACAAAATTTAGAAATTTTTTAAATATTAATTGAATTTGAAAAGTTTAAATTAGGACTTATGAGTAGCAAGGCAATTATTGACAAAATTGCTTCAATTAATTTGGAAAAAACTTAAGCCTCTCAAACTGAAATTTTGTCTTTGAAATTTTTACTAACATTAGCAGTAGAGTCCCGCTTATCCGAAAGGTACGGGACTGCAGCACTTTCGATTAATTGAGATTCCATAGGAATTTTCGGATAATCTGGAATCACCCACTTCATGCCTAGAAAAACGCTGGCGAAGAGAAAACTTGATTAAGATTGAACATTTTTAAATACCTTCCTATTGACATGGACAACGATGACGTCGAAAAATGGCTCGGTTCAAAACCGATGAACTGGACTTACACTCTTAAAACAAAGAGTGAAATTCACTCCTATAGGAGAAGTGCATTTTCGGCACGGAAAGGAGTGGAAATTAACTCAGACTGAGTTAAAACCGCTCGTTTTAAGAGTGTAGGACGCAGATTGTTTCCTTTTATTTCTTTAACCCACTCCGAAAAAGAGTGAAATTCACTCTTATAGGATAAGTGCATTTTCGGCACGGAAAGGAGTGGAAATTAACTCAGACTGAGTTAAAACCGCTCGTTTGTTTAAGAGTGTAACTGATCAACAGATAGTCGCGGCGTAACCAGGGACGAAAACAACCAGATAATGAAGATGAGCCCGAGTCTAGCAAGTGCAGCATTTCGCATACAGAAGCTACAAAAATCTTAGATCAGGCCCTTAGATGCATAGAAGCGCAAGATGATGCCACTACTTTAGACGTTCTCTTGTTTAAAATATGGCGGGACAGGGCTGCATTAAAACGAACAAAAATTATGCAGCAGCAAAAAAAAAAAATTCTACATATTTTGAGAAATAAATCCAACTTTGTAAATACGGATTTTTTGTGTGCGTTTTTGCGTTTGTGCGTACATTCCGCATTTTAGCAAAAAATTCGGAGCCTTTCGGTTAAGCCGAATTTCGGATAACCGGGATTCGCATAACCGGGATTCGCATAACCGGGATTCGCATAACCGGGATTCGCATAACCGGGATTCGCATAACCGGGACTTTACTGTATTGATTAGTTTTTACCTTTCATTCGATATGTTATATTTGCCTGTGGCATTTGTATTTTAGGATATGTAGGTTATAAGAGAAACAACAGATTCTTAAGGTGCTCGTGCATTTCTATAGTTCGCAAAAGTACTTTTAAATTACGCACTTTTAAAAGTTTTTTTTTTACCTAACGTAAACAAAGTTTAAATAGTACGACAATATCTATGCATACAAACTATCTCGCCCACAAATCGAAAAAGTACTTAGCTACGTTTCAGTCTTAAATGTCTAATTAAAAAAAAATTGAACACTATTTCCGTATTTGAAACCAGTAACTTTTTTTCAAGGACTAATACATTAACGCAGACTTGAATTGATATTAAACTAAAAAAAACATCGATATTTGTTCAATTTTATTTTACAATACATTTTTAAATGATACGTAATGATCACTGCGAATAAAAATATTTCTTTACACTAATCTTTTAATATCTCTAAAAAATGGAAAAATTGTTATGAATCGTTTAACAGAAGTATGTATTTGCTCATTAAATGAGGCTTGTGACGGTTGCTGTAGAAAAACAAGTTCTAGAAGACTAAAATAGACAACTTCAATATTACAAAAAATCTTATAAAAAAAACTTAGTCTCATCTCATGCGTTTCAAACAAAAACAATTAATCAAGCGGCTAGAACGGAAAAGGACAATTGGGGTACAGACGAACGGAAATCTCTTCGATGTAAATACCTACTTATATTTTTTAAAAAAATATCCATTTTTAATATTTTAAAAGCATAATTGCAATAGCAACCAAGCCATCCGACTTAACCGCAGTAGCACGGGAACATCGAATGCTCGCATAGTCGCTAAAAAAATAGATTATTTTTCAACTTATTTTTTAAAAAAAATAAATGTTTGTTATTGACATAGTGGAAATTGGCGTCCGTCTGTCCGTAGGTATCCCCCTTATAAATTTCAAAATATAATATCAGAGATCCTTTATAATTTTTGCAGTTCTCTTTGATAATTTCCAATTCACTTTCAATAGCCAATATTGTGTCAAGAGAGTTTTGTGTAAGAAAGATTTTTTTATTCACACTGACATTTATTTATCATTTAAAGTGTACTGTAACATAAAATAAATTTTGGGTTTTTTTTGTGCTGCAACTTGTTAACGCTACAGGAAGGTTTTAGTCTGTAGAAAGTAAGTTATTAATTTGAAATACGGAAATTGTGTTTAGTTTTTTTTTAATTCGCCATTTAGGAAGAAATTGTACGTAGCCGTACTTTATTCATTTGCAGACAAGAAATGTTTTTGCATATATATTGACGTATTAATTAAATATTTTGTTTACGGTTAGGTAAAAAAAAGCAATTTGCGTAATTTTATAGGAATGGGAATCCACAAATGCAAGACATATGACGCATCAAATAAACGGAAAAGGTGAATCTTTACAAATTTGTCAGAATTTCAGAGAAAAATTTAACTTTTAATGGATATAAAATATTTAAGTATTTTTGTGAAAAAAAACCTTGCTTCTTATAAGATTTTTAGACTTTTTCTAGTTTAGTTAATGTTTTAATAAATTCTTTAAGTTTGTAAAAGAGATTAAATAACATGACATAGCGATCGTTTCCGATAGTAAAATTTCAATTAGTACATAAATTGAAAAAATGTTTAAGTTTAAGATAATTTTATTAAATATTTTAATAAAATAGTACCTAAATTTTTAAATAAATTTATATTCAGTAGAATAAAACATTTTAACAAGAATTTCTGCAATAACTAAAATACCATGCTTTTCTGTTTCTCCAATGCCGACAGAAACTCATACTTTTTGACCGTTGTGTCTGCTATAAAAGTTCATGATTTCATACTTTTTTAAACAAAAAAGAATTTTATATATCGGATAGTTTAAACTGAATTTGAAAGGGCACGCATAGGTGGATGACCGAACAAAAAGACAGATGGACAAAAATTATAAACGATTTGTGTCATACTTTGAAATTTGGAAGCGGCAGTTGTAGAAAAACTTGAAGTTCTACAAGAACTAAAATAGCTTACCCTAATGATACTTTAATACTTAGTCTTATAAAAAAGTAGACAAAATAAGTATCAACTCATACTTTTCATACAACAAACTAAAATTCTGTTAGAATGGAGGGTACAGACAAGCAGAAATCTCCACACTGAAAATACCTGCTTTTCATTTTTTAAAAAATTCTTTTGAATTAAAAAAAATAACAGAGCTAAAAACCTATCTATTCGGAATACAGTAAAAGACTAATGGGAATGGTGACC
This sequence comes from Oedothorax gibbosus, assembly GCA_019343175.1. Taxonomy (NCBI): domain Eukaryota; kingdom Metazoa; phylum Arthropoda; class Arachnida; order Araneae; family Linyphiidae; genus Oedothorax; species Oedothorax gibbosus. The sequence goes on from CM033272.1 coordinate 17,342,798, forward strand.
AAAGTATCCGACTTAACTGCAGTAGCACAGAAACATCGAATACATGTATAGTCACTAAAATAAGGATTAATTATTTTTAAACTATTTTTTTAGATTTTTTTAATTGAAAAGTTTGGCATTGACATAGTGGAGATTTTCTGCCGCTCATGTCCCCCTTCCAATTTTCGAAGTATGACAGATCTAATAATTTTTGTCCGTCTATCCTTTTGTTTGGTTCCGACATCCGTGCCCTTTCAAATTCAGTTTCAACTGTCCCATATTTTAAAATCTTTTTTGTTTGAAAGAAATGAATTCAAATACCTTATTGACAGATTATTTGTCCGTACGTTTATCTGTCAGTATTATAAGAATTTCTGTAGGATTAAAGTAACACAAAAGCATAGCATATTAAATTTTGCGAAAATTCTTGCTGAAATGTTTTTATTCGACTGCATTTAAATCATTTCCAAAATTTAGGGGCTATTTTATTTTTTGATTTTTGTACAAATTAAAATAGTAATATCAAATGATTTCAATGTCATATTTCAATCTTTTCCACGAAGTTAAAAATGTTTAAATCTCAATGGTATATGAAAAGTTTCAAATAAAAATTCTATTTCTATTTAAATAAAATTCTTTTAAATTAAAAAAAAAGTAACAGTGGGCTAATAATTTATCGATTTAGTATATGGCAGAAACATACTGGGAAGGAGAACGAATTATACTTGCATCCGACTTTACCGCAGTAGCACATGGCGCGTAAGTATTTTTAACCTACTTTTTTTTAAAAACAATTTCTTTTAAAAATAGAAAGGCAGACACAATACTAGATAATTGTATCTGTTTGTATCTACCTTTCAAATTCCGTTCTAACAATGCGATTAAAAAAAATCGAAAGGTGATGGCATTGTAAAACTATATTTTATTATTTTTTGTTTGTCTTTCGTCATTTGTCTCTTTGCCTGTCCATTCATGTACCCGTGCCTTTTTCAAATTTCGTTTGAACTGTCATATCTTTAAAATTATCTTTGGTTTGTAAGTTAGTATTAAAGCACTTATATTTTTGTACGTTCGTCTGTATGTACTATTAGAATTTCTGTCTGCATTTAAAGGAATAGAAAATATGTTGTTTTTGTTTAGTTATTTAGTTGATTAAAAAAACTTTGTTAAATATTTGGATTTAAATTGTAGATTTAAATATTAAAAAAAATCTGCCTCTGAAGTTAGTTTCAAGTAACTTTGGAAAATTCAGAAAGGAAAAATTTAGAACATTTCGAATAGTTGCACAACTTAAGACAATCATAATTAAAAGTACTTCTCTTTTTCGTTTTATGTAACTTGCCAAAAATTTTTTCTATTTAATTATTAATTTATTTTGTGTTACTGAGTAATAAAAAGTTGCTGAATTATTGGATAAAATTGGCAACTTATAAAACATGAATTTATTAGAACTTTAACTTAAATTGTTATGCTTATAATATGCTCCGATATTTTCGATTTATGTAAACTTAAATTTTATTAGAAATGAATGCAATACCATTATTTTAATCTTTTCCATAAAATTAGATTTTCAGATTTTAACCTAAATATTAAATAATGGTTAAATTTGGTGTGTAAACTTTTTTTTATCTCCTAGAACCAATGCTTTATAGAAAGGGAATTTATTATGTTTCAATCTGTTTATGACACTGAGATGTTAAAAAAACTTCTCTCTTCGCTTTACAATTCTATTACCAGAATAAAATTTAAAAATATATAGTCAAATGTACGGAAAATCGAAGAAAGTTCAAGATCTTAAGGACAAACTCTTGATATTAAGATCAAAGCGATATTTACTCTTAACGGCACTTCAATTATTTTAGATAATACGTTTTAGTTGTTTTTCGATCATGGAAGGATTATGAAGGTTCCTGTGTTTTGAGGAACTTGTTCAAACAATAGTAAAAATACCAGATTTATTTTTTAAATTTTGAAACTGGAAGAAAGCACAATCTTGTAGCTAAACATGCTTATTGAGTTGAATCTCCTAGGGTGCAAAAATGTTGAAGGAAGGCAAGAGAAAATAAGTTCTTTTAGATTTTATACTACGCTTAAAACGTAAACAGTGGAAAGTGATATTAATAGTTGTATCCATCCCGTAGTACGCCTGTCCGTTTGTCACCTACTTCCAAAGCACTAACCTCTAAACTTTTGAATAAATGTGTCAAATTGGCAAAAATCAAAAGGAAAAATTACATTTCTAATCTTATAACAGAATATAGAAGTAAAAAAAGTATATTTAATTATTCAGACGTCTACAAGATTAAATACCCCAATTCAAGTACATTGAAATTAAAAAACTTTTTTCAATATTTATTTTTAGATTGAAACATCTTTTAATAAAAAAAAATGTTTGATAGTTTCAAAATGTTTTTTATTGAAAAATAAAATAAAAATTAAAAATACACATTTTTAATCAAGAATATTAATTGAACAATCCAAAATAACTTTTGGTGGATTTGTTTCATGGGGTAGTGAGAGATCATGTTTTAGCTATTTTTTAAAGGTTTTTAGTTTAAAGTTTTCGGAATAATAAGCACACACTGCAAGTAGGCGAACATTTCATGGCTTATAAATACAATACATAATAACGTTATCACGCAAATTATATGTGTTGCATTATTTAACAGAAATTGATACTTTAATTAAATTTTAATATATGCACTCAATACCTTGGCCTTATTTCTTAAAAGAGTCATTAACTCATTATGACTTGCATTTTTTGGTGGTTGAGGAAGGTAGTTTTTAGTATTTGAATATTGTGGAATTTAAATGTCTAACTGTATTTATGTTACAAAAAATTTTGATGCGTTATTAAAAATTAAAATTTATATTCTTTGTAATTCTTATTTTATAATAACAAAATTTATTTTGCAAATAATAATTTATATTAGATTATTTTATGAAAGAAATTCTATAACACTCCAGTTGATGTGTAAGAAGTCTTATATTATATTATACTATGAAATGTTTAAGAGAAATTTGTATTAAAATTGCTTAAATCTTGCGTGGAAAAAAATTATAAACCCAAAATTAAATGTTGCTATCAACATTTTCATGGTTATACATTCTAAGGGAAAACTAATTCTGTTACCACTGAATAAGTATTCAGTATTTTTTTCAGATTAAGAATGTTCACGTACCGTAAATTGGATTAGAGACTTGAAACCTTAACACGACATTTAACTTAGATCAAGTTAGAATAGCTAGTTTGGGTTGAATCACGGGCGTCATAATTTAGAATCAGTCAAGTGACGAGCCGACATCCGAGTCGGCACAAACTTCAACTTTTTCAAGGGTGAATATCGTACGCGGCGCCTGGACTTATTTACTGGAGTATATTTAACGTGCACCCTGTCTAATATGGGTATTATTCATCGGATTTTGTCTTCAGACCTTTATAGGTCACAAATAATTTTAGCAATGCACGCGGCCGAGCATGGGTTTTTTCGCAGACAAGGTGCCTTACTGATTGGGGCCCCCGGCCCTTAAATCATAATAGGAAAAGCAACCATTTCATCAGACTTAACCGCAGTAGCACGGAAACATCTAATGTAGGAATGCTTACCAAGAAATAATAAATGTAAATTTCCTAATTAGCCAAGTCTACTCTTAGCCCACTAGGTATTCCTTTACGTCATGTTTTTTTTCCCTTTCTTTCATGTTTAAATATTTTATTCAAAAAAATTTCATTAGTGCTTACAATCCATTTATTTTACAAAAAATCTGAATTATGGGATTTTAAATTGCAATTTAGAAAACAAAAGAGTTGGTTTGAAATAGTAAATGTTACTTATAACCGCTTACACACCAGGTTTAAGCCAAAAAAGAACAAAATTCGTCAAAAAATCGCTAATCGTTATTTCCACCAAGATGACCATTAGAGTTGAGTTTCTTTTATATTGTGTAAATTTATTTCTGTTACTTCATGTTTTCATGTTTTTTCAATTTTTTTTCTTATTTAACTAGTTGATTTGCATAATTAAAACAAACAAAAAATACTTGCAATCTTTCATTTTTTACTCGTTTTGAAACAAAGTACTGAATATATTAACGTTACAAATATTATCGAAGGGTGACAATTTATTGTAATAAGTATAATTTACTAAATATTTCAACTACATTTAATTAATAAATATTAATATTGTTTAACCGAATTATATTTAATATTTAAATTATATTTAATTAATTTATACTTAAATTAAAAATATTTATTGATTTTAAAAATATTAAAGTAAAATTTAAAAAAGAATTCAATGCTCATAGAGCGGACCTAAAACTTATCCAATCACTACAATTTTACATAATTTTTTTTAACGTTCGATTTAGTATTCGACCTACAGAATATATACATTCAATCAGTCCATTTTACAAAATTATCAAACGATAATTTTCAAATACCTTCCGAAAAGAAAGCGTTATCAATATCCCATGACCAACTGAGCGAATAATTTGCATCATAACGTTAATAAATGTTATAATTCTAAATGCCAAAAACAGTTTAAAAATTCGCTCACAAAAAAAATTGCGAATCTATTGTGTAGTGACGTTATTATATGAATTGCTGAAATAAAAAAAGGGGCCCAGTTCATTGGAGAATTTCCGTACACGATTTCTCCTTTAACATTTAAGTAAAAGAGTTTAGGAAACCTTTCTTGCGGACTTTATATTTAAAAATTTATGTAATGCGCATATAAGTATTTTAATGCATATTTTTACAATGTCATTTATTAATAAACAAGAAACCACTAATCATAATCTCCTACCGTGATATTAATTGCACAATATCAAACAGATTTATAATATTTGTATATTTTTTAATTTTTAACTTAGTTTCTAATAAAAAATCTTTGACAACAGCAGGTTCAATGAATGCAAAATTAACTCCATTAAAAATATTGCTTAAAAGCAAAATAATTTAATTTTCATTTTCCTTAATATACTTCTGATAAGAATTTTTCGATGAAAGTTGGAATTGGACCTAGACCGACTTTTTACACAATTTTAATTAACTCATTTATCTATAGTAGTAGTGATTTGAGTTGTAAAAATGGGTGGCAGGCAGATGGATGGGCATAAGAACTGTAATATCTTCCACTTTAACGTTAGAATCATAATATGGAAGCTAAAAACCAAATTCAATTACATTTAATGATACAAAGTGGTTGAAGTTAATTTGTAATTTAAAATAGGAATTATTGGGAAAAAACTAGCAAAAAAATAACGGGAATACAGCATTGAGATTTAATGATTTCAGTTTTTTGAAAAAAGTTATTGTTGTGAAGCAGCAATTTAATTGCAAAAGAAATGAAATAAAATTCCATATGACTCGAGAAAGACTGCACTACTCTGTTATGGACCCATATGAAGCATTTATCTTTAACCAAAAACGATAGAAAAATTGTTAGCAATATAGTATTGCTCCATCGGTTCCTTTTCTCCATGTATCTTCCCCAAAGTGTTAAGTACAAATAAAGCGGGATAAAATTTGCAGAAATTGTTAAAATGTTTTTATTTTACTGGTTATAAATCCATGTGACAAATTTAGAATTTTTAAAAAATATTAATTGAATTTGAAGTTTAAATTAGGACTTATGAGTAGCAAGGAAATTATTGACAAAATTGTTTCAATAAAAATATTAGTATTGATTAGTAAAAGTATTGATTAATTTTTACCTTTCATTCGATATGTCATATTTGCCTGTGGCATTTGTATTTTAGGATATGTAGGTTATAAGAGCAACAACATATTCTTAAGGTGCTCGTGTATTTCTATAGTTTGCAAAAGTACTTTTAACTTACACACTTTTAAAAGTTATTTTTTACCTAACGTAAAAAAAGTTTAAATAGTACGACAATATCTATGCATACAAACTTTCTCGCCAACAAATCGAAAAAGTACTTGGCTACGTTTCAGTCCTAAATGTCTAATTAAAAAAAATTGAACACAATTTCCGTATTTGAAACTAATAACTGTTTTTTAAGGACTAATACATTAACTCAGACTTGAATTGATATCAAACTAAAAAAAATCGATATTTGTTCAATTATATTTTACAATACATTTTTAAATGATACGTTTCATCTACTCATTTGGCGTTATCGATATTCTTTACAACTAATATTTTAATGTCTCTAAAAAAATGGAAATTTTTTTATGAATCGTTTAACAGAAGTATGTCTTTGCTCATTAAATGAGGCTTGTGGCGGGTGCTATAGAAACACAAGTTCTAGAAGACTAAATTAGACAACTTTAATATTACAAAAATTCTTATAAAAAAAACTGTTAGTCTCATCTCATGCGTTTCAAACAAAAAAAAATAAGCGGGTAGAACAGAAAATGACAATTGGGGTACAGACGAACGGAAATCTCTACGATGTCAATACTTACTTATATTAAAAAAATATCTATTTTAATATTTTAATATTTTAAAAACATAATTGCAATAGCAACCAAGCCATCCGACTTTACCGCAGTAGCACGGAAACATCGAATGCTTGCATATTCGCTAAAAAAATAGTTAATTATTTTTCAACTTATAATTTTAAAATTTAAAAAAATTAAAAATTTAAATATTTGTTATTCACATGGTGGAAATTGGCGTCCGTCTGTCCGTAGGTATTCCCCTTATAAATTTCAAAGTATAAAATCAGAGATCCTTTATAATTTTTGCAGTTCTCTTTGATCATTTCCAATTCACTTTCAATAGCCGATATCGCGTAAAGAGAGTTTTGAGCAAGAGAAAAATTGCTATAAAAATGCGAAAAACTAGGCATCTCTAGTCTTACCTTTCAAACAAATTTTAATAAATCAAGCGGTTAGAGTGAAAGTTGAAAGAGGGGTACAGACGGACAAGGACGGAAATCTTAGCGATGCTAATACATACTTTCCATTTTTTTAAAAAAAATTATTATTTTGAATTAAATATTAATAACAGTGGGTGAAGCGCTGATTTATTTGGAATATGGTAGAAACATAATTGAAGACCTTAGGGAAAGAACTCGCTAAAAAAGGTGAAAACGAGAAACTGAGTTCGAAAGTTTTTCGTTTACACTTAGATACGTTAAAAGCGGCACTTACAAAAGACAAAAAATAAACTTAACTTAAATTTTATGAAAAAGAGGGAATCTTGTTATCTCTAAAGTAGAGAATAACAAGTTCATTGACACAAAAATCCATTAAAAAAAATATATATATGTCACTTTGCACATTCTTCCACTAAGCTCTTCAATTGGAATAGCAAGCAAAGCATCCGACTTTGCTGCAGTAGCACAGAAACATCGAATGCATGCGTTGCATAGTCACCAAAAATAAGAGTGGATTATTTTTATAACTTTTAAACTTACCTACTTATTTCAATCTAAATAATAAAAAAATGAGTTATTTACATGGTGGGAATTTGAGTACGTCTGTCCGTTCGCGCCTACTTTCCAAATTTCAAATTATGACATCAGAGATTATAATTTTTTAGCCGTATATCTATTTTTGTTCGATCATCCACCCTTTCCCAAATTCAGTTTTAACTTCCTATATTTAAAATACTTTTTGTTTGAAAGGTATAAAATCAGAATTTTTGTCCGTCCGGTAGTCAGTACTGCAAGTATTTCAGTTACCCTTTAAGAACCAGGAAAGCAGGATAAAATTTGCAGAAATTGTTAAAATGTTTATTTTACGGGTTATCCATTTGACAAAATTTAGAAATTTTTTAAATATTAATTGAATTTGAAAAGTTTAAATTAGGACTTACGAGTAGCAAGGCAATTATTGACAAAATTGCTTCAATTAAAATTTGGCAAAAGCTTAAGCCTCTCAAAATGAAATTTTGTCTTTGAAATTTTTACTAACATTAGCAGTAGAGTCCCGCTTATCCGAAAGGTACGGGACCGGAGCACTTTCGATTAATTGAGATTCCATAGGAATTTTCGGATAATCGGGAATCACCCACTTCATGCCTAGAAAAACGCTGGCGAAGAGAAAACTTGATTAAGATTGAACATTTTTAAATACCTTCCTATTGACATGGACAACGATGACGTCGAAAAATGGCTCGGTTCAAAACCGATGAACTGGACTTAACTGATCAATAGATAGTCGTGGCGGTAACCAGGGACGAAAACAAACCAGATAATGAAGATGAGCCCGAGTCTAGCAAGTGCAGCATTTCGCATACAGAAGCTACAAAAATCTTAGATCGGGCCCTAAGCGCAAGATGATACCACTACTTTAGACGTTCTCTTGTTTAAAATATGGCGGGACAGGGCTGCATTAAAACGAACAAAAATTGAGCAGCAAAAAAAAAAACTGCATATATTGAGAAATAAATCCAACTTTGTAAATACGGATTTTTTGTGTGCGTTTGTGTGCGTTTTGTGTGCGTTTTTGCGTTTGTGCGATGTTTCCGTGCTACTGCGGTAAAGTCGGATGGCTTGGTTGCTATTGCAATTATGTTTTTAAAATATTAAAATATTAAAATAGATATTTTTTTAAATATAAGTAAGTATTGACATCGTAGAGATTTCCGTTCGTCTGTACCCCAATTGTCATTTTCCGTCATTTTATTCACACTGACATTTGTTTCATTTAAAGTGTACTGTAACATAAAATAAATCTTTTTTTTGTGCTGCAACTTGTCAACGCAACAGGAAGTTTTTAGTCTGTTGAAAGTTATTAATTTGAAATACGGAAATTGTGTTTAGTTTTTTTTAATTCGCTATTTAGGGAGAAATAGTACATAGCCGTACTTTATTCATTTGCAGACAAGAAATGTTTGTGCATAGATATTGGCTTATTTTTATTAAATATTTTGTTTACGGTTAGGTAAAAAAAGTAGTTTTGCGTAATTTTATAGAAATGGGAATCCACAAATGCAAGACATATGACGCATCAAATAAAAGGAAAAGGTGAATCTTTACAAATTTGTCAGAATTTCAGAGAAAAATTTAACTTTTAATGGATATAAAATATTTAAGTATTTTTGTGAAAAAAAAATTCTTGACATAAGATCTTCATCATAAGATTGTTAGACTTTTCTAGTTTAGTTAATGTTTTAAACAATTCTTTAAGTTTGTGGAAAAGATTAAATAACATGACATAGCAATCACTTCCGATAGTAAAATTTAAATTAGTGCATAAATTGAAAAATATTTAAGTATAAGATAATAATTTTATTAAATATTTTAATAAATTAGTCCCTAAATTTTTAAAAATGAATTTATTTTCATTAGAATAAAACATTTTAACAAGAATTTCTGCAATAACTAAAATACCCTGCTTTCCTGTTTCTCCAATGCTGACAGAAACTCGTATAGCAAATACAACGGTCAAAAAATATACGTTCATGATTTCATACTTTTTCAAACAAAAAAGAATGTTATATATCGGAAAGTTTAAACTGAATTTGAAAGGGCACGCATAGGTGGATGACCGAACAAAAAGACAGATGGACAAAAATTATAAACGATTTGTGTCATACTTTGAAATTTGGAAGCGGCAGTTGTTGTAGAAAAACTTGAAGTTCTGCAAGAACTAAAATAGCCTACCCTAATGATACTTTAATACTTACAGTCTTATAAAAAAAGTAGACAAAATAAGTATCATCTCATACTTTTCATACAACAAACTAAAATTTTGTTAGTATGGAGGGTACAGACAGGCAGAAATCTCCACACTGAAAATACCTACTTTTCATTTTTTAAAAATTCTTTTGAATTAAAAAAAATAACAGAGCTAAAAACCTATCTATTCGGAATACAGTAAAAGACTAATGGGAATGGCGACCAAAGTATCCGACTTAACTGCAGTAGCACAGAAACATCGAATACATGTATAGTCACTAAAATAAGGATTAATTATTTTTAAACTATTTTTTTAGATTTTTTTAATTGAAAAGTTTGCCATTGTCATGGTGGAGATTTGCTGCCGCCCTTGTTCCCCTTCCATTTTTTGAAGTATGACATCAGAGATCTAATAATTTTTGTCCGTCTATCCTTTTGTTTGGTTCCGACATCCGTGCACTTTCAAATTCAGTTTCAACCGTCCCATATTTCAAAATCTTTTTTGTTTGAAAGAAATGAATCCAAATACCTTATTGACGGATTATTTGTCCGTACGTTTATTTGTCAGTATTATAAGAATTTCTGTAGGATTAAAGTAACACAAAAGCATAGCATTTTAAATTTTGCGAAAATTCTTGCTAAAATGTTTTTATTCGACTGAATTTAAATCCTTTCCAAAATTTAAAGGCTATTTTATTTTTTGATTTTTGTACAAATTAAAATAGTAATATCAAATTATTTCAATGTCATATTTTAATCTTTTCCACGAAGTTAAAAATGTTTAAATCTTAATGGTATATGAAAAGCTTCAATTAAAAATTCTATTTCTATTTAAATAAAATTCTTTTGAATTAAAAAAAAGTAACAGTGGGCTAAAAATTTATCGATTTAGTATATGGCAGAAACATACTGGGTAGGAGAACGAATTATACTTGCATCCGACTTTACCGCAGTAGCACAGAGACATGGCGCGTAAGTATTTTTAACCTACTTTAAAAAAAAAAAACAATTTCTTTTAAAAACAGAAAGGCAGACACAATACTGGATAATTGTGTCTGTTTGTATCTACCTTACAAATTCCGTTCTAAACATGCGATAAAAAAATCGAAATGTGATGTCATAGTAAAACTATTTTATTATATTTTTTGTTTTTTATTTTGACATCTGTCTTTTTGCCTGTCCATCCATCTACCCGTGCCTTTTTCAAATTTCTTTGAACTGTCATATCTTTAAAATTATCTTTGGTTTGTAAGTTAGTATGGAAGCAGACTTATAATTTTGTACGTTCGTCTGCATGTACTATTAGAATTTCTGTCTACATTAAAGGAATAGAAAATATGTTATTTTAGTTGTTTCAAAAAATTTTGTTAAATAAATATTTAACAAAATTTAAATTGTAGATTAATAATATTTAAAAAATTTTGCCTCTGAAGTTACTTTGGAAAATTCAGAAAGGAAGAATTTAGAACATTTCGAATAGTTGTAAAACTTAAGACAATCATAATTAAAAGTACTTCTCTTTTCCGTTTTATGTAACTTGCCAAAAATTTTTACTATTTAATTATTAATTTATTTACTAAGGATTAAAAAAATTGCTGAATTATTGGATAAAATTGGCAACTTAAAAAACATGGATTAATTTATTAGATTTTTAACTTAAATTGTCATGCTTATAATATGCTGATATTTTCGATTTATGTAAATTTAAATTTGTTTAGAAATGAATGTAATACCATTATTTTAATCTTTTCCATAAAATTAGATTTTCAGATTTTAACCTAAATATTAAATAAACTAATTTGGTGTGTAAACTTATTTTATCTGCTAGAACCAATGGTTTTTAGAAAGGGAATTTAATTATGTTTCAATCTGTTATGATACTGACATGTTGAAAAAATTTCTCTCTTCGCTTTAAAATTCTATTACCAGAATAAAATTAAAAAATATATATTTAGTCAAATGTACTGAAAATCGAAGAAAGTTCAAGATCTTAAGGACAAACTCTTGATATTAAGATCAAAGCGATATTTACCCTTAACGGCACTTCAATTATTTTAGATATGACGCTTTAGTTGTTTTTCGATCATGGAAGGATTATGAAGGTTCCTGTGTTTTGAGGAACTTGTTCAAACAATAGTAAAAATACCAGATTTATTTTCTAAATTTTGAAACTGAAAAAAATCACAAGCTTGTAGCCAAACATGCTTATTGAGTTGAATCTCCTAGGGTGCAAAGGTGTTGAAGGAGAACAAGAGAAAATATGTTCTTTTAGATTTCATACTACGCTTATAACGTAAACAGTGAAGGTGATATTAATTGTTGTATACAATCCCGTAGTACGCCTGTCCGTTTGTCACCTACTTCTAAAGCACTAACCTCTAAACTCTTGAATAAGCGTGTAAAATTGGTACAAATTAAAAGGCAAAATTACATTTCTAATCTTATCAGAATTTGAAAGTATAAAAAAGTATATTTAAATATTCAGACGAACTACAAGATTAAATACCCCAATTCAAGTACATTGAAATTAAAAAACTTTTGTCAATATTTATTTTTAGATTGAAACATGTTTTAATAAAAAAAAATGTTTGATAGTTTTAAAATGTTTTCTATTGAAAAATAAAGGTTAAAATAAAAATTAAAAATACACATTTTAAACCAAGAACAATATTAATTGAACAATCCAAAATAACTTTTGGTGGAATTGTTTCATGGGGCTTTGTGAGAGATCATGTTTTAGCTATTTTTTAAAGGCTAGTGTTCTAGTTTTCGGAATATAAGCACACACTGCAAGTAGGTGAACATTTCATGGCTTATATATACAATACATAATAACGTTATAACGCAAATTATATGTGTTGCATTGTTTAACAGAAATTGATAGTTTAATTAAATTTTAATATATGCACTCAATAAATACCTTGGCCTTATTTCTTAAAAGAGTCATTAACTCATTATGGCTTGCATTTTTTGAGGAAGGTATTTAAAAATCATGTGGTTGAGGAAGGTAGTTTTTAGTATTTGAATATTGTGGAATTTAAATGTCTAACTGTATTTATGTTAAAAAAAATTTGATGCGTTATTAAAAATTAAAATATTTTTATTTTGTAATTCTTATTTTATAATAATAAAATTTATTTTGCAAATAATAATTTATATTAGATTATTTTATGAAAGAAATTCTATAACACTCCAGTTGATGTGTAAGAAGTCTTATATTATATTATACTATGAAATGTTTAAGAGAAATTTGTATTAAAATTGCTTAAATCTTGCGTGGAAAAAAATTATAAACCTAATATTAAATGTTGCTATCAACATTTTCATGGTTATACATTCGAAGGGAAAACTAATTCTGTTATCACAGAATAAGTATTCAGTATTTTTTTCAGATTAAGAATGTTCACATACCGTAAATTCGATTAGCAACCCTAACACGACATTTAACTTAGATCAAGTTAGAATAGTTAGATTGGGTTGAATCACGGGCATCATAATTTAGAACCAGTCAAGTGACGAGCCGACATCTGAGTCGGCACAAACTTCAACTTTTTCAAGTGTGAATATCGTACGCGGCGCCTGGACTTATTTACTGGTGTATATTTAACGTGCACCCTGTCTAATATGGGTATTATTCATCGGACTTTGTCTTCAGACCTTTATAGGTCACAAATAATTTGAGCAATGCACGCAGCCGAGCATGGGTTTTTTCGCAGACAAGGCAAGCGCCTTACTGATTGGGGCCCCCGGCCCTTAAATCATAATGGGAAAAGCAACCATTTCATCAGACTTAACCGCAGTAGCACGGAAACATCTAATGTAGGAATGCTTACCAAGAAATAATAAATGTAAATTTCCTAATTAGCCAAGTCTACTCTTAGCCCACTAGGTATTCCTTTACGTCATGCTTTTTTTTTCTTTCTTTCATGTTTAAATATTTTATTCCAAAAATAAAATTAATGCTTACAATCCATTTATTTTACGAAAAAAATCTGAATTATTGGATTTTAAATTGCAATTTAGAAAAACAAAAGAGTTGGTTTGCAATAGTAAATGTTACTTATAACCGCTTACACACAAGGTTTAAGCCAAAAAAGTACAAAATTAGTAAAAAAATAGCTAATCGTTATTTCCACCAAGATGACCATTAGAGTAGAGTTTCTTTTATATTGTCTAAATTTATTATTTCTGTTACTTAATGTTTTTTTTCAATTTTTTCTTATTTAACTAGTTAAATTGCATAAGTCAAACAAAAAAATAATACATACAATCTTTCATTTTTTACTCGTTTTGAAACAAAGTCCTGAATATATTAACGTTACTTCAAATATTATCGAAGGGTGACATAATAAGTATAATTAATAAATATTTAAACTATTTAATTAATAAATATTTAAACTACATTTAATAAATATATTAACTACATTTAATTAATAAATATTTATATTGTTTACTCGAATTATATTTAATATTTAAATTATATTTAATTAATTTATACTTAAATTAAAAATATTTATAGATTTTAAAAATATTAAAGTAAAATTTAAAAAAGAATTCAATGCTCATAGAGCGGACCTAAAACTTGTCCAATCACTACAATTTTACACAATTTTTTTAACGTTCGATTTAGTATTCGACCCTACAGAATATATACATTCAATCAGTCCATTTTACAAAATTATCGCACGATAATTTTCAAATACCTTCCGAAAAGAAAAGCGTTATCAATATCCCATGACCATCTGAGCGAATAATTTGCATCGTAACGTTAATAAATATTATAATTCTAAATGCCAAAAACAGTTTAAAAATTCGCTCACAAAAATATTGCAATTCTATTGTGTAGTGACGTTATTATATGAATTCTAAAATAAAAGGGGCCCAGTTCATTGGAGAATTTCCGTATACGATTTCTCCTTTAACATTTAAGTAAAAGAGTTGAGGAAACCTTTCTTGCAGACTGAATATTTAAAAATTTATGTAATACGCATATGTCTTTTAATGCACATTTTTACAATGTCGTTTCATTAATAAACAAGAAGCCATCAATCATAATCTCCTACCGTGATATTAATTGCCCAATATCGAACAGATTTATAACATTTGGGTTTTTTTTAATTTCAATTTTTAATTTAGTTTCTCATCAAAAATCTTTGTGACAACAGCAGTTTCAATGAATGCAAAATTAATTCCATTAAAAAATATTGCAATAAAGCAAAATAATTTAATTTTCATTTAAGTTTAATATACTTCCGATAAGAATTTTTCGATAAATGTTGGAATTGGACCTAGCCCGACTTTTTACACAACTTTAATTAACTCATTTATCTATAGTAGTAGTGATTTGAGTTGTAAAAATGGGTGGCAGGCAGATGGATGGACACAAAAACTGTAATATCTTCCACTTTTACGTTAAAAACGTAATATAGAAGCTAAAAACCTAATTCAATTACATTTAATGATACAAAGTGGTTGAAGTTAATTTGTAATTTAAAATAAGAATTATTGGGGAAAAAACTGGCAAAAAAATACGGGAATACAGCATTGAGATTTAATGATTTCAGTTTTTTGAAAAAAGTTATTGTTGTGAAGTAGCAATTTAATTGTAGAAGAAATTAAATAAATTCCATATGACTCGAGAAAGACTGCACTACTCTGTTATGGACCCATATGAAGCATTTATCTTTAACCAAAAACGGAATTTTTAGCAATATTGTATTGCTCCATCGGTTCCTTTTCTCCATGTATCTTCCCCAAACAAAATATCTGCTTCACGACTGCTCGTGTTACATTTTACGTAGTTATGAACAGAAGTTCTTATTAACATCGATACTAAACCGTAACTATAACCACCCTTCATAATTGAAGGTTCTGTTCGGGCACACATCTTAGAGTCCTCCCTACTTGGTTTTGAAATCTAAAGAAACACAAGTTTATCGGCGTCACCGCTGATATCAACGGGCCCCGTAATCACTTTTAAGATATTGGTCATATTCATTACACTTTAAAATCCCAATTAATATACAATTTCACCCTAATATTACGTTTCCCCATTTTCACGCCTTTCACTGAAACTGAAATTTCCACGGAAGAATAAGAAGATGTCGAAAATATCATCCAAACCACTAATTTTAGGGCGGAAGTCAAGTTTCTATTATATTTCACCATTATTGGATAGCACCGTGCCAAAAAAAGTAAAGCAAATTTAAAAGCAGATGTTTTCACGCTGACATTAATACCTAGTCTTGCTGGGTGGTGCAAGACCTACTATTTAGGAGTGTTTAGGCAGGCCTACTCTACCGCCTACTCTATAAGGAGAGCTCAAAGATTGAGTTTCGTGGGTAAAGTACTGTCCCGTATAATCAGATGTTTCAGTTTTATTTATGCACTGTAAACACGACAGTAATTTTTACGTTTAAAAATAAAATTTTATATTGATTTGAAGCTATTTTCCTATTTCTAGCGGAATTAATAATGCCGCTTTTCACTGCAAGAACCTTTTTTCACGACAGAGCTTAAGTCGTCATTATATCCCCAAAGTATTAAAAAACATTAATAATTGTTTTAAAAAATCAGTGTTAAAATATAGAAAAGTCAACAAATTTTAAGTGTTGATGTGTAAGACGATTAGGAACCCTAATCGTCATATATATCTGGAATCGTATGGTAGTGATTCTGTTATACAATTTCTTAGCAGAACAACCAAAAATTATGTTAAAATTTTTAACTGAATTCAAACTGGAAGCCTGGTAGCATTTAGACAACTTATAACCAACAGTTCCTTTAATTATATTTTCTTAACTATAGATAATTTTTAATGCAAGAGCGAGAGCAAGATGCGTTATGATTGAACTTATAGCATTTGTATTAAACTAGCAAGTGGTTCTAACTAGCGTAAACCTAAACTAGCGTTCTTTGGATGGGGTAAAACAATTAAACCAAATTGTATTTAAGTATACACTCCTTAAAGTGTACCTCTTATATAAGGCACAGGTACATCGTGCCTTTTATTGTGAGGCAAATATACATAGCGTCTGATATTAAAGAAAAACGTAGAGGCATAACGGAAATCAACGGTACTAGTGACAAACCGAAATTGGAAGCGAATGAAGCTAACAAGATCAGTTACTTTTTTAAAATTAAGTGTAATTTTCTTGAAAATTCTAATTTAATTATGCATTTCAAGATTTTAAGATTTATCAACTCTTTGCTTAATTATGTTGTATATCAGGGTGATATATGATGATTAAAAAGAATTATCGGCTTTTGAAACTTACCCAAATGTATTGGAACAACGATTTTTCTCTCTCAGAAATATAAGTAACTTTTGAGGATTTTTTTTTTAGTTTTAAGAATCCTCCATTTTGACTATCCTTCCCCTTGAGAAGTCACATGACTTTACATTTCATTCAGAAACAAACTAACCACAATTTGAGAAAGGTTTACCCCCCCACCCCCCTCTGAGCATTTTCCTTTCATCATTCCTCATCTTTTTGTCAAAAATGATGAAAGGTTCATGAAATGAGCGCCAATTTCTGATAATTATTAAAAAGCAAAGGTAGGTATTACACTATTATACCGAACAATTGCAATTTGACTAAAGCGAGTTATTTCTGTTATATTTTCAACATTTGGTAAAAGAAAAGGAAGCAGATGTTTTCTTTCAGTCATTAATCGCCCATCCTCTTGGGAGGTGCCGGCGCATGCTATTTAGAGTGATTAGGGGCGGCCCATTCCTCACCTACAAAAAGGTCGGGCACTTTTCGAAATTCACCTGCAATTTATGAGGTTGGTATGATTCACTGGTTTAGGTTCGGTCATATGTGGCTGAAGATTCAGCTTTAACATTGGAATATTTTATTATTTTGTTAGGCGCCAAATAAAATGTGTAATATGGCTTTAAAAAACAATAGTACACTAAAAATAACCAAACTATTAACCATATAAATTAGAAAAGGAATGACCAATCGACATATTTATAGGCGTATAGTTATGCATCACTAATGGGTCATTATTGGAGAATTTGTCTAAATTCGAACTGCCACATTAGCTTTCCTGACTTAGCACCCTTATATTGTATCTTTGATGTTGTTTATAATCCTTCACTAGTCTGACGGAGTCAGTCTAGATCACAGAATTCGCTGACTTTAAGAATGTCGGACACAAGAAGGGGAGAATAATAGATATCTTAAAAGACCCAAACTTCTAGGATGTGAACTGAGAGGCCTGGTAGCATTATGGACAACTTATAAACGTTTTAAAACCGAAGACATTTTATCTCTAGTTAAAACATCAATTCTACGGTGAAGCACGTTACATTTAAACCAATATTAACGGGTTTTTTTTTACAGTAGGAGACAAAATTAAAAATTCTTTTTACTTGTAGGTAAAATGTTATTTATGTTAGAAAATTGGCAGAAGACTTAATGCTTGGGAAAAAAATCTCTTAAAAGCCGAAATTGCCCCGATTAATGAAACATACAATAAAGCGGTCTGGTTGAATAAACGTTACACTAAAGCTGCAGGAGGGCTATTTCTAACACGATAAGTTATGGCGTTATTGTGTTAATACTTAGTGTCGGTATTTTGAGCAGCAGATGGGAATCGAACTAAAAAAAATTTCCAATCCAGCACTTCTACATTAAAAAAAATTGTATCGATTCTAAATGCAAAAAATTGTGCTTTTCCCAGTTATTACAAGTTGTGTTGAAACAATACAAAATTGTATTGCGACAAAATAGCGCAGGTTGGCACAAAAATTGTGTTAATTTGTCCTTACTCATGTATTTTTCCAAAATGTAGTCAACAATTTGCTTTTTAAAACTTCAGATAAATAACTATGCTGAAACTTAAAATATATATATTACGGTAAATGAATGTTGCAATTCTGTTGTACATATTACAAAGAAACAAAAACAATTCAGTTTACAGATTTTTGTCAATCGCGCATTGATACAATAACAGTCTCGTCTCGCGATCGTCAATTGTGGTAGGACAACACAAGTTTGTATGTAATACACAATTTTGTGCTTTGAAACAACACAATATTGTAATGTTGCGATTCTTACACAATACTTGTTGTCATATACTTTGTGCTGTTTGAACACAAGTCTCCCCTCACCCTCTGAGTGTACCACCATCGCGGCTATTCTCATTAACACTGCTAAACAATGAGGTGCAGAGGCGGCAAATCCGCCTTTGATGTTGTGATGTGCCGCCCACGTTCAATTAATCGTGATTTATAATTCGATTGTTGAAGCGAGAATCTCGCTGAGTTTTATGCTGCATATGGTTATAGAGGTTTCTATAGTGAGCGGAAGTTTTGTTCTTCCATTCACATGTCAAAGGGTGGAATAATCAAAAACAGCGGCACTTTCATGCTACTTCAATCGTGGGTGAAATGTCTTTTGTAGCCCCGGGAAGCATTTATACGGCTTTATAACTGCAGTTTTGAAAATTATTCGGAAACGCAATGATACGTTTAATTTGGAATGTCTTATGGATTTTTGTTAAAATAAATTTTAATGAAATGATGGGTTAAATGGCCCCCTAAAGAAAGGTGGGGAATTTATGTCACTTACTAAATTTAAAGTTCACATTAAGTTATATAAATTCAATTTTATTATTACACATTTACAATCGAAAATTTCTTTCTGATTAACTAAGGGTTAATTATTTTTCATGGTTAGATTAGGTTGAATTACGACGGGCGTTGTATTTTAGAATCACGGTCAGTTTTCAAGAATTTAACTATAAAGTTGGATAACGGATATTTGAACCAGTGCATTTCTATAACATCCCAAAATTATTAATGTAATGGCAATTTTAATACATTCCGGTAAGTTTTATGTTATTTAATGCAACCTCCGTGAATACATAATGTTTAAGTGAGTAAATTGAGATTATCTGCTTTTTATTGTATCCTTAAATAACAAACTTGCAGATGAGAGGTTGGTTAGTAAAAACTATAAATATTTAAAATTCTTTATCTTTAAACTAATATACAGATTCTAGGAAAATTGTGTCCACAACGAGTTGGTATTTTAAGATAGTGTAATGCCTTTCAACCGGATTTAAAAAGACTACAGTCGCAAGGGATAACATAGGCCCAAGCTTTTTAAGCTAATAAGTTCTCATTAAATACATTCTAAAAATGTGCTATTTTTTCAATTAGTGGCAACTCTGCCTTGAACTATCAGTATAAAAATATTCAACAAGTATGTTTCATACTTGAGCCAAAGTTACCCTAATCCAAGATAGTCACAGAACAGAATAGATAGAACAGAATGAGTTAACTCCCATTCACGTTTACAAAATTCCAAAATTAAATTACGACACCAGACACCGGCCTTCCTATTTTCAGTCGCTGGAATCCCATTCTTTATTTTCATTAGCCTCCAATTAACGCATCTGAAACGGAATAGCCATTATGAAAATCCTACCCAATTTAAATTGCAAATCTCCGTAACACCGAAACACAATGGAACCAGATCAAAATCTCCATAAAAAGAAACAATAAGCATCAAATAATTTAATGGAATGTTTCACCTGGACGTAACTCGAGGGTATCGTTTTTTGCCTGCTTTTTATTACATTTTTTATGTATTAATATTAGTGCTGGGTTTCTTCCAATTACGGTTTTATTTTAGACCAGTTAAGAGCTTCGCCGCGGTCCAGACGTGCGAAATGAATTAAGCTCCGGTAAATCGCGAATCACGGACACAGGACTTGCTTTTTTTAATGGTGGATCGTGAGCTAAGAGACGCAATTTGTTGGAGAAGCCCGAGCCTGGAAACGGTCGAGGAAGTTGAGAACCACGGAGATTTTCTTACCATAATTTTTTTTCTACATTTCTCCGATTTAGAGTCACAGCAGCGTATGTCCGAAAGGGTCGTTACATTTAGTTTGATGTGCTTAACATTTGATTCTAAATGTATCCTTCATGCCCCAAATGCATTTCTGCTAATTTATTCAATTTTAAGGCTACTTTAGATAAACATGGCAAGTATTGTCTGTTTAAAAAGAGAATATTTCTTGGAAATTCATTAAAAAAAATAAATTATAAAAAAATAGTTTTCCCATAGTAGCAGTAGAGTTGCACAGAGTAGCTTCGCACCAGAGCTATATGAGGGCTGTTGGAGATGGGAGTCGTAAGTTACAACAGTTAAGTGACGAGCCGACACCCAAGACACCTTATAGGAGCGACATCGTACGCAGCGTCGAAACTTTAGAGCATATTTTAATGTGCACTCCCTCTACACGGGGTATTATGAGTCAGAGCCTTACCGATTGGTCACCGCAAGCCAATCATTGTAGGAGAATTTGACATTTTGTCAAGGGCTTTCAATTGCTACTAATACTAGATTGTCAACATCGCCTTAGCTTTTTTTTTTGCTCAAAACTAGAAATAATTGAGTCATTTGTGCAAATGCAAATTGAATTTTATTTTCAAATTCGAAGAATTCAGCTGCACAGTTTATATTTAACAACAGTACCAGATTCTTTACTCAACGCAACTAATTCTATTAGTAAACCTTTATGTATATTTTCTGATAACTAGTAGTAGTATGTCATTAGTTTTCAACGAGCACATAAGCCTAGCGAAATAGAATATTAGCCACTATCTCAGTGAATTGGTAAATTGTATTATTTTCGGTCCGGGTGGTCTATTTCATTTATAACCGTAATGAATTAATTTTGTTTTTTAAATAAAATAATTGATATGAATATATATATATTTATATATATATATATTTACTTATTCATACGGAAAAATATTTAAAAAATACTGCGTTTCTAACTAAATTATTAATTTTTTAAAAAACATTTTCATCGCCTCTTTCATAGACTCTACATAGAGGACGATGCATTACATTTGGGGAAATTATATTTTAGTTGTATGCATTATACAATTTTTTTCTATTTAAACATTAACTTTTTTATTCTAAAACATCAATTATAGCTTCTAATAAATGACAAATTGCTAAAATTGCCGAGCGTCAACAGTATTTTAAAGTCAAAAAGTGGATTAATATTTATGTTGCCAAATGGCAAAAGTATATGCACTAGAGGGATAAACTATCATGAGATATTGAATGTTTCAGATGATGTAACGTTTGTCTTCTTTTGTCTGTCTTGTTTTCATTTTTTCGTCGTCCTGTGATTTCAGTGGTTGTTTCGGTTTCACTCACAAAATGACCGTCATAGATGAAAAAAACCTTTTTCTTTCAATGCAAGCTGTCTTTAAGAATTGATTTGAATGACCAACAGCACAGCAATAAGTTGACATTTTAAAAATGTGATTCTTAGAAAACTCATTTTTGAATATCAAACCAAAAGTAATTCCAGACAAAAAAAAATGAAAACAAGATTGCTAGCTGTTGCCATTCACGACCTGAAAGAACCCCATATCTATTGACTAAATACTCATTCGTAAAGATAGCAAACGCTTGACTTATTCTACTATTCCCTTGCGGCGTTTCTTTAAGCAGAAATCGTTTAGATTCATTATAGAGGGCTTATCTCACCTATAAGCGTAGGGGTATCATAGTCGAGAGCAGGACATTTATTTTCAAAGGCAGCAGCTCACGGAAGGGTAATTCGCCTTTTAAGTTCAGTTTGGTATGAAAACAATTCATAGGTGTTCGTGTCGCATTAATGTATTCTTTTTAAAGTGATTTGTAAGAAGATTGTAGAGGGAAATTGTTATTTTTTTAAATTCCTGAATTTATTTTAAAAATATTTCGTTCGAAAGGTGATTACACCGAAAGTTAAGTATTCTTTGTTAAAAAACTGACCAAACATTTCGTGAAATACAGAATTCTTAATCCTCTGAAGAATACGAAAATTGGCAAAAGTGTAAACTTGTTTCAACTGCATGAGGTTTAGAATTAGAACTGAAAATTTGATTTCTCTAAATTTATTAAAATTATAATTTTGTAGTAGACGGTTATAGATGATTTCGCACTACTAACAAAGTATACCTTTGATTTTTTTTTATAGATTTATATAATAAGCGCATACTTCCTATTGCGAAATATGAACATTTAAAATAACCTTAGAATCGACATACTAATTAAACGCAATAGACAATACAATTAGAATACTAAGCTATAACTAATAGATTATTTTTAAATATAGGATTTTATTTTGATGAATTATCTATTATGAAAAGAGAAAAAAAACGAAATTCTTTCAAAAGTATTCGCTATTTCTAACAAATAAAAACGCAATTTTATCACATTTTTCTTCCAACAAAACCTTTGCCGGCACTTAATCCATGACAAAATACCCGTGTGTAATTCGCCATTTTAAGTTACCCGGTAAGGTCAAGCATCGATGGCCGACCCCTTCCATCACTTTTTCACGAAACGTGTGGGGATGAGGACAAGAATTATCGCCTAAGTCTCATCAGAGGTCATGACTTTCGAACCAGTGCCTCTAGGGATAAGGAAACATACTCGCGAAAATGTTTTGTGTCTTTTTTTGCATATTATGTTGTTGGTTTCTGGAATTAAATTTTACCTACTGTTATATTGTGGAATTAAAGTGTATTATTAATTAAAAATATAAATATTTCCTTCAGGAATTTTGAAGTAATGCGTAAAAAAAAATTGGGAGCAAGTACATATTTATAAAAAAAAACTTTCTATAGCTAGCTGTTTATAAAAAAAAATCAAATGCATAATATATTAGAAAACCCAAGACTGGATTTCATGCAAATAAACAAACGTTATAAGCAGTATCCTAACTTCACCACTTCTACAACCAATTGAAGTGCTCAAGTTCGGAACGAATTTCCCATATATATACCCTTTTTTAAGTCGAATACTACCCTCTTTTATACAATTACATACTGAAAAATATGTATATTAAGTAGTTGATGGTAAGAAGGAACTCTGAAGTTCGAAACGATAAACCAACAGAAAAGTTAAACTTGGCTACTGGTTATAGTATTATGGCAATATTTTTATATATTACTGGATAAATTATCAAATACATATATATTTGCTACCATACAATATTAATACAGACTCAACGCGTGGTCATCCACCCCAACAATAGCCGTAACAATAATGCAACCCAAATTGCAATGACCAGTGTCCCAACCAGTCATACTTAAATAACACTACTCCCCTCCAAATCTAGAGAAACGAGATACCACCTATCTAGTTTCCCCTCTGTGGAATCATACTTCTATAAATGACTACGATTTTTAGTGGTAAAAGCATGAGGACAGATAGGCATGGTCTGTTGAACCAGTGTTGCATTAGCCACCCTCTCCTTTTGACGATTGTCAAAGAGCCTGGATTTTGATGGGGAGGAATAGAATGGGGAGTTTATCAGTGAGTTACGCTGGGATGAGGCATGGGTTGAGTAGTCTAGGATTTGTTACGCTCTGTATGCGGTCTTTCTGGTCGGTGAATAAATGTTGTAGGACAGTGGTGCGGGATTTAATGTGGAACAATCTGAAATGTTACAACTTGTTTGTCTTGGATACACGTGTTATAGTTAGGGTAGGACAAAATCCCAATGGAAAATTTCTCTAAGGATTTCTATAAGTGGAAATGATTGCTAATTTTTTTTCTCCCAAGGCTTTCAAAGGCGTTTATGATTTTTTACTAGGGTACAATTGTAAAATAAGTGTATGAAATACACAATTTAATTCCCAAATAAATAGTAAGGATTGGGTAGAAAGCGGGAGTTACATGGTTTAAAATTTCAAACCTCACTTCAGTGAAGTATAAGAAGGCAGTACAAATAATCTTAAGACCGTATCAATATAGAAATAATCTTGCTTTTATACAAGAGATTTTCATAGCAGTATAATAAACTTAAGGGAAAAAAATAAACTTCTCTATATTTAATGCATCACGAATATGTCATTCATTAGTACATTATCACTTGATAAGAAAATCTACCACTGTTTAAAACAAAACTTATAAAACTAAGTTTACTATTTCTGTTTAAAAAAGTACCTCAAATATATTTAAAAAACACTTAAATAAATTTTCCCACGCCTTTTAAGAATACGTAGTCATTTATAAACATATTATCCGCTACGAAATTGTCTTCTGCATTACCGGTAAATTATAAATTGAATAAAATATTTAATGATAGAAGTACCTTATCCATTTTTTGTTACTGGACGAGAAGTATTTTAAAAATAAATATTTGAAATGAAACAGCTAAAAAAATATAAATGAATATTTTAAATGACAGCTAAAAAAATCATTCTTCAAGATAAATTTAGCTTAGAAAAGATATATATAACGATATTGATATATAACATTAAACCCAATTAAATCCGTTTATTTTAACTTTGTATCTAGAAGATTTGGTCGATTCTCGTACCGATACACACTTCACTGTAAAACTTGGTAGAACTTTTTTCTCTTAAACACGGTGGGGAAGCATCTTTTTTACCATTTTCCACCGTATTTACCGAGTCATGTTCCACTAAAGTTTTATACTGTATGTATAAATTGTTATTAAGTTCAATACTCTTACCAATTACTATAATAGTAAAAAAAGCAAATAAAATTCACGAGAACATTAATTATTGCGAATCCTTCTCTCGTATTCACCTAGATGCTATTCGTAATAGTTTGAAATATTCTCCCGAGTTAAATTTAATAGTGTAATTGATAAGAATTACTTCTATTAAAATAACTGTCTTTCATTTCGGCTAAAAATGAACAGAGAGATTGGGGAAAGTAATGATAAATGATGATCCAAAGAGCTCATAATTGTAGCCTTTACAATTTAAAAATAACCGAAAAACTTTCCAGGTAAGGATTTAGCCATTCAATGCATTACATTTTCTTACGCAGGCCATCGTTTAAATGTGCTTAGAAATCGCCTAGTCTTTGATACGCAGCCAGAAAAAAGCTTTCGGAATTCTTTGTCAATTTTTTCTAAAATTATATATTGTTCAGTATAAAACCATTCATTTCAGTTAGTATTTACTACCTTATATTAGTTAAAAATGTTCTTATTATGGTTAACATTATCGAAAATATTTTTTATATATTCATCCCGTAAATGGTAAAATACTAATAACGCATTTGCTAATTATTTAACAATCGGTAAATGTGGCTAATTAATAGGAAGACAACAGATAAAAGCTTGATACTTTACGTTTGCAAAGGCGAGATACAAGGATAACACACACGTACACGAAAACTATCCAAACTTCAAGTTTAATAATGAGGACCTCAACAACCTTACCTTAACTACACAAATTTATGTCCTTCCGTTTTTAGCTTCCACACTACGTTTATAACGTAAAAAGTGGAAGGTATTATAATCGTTCAGTCCGTCTGTCTGTCCGTCACCCATTTTCATAGCCCAAACTACAAATACTACGGACAAGTGTGATACGTTAAAAAAATTCAGCGCATCGAAATTAGAATACATTGAAAATTTCAGAAAAGAGTTCGAATTCGAAGTACTTCAATTATTTAAAAAACTGCGAAATTTAATGCTCATTTAAAAAGCACAGGAAGCCATTTTTATTAGAATTAAATCACCATTGTCATTCGCAACAATCGCTCGAGAAACTTTAATTCTTTTAGACAATAAATTTAAATTAATTTATTTTTGCGACATCGATCAGTTTGAAATAACGTCAAATATATTTCACTACGAGATTCTTTGTATGTTGATATGAAATATTTTCATTCTATTTATAAAAGCGAGGAATATTATATATTTATTCTTTGAAATATTAATTTTTGCAAACGATAAGTAATAATTATTGAATTTTCGAAATAAAATAAATGAAACTAGCCAAATTTAGCATGTAAATGTTTAATATAGAATTAATGCTGTGTGTTGGCGCCTTTTTACCTGTTTAACACAACTGTTGTGTGGAAGCGGGTTAAGTGACAGATTCTGTTACAAACCTACTTGTTCTTTAATACAGTGGGTAAGAAACTATACACGACTTTCAATTACCACTCAATATATAATTAAAACACTAGTTTCGGCTGCCCGTTCTGCACTTGTGATTTTTTGTCGAAAACTTTATGTTTACGTCCATCGTGTAATAGGAACTCGTGTTATAAGTTTGAAATATGTGGCTCTTTTCGGTTTTAGCAATACCTTTAAAACCATATAAATTCTATGGCCCTTTGTGCACGCGTACTTTTCTTGGAAACCTTATTATGACGTCTAACAGATGCTAGGAAGTCGTGTAACAAATTTGAAGTCGATAGTTCTTTTTCTTAGAGCTGTAGAGAGGTTTACGAACCAATGTTCAAAAACCACTTTTTCCGAACCCTCCAAAACGTGCCGAAAAACAAATTCTCCATTTCAGATTTTCGACCTCATTGCAATACTTGTATTCCCTTGTTGTTTGTATTAGGTAATTGATAGTAAAAAGGTAAAAGTTATGAGAGGTTTCTTTTATCCGATAGTAATAGTTTTTGAACACTAATTTTTATAACTATCTACGCACGCCGGAGTTCATTGACAGCCTTATGAGTCATAATATCTTATCATAGCATTGTTTTAAAACAATAAATGCTTACGAAATCGTGCCCAATATTTCTCTAAATGCGTGATTCTTTTGTAATTTAAGATCTCCACACATACCTTGCATTATACCATTAATTTATATTTCCATTCTTTCACGCCACTAGCGATTTATTGATGTTTTTTTGTAAGCTATTATGAAACTGAAATATTGAAAGAAAGAAATAGTAATCTACGGTAAAGAATATTTTACTTCAAAACTATAGTAGATTTTGAGATTTTTTCGATCATTAGACTTATCTCCAAGACTACTTAAGTATAAATTAGTCAAGAAAATAAGGGATTTATGTTTTGGCTTCCAACGTTAGGTGTTTGGGTAATAATTCTACCATAAAATTGGAAATCGCTGTTTGGAAAAAAAATGTGCAGCTTCGAATAGAAACGGAACTTTTTTTCCGAGTTGCATGTACAAATGGACCGGTTTATATAAGAATTACACAATTCCCGACGCGCATAGAGTAGGAATAATGAGAAGTTCAACTAAGCAACTGTACAAATGAACAAAGCATTTGTCTCGGGTACTATCAAACGCAGTACATCGAGCAGCTTACATTGCAAATTGAGTAAATGTTTAAGAAATCCGTATAGTACATCCATTCCTTTAGGACACACAAGGAAAATGAATAACTATTAAAAAAAAGTGTGACTTTTTGATTGAACAATTTTGGAATGATGAATGAAACTTATTTTTAGTTTAAATTGTTTCACAAAAGTTCTTTCAACTTTGAAAAATTACTGGTTAAGGATATTTTTTATTACTCGGAAGAAAAATTATATCTTTTACAACTGTTAAAATTTATGGTAATTGACACCAGAATATCGATTGATAAGTCAATGTTCAATGTTTCGGGACCATATAAAGATATTAAATACGGACAGTTAAATTTGCAAATTCCATAAATCAAAACGTTACTCAACCAAAACCCCTTCTTCTAAGAAAGAAATAAAAGTTCTTGTACTTCAGAAGGCCCTTCAAATAAAAAAAATACCAATTTCAGGGGTTTTTTTTCGTCTTGCATGCAGTTTTTATACTCCTCTGTAAAATTAGAAAAATGGAGACGTTCTCGTCGTGGTCGGAGAATCAGAACTAAAGTTTATGCAAATTGTCCGAAGTTATTAAGAGCATTCGAGCTTACAAAACAAATTTACGATTAATACCTCTCATTCACACGGGGACATTAAAAAATGGCTAAATATAATTCATCATGATTAATGTCCGAAATGTAATAGAACATTACTAAACTTTTTTCATAGCTGTAAGGAACCATTATTTATCGTTATAAATGGTAGCAGCTTTATTTTATATCACTTTTTTTCTGTTTGATTTCGTATCTTTTACTGAGGTCTGGGAAATTGACGATCATTCATTTATCTCTTGTGTGTGTTCTGGATGAACCAAAAGTTGGTTTACTTTGGGAAATCTCTACCCGAGTTTGCTTTTTGGAATTATGGTGGGTGGTCGAAGTAATTACTTTCATTTGATTGAAAAAGAACCTACTAGAAATAAGACTTAATTTTTTAAAACTAATTTGATTGATTATCAGTAATTAAGTATTGATAACGACGTGTTTCACATACTGAAGTTAGATTGAAACGATAAAAAAAGCATGTCAATACCACATTTATATATATTTTTTTGTTTAATATTTAAAGTAAAGAATTTTGCTGTGATTACTATTAAATTTTTTCGAGAGAAATGAGAGTATATATTGACGATAGCGGAAATATAAAGAAAAAAGAAATGCCAGAGGAGAGAATATTTGACTTTCCAATGTTGCAAAGCTTTTTAGACAGCTAAGAAATATTCAATTAATTTCCGAAAGGAACTTCCAATCAAAGAAATGTCCTTACGGTTTAGCTTTTCGAAATAAATTTTTTTAAACAGAATTCGTCGTGAAAGTACGTTTTTTTTTTCAATTATTGTTGAACACAGTGTTACTTCAAATGACAAATGTATCATAACTGATGGCTGAATTGCGAAATCAAACACATTCATATTATTATGAACTTTTTATTTTCTAATATTTGTTTTCGGCATATTATATTTAAAATAAATATTTTTAAATTATGAATAAATTAAAATTAGAATCAATTTTTTTAATTTTATACTTACGGCTTCTAGTCGCGAACTAATATCGAACGCAATTCAAAATAATAAAATTAACTAAAAACTGTCAGAGAAAAGTCATTTTGTCCCACAAAAGTTTTAATTAGAATAAAATATTTTGATAAATTGGTACTGATTCATTAAAATATCGAGTGGAAGCTGTTTTAAATAACATTTATTGCTACAAATTTTTGTATTAATTTAAAATTTGAAAAAGATTAAAAATGTGTCCATATCGAATATTTTAAATTATAAATTCCATTTTTGTTATATTATAGCATTTCATTTGTTAAAAATGATTTTCCTGCATTTCTTAAACTTCAGACTCGCATTTTAAGGAGCATTATATCATACTCCAAAACCGCAGCTTCCCACAAACAAATAGTTTTTCCGCCTTGAACAAAATAAGACCCTACAAAACCATCGGATTCATTACCTAACTGGCCCCCCCTTCAACGGAGATTCCAGCAAAGATTCCTCGGTCATCAAAATATACATAAAAAAGAACCGACTCCAATAAATGAGAGCCGAAACCGGTCTCGACCTGCCAACTATCGCGCCTCATCCCTGTAATCATCTCACCCGAGTCGTCTATTTTGTGTGCGACTTCTCATAACGGGGCTTCGTCTCAATAGAAAGATAGACACGGTTGCTATATTGGTGTTTAAATTAAGGGTAGTTGGCTTGGGATCTCTGATGTTGTCTACACTGTAATTTTTAAAAAAATGTATAGAAAAAACTTAATAAACTGTTTGCAGTACAAAGTGCTAGACTATAACCAGGGTCTAATCTAGGAAAACTCAGACTATAGGCAAACAAATTTTTGGGGCCCCTAACGGAAAATTTTCTGTATAATTGCTCGTAATGATGCTAGTTGGCTGATTTATCATATTTTTGCTTACCATTTAATCAGCTTCCTTATAACATCGATCAACGTTTTTACGTTAGATCGATGTCCGCGTCGAAGCCAAGCCAAAAGCAAAGTTGAATCTCAATTTTTTTTTAAATCTACTGAAATTTCAGGAGTCTATAGCATTTAGCATAATATAGAAACTAAAATTTAGAGGTCCCTAAAATTTTGGGGCCCTGGGTCCGGGCCCAACGGACCTTATGGTGGATCAAAGCCCTGACTATAACTGAACAAGCATATCAACTGTTTGTTTTACTTTCTCTGGTTCGTTGGTTTATTAATCCTCGGTCGTACTGTGGCTAGTAACCTCCATGTCACTGGGGTCAGGTGATTAAATTTCGTTTTTTTTCTTTACAATTTGCCTGTTAAAAAAAACACTTTGCTTTAAAATTACAAATTGTTCGTATAAAATAAACAGGTTATTTCTGTAAATTTTACGATATTTTTCTGATACACCAGCTGACAGGTTTTTTTTTTTTTGTAAAAACCAGACTTTTTTTACTGTGTATTTGACTTGGGTTCTCTGATGTTGTCTACGAACCTGCCAAATCTCCGAATTTAATCCGGCAATACCGGATTTTTAACTACTTCCTGAATTTCCGTGTCATGTGAACCAATTGCCAGATTTTAAAAGGGGGAACAAACTTTCTCTTGGGACCCGGAATATGGTTATTACCGAGTTAAATCCGGAGAGTCGGCAGATTGGTTGGTAAAATTAACGTCACACTAGATCTACAGTTTGCAGATCTGTGTAAAGCATTTTAGATAATCAGAGCTAAATTTATTTGCAAAAAAAATATGTCTTATCGAGGACCAAGAATTATGGTATTCAGCCTTTGGAGGCTAAGTTTATAAAAATTAATATTCATCAGGAGAATTTCTTAAGTTTTACAAACATTTATTTGATTAAGCTGTATTATTTTAACTGATAACTAGATTAATTATAACATTAACTTGATAACTACATTAAATTCAGGTTTTTTGCAAGACATTACCTGTTAGTAGTCTGTCTTTAGAGGAAAAGTTTAAAATGTTGTTTATTATTGTAATTTGATATATTAGACGCATTCAGTTGAAGCCATTTAACCTTATACTTTGATTAGAGGTTCTATTTTTTCGAGTTGTTTTTTACAGAACATTACAAATTATAAGGTACTTTTTTCTTCGACAGATTTATTTTTTGAATAGAATCAAGTTTTTTTTTACTGTAACACAATTTTTTTTACCATGAGGATTTTGAATCGATTATTGGGTCGCTAAAGGACAAAACCATTAATGATACTTACATCGATATATTTGTAAAAAAGAAAACCGTTAAATGCATTCAAAAACGATCATCGATTTATTTAAAAAAGTAACTTTTTCGCCATAAGCTAATGTTATTTTAAGAAAGAATTAAACTTAGATACTTTTAGCTTTATCTAATTTTTTTGAAATTAAAAACTCTTATAGATTTTTAAATATGTAATGACATGTTAGCTTATGCTTTGCCAAAAAATATACAATGCGTTAAAAGATTACCCATTTATCTTTAAAGACACAATTTTTAAAAGTTAATAAAAGTGTTGGTTAAAATGTACAAATTTTTTTAATCATACTACTTCACAGCACCGTTTAAAAAAAGCAAGCGTTTACTTATTTTTAAAAATAATTTTGTTAATAAACACGAGGCTGTCGAAACTTAAAATTCCATGCACAGAAATGGCAACGAACAGATTATTTAACAACCAAAGCAAAAACCATCACAAATCTGAATATTTCAGTAAACATTAACCCTTTAAGACCGGCTATCAGATGGTGCTGATTTAAGTTTACGAGACTAAATTTTAGAGTTTTATCGAAAAAATGTCTTAAACAGCATCAATGCCAGCAACTCCTTAAAAACAGTCATTTTTTATACAAATAACGAATGGTACAAGTCAGTTGCTTCGGTATCGATATTTTTGAAAAGCTTGAACATGCTCTTTTATACCCGCACGATCGTGATAGCTCGGTCTTAAAGGGTTAAAGGAAGCTTGTTAACAAAATTAACGTTATATTTAGGAACTATCAGAATCTTATTTTATTTCTTTTGTAAAAAAAATAAAAAAACACTAGTGTGGTTAGAATTCTAAAGAAAAATGTAGATAAATAATATGCCATCCGAAAAATTAAAATTTTAGGATTCTGCATCTTAAGACAAACTCCGTAAACTCAGTTTAATATTAATAAACAGTCACAAATTTGTTTGAGTTTGTCAAGTTAGTTTGAATTATCGTAGCGCTAGAGCAACACGACGGCTAATAGCGACGGGCATCATAATTTACTGATTTGTTTGAAGAACTTTTCTTAGAATTATTTATAAGCATAATTTAATGTATAAAATTGTAATATATAGTACACGTAACTAACATTTTCAATAGTTGATTGAACATCTCATAAAATTTAGGATAGTTAAATTACTGTATTGATATTCACACAACATTAATTATTAACTAAATCAATTTAAAACTTTCTAATTATGGTATTTAGGACTACTGAATTTCAACCAGAGTAAATAGTTTGTATTTTTCAAAAGCTTTTTAGTCTAAAAACAACCATTCTTAAAAAGAAAACTTTCCAAGAATATCGAGTAGCGTTTATTTAATCTAAAATGACCGAGCTTTTTTGCAGTATTTGTGTGCTGCTTTTGTGACATTTAACGACGCTTCTAGAGCGTTTATGTTCATAGTTTAGTTTAGTTTGAATTATCGTCGCACTAGAGCTACACGAGGGCTATTGGCGACGGGCGTAATATTTTAGAATCACAGTCAAGTAACGAGCCGACACCTGAGTAGGCACCCAACGCAACCGTTAAGGGCGACATCGTACGCAGCTTTGAGACTTTGAAGCATATTTAACGTGCACTCCCTCTACACGGGGTATTATTCATCGGACATTTTTGGCTGCAGGGGCCGTTTATAGGTCGGCAGTTATTTTGGAAATGCCCGGACCCGAACCTGGGACCTTTCGCATGCTAGGCGAATGCCTAACCGACTGGGCTCCCCAGCCCCAGGTTTATGTTTATACTTATTTTAAAGACAAGAATTATGTACATGGTTATAAGAATACTAATATACTGAGGAATTTATTTAAAAAATATGTAAAAACTTACCATGTCGCTGGGTAGAATAATAGTTTCTTTCAATATACCGAGCCACGACTCATAAATTTAGGATATTCAAATTGATTATCGCAGTCGCACTCACACAAAACGTAGCATAGTTTTTCAAATCTACGGTTACATATGATTTTAGGCATTAACTGTAACGCAGAATTTTAACTTTAAAGTGCCTTCAATTCGGAAAAAGTCTGTTGGTTGAAAGAACTGCTTATTTGAGTGACACTAGAACTACACTAGAGGAAAATGTTGGTACTTATATGACTATAGGGGTTGCTCTGCATTTGGAAACTTAAATAATACTACAGACTTTTGCAGTTTGTTATTGTGTTAACTGATAGTAGGAATTTTAAACCACCGAACTGTGTGTTATTTGGCTACTCTAGGAAGTATAAAATACTAAAGGGCCCGGGTTGCCTAGTGGGTTTGATAGCAGCCCATTACGATAACTATCTGCGCAGTGTACCGCGTGCGGGCTCGATTCCCGCCTTCGCCCTGGGTGTGTTCTCTCTCTCTCTCTCTCTCTCTGTCTCAGTAAAAATTCTGTCAGTATCTGTCTTATTTGACTAAAGTTTATAAACATGTCTCTGATCAAGTACACAAACCGGTAAATTCCTGTACCTACCTAAAAGACTAAACTATGATAAAATTGCTTGATTGTTATTATGAGATTTGAAAATCACATAATTATAGATTGAGAAAGGGGCGTGGTAGCTCAGTTGGTATAGCGTTGGACACGCTATCAGCATAGATAGGATCGCAAGCGTTTGGCGAGGCTTCGAACCCGGTGGCAGTCACTGCTTTCCTATAGACGGAAATATGTAGCCGAAATCCAACCAAAATACCCGAGTATAATGGGATACAAATGCTCGTTAAATCAAATGCTCGTTAATAAATGTGGAGTCCAAAGTCCCGACGGCCTTAGAATACTACGTCGTTCGATGTTCCGTTCAGGTGTCGACCTCGTCACTTGACCAGGGTTCTAAATTATGAGGCGTAATTGGCTGTGTTAAAGCTCCTAAAAAGGAAGGCTAGAAATAGACAGCCGGAAGTGATTAAATTACCCATACCCCTCTAAAGATTGAGAGGGTATATTCTCTAGTTCATAGGTGACTGCTCGCCAGCTTCCCCTTTGCGACATATTTATGAGTTGACGCCAAAGTTGCAGGCATACATTATGTTAAATTTTGCTTACAATTGTTTTTATATTATGTATAATTGAAGCCATGTTCATTCATATTGCAATGAAATTGAAAAGATACACAACCACAATTTTGAGAGTTGAAATGGTTTTGGCGACCAATCGGGATGGCGATTCATGATATTAATTCTTATTCAGAAGTTATACGGAAATAGAAAAAAAAATGGGTAAGAAATTTTAAGCATATTTCCCTCCTTAAATTCTCTAGTTTATGAAAACACATGTTACCCACACCATTTAACGGCAGGAGAAATTAAATTCACTTCAAGGCTCTGAAAAAATTAATTTAATAACTTAAGCATTACCAATTTATAATCTTACTGCATAGATGAATCTGCATCATCGCATCTGCATCTTCGCAAAAATATGCGAACATTATATAATTAGTGTTGTGCCCACGTAATTACTCATATATTGATTCCATAACTCGATTTTTTTAAAAATATGAATCATATTTTAATCTAATTTATTGTTCAAATAAGGCTAATTCCACGCAAAATTACCCATTCTGTAGTGTAAGTCACGTGTGAAAAAGTGATTTTATCGCTACAATTTTCAATATTAAATGAAAAAAATTAGTGGAATAGCTGATCTACACTTTTGCAACTAAATAATGTAACTTGCTTTATTTAATTTGATTTATTTTTTTAATTTAAAAAGCTTTTTTAACTTGGGACTTACACTACAGTTACATAGAATTAGCCATAACTGTTTTAAAATAAAAACGTTTTTTTAATGTATTCTTTACTCTTGTTGTAAAATCGATGTTATTAAAAGTGATTTTTAAAATAACTCGTATTTTTAAATTTTCGTCCTACCAAACTGACAAAATAATCAACTGTGCGCCTTCAAATAACTACGAATACGTGTAAGATGAGTCACAAGATATGATTTAACTTTTAAGACATTTGATTTTCAATTAAGATTTGAGTTCCTTATCTACCCAAGACCCAGATTCTTTCCAAACCTCTTTTCAAGTAAATTTTAAGCAAATAAGTCTAGGCGCTGTTAAAAAAAATATTGCTTCTTATATACAGCCACAAAATTAAGAACATTACAGCAGATATACCAACTCGAATTTTCTTATAATTTGATTTTTAAAAAAATATTTATTTTAGTTGTGTTATTCAACTAGAAAATACTATACCATACATCTTTAGAACAATTGAAGATTTTTATCGTCACTACAGAGAACTTTTTAGTGACTGTTAGAAGTATATCGAGGAAATATATAACCTAGAAACAGTGAAATTTGAAACACAATTGACGAGGATAGCACTTTGAGTTAGCCCCCAATGCCTCTTAAATCTGATTCAGTAGTCAATTCGAACCGGACGGAGCATGGTTTGTTTGTAGTGTAGAAGACAATGTTTTACGTAGCTGTGACGTCAAGCCGTGGCTGTTGTAATCTGGAGGCATTAGCTGCCGGTTGGGTTGTTTGTGGGGCACAAGACAAGGTTAAACGTATTTTTGACGTCACCGTAGGTGTTGCCATTCCGGTTGTACATTACAATAACTTTTCCGTAAGACACAATTCTGATTTTTTTTTCAGTCCATCAGTGACCGAGTCGGTACTTTAAAAGTTCCCGGCTGTCTATTTCTAGACTCATTTTTTAAGAGCTTTAACACTGCCAATTTCGCCTCATAATTTTAAACCCTTTTACTTTAGGCTGGAAATAAAAAATAATAGAAAAAATCAACTCAATTACGGGATCAATTGGATGTCAACTTCGATGCCGACTTCGTCATTTCGCCGTAGTTCAAAATTGGGAGCCTTTACTTGGCTGTGGCAGAAAAGAAGAGTAGGAAAATACCAACGAAAACTTTTGAGTTTCTAAAAAAAAAATCTCAACCCAACCATACTAATTTGTCTCCAATATCTAATGAGATTTTCTCAGCGTATTCTTTACACCTTCAGGCTTTTACAGCATTACTCTTGCAGAAGTATTCCAGAGCAATATTTCGATGCCGTTTTTACGACCTGAATTTTCGCCACACAATTTGAAAGATTTATTTCTGCGCCTTAGAAGAGAAAAGGCCGATGGGCAACATTATAACACAGAACAGTGGCCCTTTTTTCGCGAGGGTTTCATATTTATAGGCATTTTTTCTTGTTGGTCTTTTGTTTGGGTTCTAATGAAGCCTATGGGAGGTATGGGTCACGCTTCATCAATTTCCACGGTAACTGATGAATTAATTGCCCATCTTATGAAGGTCGTCCTCTGTGGCCAGGAAAGAATTCTGATTAAATTTCCTAATCAGACTGCTTTGTTTTGTGTGTGATAAAGGGTTAACGGCCTTAGTATGATTCCTTTTGATTTTGATCAACAAGAAGCGTTTGTTTGTAGTTTTAATTTTGTTTCTAAAAAACATATTAAAAACTAAGGGTGTGTACCACTACACGACTTTCAATTACCCCGCAATAAATCAATATACTTTAAGGTAATTATGCACCAGCTATAAGGTAATTTCAATAACTTTATTTTTAAATAACTTTGAAAATACTAAATAACACCGCGATTTACTGGAGGTAGCTTTTTTACACTTACGTCATATTTTAAAGTTGTTTTGAAACTTCCTTAATAGCTTTATGAGAAATAGATGGGGTATATCAAGGCACCTAGAATATCAATGCGCCCAGACTACCCAATTGTTATATTGATTAACTTTTTAGTTTTATTAATTTATTTTTAAAATAAGTTGTAGCGTATTTCAGAGGAAGTTTATTCGTAAGATGAATTAAGTACTCCCAAAATATGTGACAATGTAGTCTGGTAAGTCTAATTTAAATACACAAGCGATGAAAACAATTTCTATATCTATCATTTTTATAATTAAATACCTTTGAAAACAGTTTGCTATCACCTCAGAATCCTCAGATAGAGATGACTAATGTGTTTATAAGAACCTTAGATTTTGTTACTCGACCGTGAAAATATCCATACTAATTTTAGGTTAGTCCTTGCGATTTTTTCGAATTAAAAAAAAACAAAAGTGATTACAGTTTCACAAATGTTTAAAATTTCTGTGTTAATTTAAATACTGAAAATAACACTATTACAGCACATAACTCTTTAAAAGATAGTTTGTCTTACAAAACTGTAATTTTTAATATAATATAACAATCTTATTTTTTTACACGATTGAGTTAAAAATATGTAAATTCCAGAAAATTATAGAAAATACAAGAATGGTCAATGTTTTTTTATTGTATTTTTGCAATATCTATATCTAGTTTATTAATGATTCTAGTATTAATTAAAAATTAAATCTTTAATTTTACGCCTCAATCTTATTTTTATGATTTCTATTTCAATATTCAATATGCAAAATTCGCAAGATAACTGTGCATAGTATATCTTCCTGATAATAAATTTACAAAATTTTTATTATTCATTTTATGATTAATAAAAATAAACAAGTACTTTTCTCATTATTATTCATTTTAAAAAATTTAAAGATAAAAAATTAAGTGAAAGTGATATGTAAGGAAATGTTTTGGAGTAAACAATTTAAGTCAAACCTCAAACCAAATAAAGTTCAAGTCTTTCTTTAAAAAAAAGACTTAATTTGGAATCGTGACGATAGACTAAAAACTAAAAAATAGAATTCGCATAGAAAGAATATCGAGTCATGATAGCATTTGATTGAAGTTGGATTATGAAGTTTTTTATCCAAGAAAAAAAACTTTAACCTTTTTAGCTGATCTAAAGGAGTTGAAGGTCAACTGTAACTCAAAAAGATTTTTTTAGCGCCTGCCATGCCAAGTCACCTCTTAAAGAGGTTTGTGAAATAGCTGACAACGCGGACTGACAATGAGGAACGCTACTGGACAGATGTGCTTTAAGAGTAATCTGTTGTCAGGGAATAAAATATTTTCCATAAGAGACAATTAATTATTCTGTGTAGGTTGAGATTTCTGAATTTGGCTGCTGATTTCTTCATAGGAGGAGAGTTTTAGTGAACCATATAGGGGAGACCGGGTGTTAGTTTTCCATGTTTTCTTCTTTTTGATTGTATATTTTTTGCTGTTATTTATTTTGAAGAAAATAAGATATCATTGCCTTCCTCACGTGATTATCTACAAACTAGCATTACTAATTTCTAAAAAGTAAATATACTTTTTGCAGCGAGTGGTTAAATGCAAGCACGTTGAGCTGAAAAACCTGCACCGTATACGGGGTACATTTTCCCAGACCGCTAAAAATGGTTGGGGCAAATTTTCCAACTATTCTTGAAAAGATTTAACACATTTAAAAAAATATTTTGTTGCTTTTTATGTACATTTTATTGTAAACTAAAATCGTCCAAATCTATTGGGAATATTTGTGTTCTTGGATGCTTTTACGCAACTAAATCCACTCTTGATATTTATTAGAGCCACGTATATCACTTCAGAATGGTAGGATTTCTATCAGCTTTATTTTATTACTATGTAGAAATTTTTTAATCGGAAACAAAACTTTTTTTACCTTTACATTTATGTATGGTTTAATTACTTGGTCAATCATTAAAAAATAGTTACATTTTTGGAATATTATGAAGGTCGGAACACGTTTATATACAAAGTATTGTTGGAATTCTTGCCCCGTGAAATTTTGGAAGACCTGCCCCATCACTATATATTTACTTTAATAGTACCTTGACGATTAGAGGTTGAAGTCATTTTCAAAACCAATACATATTTAAGTAGAGAAATGAACCATCTTTTAAATACACAATGATAAAGCTGTGAGTTAAATGAAAGTACGTTTAATTTAGGTTTGAATGTAAGCATAAAAAATACCCGACGTTGAAAAAATCATAAAAACAGCTCTAACGAAAATCTTACAACACCAACTGAACAAAGATTATTGTGAGTATTATAGGCCGTGTTGCTTCATAAACCAAGTAAACAGTTGGCGCCCCCCAACTGCTCATTTCCAATATAAAGCCTGGTGGAAAACTTACCCCATGGGAAAACTAGCCCCGGTCTCCCCTAACTAAGAAATATTTTATATATTAGAAGCCAGAAATGACCTCTTAAGAGACGCTTTTTGACCCTCTG
Organism: Oedothorax gibbosus; assembly: GCA_019343175.1. Lineage (NCBI taxonomy): Eukaryota > Metazoa > Arthropoda > Arachnida > Araneae > Linyphiidae > Oedothorax > Oedothorax gibbosus. The sequence continues at coordinate 17,382,313 of CM033272.1, forward strand.
AGGAATTCGCAATTTGGGCAAAGTGTAAACTTTTTTTTTCAATTTATGAGTTTTAAAACTGAGTCTGAAACTTTCACTCATTGAAAATTCTATTGTTAATAGTTCCTCGATACTTTCAATTAAAAAATTTATTGATAGTATAAAATTATTTTTTTTAATATGTGTTATGCTGGGAAACTTAACAGTCGGTTGATGGAATTATACGTCTTCACTACTCAGGTGCTTAAATTGCAGAAACTAATTTTTAGTTATGAAGTAAACTTTTTTTTTAATAAAAAGCAACTGTAAACATTCCATTCAAATAACTACTATTGCTTTTCTTACCAAATGCAGAATTAGAAAAATGGATAACAGAAACTGTCAGAGTATGAGGAAGTACAAAAAACGTTGCGCTTTTTAACTAATTCACTTCTGGAAATGTGTTTAAAAAGAGATAATTAAACTTAAAATTTTTAAGGTAACAGGGAACAAAACGATAACTCAAAATATCAAATTTTCATTTAAACTTTAGTTACTGAATCGTGCCTTTACGAAAAAACTTCTATGGTGCAATTTGGTAGTTAATTTCAATATAACTTTGTTGCCAGCTTTAAATGTCATTATTCCAGAACACCAATTTTCAGCCTTAAGGTACACTTTTCTCTTTTTCTATTTTACTAGAAGAGTTGAAATTTTCTGTGATGTCGTATACATGTCTATTTAACACAGCGAACCAAAAATATTCCAAAAAATATTAAGTTATTAAAAAATAAGGCGATTTTTCTAATTTAAGAAATGCGTAAAATTCCTATTTAGGTTAATTACTTAAAATTATGAATGTTTTATCATCAAACTTGAGGTTCATTGCGTTGAATGGACCTTTTTTTATTTCTATTAAAAAATATTTTTAGATACACGCAATAGCTGTGCTGGAAAGTGTACCTAAAAGCTAAAAATCAGTGTTTTACAATAATGACCTAAGAAGCAAGAAACAAAGTTATATTGAAATTAACTACCAAATTTGCAAACTCCTACCCGATATTCAGATGCGTATTATATAAATTTTTTCCTACATATTCATTTTAGTGATTGAAAGTTAAAATGAAAATTTGATATTTTGAAGCGTCGTTGTATTCACTGTCCCCTTAAAGTACTCGAGACGGATTTCCTGTATATACAGGTAATGATACAATTTCACTAAAAGGGACAAATGCTATTCAGTAAATAGTTGCACGATCTCCAGGATAGGATTCTGAAATTGATAAAAATATATGCAAAGTTTATTCATTGAAATTGTAATAATTTGTTATTTAAAATTATATTTTTTCATTAATCTTTCAATTACCACCTAATCTTTTCCATCAATACTATAACCATTTTCTTTGTATTACTTTAAAAAATCTTGAATGATTAAAAGTTATATGAAAAACATTTTTTTATCAGAACAAAATTTTAAAACTCGTCGTGTAGCACAAAGTATGCTAATAGGCTTATAGCAGTAAGTAAAGAACAGAAGAGACGAACATGCTCTACGATTCCTTCGCCATCACCACAACCACAACGCCCAATTGACGCTAAATACCATACATAAATGAAAAACCTTTAAAGTTTTCTTATTAGTGGAAAGTTGAGTTCATTTTAAATATTTAATAGTGTGTGCGAAATAGAGGGAGAGAGAGTAAAAGTAAACGACTAACAACAGCTATCAACTTAGCGAAAGTAATTTTTATAGTTTCTCTTCTATAAAACCATTCCAGTTTTACAACTCTTAAATAAAATCTGTAGTAACAGGAACAAAAAAGAGAGTTAAGAGAGTATATTTGTCCGTTTGGTTGAACTAGCACAAGTATCAATGTCCACGCCCAACATTCACACTCTTAAAATAGAGTTAAATGAACACTAAAAAACATACAAAGAAAAAGTTGATAAAATATATAAAACGCATTTTGAATTCCATTAAACTAATTCCATTCTAAATAAAACAAGTGAAAGGTTTATCTTTGTAGGAAAAGTTTGTGTGGATAATCTATTACTAGCATATACGTAGTATGAAAATCCAAACGCTTTGTATTTGCTTTTTACTAACTTATTTCCGCAGAAATTGAAAGTACGGCGCTTTCCTAAATAACTTTTTAGAATGGAAAAAAGTTTGGAACTTAGCTTGAGTGTTAATCCTCGAGGAGGAGGAAGTCACGAAGACAAATTATCATTCCCATAAACGGTATTCAGTTAGATTTAAGAATGATTTTGCTGTCAAGAGGCTGTCAAAGAAAAGTATCCCATGTCGGGTATTTTCTATAACTGTGAAGGAGCGGGAACTATTTTTATTCACATATAGCTATTTTTAATTCACTGCTTATGAATTTTTAAACTGCACTTAATTTTAATTGCTTTTATAATATATAATTAGGATTTGACCATATTTAAAGAAGACAATCTAAGGTGAGTGAACTGTATGAATTGAACCCAATTACATTTTTTCATATAATATGAAAAGCTGTTGAAGATATATGCTATCTTATAGTGGTTATCCTTCCTTTTAAAATGAAACTGAGTTTATATAATGAATTAAAACCGTCTCAAATTCAGTTTATACCTGTCAAAATTTTCTTTAGGTTTGATTGCTTGTGTGTCTCAAATTACGAAAGTCACAGCAAAGATATTTTGTTCGTCGGCGTTGTGAGAACTGTCATTGATACTGAAATAAGTGAGCACGAAATTCTACTTATGGATTACAATTTTAAATGCAAGAGATACATCTCAGATTATTATGAAAGTCCCTAACTTTATTTATCATTTAAAAAGCAAGCTTTTTTTTAAGAAATTAAAGTATTCAGTATTGTGTCTTTATTGGAGGAACCTTGGAAGCATTGGCCATGTTTTTAGAATTTTATTTTTATAAATTTTATTTTTACACTAAAAATTTCATATTAAAGGACATCAAGCACATATTAAAGGACACTTTATTGACAACAAGGATAAAATCGTGCAATATAAATGATGCCTTTTTTTCTTTTCTAAATTTATTGTTTTTTCTAAACAAGTACAAATATTGATAATGAATCTATTACCTTCCTAAAGTTATTATCATACGTAATTATAAACCATTTATTTGATAAACATTATTTATGTATTTTCATAACTAGTTAACTGAAGGAGCCTTTGTCCAGTGGCCAACCCTTTCTTCAGATAGAGTATGCCAAGCCTCCCCACCTAGCCATTTTGTAAAGAATGAAACATGGTGATTTTAAGCCTACTTCAGTGCACAAACTTTATAACTTAAATAAAATCTTAATATAACAGTATTTATAAAATACCACATACTTAAAATTAATTCAATTGGTTTGTCTGAAAAAAATCTTGCAAATTATGTCCAAAATGTTTTTTTACTTTTTGGGATGAGAAACTTTCTTTTTTAGTAGCTTTGATAACATCTAGTGAGAAAATACTAAAATATTTTTAAATACTAAAATTAGAAGGCCTACCTTATGGCCAAGGATCCCCAGATTCCCCTACTAGTAAAATAAGCATTTGACGCCATTCTTTTAAAAAAATTCTGTTTATGAAGTCGCTGGAATTTTATTTACAAACAAGCGTTTATTAATAATTAAGCCTCTTACAATAAAAGTTTACTCCTAATTTATAATACTTACTTTGAAAAATCAGACTGATTTATTAGTTTCAGTCTATCTAATATACATTTGTCCTTGTTTGTTAAAACTTTTAATAGGAATAAGATTTACTATAGATAGTTTTTTTTCATTACAAAGTTAGTTTTCTCCTTCATCACATATTTAAAAAAATCATTTTAAAAATGCATTTGGTGTAAAATAGATTCTTTACACTATTTGTTGTATTGAAATATTTGAATGCTTAGAACTAGACACTAGAGAATTTCAATTACCAAGTTTTGTTTTGCACCTTCACTGGTTTTATAAATAAATATCTTAAAAATGGCAATAGTTATAAATATATTGTACGCACTAATTGTCATTTTAAAATAATTGGATGCTTAGAACTCGACAAAATAATAGAAATTCTAATTCATTCAAATATAACAGATATAATTCATATAGGAGAAGTTATAATGGGCGTTTAGAAAATATATTCACAATTCTATTTTATTATCAAGACAGAATGGATAATTTGCACTCTTTTTGGCCAGATATAAATAATATATAATATTAAATGACTACTTGTTATGAAACCTTTAATTTGTCACATAATTAACAAACTTATCTCCGATTTCGAGCCACTCACTCCTCTCACACACAGCGTAACACAATCTTTACGCCATCGTGGAATATCAAAAAATCAAAGAAAGCATCTTCGGAATCCGGATAAAAATAAACGGAAGAAAGCAAGCAAAGCAAAAGCCCTTCCATCTTCTTGTCTATAAGAATTAGGCTTCGGTAAACTGGCAATCAGTCATCTCTTCTATAGAAAAAAATAGTTTTTTTTAAATAGAAGAGAAGTGAAGAAATGGAAGCGGGAATATCGAGAATGGAATCTAGAAAGCGCGGGAAGGGGAAAAAAAAGAAAATGGCACTGGAACCTCGTCTGTCTCATCCATCTTTTTGAAGATCTATGTGCAGTTTTTAGTTATCGCTTATGCTTTTTGGTGAGAATACGAGCCACCCACGACTATCGCGCTTCGTAATATCGATTGCACCAAGATAGGACGAGCACTGATGATAGTAATAATCCATCAAAATTATTTTAAAGATGAATATTATATGAGAATTTATTAAACATATGAGAAATTACATGTGGAAACACATGGCTCTTTTTTTAAAGTTTTTTGCAATTACATTAGACTTCTTATAAAACAATGCAATCACAGTTGAGTAAAAAGTAATCCATTAAATAGGTCAATTTTGTGAAACTTTATAGCCATTTTCTACTTATTGGGGGGTACAGGTAATTTAGGAAATTTTATTCTGAGTAGAAATCATTATAACTTTTATGTTAAGTTATTATATTTTATGTTTTTCAATGTTAAGTTCGTTATCAAAAGACTTCACATAATAAGTTTAAAAAAGTTTAAAAAAGTTAGTTTTAAAGTTAGTTAGTTTAGTTAGTTTAAAAAAAAATTAAAGGAAATACGCAACAGTTAAATTTAATACCAGAACAAAAAATTGAAACTTTTATAAATTACTGAGAGAGATACACTGCAAAAAACTTAAGGAAGAATACATAAAATAATCTGGGCAGCTGAGTAACCTTCCTAGATTTTTTTCAGCTGCTGAGCTCTTTTTTTATGGAACCTTCTTGGAACATTCCCGAAACCTTACTGAACTAATCAGAAAGTTACTGTTGAGATGTAAGTAAATTTTTTGTAAAATATCCTTTCGATAAATTTGCCATAAAAAATGTAGATCATTCTTATTGGGTTAGGCTATGGCAGTTTTTGCCATGTAGTATACCGAAGTTTTACACAGGATGGCGCCACTATGTGTTTTTTACATTCTTGTCAACTACGTTGTACGAAGTGGTGTCTGCTAGATGCGATCCCCTAACCTCAAGTTCCATTTTTTATATCATGCTTTACTCCACGCGTCGTGGTCATTGTTGCTTGTTGATTAAGGTCCATTATAGTGATCAAATTAGGTTCAAATGTATAATTGATCAAAAGAATGCTCGCTAAACATTTCTTATTATGTTATTCAGAAAACCTGAAAAATCCAGGAACTTATCAAGAAGCGATGGAAACTTGAATAAGCCAAAAAAGTATGTGCTATACATGTGGAAGTTACGGTAATTTTTTTTACAATGTACGTAAAATACTACTTTTGAATAGTTTTTCATGTCCAAATTTTTAATTTTCCAAACATATTATTCAATTCCGTTTGAAATGATTTTAGTAGTTATTAAATTTAAGAAGTGAACCACTACACATAGAGAAGATGCCGTTCAGTTTTAGTGACATTTTCCATAGGATCCAACTTTTAACTTTGACCATGGAAGATCATATATATACGTGTTATTAAAAATCGGCAATAAGAAAATAGTTAGTTGAGAAGCCATGGCCCCCACAAATATCTACTTATTGCCAATTTTTAATAATATTTTTTGTGGAGGCGATAGCCCCCACTGTCCTTATGTATTGGGCAAATATGATTTCTTTTTCTTACTTAAAAGAATTCGATTCAAAAATGATACAGGGTTTTCCATTATTGAATATGGAAATTAACAATAGTTAATGCTTGCATTTGAAGCTATCCTAATTAGTCATCAAGCTCTCGTTATTTTATTAATTTTATTTTCCGTAATTATGATTTCGAAAGCATTTCTATGAAACCGCCATTCTTTGTATATCTGTGCATCAGTATACCTCTGATTAATAATTGAACTACAGTATGTAATGCAATCCAAGAGAAACTAACAAAAAAGCGTCATCAAAAAGCATCAGGTAACCCACATACGACCCTTCACCAACCTGATGCCACTGGTCTTGAAACATATTAGCCATTCCAATAGCCCCGGGGGGACATAAAGACGGAGACAAAAGAAAATGTATCCACAAAACCGCATTAAAAGCCCCTCCATGCGTAACATTAGATCCCGCCCGGATGGATGAATGTTTCCAGCCACATCCTGTGCACGGATTCATCCAATGAATTCAATCACTTCCGAAATTCAATCCAACCTGTGGATGCGGCCATCTATCTATAAGTAGGTGGTGCCCAGGACTCTGGTCTTATGTTTCAACCTCGGAATGGGGTTCTCCAATGAGCCGCAATCAAGCCATTAATAAGCGAGTGGGTATGATTACCAATGAAGGTGGTTGGAAGCTCGGGGCCCCTCTCTAGGGCTGCACTCGTGGAACTGCACAAAGGGATGTCGCCAGAGTTTAGGATTGTCGCCAAATGAGAATGGTAAAAAAAATGAAAAATTTGAATTTTAATTCAAATTTTAGTATCATACAGTTTTTCTTAGATTTAGGTGAATAACTGATAAAATATTCATTCATGCATTTAATAGTATTGCAGGTAAAATCACACATTGTTGGTTTACAGAGATATATTTTGTTATGTTGATAAAGTGTTGCTCGTCAATTTATACATTAGCTTTGCAAAAATAGCAATTTTAACTACATTATTAATAACGATTAAAGGAGGCCTTTATGACTGAGGACGATAATCGACTGGTTTCTCACCTAAAAGGGATTTCCAGTTCGTATCACAGCCATACTATAAAAGCATTTGTGCTGGAAAAATCCCTTAAAAATCACAGAGTGACCCGAGTACACTGCAACAGACATGCTAGTTAAATCCTTGGAGTCCAAAGTCCCGATGATGTTAACGTACGATGTCCCTCAAAGTTCCGTTGGTTGCCTGCTCAGGTGTCGACCTCGTCACTTGACCAGGGTCCTAATTTTCGAGGCGTAATTAGCTGCTTTTAAGCTCCACACGGAAGGCTAGAAATAAACAGCCGAAAAATATTAACTTACCTACCTAACTATACGAAAGAGAATACATTCCCTAACTACTCGTTAAATTATGTATTCGGTATAGTAAAGGATTTATTCTTCCCTGTATAGAATCTACTTTGTAGACAAAGAGCCATAATGCATAAGTGTTTTTTGGAGTAATTTAATTCTCTAAAACTGTTTAAAGAACATATCGACAACTGTTTTTTAAAACGTGAATGTAAGTAAGGTAATGAGCTTGAAGTAAAAGATTTTGAATAAGTATAATTTGATGTAGCAATATGCAGAATGAAAGAGTCATTGCTATAGGGTATTGGAAGATAAAGAACGCCATAAAAGGTTTTAACAATTATTTCAATAAATGGTATTTAATAAATGTTTCAGGTATTTGGTGGCAACAGAAGACAGTTTAGTAAACGAAATTTTAGTTTGATTATTCTTTTCCATTTCTGCTCGCACATAGCGACAGTGTAACTCTTGACCGTAAAATAAACTATCTGATCTTTTTATATATTATTAAGCATCCAGATCTCTTGTGATGACTACAATTCTTCATCGGATGCGCCACAGTTTCTATGAAACTATTTTAATATCTGGATTTTGTATTGGGAAAAAATTCCCTTATAACAATCAAAGTAGCCAAATGTGCGATATTTTATGTTCCCTAGCAGCCTGTGCGTGGCTTCAATGATTAATAATTAAATCGCGTTGGTCTTCCAATGAAGGGACCGCGCTTCACTGGTTACGCACAAAGGACAAACTTATGTGGTCTTCCAGGGTACCACGAATTGCCTTCGTTTGGAGGCACAAATAAATTGCTTCACAATGACGCATCAGACGTGAATGCATGACATGGAGTGACCAATCAGATTGTCTCTGATAATAGAATACAAATAATTAATATATCTCTATCTTACACAAAAAAAGGGCATGGACTTGATAGGAGGCTTTCCATAGACGCTATTCCACTCAAGACACGTAAGGAAGAGAGATAAGGAGAAGCGTCTAAGGAAGTCTTCCTACCATCTTCTACGAATATTGGCCTTATTTCTCCTATTATAAAATATATTGTTTTGTACTCGCCTGAATAAATGTGTATAAATTGAGGGTTGATACGATAAAAATCTTTGTTTTTGTGCAAAGAGGAAATTGAATTTGTCTTTTATTTGTAGACAAATGAAACAGGTACGAAAAATAATATTTGAAGGGGAAGTATAATACAAGCTTTAAAATGTATTTTGTTATTAAATTACAACATCAGCTTTAAAGTTGCTTAGAATGACAAAATTCGGATTGTTATTAATGTTTTGAAAGAGCCTTGATTATCAACTTTTATGACTAAATATAAAGTCAAAATATTCATTAAACTCTATTTGCTTATATTTGAATTGTGGCTTTGTTTTGTTTAGGGAATGGATTACTGTGGTTCGATACAAAGAAAGGTGTAAAAAGTTTAGTCTTGAAAGAGTATTCTTAAATAATAGTCTAGAAAATAAGGGGTTTTTTTTACAAAAAGACAAAATTAAGAAAAACATTTTTATATTTACCTTGTGTTTGTACATGAGAATTAGACTTAAATTTAAATAGCACGTTAAAATAAAGGTAACATCTACTACTTCCTAAATATCCCCTTATAATCTGCCTTTATTATAAACTTACATTAAACTATCAACATCCAGAAGACATTTAAATGCATCCCTTGTATTGCATTGGACTAAAAACTCATTTGACTCAAGTAAGCTAACAAATAACCCACGAAACCTTAAAGAGTTGTCACACTTAAATCAAATAGTAGATAAAATAAACGATGCGCATTCATTACTGATCAAGCTTTTGACAGCCATCGCTTTCACACATCCATCTTCACACGCGCGGATTAACACATTTAACACGAGCTTATCAAAAGCCATTAAAAAGATTTCCAGCGACATTTCGTGGCACTTTTATAAAAAAGGTCAAAGACACTGGGATTCTTCTGATGCGGACTTGAAGCTCATCGGAAGCGGGCTTTGATGAGGAAGAAATAGCATTCTGTTTCTTTTTTCACCATCTACTACAGAAATTTAGTAGTTAAAAATATAGAAATTAATTTTTTATGTAAATCTCATGCAGTGAAAAAAAGGTTACACTCGCAATTTGCTTATCTTTCAGAGGGTTAAAAGAAAAGAAAAATAATTGTAATACTTTTTAATGTTTCTAAAAGTTTTTTTTTAAAGTTTGTTTACTATGTGGCTAGAAAAGAGACTGAACTAAATTTAGAGGTTTATAAATAGACATCTGGAATGGCCAGGCGTACGTTGACACCACAGCTATGTCAAACGCTGTCTTATACCCCACAAGCAAACCACCCTGCAACTAATTCGTTCAGATTAGAACGGTCATATTGAATATAAGTTCTCAAAAAAGTAATCTACAGACGTTCACTTTTTTTTAGTTTGGTAAAAGAAATAAGAATAGCGCCTACGCTACAATGAATTGGATTCTGATGAGCATACGATTCATCAAGAGGGCATGGCCAGTAAACTGTTAAAATAAATTAAGAAATTTGTCACGCATACCATCTAATAATGTAGAAAAGGATAAAATTAAGATATACTCAAAAATATTTGAAATTTTATTTATATTAACAGACAGCTCTTAGTTTTGAAAATTTAGAAAAAATAGCTGCATTTTTAAGATATGTTTCCGCTTAAACGACCCAACCATTTAAGTTCTCATCTCGTTAAATTAAAACGGAGTAGATGAAATATAAACTAACTACATAGATACCTGAAGTCTTTATAAACGAAGGTCAATACATTTCAACTGATAACAAGCTAAAGTATAGAAGTACGAGTGTTGTGGTGGCTTTGGTACTTGCAAGGTTGTTAAGGTGGGAAGTTAGAAATTAGGTTTATTTAGTTATAGTGGTTAGAATAATGAATAATAATTAACAGTTATTGGTACGTAACGTTGTGATATCAAATAATATATTAAATACAATAATTACAATAACCCTGAAATAATGCAGAATGAGACATGTTATTCGCTAAAATCGGGCAGTCAGGGGCGTTTCTTAAACAAATGTTATTAATTTTTAACATTGTGAAAGGGCCCCCTTGGCCGAGGACGATAATCGACAGGTTTATCACCGAGAAGGTTCCCGGTTTGTATCACAGCAATACTGTAAGCGTATTTGTGCTGGAAAAAATTAAGTAAAAAATCACGGGGATCCCCGAGTTCACTGGAACATACTTGCTCGTTAAATATGTGGAGTCCTAAGTACAGACGGAGATAGCGTACGATGTCGCTCGAAGTTCCGTTTGGTGTCCGCTCAGATGTCGACCTCGTCACTTGACCATGGTTCTAAATTACGAGGTATATTTGCCTGTGTCAAAGCTCCTTTCTGGCTAGAAATAGACAGCCGTAAACGTTTAACCTAACATAACATTATGAATCACATTGTTATTCATAATTTTCGAAACATCCAGAAGTTGAAAAGTTCAAATTGTTTGGTTTGTATTACAATGTGTCTCCTTGTCAGTCCAGAATTTGTACTTCCCAAAAAATATCATTAAAAAAATCTTCAACTATAACGACATATCTGTGTTTGTTTGATTTAATTTTAAGTATCTTTTGGCAGACTCTCTTTTTGACATATTGTCACAATTTGTCAGTGTGTATGTAGTAAAGTTTCAAAATTATTCTTTTAATATAGAACTTTGGAACAGTCTAATGACCAGATGTTAAAACGGGCATTTACCATTACTTAGGAAAGTAAAATTTAATATTTTTTATTTAGAACAGTTGCTCGTCAATCACATTATTTCTGAATACTCTTTAACACATTATTTTAATAACAGTCTTTTTTGGCCCGCCAACGAACACCATCGCTGAAACAGTCATGGATGTTTGCTTGATACCAGGATCCTGATTCGTCACTTAACGGTTTAGTTAAGACCATACACGAATGTTTGATCATCACTAAACTTTTTGGCTTCCTTAGATTAGTCCTTTGAAGCACATTATCACGTAGTTTTACTGGCGGACAACGCCCAACGGACGTCTCTGACAAATGGGTGACGCAGACTTTTTCCATCAGCCGATGGAATGCCGTTCGAATGTCGATATGATGAAATTCTAATATCACTCCATCATGCTGTTCTACTGCATGGCGAAAGAGCCCAGTAACAGCTCTACGAAAGCAAAGTTCAAGTGCAAGGCTTCCTATGACAAAGACGGATTCGCAACTACAAATGCAACAGATAATGTCGTTATAGTTAAGCTCACGTGTTAAATGCTGATACACTTTTTTGAGACAGATTTGAAACTGCTAGAAATTCGGACGGATGCTGTTGGAATATCATTATTTAGACTATTTTATCGTGTTGAATGCTTTTAATTGTTAGGAGACAAATTTTAATTGTTAGAAAATTGCTAGTCTAGATAGTGTTTATACAAACGAAGTGCTTAAGATTATATTTTTTTATAAAATGGCAAAATATAAATTCGGTTGACTAATAAGAGAAAAATTTCTTTTTTATGAAGTAAAATAAAATAGTTGTGTCAAGTCTAAAATATAAAACATTAATCAATAAATTAGAACGTATTATAAATAATGAGTATTAACCATTTCGTTACAATACTGTCATGCACAGAAATTTTTTTGTGCATTTAATGATAAGTACCAACCATGCATTTAAAATTCGTTCTACCATTTTTGTTTAATAAATGAAAATTGTCCCTTTATTTCTTCTATTATTCATTTACTCTATTCATTCATTTTTATTTCTGTAAAGCTATGGTAATTCTTTTGAATTCATAGCAAACGAACATCCATTTCTACTCTGCATTTCAATTATGTAAGCTAAATGTTATGTTAGTTCCGTATTATAACAAAGAACCCCACCCTTCACGCGTTTCATAAGTTCCCTCAGAGATAAAGAGGGTACACCCATTGATCCAAAGGGACCCGTATCTAGAGTCTAAATGCAAAACAACAAAAAAACATTCCTTGATGTTTTTCTGAGTCACCTTGTCCCTTTATAATTGAAGGGTCTAGTTGCGAAACTCATTCTCCCAACCATAACTACTAAGATATAGGGTCCGGTCCGTTCATTGGCGACTTCGTCCAATTGAATGTACGATTGAATGTTACGATTATCAAGAGTCACCAATGGACGTACCGGACTCTATAACTTAATTATTTGGAGAATATGGGTTTTCAACTGGACCCTTCAATTTAAATAGCAACTGGTCATATGTCATAGGGGGAAGGAGAGAAATCTGGTCTGGTTTGACGATGTTGTCACTGGCTGTTTTATTTTGTTAAATAGTTTTTTTGCTGTTGTTGTTATGTTAAAATTAAAGAGTAAACACATCTCATTGAGCGGAAGAAAAAAAAACGCTTCATGGCTTTTTCAAAACTTAACAGAACGACGCCATTGTGGGATAGACATTCAATCGGGGAATCTGGCCGGCCAATTTTTTGCCCAATAAGCCCAGTAAGCTTATACTTCACTAAACATGGTGTTTTGAAAAATACGTGAGCCGTCAAGTACTTAATTTCTTAATAACATCAGGTTTCTAAATCCACCATAGTTCTGTGGGTCTTTCTCCATTAAAAATAGTAGTTTAAACAATATGATTGTACTTTGGGAAAAATCAGAATGAAACTTCTCTTCAAGGCGATGGAACCCCTCATCTCTGAAATGAATGGCAATCCACGAAAATATATCCAATCTGTAGAATTCGTACAGCATTGTCAAGTTAAGACTGAGAATCCTTGGACTTCACATTGAAGGGGCACCTGACATAAAATACCCTACAATGTGTAACCAGCTCGAGTCCTGATACGGCCTTTACCCATTGTAGGCATGTTTAGGGCATTTCCACGTGTGACAAATATTGTTTGCATAGCTCATAATTATTTTATATTTATTTTTAAAAATGTACGCCAGTTTACACCTGAACATATATTATTTTTTAGCAATCTGTAAAAACATTTTTCATTTAGTATTTTACTAAAAAATAATCAAAATGTCATAATGTGACTTACACTACATGAAAAGAAGTCGACTTTTGGTTATCATTTGAAACTTTAATTTCTTCTTCATAGTGCACTAAATCAATATTCTACCAGTGGTTATTTTAAGCATAAGGTTTAAAGCTTCAAAATTTAATCACAAACAATTGTTGAACTATCAAAGAAAATAACGTATTAGCATTTTTGTGCGTGACTTACACTACATTCAGTTTGTGACTTACACTACATCATGTGAATTTTACCACAGATATGGAAATTAAGATAATAATAACATAACATATTATATAATTTTGAACATGGTAAGTAAAGAATTGCATACATGGTAAAATCATAGTCAGTAAAAGTTTCACAACGTCCACCAAAGTTGTTTTCTGGTAATTTCTTAATTCATTCTTTCAATAGAAATGTCTAAAAAGTCTTCCTTTTCAGGCCTCGCAAAAGACTTCTCTACTATTGCAGATGTTTCACTCTGATTGAATATAAGCATCTTTACTTAACATTTGCCCCAAAAAAATATTTAATAATAATTTTTCCTACAAAAGGAACTAAAGCCTGATTTCCAGCATCAAATTCGTTTTCAAAATTTTGTTAAATCAGCCGACAATTACCATTTGTTAAATCAGCCGTGTAGTATTTTTTGGAGATTTAATCAAACATTTTCAATTTTAAGTAGGTATTTGTTAAATATAAAGAAACAGTGCAATTATTGAGTGTCAGGAATTGGAAATATTTATTTTCCTTTTGACGAGCAAATATCATTTAATCTACCTGTTTCGCCGTTTTACACAGTTGTCAGAAAACTGCAATAGTGTTATGTTTGGGCATATTTCTTATACAAAGTGAAAAAATATTTAGCAGAATGTGGGTCACTTTTCCTGGAAAGTGTGGCTCCTTTGATCCCCCTCTTCACTGTTTCACCAAGTAAATCAATTGGTCCTTTACCATGACTGAAGGCAAAGATGACCAACATTGGTGGCAGAAAATTATGTTTAACAATGTTGTTTAACGGTTGGAACATTGCAATAGAGATGGAGTTTTTTTAGTTAAAGTGTTGTCAGTAAAGTGGTTTTTGCTTACATTTTCTTTAAAGGTGTGAAATTTACAGCACGCTCAAAGTCTTTCCCTTTGATCTTTTTTGTTCTTTTAGCTGCTGATTTAGCCATTTTAAATCAAAATTATCAAAATATAAGAAATCTACATACATTATAGCTTATCTACAACAAATAAATCAAACAGAAACTGTGACTAACACTACGTTATGACTTACACTACAAAGTTAAAATGTTTTATAAATCGAGAAAATGCTTTTTATTTTAAATTTAAAAGATGTAGCATTACCCAGAGGTTAATATAGAAAGAAAATATCTTTAAAAAATTTAAGCAAAGCTTTGTTTTAAAAAGTTATAGAAACTTTTATATCTTTTCGTGACTTAAACTGCAGCTAAAACAGGGGATTTTTATCTTTCTAATTATGTAACTTTTATTTATAAATGCCGATTAAAAATGTGTTTTTAAGATACTTATTATAGTGTATTTTAATAGTTCTACCAAAAAATCTGATAAAAAATAATACTCAACTTAAAATTCAAGAATTCAAAATCATAAAAAACCGTAACCAATTCTTTAAAAAAAA
The DNA here is from genome assembly GCA_019343175.1 of Oedothorax gibbosus. NCBI lineage: Eukaryota > Metazoa > Arthropoda > Arachnida > Araneae > Linyphiidae > Oedothorax > Oedothorax gibbosus. Next base: position 17,397,382 of record CM033272.1, read on the forward strand.
GTGGCCACTTTGAAACTTCACTGTTGCCACAGATAAAAACAATAATAGTTTTTGATGTAAAATTTTTACAGTTAAAACTTTTCTAAATCACATATAAAAGTTTCAACTGGAATAAAAAATAAATATTTTTAAATTCACTTGTGGTATGTATTTACATGGAATTAACCTTTAGTATTTTGTTCAGTTGGTGGAAAACAGCTTTCATCCAAAGTTTATGAGGAATCAGCAGGTGTCTCAGAATAAAGAATGGTCAATATGTTGGTTTAACAAGTCAGTAACCGTAACAACTCCTTGTATCAACTTATATCAACCCAATAAGATCTTAACTTTTGAATAAAAAATTTTCTATCCTATTTTCCTCCACTACAATTTGTATTTTCAAACCCTTTACACTCAAAATGATTCGAATATCAGTTACAATTTTGTCAGATTTATGCGCGGTAGTGAAAATTGTCTTATGGTTGAGTGTCATGTATTTCAATGGAATAGCCTTGTGTGTGTGATGAGGGGTTCCATTCTAATTCTTCCAAAAGTGGAATTCTATATTAGAGTGCGAGAAAGCAGAGATCTTTATTCTTGAAGAGTCCTTTGTTTGGATATTTCATCTACGGCCCATTATAGAGCCTTTAAAAAAAAACGTCACGTCATGGAAGCTAGAATTATAGCGTCTCATAATTGGTCCACTTAAGACTTATCGTGGAGAACTCTTAGTTTGGACCAAAGAGGATCTGCTTAGAAAGTGTATTATTACCTTGACGACTCAGTGTTGGCGTAAATAAAAGTGAAGTGTTTTTTGAACTGTTGTGTCTGCATGGTTTGTAGCCATAAAAAAACCATCTTGATGGATGCAGTAAACTCTATTATATTTAATGTTTACACTATACTTAAAAAATATTCACAAGGAAAGTTCAGAAAAACTACTTTATTAATATCTTTATTTTAATGCATTATATTTTCGGGACAGTAAAAACAGGTACATAAATTATACCTAGTATGGAGTCTATTTTCGCAAACTAGAGCAAAACTAGAATTCAGTTAAAAGCCTTAAATTAATAGTATTAGAGTTCTTTTTAGCATTGGTTATAAGGTTAAGATAAGAAACCTATATACTTTTAAAAAAACATGTAACTGTGATATCATAAATGCGTGAAATAATGTTTATGAAGTTATGCTGGTAAATAATTTTTGTTTTAAATATATTTCTAGAAATATAAATTAGGTGAATAATATTGTGTTATTAATGTCCTGCCATCATAAAGCATTTGTATCATTCAAATTTTAAGCGAAAAGTGCAATTTACGATGGAAGCCAGTGAAAATAAATTCAATATTAACCTCACAACTATGTAGAGTACTCAATATACATGCGATTTATTTATTATAATAATTGAATTATTTTTATGATAATATATGTTCGTGCCCTTTAGTCTTGGACTTGAGTACACTAAAAAAACCTCTTGTGTTGACTTTCAATACAAAAGTTATGTTTTCTTAGTTATTACGAGTATAGTATAGTCTTATACTTTATAGTAGTATACTTAGTATTCTTCCGAAATGTATGTTCAGCACCTGCTAGTTAGTGTTTTGGATAAATTTAAAATTAATGTTTTATTTGTTAGGAATATTTAAAAAAACAATACAGTTTGCAGATTTTTTTGAAAATCGCTCATCTATATAATAATCTTTTCCTCTCATGATCGTCAGTTGTGTTGGAACAACACAGTACTGTGATGATGGACAATACTTGTGTTCACACTTGTGTGCAATACGTGTGTTCCACTTGTGCTGTTTAAACACAAGTTTTTTTCTGAGTGGAACTAATAAAATTGATTGTCCTACTAACTAAATTTAAATTATCTAACTCCGGTGCTCATAATACCATAACGTGCTACAAGTAACCAAAATATAGAAGAGATATGCCAGATGGAAACAGTACTTGGGAGATTGCAGTTATAAATAAATTAAGAAAATAAAGAAATCTGAACGAACGACAATCGAAAGAAAAAGCCAATAACGCATTGAATAGCATACTTCTTTAACTAAAAGAAGTTCATTCAAATTTGGATCTTCCATAAAATGCTTGTTGACCTTTTCAAAATAAGGGGCATTTGAATAAAAACAATCACGCAAATTGTAATTTTTCCACCTGTCGTTCCTGTTTAAATGTCTCATTGTTAAGCCGCCAATAAATCTTTTTTTCTTGGAAAGATTATTCAATCATTTCATCTTCACGCTATGACTTCTAAGAAAAAAAAGAAAAAATAGAACACACATTCTTCAAGCATAATGTTTATTCTTGTTTATTTCTTCTTCGCCATTTAAAATTTTAAAGGGTTGTCACTTCAAATCGTAATGAGAATTTGAAGAAGGAGGTGACAATAAAGGCCTTTCAAATAAGACGAACTAATCGATCCCTACAAATAAAAAACGAATGAATAAAATTCCAATTTAAAAGTAATCGATTATTATTGATTAGTTTCGCTTTCTAAACACTCATAAAAAATCACCATGACCATAAAAGCATACCAAACTGATAATTAGTAACAGTACAGATATATTTAAAAAATAATTCAAAGAATGGTGCCTTCAACATGACGAGAACGTTATCACTCTTTTTTTACAGCAATGGAATTTGCACAGTTTCAGGCAGAGAAAAAACTTTTAAAGTTTTTTTAAAAGAACATTTTTTAGTTTTAATCATTTCCAAAAGCATTTCTTAAATTTAAAATATATGAGTTTCTTATATAAGAGAATTTCAGGATTAAACCGACATTAAACCTATTTTATGCAACTCGCATGAAAAAATAAAGGAAAATATATTAACTGCTGCAAAGTATTACAGTTTAATACCTTTAACCAAAGTATAGTTCTTCCGATTATAATATAAGTCTGAGGGTCACTCTGTCCCCTTGGCAACTAGTTGAGGGGGAAAGAGAAATGTGTGACCCTTATTATGCGTTGTGATCGGAAGGACTAGAATTATAACCAAAGAGTGAAAAAAAAAGCTTTCTGTCCAGAAACCTTATTTCACTGCCATCTTTGACCGTATAAAAGCTGACTTTTTCCGCCATTATTGAAGACCAAGAAGTCGAATTTCACGATAGAAGGCATTTATATCTTTATGTAAGAAGTGAAAGTTAAGTTAGGAACTATTCAACACATCTTTTATCGAGTAAGTGTTGTTTTTAATAAAAAAAAATTAGTTAAAAAAAGGTTTTAACAAGATTTTTTTTATTTAAAAAATATGATTCACAGTTACATTCACAAAATAAGTTTTTTCTTATCAATTTTCTTGAACAGTTAACGGAAGAACATGTTTGTGTTTCCTTAACATTCTTAATTTCACGCTTTCTTCCCTTTCATCCGAACTCTCTGTGAGGATTGCTCGATCGGACGTCACACCGGATGACCGATGAAGACGGATAACCGAATTACACATAAAAGAAAATAGCGATGGTTTTTCATAATTCAACAACCACAGAGAGGTGCTGGTGCGATCAAGATAACAACCCACATCATTTTCTTAAAAGGGGTTTACATCATACTAAAGTCGTGCCTCCATTGTGCGCCAATTTACGCGTTAAATTAGTTAAGAGTATATAACTTCAAAGTAGAGGCCGCCCATGAGTTCTACTTACAATAACTTGAGTCTCATGTTTACTGAATCGTCTTGTTTTTGTGCGTAGAAAATTATTCTAGGTTATTTTATTCAATTCGTTCATTTTTTTTTGCTTTCTGTGATGCATTTAAATGGTTTTACATAAAAAATTCAGTTATGACCTAAATATTTATATATAGAATGCATTTAATATAAATGTATATATTTTTAAGTACATTGTTCTATTTATATAAAGTACATTGTATCAATCTATATTTTTAAGTACATTGTTTTCTGTTAACTCATTAAAACCCATTCGAAAATTACATTAATACCTTTGGCACTGAATAAAATATTATGATATATTTTTTAAAGTTAATTTTTATGTGACGTAATTTGCCTCAAATGAATTGTTTAGTACTACGGTCTATGCATCTGTCTTTCGTTATTTGGATGGACTAAAGCACGAAACTTATTTCAGCATGACAAAGTTTCTTGCCACACGCACACAATGGCTTTTAATGAGTTAAAGTGAGAATTATGCTATATGGATAATAATTTATAAATTAAAATGTTTAAAAAAAACATTTTTTAAATAATTATCTGCAAAATTTATTTTTAAGAAAATTTGCAGACTTTTCTGTCCTTAAAAATCGGCAGATCTTAAAGAAATCTTCAAAAAATATATTTTCTGCAGTTATTTTTTTAAGCTGGGTCTCTTGGTTTGTAAACTGCTTTTTTTCTCTTTAAAGGAATATTTTACAATTTAGAAATAAGATTTAGTTGTCACAGTCCATAATATGTAAATTTGCTTTAAATAATTGTTATGTGGTTACTTGAGGCAATTTGTAGACAAAAATTAAATTTCCACAATATCTAAACAATGAATGGTTGAAATTGTGATTGCATCTTTTTCAAGAAACCTCATCATTACTAGAATTTGGCCGTACTTTTTTTTTCATTTTAACTAATAAAATATCCTGAAAAATCGAAAAGAAATAAATGTGTTTTATTGATGATCATACAAACGGTTTAATTATTAGACATTATCGAGTAATTAATAGACACTCATTCTTAGTTTAGATTATCATTTTTTAAATAGATTCAAACCATTCCAATCAAACTAATATATAATAATCACCAAAATGATGTCATCACTCAATATCATCTATAAACCACATTTTTGGTTAATATCAAGATAAAGAGTAAGTTGTTTACGATCAAAGCAAGTATTAAGCGTCATAAAACCCAAGATAAATTTTTAACGCATGGTATTATTTCAGTGTTAAGGAATTTTAATTTTTTTTTATTGATTTACATTCTGTCAAATATTGAGGTTAAATTATCATTTAATCATAGGAGCTTGATAGATTATTAGATTAACAGAATTCTGCAAATTGCAAAAAATGAATAACAACTTTTGTAACGACAGTAAAAATTAGTCAGTCAAAAGTTTAATACTTCTCTTTATTACAAATTATATCCTAAAATAATTCATGTTTGTTGATTAATATTGCTAGTGTGTCAAAATTACCTCATAATCTATCACTTAAAAATTATCCCAAGAAGAACTGTCTAGGCTTTACACCAAGAACAATTGTCTTATCATTATCTCTTAAGAAATGTTTACAAATTACCTCTTCTTCCAAACTTAACTCATTTTAGGGATAAAATAGTTTATCTAAATAAGTTTTTAAAAATTGGGTGTAAAACTTGGGTTACATGATGATAGAGTTTCTACAAATATCGCAAAACTTTCAAATTTCATTTTGTACACTTAAATTAAGTAAAAGTAGAAAGTTGATCGTTGTCAATCAAAGTTTTTAAAAAAATATTTTATAAGGGCAAACCGATATTATAGCATTTGTTCCTCTTAATTTATTTTTCATTCTTTCAAATTCAGTTCGTTAAGAAATATATTTTGCATGCACGTGTTCATGGCATTATTTCTAAACAGCAACACAGATTATTTTTAATTACTGCTCGCATTAGCTGTGATGCAAAAGTTAAAGCCGAAAATAGAATGGAACAATTTGTTACATGTTTCCTAAAACATAAGAAGAGATGGAAAAATTAAGAAGCATAAAGAACACATAAAAAAGTTTCAATAATGAAGTTTCTACAGTGCTAAGGAATACACACATAGAGTTGTTTTATCAGTTAATCGCAGCAATTTAAAATTAACGACAGTTTAAAATTGATGGGTTTTTAAATCATTTCATTCTAAATATTTTTATTTTTTTATCAAAACTCTAATTTCACGTTATCCCAAACTATTATTTCAAATATCCCCAATCTGCTGCTATGTAGCAGCCACAATGATCCATTTCAATTACCTCTCAAATTCACCAGCACAGAAATTAAAGCGAAAAAGTGGACGATCCATATTCATCAACGCAGGAGGAGGGGTGGTCAGAACGAGATAAAGCGGATCATTAAAAATATGGAGGGAAGGGCGGGAGGGCAGGGGAGTTGCCTCCAAGAAATATCTCAATCTAACTTTAAGAGGCTGGAACCATATTATATGTAAGGCTCTCTGTTCCGAAATAATGATCAATCCACATGCCATGAGAAACTTCATCCATCACCGCGAAGACATCGAGAGCAATTTTTAATACCCAGTTTTGTACTCGGCACCAGGGAAATTACAGAGCATCGTCCTCTGCTGCAGACAGGGTTTAATGGGTAAGAGTCGGGATTAGAGATGTTAAAGAAAATATAAATTATTTATTATTACCCGGTTCATTTGGAGAAAAGGGTGGCGAATTTGAAATATTGTGACCTTTTAAGAAATTGTTTGACATACAAATTTGTACTGCTTAAGAAACTTCTTTTTAAAACACTATATAGGTGTATAGTTTACAACAAAAAACCTTTTGTTATTTTAACGTTTGTAAAAAAGTTAATAATTTTCTAGTTATTACATTTGAAAAATAATTTGTTAGTTTCAATTATAAATTATATTCATGACGTCTGTACTTTTCTCAGTTGATTATTTTTGCGCATTTTAATCACTCCCTGGTTGTTGTTGTTGTTAGATGTAATAGTTTTTTAATTAAAGGGTGTAGTTTCAAACCTCACACTCTTTATAATATAACTAAGATATAGTGCTCGGCCCGTTCATTGGCGACTTCGCTCAATAAAATTTACTATTATCAAATGTCGTCATTGAACGAGCCGGACCCTACAACTCATTTATACTTTAGAGAATGCGAGTTTTGAAACTACACGCTTCAATTAGTTTATCCTAATCACTTTTCTTTTGATGCCGATTAAAATATTCAACATGAGTGATATTTTTAATGAAATTATTATTTTTTTGGCATCGATGGTTTAATGTAAATATTTGAAGTGAAGGTTCTCCTATAGGACATACAACAAAATAACTATCTGAAGCAAACCATTTTGAGTATAATCAGGTTCTAAGACATGAGCAACAACTCAACAAAAAGAGTCGGTTCATCCCAATCCGATCGTCCGAATCACCAACTTCTTGATTATAACGCCTAGAACATTCTGATAGATTAAGTCGTCAGTTATCGGGAAAATGTCGTGGAGCTCTGAGGTTGTAGAAGTCTGGTCAGATTGGGCCACCTTGGATAGAAGAATGCAGCGCGCCATTTTCACTTGGTGGGACAGTCCAAATTGAAAGATGATTTGTGCGGTTGGGCCAAGGGGCATTGCCACTTATGAATAAAAACATTGGTTTTTCAGTAAGTTATTAATTCGCAGGGTGGGTGAGATCTAATCAATCAGATGGGGAAGCACCGATAATTGCTCCAAATTGACGTGTATGTAAGGTAGCTGTTTTTCAATATCAAAGGAAATAAACATGGGGTTTACCCCGAATTGTTGTAAACATAATCTCTCTTGCTTATCTGCAAAGAAATGTAGTCGATAATAATTTTCACTCGCTTTCTAACTTCTCTTCTTATTCTTTTTTTTTTCACTTCCTTTTACTAACGCTTTTCTAAGTTTATATGCTTTGATTAGAATATAGTTTACAGCAACCTCTGTGATTTTTTACAAAGAATTATCTTAACAGAGCAATGTTTAAATAACTTAATCAAAAAACAAAATGTTAAAAGTATATAAGTATTTGTAAAAAGTATCATGTACACAAAGTATGTGATTATTTAATAAAAATGAATTGAACAAATACAAGCGTTTGGTAATAACATTAATGGAAAACTGAATTTTGGCTTTTAAGGTTGCTGCATACATTATACTATAAATATTATTAAAATTCATTCATCTAAATAACATTTGAGGAATTTTGTATAAAAAATATGTTTAAATAATTTAAAAGAAGTATTTAAAGCTATAAAACCAATCTCCGGATGCTGATATTAACAAATAATGAACGTTGTTATAAACAGATTGCATACTTCATGTTATCGCACCATTTAGCTACTGAGGTTTAGAAAATAACACACTTTATTATACCAAAATAACTCTCTGAAATAATAAAGTTTTTATTGCTTAATAAAATGAAACCTTAAACAAAGAGCCATATGTATTAGAGCAAAGATGATTTTGTAATTCTATCAAAATGTAACAATAAGGCCACTGTTCTCATTAATTGATAAACAGTTTGTTTTATTACCATGCCTAGCCAAGGTTTAGATAAACGAAATTATGAAATACTTTCGACTTGGGTGGCAACAACCGCCACCTTTGTTGTGGAGTAATTTGATTATAAATATTATCGTTTAAATATCAAAAAATTTTGAAAGATATAAAATGTAAACTTGAGTTTTAAAAACTCAAGTTAAATGCTATAAACGAGGGTGCTGTCTTACAACAGTACTTTGTAGTTTACTAAATAAAATTAATATAACAGCGTTATAGTTCAATTCTACATTTATGGTCTTCTTTCTTCAAATACTCGTAAATCTAAAGATGAAAAGGTCCAAGGCGTACTTTCTTAATTGGATATCAGTTGGATTTTGCGAATGTATTTAATGTACTTTTGAAAAAAATGAGTTCACTAATGAGTATTCTTGTATGTATTTTAAAATTGAAGAGCTTAGTGGAAGAACGTGCTATTGACATTTTTGAAAATATAATTTTGTGTCAATAAACATATTATTCCTTCCTTTATAGATAAGAGTTTTCCTCTTTTTCAAAAACTTGAAAGTTAAGTATATTTCAATTGTGCTCAGTATATATTTTCTTTTAAATTTAATCATTATTTAGAAATAAAAATAAAACTAATAGTTATGAAAGGATGGAACAAGACTTCCGTAAATTTACTTATGCTATGTTGACTTGACATTTTTATCGGGGGGGGGGGGGGGAAGGGGTTACTTTAGAAATAAGATAAAACATATTGAGAAGATTATTAGAACCTCTTGAATTCAACTTAATAAAAAAAATGCAATACACACGATATTTCAAAGGTCTAGTTTCGAAATTCACCTTCTCCCAAGTATAACTAAGATGTAGGGTCCGGTCTGTTCATTGGCGACTTCGTCCAAATTAAATTTACGATTGTCGAAAGTCGCTAATCAACTGCCCGGGCCTTATATCTTAGCTATACTTTGGAGAATGGTTTTGCGACAAAAACCTTCAATTTGTCATTCAAAATCTACACAACTACCTAATGACCACAAAAATAATATAAATTTGATTCTGTTTTCAAAAAATTGCCTATGCGTGCCCAAGCGCAGGTGAGTGCCCCGTCTTGATTGAGCACACCCAATAAATAAGCCAACAACACCAGCGTGAACCAAAGAAGAGCCGAGAGGGAATCAAAGCCGGTTAATTTATCATGTGCAATAATTGCAGAAATTTATCACCATCCCAATCCCTGACACTAGTGACTTGCTAGGAGCCAGTACATCATCCGCTAAGAACCGCGAAGTGTAAAAGATTTGAGCAAATATGTATTGCCAAGATGGGGAGGATGCGGAAGAGATAGAGTTATGTTATTTTTGAATATGTTGTTTGTGAAAATGGATCGATTCTGTCCTTACCCAATGTGAGAAGTTAATTTAAAATATGTACTTGGATCTTAAATTATCGTATTATTAGATTAAGTATCGTATGGAGCCCTCTCAAAGGCGATACTTTTCTTGCATACATGATCCACAGAAAAAGAGAATTTTTTTTTGTATTGATGCAAAAGTTAGATTTTGAGTGAGTGAAGTTAGAAAAGTAGTAACTCATTAAAGTCAATTAGGAAAAAAAATCTGCAATTCTCTGTAATAGTTAATTTAAATAAACAAAATACAAGACATAAGAAAACCAGATTACTAAACAACTTATGTACAACAAAAGTCACACGGAAATGGAATAAAAAATAATAGTTAAAGTTTTTATTTATTAACAATGGAATTCAAAAATTGGTCTTTAATAGGATCAGTATTAATGGTATTTCTTTTTTTTTTAAACTTTTATTATATTCTATAACTTTTTAAAACTTAATGCTATCGTGGAAAAACTATTCAATTAAACAAAACAAATTATTCAAAATAGTCATTTCAAGAAAATAATTTCAAGAATAAAGAAATAATAAAATTACAGATTTTCAAGAATAAAAAAGTGTACATACTTGCCAATAGGTTACAGCTACTTTTGCTACAGCTACTTTAAAATAGTTATAAAAATTATTTCAAATTATAAAAAACAAAATATTGGTACCTGTTTTTTTAGTATTTATTTATTCAAAAATTCAGCCTCTCGTTTTTTTTTTGCTTGGATTGTTCAATAGTCAGTACTACAACAATTTAGTTTTTTCCAGTTTTGTCACCTAGCTTACAATATTTTTATGTAGCTAATGTATTTATATAATTTCCGGCTATTCTGACTGTGTATGACCATTGCAATTTGCAGTAACTGTTCAAACTGTTACATATTGAACAAGTAAATAGCAGTCTGCTGACTTGATAGGTAAAAAAAAAATCCTACACTGTGTTACATAGTATAAAGCTGACATTACTGTTTAATTAATTTTATTTTAAGAAAATTGAACTTCTTTAAATATCAAAAAATACAGTTTTATAATATCTTGACATTGTACTTTCTAGGGCAAATTCAGAAACTACTCTCTTAAAAGAACACGAATATTACTCTCTTAAAATATAGGCTTGGTTGTTTGGTTGTGACAAATTATAGACCGAGGCTTTTGATATCGCGAAAGAGGGGCGAACAAAAGTCATGTTTTAGTTGCTTTGATTTCTATTTTCTTCTTATTACACCTTATAATATGAGTTAAAACTATTATTATATTAATGCGTAAGTTAATTTAAATAATTTGGATGTAGGGTGTAGTTTTCAGATTTTTACATGCAGTTATTAAATTTAAAAAAAAGAATAAGAGTTGCGTGTAATTTGTCAATGTAAAACACATGAAAGGAAAAGTGTTCAATTGATATGCTCTACGTGCTTACATTTATTTTTCCTCTAATACGAGTTTAAATTATTTAAGAAACAGTAAATTATTGAAACGACGACTTTCGGAAGCTAAAATTTTGCTGACTCCGTCACACCGTTAGCCGTTTTTGATAATCAAATGCAAACTTTTCCCGCTTTGCTTGAAGACAGTCAAAATCAACCTTTGGACAAAGTAGATAGTCTTTTTCACTTAGAAAGGAAGTTAATTTGTCGATTTATAAACAATTCTTTATGAATGATTGTCTAATTAATGATATATACAAGTAGCTGAAAAGTGACTAACATATAAAATAGTTGATATAAACTAGTTTTTAAAAAATGACCTTTATCTTCCTTTCCTCTTACTCTTCAATTAAATAGTACATTACATAAACCATTCTGCGTTTCCGAAAATTCATTTCAATTACACTTCATAATCAAGATGCAATCTACTCCATTTGATAAGAAAATGAACTACCTCATCTACGTTCAGTTTTCAATTTAAAGGACATAAATTACATAAATGAACATCCTCGGCCCGTCACGAGGTCCGCTTTTAATTGCATGTCCATGCCATCCAGAAGTTCAAGTCGGTCTCATCGGCTAATCCCGATGAGCGAAGTAGTTGCTGAGTACCGATTAATTAACCTTCCGTCTCATTTGTCAGCAAGTCCGCTTGATGAGCTGTAACATTAATCGTCACTTCCACCTGTCAGGCTTCATGCGGGAAAGAGTGGAAATTGCGTTGTTGAATCGGGAGTAATGATAGATTTCACATGTATGCACAGTAAAAATTTGGTAAAACGTTACTTCAACATGTGTTGTAACTCTTTTTTATTGGTTTTCCCACGGCGTAAAACGTCCCATGAACAACTTACTACAATGGCGTTTAAACAGAGAATATCAGTGCATCCAAACATTGTTAGAGAAGCAGACGTTTTCATCGGTGCCACACAATTAATTTGGAATCATATGAAAATTCGCAGTATAGAGTGATGGTAGTCTATCTGCCAACAACTTTAAAAAGTAACTTCTAAAAATAACCCTCTAATTTACCATTACAGTGTGATTGTAAAAGTATTGTCAGTGAGGAAAAGTAATTTTTTGACGTATCACAGTTTTGTGTAGCATTTGTATTGTTTCGGCAACGAAAGTGGAAACGCAGTCGAGCAAGTCATTATAAGCTTCCATACAGTTTATCGTATAAATGCAACTTAAGAGCTTGTCGTTCGAGACTGTCCATCTGTCTATCAGGCAACCACTTTCACATCCCAAACTACAAATGTTACATACGAATGTGATGCGCCAAAAAATTCTATGCATCAAAACTGGAAGACATTGAATATATCAGAAAAATGCTGTGTTTGGGGATATTTTTATACGCAAGAATTTTGCAGGCCACTATTCTCACCGTTCATCACTATTTTTTTCTACATCGTTTAAACTTTCATTCATAAATCCTGCACGCGTTGAGAAATATTTAGATTTTTTAAAATTATAAATAGAATAAATTTAGTAGCATGATTTAATGAATATGGTTAAATGAATAAAATGTATGTGAATTGCTGTCAAACTTAAATAATGTTTCAAATCCCTTTAAAAAAAGAAATTTTGGGCCCCTGTAAATCTTCGCCCAGTATATTTTGAACTTGGGTGTACCTTTATTTGCCAAGATCAAAGACACTTTTGTGATTGTTTTTATGTTTGTGAGCATTTAAAGGGTAAAAGGCCTTGCGATTAGGAATGCTACCAACTATAAAGTATTTTCTGTAATCTGTTTTCTTAGTGTCATACTGGTTAAATTTCATTGTAATCTAATGAAGAAATCATTACGATAGGTAGTGGAATGGCGCTAACATTTATTCATTCCTTATAAAATAGACATGCGAATGTCCTTGATGAATATCCTGATAGGACGGATGAATGAACTTTAAAAAACAAATACAAAAAATTGTCTACCAACAACAGGTCAGAGGCCCAGCACGGTTGGTCCCAAATATTTCTAATTCTTTACTAGTTTCCAATAACTAACAAGATTCTTCTTAAATTCTTCTACTTTCTTCGAATACACAACATAATATGGTAAAGCATTCAACTCTTTGAAAACTCGATTGTAAAAATAATGAATAACTGAATTAAATCACCTCTTGTTCTCCTATTTTCCAGGGAATACATGTTTAAAGATCTTAATCTGTTATCATAATCGATACCAGATAAACCCTTAATCATTTTTTTTGTAGCCCTATGCTGAACTTTTTCAAGCAAATCGTCATATTTTCTGAGGAAGGGAGACCAAAATTGAACAGCATATTCCAGATTTGGCCTTACCAATCCCATGTACAATGGCAAAATAATCTCCTTAGATTTAGAAGTGATACTTTTTCTAATATATCCCTGCATTCTATTGGCTTTCCAACTTGCTTTAACACATTGATGATATACATATTAAAAGATGGATTAAGTTTTAAAGATATCTGAAATTAAAAGAAAATTATGAAAGTAATGTTTTGGAAAATAGTATTTTTAGTGATACTAATTATGTTTAACAAGTGTTACACTAATTGAAATTGGTTTAAATATTTCTTACACATTTCCCTGTAAGCCAGCTACATTTATCGTATAAAAACCGTACTTTTATTGTGTAAAAATATTTAATACAGCCGGTGTTACTTTTAATAGAAAGTTATATTTATACATTGGATTAACACAGAGAGATTGGTTTGAACACACGTCTCCCGCTACAATGCCTCATTAATGTTATATTCTATACATAATATTTTCGGTCTCACTTTTTAAAAAAATCTACTTAGTAATAATCCTAATTTCCTTTGTGGCTTGTTTCAAAGTAACTGTTTTATAAATTGCTTGCTAAAAGTACCCGCTTTTAACCAGTTGATAGACTTATACTTAGCCACAGTTTATTCCATGTTAAGTCTTTTAGATTGACTAAAATAATCAAAACTTTTAAACAAAAGAACAAAGATTTTTTTTAAACTTAAGCGGTTACATTTGCCATGGGTCTTTTAAAAATATGTTCGGTGTTCAGGCAATGTTTGAATTCCTGCATGTGGGTATTGATTTTTTTTGTTGCATCTTTGTCTGTATTTGTCCTGAGTACATTGCGACATACGTGCTTGCTAAATCTGTAACATCGAAAGTCTTGAGTTCCTGACGCCGCGTAGCGTACGATGTCACTCGAAGGATGTGTTGGGTGCCCGATTAGGTGTCGACCTCGTTCTTTGACCAGCGTTCTAAATTACGAGGCTCAATTAGCAGTATTCAAGCTTCGCATGGATGCTATAATAAATAAACAATCTGAAAACGTACACCTTAAATACCTACTTACTGTTGTCTTCTTCCGTCCAAGTGACAAAATATAGCAAAACACGTGAGATAAAATATAATTCATAAATTTAAAAAAAAATACAATTTTAAAACAACTTGTCAAACAGATTTTGCAAAAATTTTATATCTTTGACTTCTTCGAGGAAAAATCTGTTTGTGAAAGTTAAATATCTTCGGATCTTCCGCCAAATAACACCCCACTATCTTTCAGTACACCCCCTCACTACCTGTTCCGAAATTATTTTGATACCACCTTTAACAGCTATTAGAGCCGGGGACGTTTCTTGTCACCCAGGCCCACTTTTCGGCAAAGATGACAGACTTATGAGGCCTGCTTGATGCCATTAGCACGCAAATTCTACAGGTGTGCCAAAGGGGGAGTGCGCAACAACGCCTGTTCTATGACTATATTTTATTTTTATTTTATTTTTTAAACGCATACATTCTTATGTCTTTAACTTCGTGGAAGAGGGCTCTAATCTCCGATGAGGTTCATAGGGCGGTTTCCCTATAAACTTCTCAGTGTGCAATTGTACGTTATGTTGAATGAACATCATTTCGTAAATTTAATGCCGCTTGATCGTTTATAAATAATAAATATTATCGATGATGATGTATGCAAATTCCAGGAACAAAATAGTTTGAAGGGAGACCATGAGGTTTGTAAAAGGAATATAAAAACATTATATATATATTTTCATTTTCTTGTATTTATTCATTGTAGTATATTTGCGACATATTTTTCTTATGAATAAATTGATTGAAATTTCAACAATAAAAAACTTAATAGGTGAATTATATTTTAAAATTAAAGCAAAGTACTGAAAAATTGTCATCGTTATAGGTAATTAAAATTATTAATTAGTTAAAAATCTCGGATAGTTTTTAATCCAGTCACAATATTAAACAACAATATTAGAACCCAAGAATGCCATGCGCAGTCCTGGACACCTGGTAACCCTTGACTTGTGTAAAGAAATGGAAACCATACTATTGACCGAATTGGACATATGCCTTTTCCCTACTAAAGTTTTCAAATTCGTTTATCTGATTCTATATATATATATATATGTGCATTACGAAAAATATTGTCTTTTTTTTCGTTCTTTTGGAATGCGTATTGGGTTTGTGTCTAATGTGTTTTTGATAGAGACAGATCGTTTAGGTTTTATTTATAGGTGTCCGTATATAAATGTTAGCATTGTTGAACTTTACGAGTTTCGTGGTTACTAAAAATTGGCGAAGATTGGGAGTTTGTGTCAAAAACGACGATAATTCTGATGGAGTTTAATGCTTTAAAATGTATAATGGTTTCACCATTCATCGTGCAAATAAGTAGTTACCAAAACATTGTGTCTAAAAAGGATAACAAATAGTAATAAATGTAGTTGTATTATTTTAAATTTAACGATTTAAAACATATAATAGCTCATTCTATGTTTAAGTGATACTTACATCAGACATGTGTCATTTTAAATCTTTTAAGTTTAGCCATTCTTAAAGAAATCATCCGTTTGAACCATAGCAATTTTTTTCGTCGAAAACAAACGTCGTCTCTTGTTAAAAGACATAAATCCATTTTTTTTAAATGCAACCTTTGCGTTATTTAAAAATGCATAACATTGAAATTCTGTAAAATTTGCCAAGTCGGTGGTTAAATCGCACTTGTTCAGATTTATACACAGTTAGTTGAAATTTAATTTATTTTAATAAAAACATTGTAAATTATTCTTTGATTTTAAATTAATAGTCTTTTTAAATATTTTATTTAATTTTTTAACATAATAAAGAAGTAAAATAAACGGATTGTGAAATGCAAGTTTTTGTGCTCAAAACTATTAGTCCAGTGAAATTGTCAATAATAAAAACAAAAATTAGGGTAGAAGTTTTCATGTTCGGAACATGCCACTATCTTCAAAAAACACAAAAATGTCCGACTTTTTAAAGTTTTTCCTCAATAACTCTCAAACTATGCAAACCTACCCTAATTTTTGATCATAACTCGATTTTTTTGCGACAATTTGTAAGCTATATTATTGTAACTGGGTTATATATGAAATTTTATGTTAGATATCATTCCGTTAAATGTTATATTACGCACATTGATATAATATAGAACTGTTTAAAAGAGCGCTCTTTGTAAAAGTAGACATTTTTAAATCTTTCACAACAGTAACCTGTTATTTTCCAGGTTAAAAAAAATCTCCAATAATTATTTCTATTGTATAATTATGATAATTTCTCCCTAAAGAAATTAACTTAATAATCTCTTGTCCGTCAAAAATCTCGAACAAAAAACAAGCAAATGCAAAAAAGACGTTACATTGTCTTTCACTAAGTCAATCAAATAAAAGACTTCTAATTGCAGCCTACGAAATGTGCTTATTAGCCATTACCAAAGACTGTCACCATTCCCCATGTCTTCCCACGTATCCATCTGCGTTGGCATGTGTTCACACAATCACACAGATGGCTTGTTATTTTTAACCTGCTTCAAAAGTGATATGTGGTAACTGTGCTGGTCCTTGATAGCCTGTTAGTTCGAATCCCACTTTTGGTATGAATGTTTGTGACTATTTTTCTGTTTTTGTTTGATCATTCTAATTAATCCCAGTGTAGCATAAAACAGATCCCTAAATAAATAAGAGTTGATATACCTACACCTATAACCAATCTTTCAGTAGAGCTTAATTAAAAGGCACGTAAAGTTTAAATTTTTTGTTCTACATTACAGTAAAAATAATATTATGAACAAAGTTCACATACGTTTAATTGGTAGTGTTCTAAGAGACCTTGAAAAAATTGTGTCGATTTTTCTGAAAAAGAAAGAGAAGAATATTTCTCTACTTTAGGAAGAGGTAGATATTTCTCCAATATGATGATACTTACTAATTTGCTGTTTTGCATGTACATTTTAAATTTGAATCTATCCTCAAAAAATTTATAAATTTAAAATCTACAAGCAAATGGAATTTTTTTTAAACTGCAAAGGTTGCCATTTAGTTCGTCCGTAGTTTTTATGCTCTCTAGTAAATTTGAAGGTTTGCCTCTCTGGCTGTGAGATAAAGATATAACACCTGTTCTCGACGAAGAGCAACACCCTAACAAACCCAAATCCATGGAGAACCCCTTGTAGCTGTAAAGGATGTCCCCTTCAGAGGTTTGTCCACCTGCGAAACACTTGAAGGACGGGGGGAAATAGAAAGAGAGATGTAACTGCTTAGCTGTCTAATTCAAGAGACAGCTGCTTTCATAGATAGCGATCTTTCAGAAGTCCGGCATGTATTTCTTAATCAGTCAATTGCTTCTTGCGGAAACTCTCAGCTAATGGGGGTTGGCCGCCAAGTTTCTGATTTGTCGCCAAGCGCTATTCACTTCTTGTTATTTTAACACATTTTCAAGCATGGGGAATTTCCCAGTGAAGTATTTTCGCCAAACCCAATGTTTTCTCCAAACACGATATATATATAAGCATAATTAATTTATAATAAATATAAAAATTATATATATAATATTAATTAATATAACAAACACCCATGAATACGTAAATTAAACGTTAAAAACGTATAATGTATAACAAAATTAATCTAAATAAAAAGATATCTAATAACTAATATAACATAATAATATAATGTGTAAGCATAATTTATTTGTTTTTTTACATATTTTTT
This sequence comes from Oedothorax gibbosus, assembly GCA_019343175.1. Classification (NCBI taxonomy): domain Eukaryota; kingdom Metazoa; phylum Arthropoda; class Arachnida; order Araneae; family Linyphiidae; genus Oedothorax; species Oedothorax gibbosus. Next base: position 17,415,372 of record CM033272.1, read on the forward strand.
TTTTTTTGAAGAACTAGCACCAAACCCAAAAACTATCGCCAAAGTACTTCACGAGAGTTGACAGGTCGACAAAAGAATATACCCAATAATAGTACCAATTTTCATTAAAATTAGTAATCGAATTTAAATTAATGTAAATACACATTACTATATTACATAAAATTCATACTTAACGTTAGATATAATTTAAAGTGCTACATTTGTTCAGCTTTAGTACTTTTATCTAGGAGTTTAAGACAAATCAAGAGCTTGGCGAAATAAAACCCTTGTAACTAGATAAACTCCGGATCTTAGAGATTGGGCGGATGAGGAGGCGTGTTTGTTCGTTGATCTTTGAAGACTTCTTATTGCTAATACTGTAATACTGTGTTTTTTGTCTTGTGCTTTGAGGTGTTACGATGAGTTGCCTTTCATATGTCGATGCACACTGGTTGAGCTAAATCCATCAATATCTGCCAGAAAAATATCTTATAGTTTAAATTTACACAATTTCGTTCCCAGGCCTGGATCCATGGAGGGAAAGAGGTTCCCATTCTCAATTTTTTTTGCCGTTGTTTGTTACTTCATGTTGTTAATATGAATTCTATACTGACCACATTTGATCCACCTCCTAATAATTTTGTATTGGTGGAAATGTAGATAAATACTAGACATTTGGGTTAATTAATTTCTTCATAATATTACTTAAAAGGCTTTTATTTATATGTCTTCTACCTATCGTAAAACATAAATCATAAATTTGAATTAAAAAAATATTTGGATAAATGTTGGTCTTTCGTAAATCTATCATAATAGTATTTGAAATGCATCGAAATTCTTACATGCAGAGTGTTAGAAATAGTTCTCTAAACTCATAGCAAAACAAATAACTATTTTCGAAAATGAACCGTAACAGGTGAGATCTCTGAATTGGGAAATTGACTAAAATGTTGAGATGACGGCAGCATAAAGAATAATTCTTCAATGTTGCTTGATCCTTTTTTACATTTGTCGATTCATATGTTTTTATGTCCAAAACTATCTCAATTTAAAAAGCATGTAAAAAATGAAACCAACAACAATATATTTCCTTATTAGACCTTATTCCTTCAGACATTCAACTATCTCCTCATCTAAACTGAAGAGACAGTGGCATTAAAGGAGAAACCAGGTATACACGTGCAATAAAAATGGAATAAAAGGGCTTTTATTTTTCCTGATTTAAGTAATACTTTATCAATCAAAGATATTTAAAGAATTTAAGCAATTATTTTTTATCTTTATTTCTCCGAAAAAATTTACGTTTCCTTTTGTGAAAAATCTATGTAGAAAATTTCTTCATATGCCAAAATAATAAGATACACAATATTGCCAGACGAAGTGACATCACAAATAGTTTTCAAAAAATGAGGAGAAAACGCACCTTTTCTTTCAGACATTCAAATTGAATAGAGACTAGACATTTCCAAGAAATTAATCTAAAAACTTATTTGAAAGAAAAACTTATTTAGAATTTTTTTTATCCACCCTAATTAACAAGTCATTTACGACAGAAAACAATATCGAGGATAATAAAGAAATATTGTTTGGATGTATTTCCTTCAGAATTTTCCTTTTCATACTGCACGCAATTCAGTGAATTATGAAAAAATTCACTGTAAGAAAATTATGTTAGAAGACAAAATCTTAGTATTTTCTTTATTTACTTCTGTAAGCCCAGTGTGATACTCAGGGATACGGTTTTTTTCCTTATATTCAATTAAAAAGGCAATATTTCTGTTCTCTAAAACTACTAAAGCTTACTGTGAAATTACATCTTAATTTATCAAAAGACACATTTTGTCTTTGAACAGACATAATCTGTAACCACTGATACAGATTACAACTAATGCGAACAGATTATTTGTTATTCAGAAAATTGCTTCGACTTTGCGCAAGAAACATGGGAGTGAAGAAAACAACGTAATTATTGGCGCAAATAGTTTATTTGGTGAAAATTGTACATGTTTCAGCGAGATCAAGACTCGCCATCTTCAGCAGATTAAAAAAAACAGACAGACTACGTCCTTGGCAGTGGTGGTGTGGTGGTCGGAGTACATGGCTCCTATGCTGATTTACGAGAGTTCGTATGCTTGTCACGGGTTCTTTTTATTACAAAATACTCAGCAGTGCAGTGTATTTATTATGCACGAATATTTTCTGTGTATTGCCTTGTTATTTGAAAAACCTGTCAACAGATTTTTTCCATAGCATTAAATTTATTTTCTTCCAGAATTTTTTGATAATATAACACGCTTTTTTTTTACACAGTGTGGTTTTAATCTTTTTCCCCCCTACATTCTATGAACCCGAGTCTAGCAAATGCAGCATTTCGCGTACGGAAGTTACAAAAATCTTAGATCAGGCCCTTAGATATACATAGAAGCGCATGGTGAAGCCACTACTTCAGACGTTCTCTTGATTAAAAGATGGCAGGACATGGCTGCTTTAAAACAACCCAAAATTTAGCAGTAAAAAAAATACTGCATATATTGAGAAATGAATCCAACTTTGTAAGTACGAATTTATTTTTTTATTTATTTAGGCTTTTATGCGTACATTTCATATTTTAGCAAAAAAATACCGGTGCCTTTCGGTTAAGCTGAATTTCGGATAACCGGGACTCTACTGTAGTTATTGGTACATTAAGAAAATTCTTGATATTGCTTGATGCTAATAAACTAATTGTTAGTTTAACCTCACCGTGTATTTAATCCTATCTTCGTGACAATATTGGATTTTTTGAATGTTTTTGATTTCGTACAACGGAGGGAATTCGAATGCGTAAATGTAGTCAATTTATACTTTATTAAGTATTACACAATATATATTAGTATTTTTCTGAAGTATTAAATGCAATAGCAGTAAAATATAAATTATTCAAAACTTTAGTTTTGGGTCATATATCCCAATGCATGCATAGGGACCCACCCATTAGGTATACGTGACCCAACCCAAACATTTAGTAGTATAACTTAAAATTATCAAGATACTTTTACCTGATAACAAAACTAACATCATATTAAGTTTATATAGATTTTTTTTTTCAGACGAAATTATTACTTCTCATTTGTTTCACATTTATTATTCTTATATTAACGATCGAATCAAATTTTAATTAAAAATCTTATCTAAATACAAAACTGGGGATTCTTTTATTTTGCAGAAAAAACACAGGTGGTTGAAGAATCGCTTCTTTTTGAACAATATCAACTTGGGATGTATTATTCATTTCAGGCCATTTAAAACATTTTCCATGGATTGTATTTACAAACTAAATTGTAAGATCGTTAGAATTTTTCCTTGTACCTTCGCAACAAACCTTTTTATATTCCGTTAAGAATCCAGTCATTTACTTTTGGGTTTAACGTGATTTTGTAAAAAAAATTACTTGGTCTACTTTGTGTTGTTTACTTGGGTCACGTATCCCTAATTGGCTTGGGTCAAGTACCCCTAGTTGCACTTTTTTTGCTGAACCCTAAAACAAAGTCATTTGCGAATAATTACATTAGCACTATGTACGTAATTGTAGCTAATAGCATGAACAAAAAGAGTAACTAATTAAAACAAATCTTTTCTTTAAACCAAAAAATGCAGACCGAAAAATCTTAAGGCACCAAAAATTTACTTTCAGTGCATGAAAACGTGTTTCTTCGTATAGCTAAACACGTACGTAATGTTTCAGCTGGTTGTTTTCACCATGCGATTAGCTGACTGAAAGGAAAGAAGTGATGCTACTTCCAAGTCATAAAACTTTTCCAATACTGAGAAAAAGGCATTGGGTCATGTGTCCCTATGGGTCAAATGTTCCTAGTTTCCCCCCATTTCAAAATTATATTTGTCGCTGTTATTATAATTAATGCAAAACAATTAAGTCAAATGTGGAGTTTGGATTCCCGCGAGTACCATAAAAATAAACTTTCGCAGGAAAAAGGAAACGTTTTTTTTTACATTTAACAGTTCCGCAAAAAAAAGCACAAGGAAAAATTTCGTTAAATTCCATTATACCTTTCTGAGAAATTCAGCTCAACTACAATTTGCAGAATGTGTTGTTTAGTTATAAACATATTTTTTTACTTTAAGGAGTTTTAACGCCAGACTCTTCTTTTCCAATTACTAGAAATAATTTCAGAAGAGGATTAGACCACCAAAACGAAACCTCAAAAAAGCAGACATTAAGACTCATTTGTTGCTCGGAGCGCACGATTTGCCTCCTCAGCACTACTAGGGATTGACCACGGTAGGTTCTAAATACTTTAGAAATCATACAAATGAAGGAATAGGTGGGTCTGTCCATCTGTGAGTTGCTGATTCTGTTGTATTCAATAGGATTGTTGTTCAGGGAAATTCTTTTGTTATTCTCTGAACAAAGTGATTATAGTTGTCCAGTTTTCGAAGAATCGGCATTTATTTATATTCCAGCCTGTTTCAATTTTTAACATGGTATTGGTTTTCGGGGGGCGTACCTACTATTTTATTTTTATTTTCACAATTGAACTTTCTTGTGATTTTGATTATTTCTAGAAGAATGTATGAAATATTTGTAATATCGTTTGCTGCTGGCAAAGGTTTGTGGTAGTGATTTATTACGGAAGTTATAAGTTCGTACAAAAAGTTTTAATTGCTAAATTTTAAATATTAATCCAATTGCAATTATTCATTCATAAGATCATAGGCAACAGGACATAAGTGTAGGTTATCATGGCTATGGAAGTGATCAATTTAAACTTTTTCCTTTGTATTTAAAATGCTTATATAACTTAATAGACTATATACAAAGATGTATCCACTAATATAGTAACGTACATAATTTTAAACTATATAGCATATAACTATTATTGAGGTAGTTAATAAAATTTTGAAGTGTTGAAACATTTATAACTGTACCAATTTTGTTATTGTTTTATGTATCAACAAAAACTTCTTGTTACAATCATAGTCATTGGTAATCTATAATAGTGGACCATTGTTTATTTATCCATCGTTTTATTTAAAATTACTTACAAAACCGTCCTGCGGTTTCTTATTTTTTTTTTAATAATTGCTTTAAATAACAGCATTATCGTTAAGGGTTTCTGAATTTTAAAATATTTCAGAAGAGGATAAAATATATAGTTCTGAATTTCATCTATAACTTAAAATTTGCTTATTCACTAAATATTTCAAAAGCCTGAATTCCATACCATATAATATTAAAAATTAACAAAACATTTCGTTTCGAAGCAACAATAATATAAGTTTTAAATAGTCACGACGAAACCGAAAAATACCAAAATTTTTAACAAAAAAAATTTTTTCCAAGCGCCAACACCATAAATTTTACCTACCAAAACAATACAATCCTACCAAAACTGATTTTCCACGCAACGATGCAACGAAATTGCCATACTTTTCAAAATATGAAATGAAAAAGAAGGACCACACACAGTCACGTCCCAGTACAATTATTTACCAAAAGAAAAAAAGATACACTATAAGACTGAGTCCATTAACACTTCTCAATAAGGATTAAAGAATAGGGATGAGCGTTGGGGAAGCGTCAAATTAATGAAAAGAATTAGCGGAGATACTCGGGAATTACTGCGTTCCTGACGCCTGTGAGTGTTTCTTACAGAGTTGGGGCTGGATTTGTAATTAAAAAACCATTTCGAGGATATGAAATTACTAAGTAGGGCCACTTTTGTTTTGATTTTGGTTGTTTCTTTTGGGTTACCCGAGGCGATGAGGGAATTGGTACGTTTCTGTAGATTCGAATAATTTAAGGTAATGTATACGACAGGTGTTTTCAAATTAGAGTGAAAGCGTTTCCGGGATGTGATTCGCATATAAAATTTGATGTACTCTTCCCAAAATTGTTATAAAAAACTTAACAACACAAATAGTGTGCACATTATTTCCCTTTAGAAGTTCAGTGAATGGCATAAAATTATGCGATAAAATTTTTTGGTAACTTAAAAAGAAATACTTTCTCTCTCTCTCTCTCACTTTAATATTTTTTTTCATTTTGTAGAAATCCAAAAAATAACTTTGAAATTAAGTTTGAATATTTAAAACCTTTTTATAGTACAACATTTTACAACAGAGTTATCAATAAAAGAACTACATATTTTAATGAGAGAGTGTTAATAAAAGGTTAAAGGTTTTAAAAGGAATTGAAATGTTCACCGGAACTTGGAAAAAGACAATAGATCTTTAAGGAGCATTGGAACGGTTTTTCAATAATGTTTATATTTGCATGCACATAAAAATTTTTATAAAAAAATTAGCTTCTATTAAGATTCTATATAAGTCACTTTTTTTCAAATTGACTTCATTTTTTCAGATTTTCTCATATTTAACATTTCATTCATATTTTGATCATAAATATATTTTCGAAAAATCTTCATTTAGAGTTCTCTTTTTCTAAACAGCACACTTTTAAAATCCTACATTTTTGTCACCTTATCACCAAGACTATTCAAAACTCATGACCAGCTGTTACATTTTCGATTTCCATTTCAATATTTCGACGCTCCCCCCACTCGCGAACAAGTGACTTCCAGCAAAAAGTACCTCACCTTGATTCCATAGCATGAAAGACGGTAACGTCAAACATATGTTGAGGAACATGAAGAAAAGATTTTCGTGCGTCGCCCCCTTTGTCGCTAAGCTTGTTTTATATGACAACCGCATGTTTTGTGCCTTTTGCAAGAAGAGTAAGGATGAGCAGAGGTCCAAAGAAACGATTCCATGCCTATTTTGAGTCAGGTTTTATGGTGGTTTAAGAATCTGATGGGCCTCAAGCCGTTGCTTTCATGGTTGTTTTATGCCCTAACATGATATATAATTCAAAACTCTGTGGATGTTTTTTTTCTTACAAAAACAAATGATACATTATGAATGATCTGTTTTGGTTTTGTTTTGTATTTATAAAGTGTTTGAATGTACGTCTTTGCAATTTCCTCGTAATTTTTTTTGTTATAAATTAATAAAACACTTTTTTTGAAGATGAATAAAAAATATTATAAACTCAGTTGGTTGTTGGAATATTATTTAAAAAGTAGTAAGTTATATGTACTACGGTATGTCAAATTCGAAAATTGCTCTCGAAAAAAAAATCTAGGGAAGGACGGACCACTACTAAATTTGTCTACTAAGTAAATTGAATCCCCACGACTAAATAATAAAAGTAAAAAATATATCTATTAAAAAAGTAGGTTTGTAACAGAATCTGTCACTTAACCCGCTTCCACACAAAAGTTGTGTTAAACAGGTAAAAAGGCGCCAAACACAGCATTACTTCTATATTAAACATTTACATGCTAAATTTGGCTGGTTTCATTGATTTTATTTCAAAAATTCAATAATTATTACTTCTCGTTTGCAAAAATTAATTTATATTTCAAAGAATAAATATGTAATATTCCTCGCTTTTAAATAGAATGAAAATATTTCATATTAACATACAAAGAATCTCGTAGTGAAATATATTTGACGTCATTTCAAACTGATCGATGTCGCAAAAATAAATTTATTTTAATTTATTATCTAAAAGAATTAAGTTTCTCGGGCGATTGTTGCGAATGGCAATGGTGATTTAATTCTAATAACAAACAGGACCTTTATGTGTGTGGGCCGTAGTGAGCCTAGTGGTCAGCTTCTCGGTCTCGGGATCGGAAGGTCCTGCGATCGAGTCCCGGTACCACTGAAGACCTACCGAGTATATGCGGAGTACGTGCTCGTTAAATCTGTTGGGTCCGAAAGTCCTCTAAGTTCCCATACCAAATCAATACCTCTGGGGGTGACAAGCCAATTCTGGGGATCCTCTAGTTGGCCTCTGTCTCTAAAAATTAGATGGATCCACTTATGTGTGTGTTGTCTGTTGTGTCTGTCTTACTTGACGAAGGTTTATAAGCGGGTCGCTGACCAAGCACACAAACCTGAATATATATGTCTACCAACCAACCAACCAACCATGTGTGTGTTGTCTGTTGTGTCTGTCTTACTTGACGAAGGTTTATAAGCGGGTCTCTGACCAAGCACGCAAACCTGAATATATATGTCAACCAACCAACCAACCCCAACCAACCAACCTTTAGCTATTTGTAATTCAAACTTTTAAACGCCAAAATTAACTATTTTCATAAATCTTCTTTCTCAGATTTAATAATTAGACTTTATCGTTTGCTAAATTTGTTTGAAGTTCGAAGAATAGTGATGTAATCTTTTTTAATAAATATTTTTGTGTCGCCACAATTTCCCATTTACATTTCTTTCGAAAATTCACTTATAGTTCAAAAAATATATAATTAGTACAATTCGTGCTTTAAAAATAAAAGCGAAACTTTTTTATGCCAAGTTAGAATTGTCTATGCATCTTTCTTCATACATATATATAGAACCATTAAAAGAACTCTATTGTGATAATACAACAATCCAAACCGAGTTATATCACATAAATAAATATTTTTTCAAAAGTGATTTTTATTTTAACAAAAGTTTCTCGTACGTTTAACGAAATGGCAACAGTGAAAATATTGAATAAAAATGGAATTTGCATGTTATTTCAATGTAGATTAAATTTTTAGTTATTGAAATTTTAAATAAGCTTCTAGTTTAAATTTTTTAACGAAATTTGGAATGTAGCTTAATCTGATTTTTTGCTTCAAAATGACGTATCCCACTTGTCTGTGGGACTTGTGGATGACAACAGTGAAAATATGAATAAAAATAGAATTTGCATGTTATTTCAATGCAGATAAAAAAAAATAGTTATTTAAATTTTAAATAAACTTATAATTTAAATTTTTTAATGAAATTTGGAATGTAGCCTAATCTGATTTTTTGCTTTAAAATGACGTATCCCACTTGTCTGTGGGACTGGTGGTTCTTTCTGTGAAAGTGGGTGACAGACAGACGGACTGAACGATTATAAAACCTTCCACTTTTTACGTTATAACGTAGTGTGGAAGCTAATAACAAGAACTTGCAGCCTGATACGGCCACTGTAAACATACCCTCCTTGCGTGTACCAAATGCACAGCCTGTCTCGATGTCGACATAACAGATTCCGTTACAAGACAGCTTGTTTCTCACCTACACGTTTATCCCCCAAGACGCCATTTTATCTAAAAAAAACCGAAGAAAGACAATATCACCTGTGTAACCGAATCTGTTGTAGTTGCAGGGGATTTTCTTCCGAGCAGTTGGTGAGCAGGCAGAGCGTCCTGTAATGCGATACCTTGTTTACCCCTGTATCCATCAGCCTCGAGGAAGACTTCCGCTTACCATTCGAATTCTTGGTCACGGGGAAAAGATTAGGCATTGGTGCAAATGTAGAAACCCAGTTTGTTTTTAGATTGTAAAAAAAACAATGTATAAGCATTTTCAAATAATAGTCCTCATAGTTTTAGAAATAGGAGGCTATGCCCCAAAACTAAGTACCTATAAATAAAAAAGGGATTGGCAAGTTTTTACTACTTTTTTCGATTTTTGAAAAAGTGATGGTAATGTGGGACACTCTAAAATGACAATAAATAAATGTGAAGATACAATATGCCGTTGGAATACTTTTGCGCAAAAATATAGTTTCTAATGTAATTATACGGTACGTATAATGGATCCAAATATAAAAGACGCTTAGAAGTACCATAATTTTAAAAAATCATTTTAAAAAATTACTATTTTTATAGAAATTAAAAAAAATTCTGCTGAACAAAAATTTATATGGAATATTTTAATTTAAATATTATACTATTTAAAGAAAAAAATCCGTTGTCGTGGTTCCGAAACGTTTTTATAACTGGCAATGTAGTTTTATTGATGCCCAAACTGTTACCCAAATTGGATTTGAAGAGTTACGTTAAGAAAAAGAAAACTTATTAATTGAAACTGAGTACTCCTTTTTGTGATCCTTTAAAAAAAATTCTCTGTCTAGACTAAATATGCTATAAAAAATTTCCCCCCAAAACTTCACGAAAATGTAAAAACACTAAATGACACACAACTTTTAACTACAACTGATTTTTAACTTAACAAACTAACAACTGATTCTTAGCTTCCAAACGAGGCAAATAGAGGCGACTGATTGTCAGTACAAGAGTAAAACCCTCTATAGTTGAAATTCACCACGTTTCCATAATACCCGCATGTTTCCATTTACACCCCCTACTATATTACTACCTCCTATCTATTCGCTGGTTGAAGTGAGAAGTGTTGAGTAGAGGGCGCTGTTAATCGGAAGTTTGGTTTTTAACTCCTGTGTACTTCCGGTCGTACTGTTGTTGTTATTAACAGCGTGCGTATCATCGGCTTCGTTTTAAGAAATTATAGCTTTTCACTATTTAAAATGAGTAATTTATACAATTCAAAAAAGAGAGGAAGTTGTTGTTCTGTTCTACAATGTTCCATGCGATCTGGAACGAATGATTTATCTAAAGTTAGGGTATTTAGATTTCTCAAAGATTCGAAGTTATAAGATTAGAAGCAATTAATTTCTTATATTAAACAAATCTTCGTGTTTTTGTGCACTTATTATTTTTTAGAAAATTGTTGCTTTACTTTGTTGAATAAACATGCATGCAACATCCTTGAAAATTTCAACCGGCCATGAGAGCCAAACAGAGGCTGAAACCGAAAACAGCTGCAGGTACCGAAAGGCTGAAAATACGTGTTTTGGAATAATGACTTCTGAAGCTGGTAACACAGTTATATTGGAAGTAACTAACATAATTCCCAACTACAGGCCCATATTCATATGTGTATTACATCAGTTTTTTTGTAACTACACAGTTTAGTGATTAAAAGTTAAAATGATGTGTGAATAATGTTTGAAAAATTATTTCTAATTTAGTTTAGTCAGATTTGATTATTGAACTATCAGGGTGTCCAGCAAAATTGCTGGTAAAAATTCAAGCGGATTTCAAGGCTCATTTCCAAATATTTCAAGGATGCTCGCATATAACCAATTATATCACTAAGTTTTTTCAAGTATGCTTAACTACCATCTAACACTGCTGACATAAATATTAGGCAAAAAAAAAGAAAATATTTAAGTTATGAATTGTTTTTGTTTTAGCACTAACCATTATTTAGCCCAGTTAGAGTCTCCTATAAGTTGCAGAGTACATGATTGTATGTATACATATAATTATATTTTTACTGGTCATCAGTTATTTAATTTGCAATTTTCAGGCAAATTTGTACTTGAAAATTTATTGGCGAATTACCAAAACTTACTAATAAATAATTTAATTAAAACAACCTATATTCTACACTTAAAATAGGCTATGACCATTAAATTAATGACATTTTTTAAAAAAGTCAATGCGGGGTGGGTTATTCGTAGGGTTAAGTTAGTTAATATTTAAAGAAACAATCTTCAATGTTGTTAGTGAAACAACACCAACTACATAACATTGTATTCTCTTTTATATGAGATACTTTTTAAAAAGTTTAAAAAAATAAAAGGTTATTTTAAAAATATTTCGTTCATTATAATTTTTAATAATACTAACTTAAATTTGATATTTTACATCTGATAGCTTAATGAGTTAATTCCTTAAATCTTAACCTGAAAAAGATAGAATTGAACATTTCGATTTATGAAAAACCTTCAAAAATCAGCGAATCAAGACCTTTTAAAATCGGTAAATCGAAAATTTTTGAAAATTAATGGTTCACAAAATATCTCAAAGATTGGTAAATCTCGAATTTCAGAAAGTCTGGAAAATTCCAAATTCTCAGAAACCGTTGAATTGCTATCTTTCTGAAATCGGTAAATTGCGAATACCGTAAAAGTCGTCAAATCACGAACTTCGAAACTTTGAAAAACGGCGTTTCGCGAACCATTTAAACAAGAAAAAAACTATAAAACCCCGAAGATCTTTCATCAAAAATTGCAATTAACGACCTTGAAATTCCAGAAATTTCGAAATTATAAAACGCAAAACTAAACATCATTCAAACGCCAATAACATAACGACAAACCACCGAAAACAACACCGGAAGTGCTACACCGGAAGCTGAATGGAGTTATCCAATCAGGAGCTAGTTGGTATTTGTTTGCAAACTTCAACCACCGAATACTCTTAGTTCCTGGTTAAAGTTTTTGAACATTCTTGTTTTATTACAGAAAATTTCTGGTACCACAGTTTCCCGAAAATGTCCTTAACGCTACTGAGAAATATGCTAACATTGTCTTATATATGATTGCCAATTTTTTTTTATTTTAAAGTTATATACATAAATACTTCTGTAAAATGTAAACAAATATTAATAAGATTTACAGAATAAAGATTTTATAGAGAGAAATTAGTTTTCCACAATCAATATTTAAAATAATAATCTTTAACAAATATTTGCGTCGATTTGCAATTTTTTTAAATATTCAATTTGAAAAAGTACAAAATTATACAAAAAGTGACACTTATTAAATAATCATTCAAACCCTTTAATACAGTGTTAGATTTAAAAATCTATGATAGTTTTTTAAACAAATATGAATTTTTGTTTCAGAATGTATAGCTTGTTACAGTAAAATTAATTTTCTTTTAATGGCATTTTTTCTTCACTTATAACAAAAAAACCTGAAAAGTAATACAACAATACTTTTGTGTTGAAAAATACATACAAACCAATAACTAGAATATTACTTATTGCTTCAAATAATTAGGATCGGGGACAGGAGAAACACGATCCTCATTACTGCTGTATGACAAAATTATTAATTGAAAAAACACCCATAGGAAGTGGTTCAAGTTTTGTTTTGCAGATTTAAGTTGACCTTGACAAAACCGTAGTAATTAAAGTGTAAGAATCCAAATAGCAGTAATAAACCAGCAATTTTGGACATCCTAAAGGAAGGAATCATGAAGGGGTTGTTTTTGGAGATAGTTGCTATTTGGTGTAATTGTATGGAAGTGTCCATGCTGATGTAGTAGTCAGCGCACCCGACTCCTATGTCAACGACCAGGGTTCGGATACGGGTCCGAGTACGGCTTCGAGTAAGTTCTTCGTACTGAAATGTTGGCTTTTTGTAGGTAAAACTACCATAAAGAAAAAAACACTTTTACAGGGATGAAATAACATTTGATTCACGTTATCGAAAAATCATTGTTATTTCTCGATAATAAATATTGTTCTAGAAAGTAAGAATTTTGACTAAAGTCATTAAACTTTCAATTAAGTTTATTCTCATATTTAAATGAGTAGTTAACTATTCTAAAATACTTTGAACGCTCGTGATGTGTAACTGATTTTTTGAACCCTTTGTAGTTTTGTATAATGTTGTTTTTAACGTTTGTACAAACAGCTGCCTATACAATTTGGTTTTATACAGGCGTTAAACGTTAAACCAAAAACAATGAGAAATCAGAGGGAAAAATTGCTGCTGATTAATAGTTTAAAAAAATCCAAAAATAAATGGCTTTTATATCTGTTTCTATAAATCTTTTCAATTGCCACCCATTTGATTCTAAAACCTACAATTACTTGGTTGTAATTTTCGAACATAGCGGCACGATTAAAAAATAACTCATCTTTTTTCCAAACCGATTATTTAAAAAAAAGCACATCTTTAAGAAATCACTTACAATAGCAACAGATTTATGATTCGAACTATAACATTTATACCAAACGACATAACAACAAAAAATAAATAAATTTATAATAAAAAAGAAGCAGCGAAACAATAAAACTCGTTTTGAGTTCGTTCCATCATCAACTCTCAACGCTCTTCACGACCAATGGGGTAGTTGGGCGTGTCTGATGCGTGCTCTGACCACGCCCTTTGTCGGCTGTCAAATCGGGTCACTCCCACAACGGCAAATTTCCAATTAAGGATGTTTTATAATTACTCAGTTTCCTAGGAGGTGAGAAATTAACTGGAGGCCGTAACTCATGGCGTTGGCTAAAAGAGATGGGTGTTAATTGCTTCCTGCTAATGGGCTGATGGGTTTTTGGGATCTTACTAAATTGAAAAGGATTTTTTTTATTCTTGTATTTTGGATAATTTTTTTTTAATATCTCGTGTTAAAAATAGATTTGTTACTGTCTTGTTTGCTGAAGAAAGGAGTCATTGACACAATTAAATATATCTATATGAGAATGATTCTAATTCGAAAACTAGGAAATGTTTCTTTTTAGTTTGATTTAATAAGAGTGGCGTGTCTCATAGATTTTTTTAAATGTTTAGTCGGACTTAAATTTATAATAAATTCGATAAATTAGCTGGTGCAATAAATTGCTCATTTAATTTTCTCTTGTAACTTTTTCCTCGACCAATTGCGAACTAAAAATACCAAATAAAAACATAATTTTTAAATCAACTATTAATAAATAAAATAGTGACCTTTTCCTTCAAATGAAAAAAGTACATTGGTTTATAAAAAAAAGCATGATTTAAAATTGAAGAAAAGTTTTGAACTGCACTATCGAATTCGTCTATGGTTGAATTTTGAATATTTCTACCCATAATCATATTTTTCATTAGATTTAATTAACATTTATACAAAACTAATGGAATATGAAATCTAAAAAAGTTTTAATATCTGAAAAATTTTGCGGCTCCCAGTTTCATGGAGTAACGTTGAAACTTAGAAAAACTATATAACTACTAACCCAATATTTTAAACTATTATTACTAATTTGGAAAAGGTTACTGTTTTTTAACTATTTTTTGTATCATCTTTGCCATCATTTATCAATGCATTTTTTTTTCATTTTTGTGTTAACAATATAAAGAGCCTTTTTTACACTGATGATGAATCGAACATTTCCAGAGAACGCGAAATTATCGCCTATATTACAAATCTTGTCTTAAACCAAGCCAATTATTATTTTTAAAAATTGAACTTGCTGTCCAATGGCAAAACTATGTTTTAAGGCATTGTTTTACGAAACTTTTTTTAAACGAAAGCGGTAAGTCAAGTTATTCAGAAGGAGGATTGTGTCTATAGTAATCATAAATTTCAAATGTCTGATAATACCTAAGTATTAATGGAGAAACACATGAGTGAGTTAAAGCTAATTAAAACAAAACTGCATTCTCCAAGATATTTTCTTACTTTATTAATTAAATTACTTTATCCTGCCTCCCCCCCTAACACCCCCCCCCCCCAAAAAAAAAAGCCAGAATCCTGGTACTTTCTAACTGCCACAGCACTGTATTAATAACTTTGATACAACGCGTAGGTGGTAAATAAACGCTATAAATAGTGGTGGCACCTGGAAAGTTTCAAGATTCCGGTGCAATCTTGCACCCAACAACTTTTTAACAAGAGTATATTGGAGAATAAACGAAGTCATTTTTTGAGGAAAGGGTGGATAAAGTATTGGAAACTAATCAAGCATGAAAATTTCAGGCATATTTAAACTATATACTCACAAAACCCTCTTCATTTCAATTATTACTCAAGTATTTAAAGGAATATCCACCAAATATATTTTTATTTATCTCATAATTTCTGGGATCACCAGGCGTGAAGAGCGAGGTTTGAACATGAGTGCTATGTTAACCCTCCTTTTCCACACTTTCTACCTGTGTGACAACCATAAATTTTTGTACGGAAGAGGGAGTTGGAAATTGTTAAAATTAATCTACTTAGTTAAAATAATTAACTCAATTGAAGAAAAATATTGTAATAAAATTAACCCTTCTTCATTAACCTTCTCATGTATTTTGCGCAAGTTGTAGGGTGACCCGGGGTAATTATTGGACACAGATAATCAAGTTGCATCATAATTTATTGCATCTAACCAACCAAAATTTCATTGCATATCCAGATATATTTTGAATAATTATTGGGATGAGATTGGTACATTTTCTCAAAAATTATATTAATAACTTAAATCACTTGAAAAAAAATGTTTTAAACTTTTTTTTCCTTTGAAATAAAATTGTGTAGATTTTGTTTTCTTTTACATAATATTAAATTTTGATATTCCCTGTCTTGGATCCGCGTATGCAGGTGGTTTGTACCAAAAAACACCACTGCAGGATGTACAGTAACAGTATGATTTGCTGATTAAAAAAGTACATAAATGTGGGAGCTATGGTAAAAGTTTGATTTTTGTCCAAAAATTACCCCGGGTCACCCTATATACCTGAACAATTAATATAATTATGTTTTCATGCAAGTTAAATTTCCTGTAATTGAAACAACTAATTATAGTATTTATATTGGTATTAAACAGATTAATGTCCAACAGGTTATGAAATAATATTTTAACTAATTCAATAGATCTGCTGTTTATTTATTCATTCTGAAAATTTCTCAATGAAGTTATAATCAATGTGTCTTCTGCATTTATAGTTTTGATCTATTTTCATGTATATTAAATGTATTTAATAACCTTATTTGTTTATTAATTTAGCATTGTGCGTGCATCAATTTCTGAAAATTTTAGCAGTTACAAGAGAGTGACTGTACCTCCATCACGCCAAACCTTACCGATACCCAGATTTCTAAAAGCAAAAATATATTCTAAAAAGTCGTCTATAAGTATAAGTCATTCAAAGAAAAATTGTGCTTTATTGAAATAGTGTAACTAACGATACTTTTTTTTCATAAAGTTTTTATTTATTCATTGTTATTTTTTTACATTAAACTACAACAATAAAAATCTCGAGTAGAAAAATTATCTCAAAGACCACAGATTTTTTGTGTGCCAAGTTTGTAGTCTTTGCAAGAATTTTTTAACTTTGTGTAAATTTGTAAACATTTCTGTAATATATTTGTATTATTTTAAGGGAAATTTAGTTCAAGCCTTCTAAACTTTATTTCCGCTGAGTACTTCACACCACCCCTGCTAACCGTTGCAGTAACTTTGTCTAGATCATGACAGTAAAGCAGTCCAATGTTGTTTCTATCTCTTTCCTGTGAAAGGTAATGGTATTATATATATATATATATGTGATATATTGTACAACTCTTTATAAAGTTATAATATTAACCACACAAATCTCTATTATATTCTAATATTCAGTTCTTTCTTAATAACTCTCAGTTAATGTCTTGCCGTGCCATCGAACAGTTCCCACGTTTCAATAGGCGTCAATACATTCTTTCCCAC
The DNA here is from genome assembly GCA_019343175.1 of Oedothorax gibbosus. Taxonomy (NCBI): domain Eukaryota; kingdom Metazoa; phylum Arthropoda; class Arachnida; order Araneae; family Linyphiidae; genus Oedothorax; species Oedothorax gibbosus. Next base: position 17,432,442 of record CM033272.1, read on the forward strand.
AGAAATTGCAGACGCAGCAGACTTTGTTTTGACTTCTGATCCACTCTTCTCATGACCATTAAAAATAGTCACTTTATAATTAGACTTCAAGATGTAAGGTTGTGTGTGTGTTTTTTGGCTGTCGAGCTTTGGCCTCGTTCTTTACAAACTCTAAATTATGCTTTCTTTACAATAAACCACTCGTTGGACGTCCAATATTCCTTCATTTCTATATTAACTAAATAAGAATTATACTCTCATGTGTAGTAGATGTTTTTCTACTACATATATATCATTGCCTACCACACAGGCTTATCTACAAACTAGCATTGCTACTTTTCTAAAATGTTAGTACACTTTTCGGGAACGAATGGTTAAATGCAAACACGTAGAGCTGGAAAACGTGCCCCGTATACGAGGTGTACATTTTCCCAGACTGCCAAATATGGATGGGGCAAATTTTCCGACTATTCTTGAAAAGATTTAAAACACTTAAAAAGCTTTTTTTGTTTGTTATGTACATTTATTGTAAACTAAAATAGCCTAAAAGATTATACCCAGATTATAGGTAAAATTGTTTTTAAAAAGAGTCAGTTTCCTCTCTACCAAATTGTTATATAATCACCTGTATCCCTTTGCAATCAAGCAAATTGTAAAACTTCCCCTTTTGTAAGACTATATAGTATGGTGATATTTTTAAGGGGTTGTTTAAGGGGAGTCGGATGGTTCTATATCGCTTATGTTAATTTTACTATTTTTAGGAACATTTTTCTCAGGAACTATATGAGATATCATTAAAAAAAAAATTATAGTTCGTTCTTTACATATAGCTCTTTGATTTAAACTGAGGATATTTTTCAGTATAAACAATACTTTTAAGGTGATTTTTTAGAAATCTGTATTGAAAAAAAAAACCCCAAAAATTAGATTTAAAGTTATATAATTTTTGAGCAGATATATTTAAATATCCTCAGATTAAATCAAAGAGCTATTAATGGACAAGAAATAATAAAACAAAACATTTTGATATCTTTTATAGTTCCTGAGAAAAATATTCCTAACTGTTGAAAAACCTTAGATTTCAGGAAAAACAAAAGAAAATGAAGGTATAGGTAAGAACTGATATAAAGAGTTTCTGAAAAATGCTTATTAAAAGAAAACTACCAAACAAAAACCGACAATCTTGGTCTTAAATTAAAGCTATAGATATGCAGATTAAAAATAAAGAAAAAACAGAAAATCGACATCTTTGACCCAAACACACATCCGACTCTCATTAGAAAATTGCTAAAGATTGCAACAACAAAAAAGTCAAATATCACATGCACTGAAGTTAGGTGAGATTGCTTTTTTATCTTAGCCAGCCAATTTACTCCAAAGTTTTGGGTGCAACATAACATATTAATATTTCATTGTGCAACTATTCACGATTTATTGGGAATATTAATTCTTGGAAGCTTTTACGCTAATAAATCCATTCTTGACAGTTATTAGAGCATTGTATATCGCTTCAGAATGGTACGATTTCTGTCAGCTATCCTTTTTATTGCTATGCATTCAATTTTTAATAGGAAACAAAACTTTTACATTCAGAAATTAATATATGATTATATTACTTGGTCATACATTAAAAAATAATTACATTTTTGAAATATTATATAGATTGGAGCACGGGGATTGCCCCGTGAAATTTTGGAAAACCTACTCCGTCGCTATATTCTTTCTTTAAAAGTACCTTGACGATTAAAAGTTAAAATTATGTTTCAAGCAAATGCATATTTAAGCTAAGAAAGATACCACTTTTTATTATATGCATTGGAAAAATTATAAGTTAAATGAAAGTACGTTTAATTTATGTTTGAATGTAAGCATAAAAAATCACTCAACTTTGAAAAAAAATCATAAAAACAGCTCTATACAAAATATTACAACACCAACTGAACAAATATTCTTGTGAGTGACATAGGCTGTATTGCTTCATTAACCAAGCAGACAGTTGGCGCCCCCAACGGCTCATTTCCAATATAAGGCCAGGTGGAAAACTTACCCCATGGGAAAACTAGCCCCGGTCTCTCCTATATATTATTATATCTTAAGGTTAGTTTCATTTAAATTCGATTGTTTTTACTTATTTAATTCAGTTTATTGGGGACAAGCTATTTATTTATCAACAATTATTTTTTAAAAACTTTTTTATTACTTGGAATCAACAAGTAAGCATTTATTTAAAAAGAAAATTATTTTGCTAGAAAATCAATTTTTCGATAATAACAAAGAAGCAGATTTTTTAATTTCTACACTCTTAAAACAAACGAGCGGTTTTAACTCAGTCTGAGTCAATTTTCACTCTTTCCGTGCCGAAAATGCACTTCCCCTATAGGAGTGGATTTCACTCTTTTGTTTTAAGAGTGTATGCCAGCCCACCCGCACCATCGGCAAAATTTAAATAAAAATAAGAAAAACTGTTGTTACCCTGCAGATAAGGTCAGGGTGGCACTGCCAGTTGAAATTACCACATTCATTACCTACAAATTATAAAAAAGAGACAAAAGATTATAATGAAATATATTTTGTGTTATTTGTATATAGTTGATTTCACGAAAATGCGACATTCATCTTTTTTTAAAATTCCAAATAAATTTTTTTTTCTGTGAATATAAAATAAGTCAAATTTCATGAAAATAACAAGATAAAATAATATAAATGTAAAAATAATTTTTTATAGTCAATTACTGTAAGACTTACTTTAAAATCAAAAATCTGTTATTTTTACCTCTAGTTTGATGTCTTTCAAAGTATTTTAATACTAATAGATTTTTGAAAACAAAGTTTTTAAAAAAAGAATAGATCAATTTATGCTTAAAAACACAAAAAATAATTTAGTGAAAATATTTTAATCATTTTGTCTGTCACATTTGTTATATCTGTCACACCAGTCATGTCTGTCACAATTAGTTCTTCATTGCCATAATCCACATAATTAATTTGGTAACTATCACATGTGTGACATGTGTTCTCGAAGCAATAACTGAAGCATTTTTCAGTGCTTTTAGTTGCAAAGAAATACTGTTGCCATCAATACTAAGTTAAATAATAATAAAAACTATCGAAAGAACTTGTTTAAACGCTTCTAAAGGATGGTTAATATCAAAAACATACTTGCTTACCAACAGATTTGTATACTTCACAAAAAGAATGGTCAACATCATCTACAAAATGCTTATGACAATAGTGGTTAGGTGGACATATCGCTTTAACATGTCCACACTCTTTTACTCCATCATTCTTAGGCATAGGTTCTTCGGCAACTACTCTTCCTTGTAACTAAAATTTAAAACTTATAACTAGTCTGACACATAAAAATATAAAAATGTAATATAATGAGAAAAAATCTTTAATAAATATGTTTATTTAAATTAAAGAAATTAATTATTACAATTATTAGTAACAATTTGTTGGTTAATTTTTATACTATAAGGAAAATTTCAAGTTTTCACAGTTCTAACAAGGTTTGGAACTTTTATCATTAAAAATACATTGTTAGATATGGAAAATAAATGTCTCTGAGATAGTTAGAGATTTTGCTAAGATTTGAGATAGTTCGGATTACCAAAGGGATGATTTGTTGGCTTTGTTCCTTTAGGTTGAATTGAACCTCGAAATTAAAAAAGATGATAAAATTTTTTAATAAAATATTAACTGATTATACTTTAATGTTATTGTATTAAAATATATTTTTTTAAACTTTAGTATAGCTATTTATCCGAAAAATCAAAGAGCAGATGCATTCGTGGCAACAAAGTTACCACCAAACGTGGTGTAAGTAAACACCACTAGTAAAACGGTGTAATGAAACATCTATAATTAACTGGTGTGTAGAGACACCACTTGTGGTGGCAACTTTGTTACCACCATTTTTGGTGCAATAAAACGCCACCACTGATTTGGTGTACTATAGCACTTTCCCACTAGAGATTTTAACAATTAGTTGCTTTCGCAGCTTTTTTTAAAGCTTTTTTTATACTTGTGAATTCTTGTGAATACTCAAACGCGCGTCTAAATTTTGAAGATTTTAAATGTGAACTTTTTTTAAATATTAGATAGCTTTAAAATTTTTTTAATCTTGGCAACACTAATTTTCTCGACTTTGTCAAGTACTGAATTGTATTGTACTGAAAGCGTAAACATTTAAAGTACCAAAGCGTTTGATTTTTAGATAAATTAAACGTGTAAAATTTGGAAATGTTTTGAAAGTGTGGGATTTGTGAAAGCATGGGTTTAAACGAGAGTAATCTTTGAAAGCGTTACATATTTTTAAAAAATGAAACCACTAGATTAAAAAAATGTAATTCTGTAATAAATGTAAAAAATAATTCATATTAATTAAAACTTAAATGATTCATTGCCGTTAAGTGTCTTGGCTAAAATGGGCACAATATAAAATAAATTAAGTGTGGATTTTTTGTGAAAATTTAATCCTTATAAACCGTTATCCACAGCAAAACCAGTTAAAATAAATAATATTCTTTGTTGAAACTTTAAATGCTATGCTCGGCAAAAACTACAGCTAAAAACTATGATTCTAATTAAAAGAGCAAAACAATATAGAAAAACTTAAGTAAACTCTTAGTTGCTTGCCCGGTGAAGAATTAAAAAATTTGGTTATTTTTAAAGAGCAACAAATATAACTTTTTCTGTCAACCTTATACACTAATCAGAAGGAGGGGATATTAAACTAACGTTGCAAAGTATCCAGAAGCTGATCGAGATCAATTTTAGAGTTACCTAATAAAAATCACAATATAAAAAGCGTTCGTAAAACGTGACTTTCGAGATGTGTCGCCAAGCTCGAAAATTCGTTGGGCCAGCGACTATAGGATAAATAAATATTAAATACTATACTGCTAGAAATAAATATACACATAATCATATAAAATTAATATTATTTGAATGATGTAATAAGTTTTATTTCTCGACGTCGTCAATTTACTAATAAGACACAAACCATACACATCGCGAGTAAACTAATCATATACACAATTTTCTCGTTTAAACCAATTGCTTTTACCAGGATTGGCACTTTAAGATCCTCAAATTAAAACAAATATGCCAAACAAAAAAAAACAGGGTTTTAAGTTATTTTTTAGATATAACTTATCGATCAAGAACAAATACAATTGTTTTGTTTACCTTGAGTTTTCAAATCCGAACAGCATAAGCAACTGATTAGTTTTGTAATCGTATCTACGACTTTACTAACCCTCTTTTAAACCAAAATTGGTGCTTAGTTTTTAAAATTTCTTTGAAAAGGTAAAGTTAAACCAATTCTAGTGTTTATTAACACCGAGGCTTTTGGAAAGTTTAAATAAAAACAATTACCATGGAATTTCAACACATTTATTTCTGTGCTGACACTAAAAATAGTGCATATTTACACCTCATTTGAAATTTCATAAACTTAAAACAAGAGCAATAATGCTCCTTTGTTTTAACAGTGTAGGAAGTTTCGCATTGAAAGTAAACACAATTTTTTACTGTATGCGGTTACCCGAAAGCCTATATAAGACGGCGATCTCTGTTCTACTATATAGAGATACAAAATATATAGTAAAATGTTCCTTACTTGGACTTTAAGCGTTTTACCATCAAACAGATCAGAGCTCTGGATCAAAACTTCCCCGAAGTTCACTGAAAAGGGAAATATAATTAATAAAAAAACTGTAAAACATTTGGTGTAACGTTATTCCATAAAGGTGGTGACAGCAGGTTCAGCCTTTACGTGTCTATGTGTACGCTTTCAGCATTAAAAAGGAGCAAGCTTTCACCACACAAAAGGAGTAAGCTTTCAAATCAGTACGCTTATAACGTAGAACGGAGTAAGCTTACGGTATAATATAGGTAGAGCCTGATCTATAAAAACTATAGGCACAACAAATTTTGGGGGCCCTTTTACGGAAAATGTTGTGTATGATTGGAGTAATGATGGTGCTAGTTACTGGCCAATATATAATGTCTTTTGCTGTTATTTTATCGGTTTTCTTATAACAGCCATCTAGTTAATCACGTTATGTTAATTTTTGAGTCAAAGTCAAGCTAAAAACAAAGTAGGTCACAGACATTTTATAAATTTACTGATATTTGGGTGGGGTTCTACAGTATTTAGCATAATAGAAACTAAAATTTAGGGTCCCCTCAAATTTGGAGGCTTTAGGTCCCATTTGGCACCTCAAGGCTTTTAATTGCCTTGGGTCGGTGAATCTTGGGCTTGTGAATAACCTAGGGGTGCCATTCTGGCACTTCTAGGGGTCCAGCTAGCGGTACACCACCATTCACCCCTAAAGGTACCAAGTGTCACCTTCAGTTTTAACAGTGTAGCTTGATTGAAGCCGTGTATTTTTTCCTAACCTTTTCCTTTTACAACATTTATGTCGGCTCATACGCTTGCTACCGGTGGTAGAAGGTTCCACTTTTCGTGAAAGAATCCTCAAATAATTTAGAATCGGGTCCAGCCATCTCCAGAATATTTCAAACGATACCCGCAGTACTCATGTTAACTTACAATATATTTTTACAATAAATGATTTATCATTTTGACTGAACCACTGAAATACCATTTATCACTTTAAAAAAACTATTTTTGTGCTATTTTAATACTTTCTTAAATCCCACTAAGTTAATGTCTCTCAAATATATAAGTTTTACAAAATCTTACTACTAAAACTAGCAATTCAAAGATAACACGTATTTAGAAAAGTTTCGATTAAAAAATATGTGAATTGTGTTGTTCAAAAATAAATCCAATATTATCTAAAGGAAAATGAGAAACACCTACCCTCTAAGTTATTCGTTGCCAATGCGATTGCCATACAGGCGGCGAAGAAAACGAACTTGATCATTTTGTTTCGATGGACAGGCAATGTAAACCCCTTGCCCGCCTGAAGTTCTTTTATTAATGATTAAGCCGTATCAATGTTAACTTTTCTTACGGAAAATTTCCATCTGTCGTATCCGATAACATTGAAATTTAAGTCATATTATGACGATGTCGAAATTTAGACTTCTGTTAAAGCTGAACGAGTACATTAGCCCTGGATTCTACCATCTGGATACAAGATTTTGATTAAATAAAAAGATTACAAGGTCATGGCAATAATTAATAAAGTATTTAAATACGTAAAACATAGCAAACGAACAAAAATTAGTACAGGTTTAATACCGTTTAAAAAATAGTCAAAAAATTTGTCCCTGCATTTTTAACATGCAGAATATATTTGTTCCGTCTACTTCCAATTGGTCAAAGGGGTATTGGTAGGGGTTGGAGAAGTTTTTACTTTAGATTGAAGTTAAAATGGAAAGTTCTTGTGACATTAATTTTTTTTTCAAAATCGATAGAAACAAAAAAAATTACAAGAAAAATAATCTGTAAAACGAAACTTGGTTTCCTGGTAGCATTACAGTCAACACAAAAAAAAGATTTAAAAGCCAAAGTTGCGTATTATTTTTGTTTTCGAAAATGTGCTCTATATATCCTTGTGATAATCTGTTTATGCAATATCGAAATTTAAAATAGTAAACATGCAGGTTTGTAACAGAAACTGTCACTTATAACTGCTCCCACACAAAATTTATATAAAACAAAAACCATACGCAAAAACACAACTTTTAATTCTATATAAAACTTTTAAACGTCAAAATTAAACAGACAAATTTCATGGAAAATTCAACAATTATTGCTTATCATTTGCAAAATTTATTTGTATTTCAAATAATAAATGTCTAATAAATAAAAAAAATTTAAAATGCTTAATGTAAAATGTGTAATTTAAATGTGTAATTACTCACACTTAAAAATAATTAAAACATTTCATGCCAACACAACACATGAAAATAGAAACTATCCATCACCTTCAATAGATAACTAAACAAATGGAGTTTTTTTTAAGTAACACATTTAAAAAAAAACAAAAGTCAATGAAAAACTCGCCAAAAAGAATATGAGGCCAAATTCAGGCTGTTTAAAAAAAGGAACGCCTTGTGCTTTTTTCTAAATAAAGAATACGAACAATTAACGAATTTCTTTGTTACATATATTAAGACGTCAATCTAAACAGCTTTATATCAGAAAAATAAATTTTCTTAAAATTTTTATTTTATATAAATTAAGTTTCTTGAGATTGAAAAGATTGTGGAAGTTCCTTCTACTGTAGTAAGTGGATATGTATTTGATTATATTTACTCACAATATTTTGATATAAAAATGGTCTTTGATGCTTTTTTTTAAATGTATTAAACAAATTTGTAGTCTTCTAATAATTGAAATACTTCGGATTCGATTTTTTTCTGAGATTTTCATGTCTTTTAATTTCGATACACAGAATTTTTCTTAAAGTACAGTCAAACCCAATTAACGCGAACTCGAAGGGAGCACTGAAATATTTCGTGTTAACCCAATTTTACGTTAACCGTCAGGGATTTTTTTTACATTGAACCAATGAATAGTTTTTTAAAAAATGTAAAAATTATTGTAATTTTATTAATGTATTACACTAATAATAAATCTAACAATCAGTAATTCAATTTATAAAGTTTATTTGGAGTAGTACATACTATATAGAAAATTAGGGAATTTTTAATTGAACATCAATTGGATTAAAACCGATGAATTATGGGAGATCTAGTGATTTTCACAGAAGTAGGAGACAACTATTTTTTATAATGTTCATATGCCGTTTTTTTTTTAAATGTTGTTACATTTGTCCCTGAAACTTTGAAAAAAAGTCGAATTCTAAATTTTTGTTCAGGTTAAGCGGGATTTCGCCAAAACGATTTCGCGTTAAATGTTTTTTAACATTTCTTTAAAGCTTTCTAGGCTAGGGAAATGCTTTTCAGTTCATCTTAAGCGAAATTTCGTGTTATGCCAGTTCACGTTAACGAGATTCGACTATATAATTCTTCTCAGCAGCATTTGTATTTTAGGCTTTGAAAGTAACTGTATTCTTATGGCCGATGAACTTGGACATACGGACGCAGCCTTTATAAAAGCTTCAATTTTTTAACTTTATAAACGTAGTGTGGAAGCTAAAATGAAACGTTGTTTGTTTATACCTTACTGACTCTTAAACTAGACATTCATTCACATAGTAATATGGCACAAATATGTACACACTGTGCAAAACAAGTTAAGGTTGCACTTGTTTCAAATAAGTTTTATCAAATTGTCCATACATTTTTCGATGTCTTTTAAAGAATTAAATGATGTTGCTTTCATTAATTGCAAATATGAAAGATGGTAAAATAAAATTCACTCTAAAACAAGTTTATTAAATAAATTGACCCTAAATTCGTTATGATTGCATTTTTAGATGTTTAAAATTGATTTTAACTATTTTCAACAAATAAAGTTTTGAAAAAATTATTGTTATAATTTATTCAAAAGTTATGATTCCATTTTCCCCCCTTAAATTTTAGTTTTAAAAAAATTAACATTTCTTCCCCTGTTTTACTATTTCATTCTGAATGCACAATGTATCTTTTTCACAAATTTTAGATTTTTAGAATAAAAATTAAAAAGTTGGGACTGAAAGGGTAACAAAAGTCCGCAAAGTGCTCCCCGAATTGTTTTGAGCAGTGTAGTTCATACTTATAAGTAAAATTATTGAAATTTCAGAGTTCAATATGTTTTATGGAATTATAATTTTTAAGTTTTAAAGTTATTGAAATTACCTTTTACGGTACATAATTACATTTAATTGTATTGTTTTATTGAGTGGTAATTGAAAGTCGTGTGGTGTTTCCCACCTCTATTTTTATGCTATACATGTGTGCATAGCTCGTATTGGAAGCTTAGGAATGTTGCATTTCCCTTGAATTTTGGTTATTTCTCTTTTAAGTTCTAAATCAGTGTTCTTAATCAATATCATCATTGCATAATGTTCTACCTGAAGAGCATTTTACTTATTTTTATCTATTTGAAGATGGTTTTGTAGATGCGACAGATGGATAAAATCCCAAGGAAAGTTGCATGTTGATAAACAGAACAACTATTAAAATGAACCAAGCTGGCTAACGTAGTACACTGTCGTTCGTCTATTAAAACAAGATGATGAAGTTCGTTCTCTTAGCCGCCTGTGTGACATTTGCCTTGGCCGCGGAAGGACGAGATGGTACTTTCTACTAATTTTCCTTTAGCTTGTTAAATTTATTTTTGTACCATACCCCTTTCAAAAGAAAATGTTAGAGGAAACCTCAACTAAACACACGTTACTTTTGAATTACACTGCTCAATACAATTAGAGGAGCACTTTTGTTACCCTTTCAGTCCCAATTTCTTATTTTTTTTAAAACTATAATTTGAAAAATAGATTCATTATCCATCCAGAATGAAATGTTAAAAAACAGGAGAAAAAATCGTAATTTTTTAACTAAAATTTAAGGCAAAAAATCGGAATCATAACTTTTGAATAAATTATAACAATAATTTTTTCACAACTTTATTTGTTAAAAATGGTTAAAACAAAAATAAAATTTTTTAAACATCTAAAAATGCAAGCATGAAGAATTTAGGGTCAATTTATTTAATAAAATTGTTTCTGATGGAATTTTATGTGAATACCATGTGTTATCATATTTTCATTTAATTAAAACAAACATTATTTATAATTCTTTAAAAGACATGATTCTTTCATCTATTTATATAAAAAGAACATATAACTTTCTAGAGAAATGTGTGGAGAATTTGATGAAGCTTATTTGAATAAGTGCGAGCTAAACTTGAGTGAGAAAACAATTAGAAGCCGATGACTCCAAAAGGAACCTGGGGGGGGTGGGGGAGGAGGGTTTAAACCATGCTCTCCCCTAATTGTTTTAAGCAGGGTAGTATATAAATTTTTTAAAGATCAAAAATGAGATACATCGACTTTTAAAAATTGCGAGAATTAAGAAGCATAAAATTTATTTTCAATGAATGGAAGACTTATTAAAATAGAAAATATTACAAAAATATTTAACAAAGTATAAACGTGTACATTTATTTATATATGAACTATTTGTTATTATTATATTTTAATTCGTTTCACTAGATTATTGGAATATATACATAACTGTGGGGCCCGTGGGGTCTAGTGGTTAATATAGCTACCTACGCTAACAGTCTGCGTACTGTATCGTGTGCGGGCTCGATTCCCGCCTTCGCACTGGGAGTAACTTCCGTGTCAGTAAAAATTCTGTCTGTGTCTGTCTTACTTGACTTAGGTTTATAAGTGGGTTTCTGATCAAGCACACAAAATATATATGTACCAACCAACCAACATAACTGTCACCCAATCGCAGAATAAAATGATGAAATTTTTTTTTAAGTTGTAGATTTATTCTGAAAGTTAGATTATATTTATGAAAATAATATTATATATTTTTGCTACATTATTGAAATTTATTTTCTAAATATACTTCAAATAAAAATTCGAATAACCTTTATATGCTTTGAATTATAAAAATATTTTTTTTAAAGTTAATATAAAAATTCAATAAAAGTAGAGAATTTAGTGGCTAATTTCGAATGAAACCAAATTTATGAGAGTTGAATTTATGAGCAGTTTTAGCGTCGATTAAGATATTGATCTTGAAGGACAAATTTAGCTTTAGGAAGGAGCTTTATTTACAACCCCATTATTTTATGTACGTACCTTTTAATTATTTTGTTATTTCTTCTTATTTTTCTTTACTCATAACAATGTTATTATTTGTCGATATTATTATGTCCTTTTTATCAGTGAACCTCGTTGACCTTCCGATGCAGAACCCTGGTGACATTACCAGTCCAGACATGATGGTAAGATTATCTAAATGTACTTTTGGATTCCTTATACTCTAGTTCAAAAGTTTATTAATGTACAAAACAAACTCGAAAGAAAAAAATATTGAATAAAATTTACTGAAATTCTTACCGTCTAACCATCTAACAGTAATTAATTAAATATTTAAGCTTCCACTTCAAATTTCCAAACACTTTTTTTCTAATTTTAAATAATCAGCCATATTTATTATTGATAGTATAATGATAGTTATTACATTTAGTATTATTGATATAGTAGTATTTTTAAGTTTTACTTAGGGACAAAAGGTTTTACTAAGTATTCAATGAAAATGAACATTCTTAACCCGAAGCATCTAGTAACTTTTTTCGTAAACAGTTCCACCGAAATATTAGTTACTGTTTACATTTTTTAATCTACAAGTGCGTATTTTTGTAAGATAATGTTTATTTTCCTAAGTCTTATATTTATTTAAATTTTTTCATTGTTTTCAAATTTAGTTAGAAAGTGTCTTACAAATCAGAACTCTTTATCTTGTATCTGGTGGATCGAATGCGTGTGGATATCAAAAAGCAAAATGTCCAGAAAACCACTATTGTCATCCTAACATAATAAATGGAGTTAACAATTCTTATTGTCATCCATACAGACTTATAGGTAAGCAAGTATGTTTATGACAAAAAAAAAGTCCCAACAAAAAGCCCCAAAAAGCACAATTTAGACAGTTCTATTTAGGGTGACCCGGGGTAATTATTGTACAAAAGTCAAACGTTTACCATAGCTCCCACACTCCCACGTAATTTTCTATCCATCAATTTTTTTTTGTAATGACTACTTAATACATCTGTCGGGTACCATTGTACTATTACGGGAAATTGTACTATATACGGGAAACTTACTATTTCCTCTGCAAGAGTTGTAAAAAAATAAACTTTTTCCAAAAATTACCCCACCTTTGGGTAACTATAATGGCCACAACAGGGTGAATATTGGACAGTAGTTTTTAATCTGTTCTGCAAAGTATTTAGAATAGCTATAATGTGTAAATTGTGTGAACTATAGATATTGTGTTAGGGTAATTACTGAAAACCACATCTCTTCTATAAAAAATGTATAACAGTGAAATCTAGAAAAAATTACCAATCATTTTAAATTTTCACACAACTTTTTAATAATTTCTTCTTTTTACAAGTACAAACATTGCACAAATGGTATTTTTTCAACACACAAATTACGAGGGCAGATGCTATGGTTTGCACAAATTACGAGGGCAGATGCTATGGTTTGCACAAATTACGAGGGCAGATGCTATGGTTTGCACAAATTACGAGGGCAGATGCTATGGTTTGCACAAATTACGAGATTTAAAAAAAAACACAGTATGATTATAAAGTTTATTTATGGATATTTTCAATGTGATCTGGGGAGTGGCAGGAGGTTGAAAAATGTACGTTCATTTTTACCAATTTGTTTTAAATAATTCATATTTGACATGGATTTACATAAATTTATATAGCAACTGAACAATTATTTAACACTTATTTATTGTACAAGCTCAAATTTTTACCTTTATGTTGTCGATCCGGGTTCGTATACTGTTCGGTTAGATCACTTTTTTAACGCACTCTGTCGAGCAACCCAGAAAAAAAAGTCTGTATGCACGCATATTTTTTGTATTGATTTGATATGGGAGAATTCTGTCAGCATATTCTTTACTCTTCTTTTTTATAATTGCGTAGGTGCTCAGTGTGGTCATAACAACTATAGGTGCGCTCCCTACCTTGAATGTCGGGTAAGAACACATTTATACTATCCCCCGACTTTTCAATATTGAGTAACTTTTCCTCATTATGCTAAAACTTAAATTAAACGTAATATTATTAAACTTACTGTTTAGTCATTGCGTGTACTAAAACGTGGTTCCTTTCTCTGAATAACTATGCATTTGTTTTCATAGTTACTTAAACCTCTTCTCGTCGAGATACTGTTAAAGTCAAAATATAGCGACGGGGCAAGTTTTCCAAAATTTTAAGGGGCACGTGTCCCAATAATTTATCTTAGAAAACGTGCCTAGACCTTGATAAACTAAGCTTACTAAGCTAAAAATATAATTTTCCAATATGTGATCAAAATGTATAAAACTATATGAAATTATAAACTTAAAAAAGTGTTCTAGATTAAAAGCAATCTAGATGGTAATTAAATGTATGTATTAAAGCCTGTTAAAATATAGTAAACTGTCAAAAAATGGGATATGGGGAATGGTGGAAATGGGGTTGTAAAAAAAAATTGGGGGAAACGTTTGTAACTTATTAAGTTCGAGAGTTTTTATTGTCCACGTTTTGTGGAGGTTAGATGACCTTTTTTTTATCATAATAGGTCATTTTAAAGTTTTAATAATGATAATCGAGAATTAAGTGCACTTTTTTTAAAAAAAAGTATTAGATAAAACATTTCCTTCCAAATAATTAATTGCATAAAAATGGATTAGAAGAGTGAATGCAAAAAGAGTTAACCAAATTTGAGCGCTCGGTTGATCCTGTAAGTATCCTGTCTCATGTAAGTATCCTGTACAATTCAATACTCAATTTGTAAACAAATTCAGAACTTATTCGAGTTCCTAAGTGGTTTGTGTAGAATAACGAAGACACAGTTAGGAGGAGAGTAATAAGAGTATATCATTTTGTTTTCGCAAAGGAAGGACTGGATGAAAGTTTTTTTAATGGTTTGCAACAAAATTTTATTTTTACAGGAAAAAGATAAGCACTTCACTGGGTATCGGTACTGCCATGCGAAAAAAAAATTGTGATTCATAATGGATACTGGAACCAGGAAAGTTCAAGAACCCATCTCTTTCAAAAAGCTTCCAATGAACCCCAGGTTCACATGACCTTTTGAGCCATGCAACAAAAATGAACAAAAGGACATCATTAGGAAAAAGGGACTCAATGCAATAGAACAGTCAAAAGAAGACTTGTACATGCATACACGATGCTCTCTGACAAACCATCACAACGGGGTGCCGGTGTGTTTTAATACTTCAATGGTGTGTTTCACAGGCAAATATGGTGCGGGAAACATAGCCTCTAACTTCACGTGAGCGAGGGCAATTCTGAGCACTAAATATCTATAGGGCCCTTCCACTTCAGAGGCTAAGGCCTAGTAATATTTTGCGACTCAAAGCCGCCTCCAAGCAATTCTAAAAGGACATTCTTCTATCACCAATTGTGATCATAATGGTGAAATTGTGATTCAAATGGTATAAAAAATTGATTCATAAGGATCTGGAACAGGAAAGTTCAGACCCATCTCTTCAAAAGCTCCAATGACACCAGCTTTCACATTGACTTGAGCCATGCAACAAATGACAAAAGGACATCATTAGAAAAAGGACTCAATGCAATAGAACAATTTCAAAAGAAGACTTGTACATGCTACAGATGGCTCCTCTGACAAACATCACAACGGGGGGCCGTGTGTTTAACTATTCAGATGGGTGTTTCACCAGGGCAATATGGTGCGGGAAATAGCCTTAACTTCACCTGTGAGCTGAGGCAATTTGGAGGCACTAAATATCTATAGGCCTTCCATCAAGCAGGCTAAGGCTAGTAATTTCGACTCAAGGCGCCTCCAAGCAATTCTAAAAGGACATTCTTCTATCACAAGAAACATCTCAGGTCTTCAAGATCTTCAGACTATAAACAAGACCTGCATCTCCATGGATTCCGACACGTCGACATAGAAGATAATGAAACTGCGGATAGATTGGCAAAGGAGGCAGAGACCTTCACACTAGCTGCAGTGATGTTTCTCTTCAGGATGCGAATGCAGTGGCAATATAAGCTTAGAGAAAATCATCAACCAAACATCTTCCTCTGAAATAACTGCGAACAGATCTACTCTTAAAACCATAACTAGGTGAGAACCGACACCACAGGGTATGAAGATAGATGGAGATGGCAAGAAGATCTATAGAAGCTGTGAACATTGTCCTGATACACGCTTACGCCTACTCACATCTATGAGTGTCCGCTATGAGCGCCAGCCTGAGAAAAATTGGAGTACTGCGACTATGTAGATCCGTAGGAGGACAACATCAAGCAAGTCGTAGAAGAATTATCAAAATTCACGGACACATATAGAGTTCGACTCTCATGGACACGACAAAAAAAAAAAAAAAACTGGAACCAGGGAGTTGAAAAATCAGGTGCTGTTAAACAAATACTTGGCAGACAATTCATTATGTGGTCTATTGTATGATTTTACTTGAAACCAGTTTAATTGCCTTTCAACGTTACAATACTGCATTTTATGAGTTACAAATAAAATAATTAAGAATTTAAAAATCTTATGCTTGGTATTTAAGTTAAGTAGCATCAACTTTGAATATTGCGATTATGAGTACGTACATTTTTTTTCTTAAAAATAAAGACTGATGAATTTAAATATAGGTATTGTAAATGTTTGAAAGTTACGTGCAATTATTTTATTTGCGCATTCTAAAAAATTCAGTGTAATATTACTCGATAAAACTGTTGAGAAACTACTTGCCTACAGCTTTTATAAGCTAACTCCATATTTCTGTAAAGTTACTCTATAGTTCTGGAGGCAACTAGACTGTCATCTTCTTCAAAATTGCCGTGTAGCTCAAGTGCAACAATTTTTCAAACTAACCTAACCTGCAAAACTGAGAGATAGTTACTGCCACCGATGTCGCAGAAACTTGTCGCCGCGCGTTCTTCTAAACTATCTTCAAAAAACGATGAAATCGAAAATATCTGTAACTGTAGACAACTATATGTTAAGTAGTCTTTCAGTATCACAGGTGATACAGCCCTTAGACCCCTTTTTAATAACAATAAAAAAATCCCAACTGTTTTAATGGATTTTTTCTCGGCGAATGTTCTCTGATTTTACTTGCTCTTATCTTTGGTTCGTATCAAACTTATAAATAAAATAAATAACTTACTTATAAATAAACTTATAAATAAAATAAATATGAAAATATTAAAAGAATTACGTTTTATATAAAAAAAATTATTAACAATTTTTACTTATTCTTGTCTACTTCTTTTCTTTTAGATTGCCAATAGTTTCCGTATGGTTGATTGCTAATACTTGTCAATAGGCTGATTCCATTGTGTGTATCAAAAATCTTAGTTTTGAAAATAAAGGTTTGTTTGTACCCTAAAAACTAATTACATTCAGTTAGAAATCTTACTTTCATATTCCAATTATTTTAGATAATAAAGTTATATTATCAATGCTTTTCATGCGGAGCTTTAGAATTTTTTTTTTTTTTTTTTTTTTGCAGATTGATAATAAATTTGGAATGTTTTAGAATTAATGTCTAAAATATTAAACAATTGAAATCAAAACAACGTTGAAACAAACTATTAAATGAAAGCAAAACCTATATATTTCAAGAACTTACCTACGACATGTGTATATTATTAGCAAAGCACTTACTGCAAAAAAACAATAAAAATAATTTTCTAAAAAATATTAAGAGTTCGCAAAATTATTTATGCGTCAAATTCGCGCTCCAAAAATGAGGATATTATAAAAAATAAACCTTTGCATTATTTTAACATGATTACAAGTTTTTAGTTTAGTTTAGTTTGAATTATCGTCGCACTAGAGCTACACGAGGGCTATTGGCGACGGGCGTCGTATTTTCGAACCACAGTTAAGTGACGAGCCGACACCTGAGTAGGCACCCAACGCAACCGTTAAGGGCGACATCGTACGCAGCGTTAGGACTTTGAAGGATATTTAACGTGCACTCCCTCCACACGGGGTATTATTCGTCGGACATTTTTGGCTGCACGGGCCGTTTATAGGTCGGCAGTTATTTTGGCGATGCCCGGATCCGAACCTGGGACCTTCCGCATGCTAGGCGAATGCGTAACCGACTGGGCTCCCCAGCCCCTACAAGTTTTTAGTATTTTTTTTGTTGTTCTCATAATGTAATATTTTAAACCAGTTAAAGTTATGCGCTTAGCTGAGGATCTTCTAAATCCTTTTCCAATCAGCTAATATTAGAATTAATATTTAGTCTCTGTTTATGGTATGCTAATAGAATTAAATTTATTGAGCCACACAGCTGTATTATTTTGATACAAGCGATAAAAGGGGGAAAAACTATCAGTACCAAAACTACTTGTATCAAATAAGAATAAGATCGTAATAATATATTTTACTAGCAATGGATTTTGTACGATCGGATAAATCGGCATCATATCACTAGAATTTTTAAAAATTAGTAGTGTTTTAAGTCTCTATCTAGACAAATTATTTAATAATAATTATGATACTTTGCAGAGAGCATACAATATTTTTGAGTGTAATAATTCACAAACACTCAGCTGACTTGTTTAGATAGCTTCTGTAAACTTTTTCTTCATTTAAGACTGCCATGCTTAGTCTGTTATTGTAAATATGCAAAAATCTCTAAAATATAAACGCTAATTCGTTCAGCCAAATTTACGCAACTTAAACAGTAAACACTTGCCTCAAAACTGATATTGCCATAGAAAAAGTTATTCCTTGGTTCAATTTTTGCCTCATTTCAGCACTCCGTTATTATTATTTCATTAACCTTTAGCAAATCGAAATTCTTCTGTTCTAGTCTCCCATTTTGCAGTATTTATATGGGTGAGGAAGAGAAAGCCTTGTTAGCCAAATTATTTTTTTAAACAATATCACTAACTGCTCAATAGTAAAATTATACTTTGATGGCATTATTTTATGAATCTCCCCAAATCAAACGATTATAAATCAAACAATTCAGAAAGAGGATAAGCGTCTTAGTACTCATTAATTTTCAAACAATTCTTAGGTATCAATGGACAAACGCAAGAGATAGATAATAGCTAATTCAAAACAAAACTAAGGAGTCAAAAAAACTTTTCATGCTTTACTTAATTTCCAGTAATTTATCACAAAAAGACACTAAGTAAAAATAGTGGATACAGATGAATTTTTAATCTTAAAGGTACACTCTAACCCCCCTATTTTCCAATTATTGCCAAAACATTATGATCATTAACCACCGAATATATTTATCTTTATCTCATAATTGTCACACAAAATGAATTAGCACAGATTTTTTGTTCTCTAACGTGTTACAACAGTGTCTCGACTAATCACTTTTTTTGTGTGACATTATTGTAACTGACACAGGTCTATAAATTATATAGGCGAATTGGGTTTTAACATATCAGTTTTGTGATAAAGACCGGGAGCAATGTACGGAGCATTTATAATTAAATTGCCTTTTTGAAATAAAAACGTGAAAACTACTGATCAGACTAATGGTAAATGTAAGAGGAGTGAGGACCACAAAAGGAGCAATAGTGGCTTTCAATTCAAAAATTCATAAAAAATGGAATTTTGTAACGATGTTGAAATTGAAAATTGGAACCGGTGGAACATGGGATCCAAAGCCGAATATCCACTGATATATTTCTTATTTACACAACAGACAGCGTTGATGCAGACAAGAGACTCTAACTATGTACTTAGAGATGCCTTGGTGGATTTTTTTTACTTCATTCTAGTTCTTCTTTATTACATTGTTGCTTGAAACTTTGCAAAACAAAATTATCCTGCTTCAAAAGTGTTTATATCTAATTTCATATCATTTTGTTCAGTATTTTTTTTATCACAGTTATATCAAATCGTCATTTAAAATAAGAGAAATTATCTTTTATTCTTAAAGATTACCAAACAATGTATTTTTCTAAAAGATATTTAATACATTCTATCCAACTATGTGGCAAATTTTTTTTTAAAAATCAAATACAATTTCGCCAAACTGACCCATGGCAATGGCACATCCCCTCAGGGCAGTCATTGTATTTATAATAAAGTTCCCCTCTATGGAAAGAGTTTGTAGCATCATTTAATATTAATTCTTCTTAGCCGTAGGTGATAGTAATTCGGGGATGGTGTTATCAATTCCCCTCACGATCCCGAGATAACATGGTCGGGTCTTTTAATAAATCCCGATTTACATCTCTGAGGAAGAAGGAGATTACGGCATTTCGAGATGATTTACGGTCTGATAAGAAAGCACTTCAGCCTACGAGATTATTATTTCGCACGTCTCTTTCGATTGTATGTAGCTGCCCAGTCTCTCGAAGATCGCGCTCGCCTTTCTTGGAAATATGCGCTTTTTTGTTTTTATGAGACTACTAGTGCCATCTGTAGGAATGGATTATAAATGTTTTCTCTTTAGATTTCATACAAGAGTGGGACAAAATAATGTAATCATTAGTAATTTTTTTAATTTTTCCCCAAAAACTACTAAAAAAATGTGTTTGATGCATTTCATTGCAAGTCATGACACACTTTCTAGCTCATTAATTATGTCTATAAGGTCCTCACGATGGTAAGGTGTCACGCAGAATGGTGACAAGGATACAAAAACGTTTTAGACGATACCGATTTCACAAATACCAATTCATTCCCTAATACCCCAATACTACACTTAATACTTCTCAAATAAAAGAAGAAACCCGGAAAGTGGGTGGTCGTCACCAAATAAACATATCTGCCACTACATAGACAAACGCTTCCAAACACACCTAAAATAAATAACAATAACAAAAATGCATTGCAAACAGTACACTTAGCCATTGCCCCAAAGCGAACATGACACATGACAAGCCTGAAAACGATCATCTTTTTGCAAATTATTATCTTCTTGCCAACTGTGTGGCAAACCATCCGTGGCGGTTCCCACCGCGTCGCTGATGAATTGGAAGGTCGCCGAGGGTCACTGGAACTCAATTGCTCCTGATGCGGGCATTTTCATTTTTCTTACGTTTTTTGGTGCGTAGAAAGAAACAATATGAAAGATTTTGGGGAATAAGTCTTCGATTTCATTTTAGTACTAGTATTGATATAGTTTTTTATGTAGAAAAAAATTAACAATGAGAAGACTTCAGTTCATAGTTTCGTTTAGCCTTAATACAATTGAAGAACTTAGTGGAAGAACGTGCCAAGTGACAGAAAGGTGAAAGCGAGAAAATGATCTTTAAAGTCTTTCGTTTGCACTTAGATTAAGTCAAAAAAAGCACTTACAAAAGGTAAATTACCTACTTAACTTTAAGTTTATGAAAATGGGGAATCTTGTTATATTCGAAGGAGGGAATAACATGTTCATTGACACAAACATTTTTTTTTCAAAAATATCACGTTCTTCCACTAGGATCTTCAATTGATAGAGATATTTTTATATTGAAGTTAGGTGAAAGAACCAATATGAAAAATCTTGGGGCACAATCCTTAAGTTTACCGTTTACTATAAGTTGGTTGTTTTATTATGGAATTCGAGTAGAAGGGAACAATATAACAATATGAAATTTTCGGTTCAGAAATCTAGAAATATAGTCAATATGCAAAGTATATTGTAGCTGTACCTCAAACAAAATCTACCTGCATAATTAAAAATAAATTATTACCACGCAATATTTTCAAAAAGTCTAATGTCGCTAATCTGTATGTCCCACGGCCCTAAATTAATAATAATAACTTTTTGATAACAAATATGATTAAAAACTTTATTTTGCATTAATGTTTTAGTGTAACACAGGATTTTTAGATTACTTAAACTATCTATGATATTAAAAATAATATTTTAATTTTAAGTTTTTCTTTAAGTCCTTTATCGTTTTTAAAATGACATTAAGTTAAGTATGTTTTTAAAGCAGCTAACAATGTGTCTGAATTTTATAAAAATAACACATTTTACACAATAACTATGCACTAAAACGTTCTGAAACAGTAAAACCAACATCGGTACACTGTAAAGAGTCTGCACAATCTAATGTATAGCAGGATTTCTCAACCTTTTAGTATTGCGGCCCAATTTCCAATCATAATTTTTATCGCTTAACCTGCATACAATAAAATGAATAAGACTATAATTTATACTGAGTAATGAGCACTTAAATTATTTTTATAAGTTAATTATATTTACTTAAGTAAGTTAATTATTAAATATGTCTAATTTTTTTGTTTTCTATGTGTATGTGTGATTTTCTTTCAGTCAGCTAATAAATTTTTAAAAATAATATGTTCTCTTATATCATCATCTTATTTCATCTTATACCCATCCCCCTCTAGTGCGCTCACCTAGAGGTTGAGAATCGCTGATGTATAAGTAGATTGCTGGACAATTCGGACATCTATCGTTTTGATCACGGTCTCTCATTCCCATTTCAGCACTACAATTTTAACGCCGACAAAACAACACTTCTTCAACCTCAAAAAAGTTTTCCCCCAATAGTCCATAATGGTTTTCTTTTTTAACTTCATTTTCATGGTCAAAATTATACTTACAAATTACAGAAATTACAGTCATTGAAGATTTCAATGCCAAATCATTCTTTGTTTTCAGTGAAGCGTATTACGATGCAATAAGACAGAGCTTAAAAGCTTTAACAGTAAATTGAACTACTAACTCCATTGCCTTCGAAATAAATATAAAAATTGAACTTAATTTTCTTGCTGTAGACTTGTGATGTTAGATAATTTAATAGGATTTTTCAAAAATAGTTTTTAAGCTGAAAATGCCACAATGGTTATTATACATGAATAAAATCGGCAAATGATCATAACTACACCAATAGTAACACTTAAGAGTAGTATTTCCACAACTATCAAAATGATTAGTTTTTCAATAATATGTATCAAAATTGAAAATGGCGATAATTGTTAGTTAAGCCTTTATAGAAAATGAAAATCCAAACAAATGTTAAAAGTTATAATCATTTTATAAATAAAAATGTATTAACAATATGGCAAAGTTCAAAATATTTGGAAACAACAAAGATAGCTTTATTTCAATCAAAATCTAGACATAGTTATTTAGTACAAAACTAAATGAGTAAATAGATTATCTTTTTTTTCCTTGTATACAAACTTCTTACAATTTCATATATATCATGAACAAAATGGAATGATTTTTAAGCGACAAAATATCGATGCCTAAAACATTTCTACCCTTGATTGTCATAGTAAATATATTGAGGGGAGGCACCGGTAGTTTTCCAATAAAATTTCAATATATACATGCATAATAAATGGATTTAAATTAGCTAAATTGGATAATTAGTAGATTTTATAATAATTCTAATTGATAAATAATTATTTTTTATTTTACTGAAGCATTGTAAGCTCCATTACTCAAAATAGTCTTAGCCCCCCCCCCCCCCCAGACATTCCATAAAACCCCAAGTCAGAATCAGCCACTACATTTCTTAAACATTTAAACAAGACTATTTAATCGCTTAGAATATAAAACTAAAAGATATTACAGCCATTTGGTTAGCTAAAGATTTGCATACTCTATTAAGCAAAAATTAATTTTAATAAATTAATATTTTTATTGAAAATGCTACTCGCATTTGCATTAAATCTGAGATATCGTATCAAAAAAGGGCAGTCGCAAGCTTTGTTCTATGTACTACGATTACAAGAAAATTTGTTTAGAAAGATATTAAAATAGAGATGGTACTGCACATTGTGCAATCTGTGACTGTTAAAATGTTTCTGTATCCCCAATGTGACCTGTTTGTTATAAAACCAAACAAAATGTAATATAAGACAAACAATTTCAATTTTCGAATAAATAAATTACAATTATTCTCTCCTTACTTTCTGACAAAGTTTACATAATTCTTTCATTGAATACTACTTAAGAAATGACTTTTAATTATTATTCTAGCATCTAGGTATAAAATATCCAGCTAAAGTCATATGCTCGAACATTTCTGAGATAATATTTAATTGTAGAAGGACTTGGTCTTAAAATCTACCATTCCAAACCATCCATTCAAACTTTATTCATCGGTCTTTTGACATTTATCTCCATTTCTCTTCTTTTCGATGGTCGCTTTCGAAAGTCCTACAAAGTCTATTGTCCATGTTCATTTTCTATTACAGTAAAGTGATTGTGCGCCGATTTTAGGCTCTCAGTTTTTCACATTTTAAATGATTTTCAATTAAAAAACGCTTAATTCTTCTTGAATACATGTTTTCTCAATTTAATTTCATCGGTGGTTTGCAAGGATTTCGTTGTGTCTTTCTACAAGATTACCATTGCTCATCGAGTTGAGTATCGCATTGGTGTAGTCCTTCTTCGACAGTGAATTTTTAGAGGCAAAAGTTTGGACCTTGTTTTTCTGAACTAAGCAACACAGGGCATTCTCAGTAACTTTTTCTCTCATCTGTAAAATAAATATCGTATTATAAGCAGATGGAGTAAAAAACATTACTTAGTTTTTAAACTCTCGATATTATGGGAGAGTAAGAGCAACAAATGTATCCTAAGTCTACTTCTCACATACGCTAAGGTTTTATTGCGGAAGTTGCTTGAATTTCAAATTTATTTCCGAACAATAGTGTTTTCAAAGCACGTAAAATGGTATCATTCACACCAGTAAAAATTTTATAAATTAGTCAGTAAATAACTTTAAAGTAAGTGATATGTCACTTTAGATAAACACAGCATTGAACTGTCTGTTCTAATTTATTTCCAAAAAGTAGTTCAAATTAGCAGTTAGTTAAGTTAGTTTAAAAGGTAGCATGTTTATTTTAATGAAATATATGAAAACTGCAGCGCCGTTTTTAGAAAAATCACCAAGAAACATGTCATGTTACGTCAGACGTCTTTTTGGTCACGTGAGTTTCATAGAATTTTAGTGTACATATTTTGAGTAAAGTATTTTTTTTGAAGATTTTTTGCAGATATTCGGAATAAACAGCTTCTACTGTACCAGAAAAAGGAATAAGTCCGTCAATTCAGGTAATGCAAGTTCCCCATTATAAGCACTGTTATTTTTTTAAAAAAATTTCTTAGATTTTTAAGCTAACGTGCTTCTTAAAAAATTGTCAAGTTCAAAGTGAAGTTATATCACTGTTGCTGATGCTCATCTAAGTCAGCTGATATTTTATAAAAACTGTTTTACAATAGTTTTTTTTAAAAAAAACAAGTATTCTAATATATCCTCCAAGTAAGGTTGTTTTTTACTTAAAAAAGTTAAAGGCTTCACATTTGCCCGAGTTTTTATACTTTGTCAATTGTTTTAAGAAAACATTTCAAACGTATAAAGAGATAATTCAGGCTTGTTGGTTGAATCATTTTCATATAAGTGGTATCACTTTGCTTGACATTTCAATTTGCCATTAGTTGTTTTAGTGACCAAAATTCAATTCCATTAAGAGTATATAAAATACGTTATACATGCGAAGTATTCCATGGAATAGCGTCGTTTAAATCTGTGATGACCACCAGAAGAGTTCATGTTTTGCCAATGCTGTTAATATTTGTTTCGGTAAATGTCCGAAATTTGTTGAAAATTACCTTACAATGGTGAATGTCCGAAATTTATTTATAATTGCCTATATTATCTTTTGGACATTCACCGGAGAATGTTGACAGTCTCTGGTAATTGGCAACTTTCACCAGATTTCGGACATTCCCCACACGCTAGTTATACCTCGTCGTCTGTGGATATCCTAAGAATAAAGACGCACACGCCTAGCAGGATGCTGGAGACGGTAAATGCTCCAAACAAGTCCTCCCTGGCCGAGTGGTAAGCGCCCACGCCGAAGAACCAGCACATGGCCAGCACCAACGAGATGAGGAACGAGGCCCATCTGGTGGTGCGGAAACACCTCGAGAAAAAATATCATTAACTCATTACCGACAACTTTGTGAACACAATTAACTCGTTCATTTCCTAATAAAAACGTTTACTCATAGTTTTTTAAACTCGTTTTTAGTGCAACTTAATTTGCTACATAAATTCGGTGCTGCTTCAGTAAAATTTAGCATTAATCTTATGAGGAATAAAAAAAACTAGAGATCCCATTGCAAATCCTTGTTAGAAGTAAAGGACTTTCCACTCAACTAGAAATAGATTAAATGAAATCTCTGGTTGCAAAACTTACATTCTCCAAAGTTTGACTAAGATATAGGGTTCGGTGCGTTCTTTTGTGATTTCGTCCAAATGAATTTACAAGTGTCAAAAGTCATCAATGAACGGACCGGGCCCTATATCTTAGTTATACGTTGAAGAATGTGAGTTTTCCTACTAGACTTTTTAAATGTAATTTTGCTCGAAGGTTCCTTGATAAAAACTGACCTAGTACGAAGGGTCAAATTGTATGTTCACAACACGTAATGAACAAAGTTACACAAAAAACAAGCAGAATGTATTTATGTATTAAGCGTAAAGTTGGTCTAAAAGCATAACGTAACAGTTTAAAAAAATAATACTACGTCAATGTTACTACCATTTGAAAGTAGATGGCAGCACCAGATTACCGGAAGGATTTTTCCTTACCCATTTTGTGGTGCTCACATCTGTTGTCAAATATTGTAACTTTTCTTGTAACGTTGTAATAAATTCTATATTCACACAAGAGGACGATGCAACACTATCGATTTTATTAAAATATAACAATTCATCTCAAGAACTTACTTAAATCTCTTGTATTCGACTTCAGAATGTGATCTAGGTATTTCTGTTGGAATGAGAGTACTCATTATGAGTAAGAAGTGAGTTGAAGCACACAACACCATAGGTATCATGGTGGGCCAGTACGGAGATTGATTTGCATTCAACCAACAACTAAAATACATTTTTGAAAATATGTATCAGTATCTGATGAGTTTATAACAATGTCCATGACGTTTTTGTATTAATTAGGTAAATATTTATTTTGGAAGTTACTTTGGTACTTTGGCACCTTTGTTTATTTTTTTTTAAGTTTATTAAATATTCGATAAATATTTTTTTATAACTCACTTTCTTTTGGTTGTGTATTCTTTTGACCATAATATTGCTGAAATCCCTGTTAGTAGAGCAGGAAAAACTAAGAAATGAACAAGGGGCGAAAATACAATTACATGGTTTAAAATAAATAATGACATTTGTTAGAACAAGATTTAAGGGGAAATGGGGGTTCTCGCCGTGTCTCTACACCGAAGTCTTCTCTCTGTGTTAATCGAAAGAAAAAATATATATAATTTAATCTAATGTCTCTGACTGTATTGAATATTTTTACAAATGTTTTTTATATGATAAATGTAGCTGGCTTATAGGGCTGTATAATTCCACTTTTTGAAATTGGTTCGAATATTCAGTTGTAAAATTAATTATTGAAAATTAAAATTTAAAATACATTTATAATATAAAAAACGTTTGTAAAAATATTCAATGCAGCCGGAGTAATGTGGTTGAGGAAATTATTTTTTCCCCATTTGGATTAACATGGATTCCGGTTTGGAGATCCAGTTAGCACTCCCATTCTCCCTTAAAGGAATAAAGGACAATTCCCAGCTAAAAAAAATCAGCAAAAAACCTGCATGGAAAATGCAGAAATGCAGGTTTTTTGAAGAGAAATGAAGGTTTTATGAAGGGAAATGTTTTCAGCATTTAACCTGCAGTATTTATATGGGTATGGTGCTGAAAAATTCAGCAAATAAATTTCAGCAGGAAAACTGCATGTTTTGGATGAGAGATAAAGCTTTTATGCAGGAAAATGTTTTTAGCATAAAACCTGCAGTACTTTTACAGGTATTATGATGAAAAATTCAGCAACTAAATTTCAACACAAAAACTGCTTCTTTCGGACGAGAGATAAAGATTTAATGCAGGGAAATGTTTTCAGCATTAAACTTACAGTACTTTTAAGGGTATTGTGATGAAAAATTCAGCAACTAAATTTCAGCAAAAAACAATGCTTTTTGAAGAGAGATGAAGGTTTTATGCAGGGAAAATGTTTTTTTAAAGGTATTGTACTGAGAAATTCAGCAACTGAGTTTCAGCTGGAGAACTGCATGCTTGTAAAGTTTTTTAAGGTGATTTTTTTTTAAAGAAAATTGCCATTTTTCTTAAGGATTCATCCTAAAAGAACAAAGAATTAGCCGTTTCAGTTCTACATGAAAACAGCGATTTCTCTTAAAATTTTATGCTGAAAAATACCTTTATTTAACCTTATACTTTTTATTACCTTTCTTTAGAGTTTATTTTTTTAACCTATATTTTAAAGTACACTTAAAATACTGTTTTATCTTTAAACTCACATTTCAATAGCACTTAATGTGCAATTTTATGCAAAAAAATATCTAAACTTTATGAGAAAATAAGGACAATATTTCAAGCAAAGTATTTTGTCTAAAAAACTTTCTGCAGAGAATTAATACAACATGTGCATAACTCTTTATAGCATAGAGTTACACATAAAGCCTGCAGGGGCCAAAATCGTTTTCTGCAACAATGTCGACAAGTGGGTTGCTGCTCAAGGGAAATTACAAACCAATAACTTCCATGGTGCTGCATTATCATACCCTTGTAAACTTTTTTTTTACGACTCTAATGAAGCGTCATTGAAAATAAGTATCAAATGGGTTGACCAGTTGTGAGTTTATTTGAAGTTATTTTTAAAAAATAATGTGTGCGTTAACCCCAAAAATACTGTAAATTTTTTTGTAGTGAATCTTTATCTTAAAATTGCTCTTATTTTTGAAATTAGTTTTGATATTTTACACTTGTAGTAATTGTATCCCAGCTAAAAATTGTTGGAATTTTTCGCGGAAAAATATTTAATTTTTAATGTAAACATTTGCAGTTTATTAGCAAATTTTGCAGCAAATTAGCTTAATATGTTCAAATCGCAGATCTAGATTTTGTTAATCTGTAACTTCTAAAAATTCAGAAACGATACCAAAGCTATAATTGGCGATTAAAATTTTTTTTCCAATTTCCATGGACGTTTTTGATTTGATTTTGCAAAAAAGAAGAAAATAATGCCACCTTTATAAAGAGACAGTAAAATTTAAACGAAAAAAAAGCAGATTTAAAAATTATTTGCTTAAAATTTCAGTTTGCTCAATAGTTTTTCTCTCACCTTTTTATAGAAAATTTAAAAATAAATTAATCTTAAAGGAATTCTTAAGATATATTTTTTCTAACTCACAAAATTTGCATCCAATTTATTTATTACCACCTTAGAACAATTAATTAAATCTAATTTAAATATTTTTAAATAAAAATCATAAACAAATTGTACGCAAAATCATGAATCCAATTTATTGACTATAATCGAATCCATGGAGTGTGTAATTTTGTATGTTCTAATTATAAGATATACCATTCCTAATTTTAAAACGCGCTCCAATTTGCAAGTTCCAATAGCGCAGTTGGTAGCGCGCTGAGCAGCTACACAAATACCCCCAGATCAAATACCGTACTCCTTCCTTCCTACTTGGGTATAAATACAATTCAACTTCAAAATCTTCACTTATCCTGCAGTTTTTTAAATGTTTTTTCAATGAAGGAAATATTAAGGTTTTTTGATGAAGGGAAAATGGAGGCTTTTGATGAAGGAAAAGTGAAGGAACTCGGTACCTAAAACTTCACTTATCCTGCAGTTTTTATAAAGGTTTTTTTTAATGAAGGAAATATAAAGGTTTTTTGGTGAAGGATAAGTGGAGGTATTTGGAACCTAAAACCTTCACTTATCCTGCAGGTTTTCGAATGAAGGGAAAATAAAGGTTTTTTGATGAAGGTTTTTGGTTCCAAATACCTGCAGTTTTCCTGCAGCTTTCCTTCAATTTTTTTTCAAGGTTTTTTGCTGCTTTTCTTAGCTGGGTTGGTCCTAGACATAATCATAGTGTAGTAAAATTCACATAATTAATTTTCTTATAATTATCCTTCCACGTTATTACCAAAAAATATAAATGGAAATGATAATGGCACTTCAGGAGGATGGAATTCATGCCTTAAGGACTGAAATTGGTCTCAAATTTCCACTTCATTCAAGTAAAGCAAGGCATTTATGATATTTAAAAAATATTTATATTCACATCCTCATAATTTTTAATTCGTTATTTATAATTTTATGATTAAATGGACTTTTATTTTGTTGATTAAATTTAATGTGAAATGTGCTTGAGTGACCCGATATAATTTCCAATCCAGGTATAGCTGTTAATGGAAAAAATCTGCCTACCAGGGCACAATCCACAACTATTATGCTTGGTAATTGCATCGTCCTTCAAATTTGGGCTGACCCCATTCGACTTTGTTAATAATTAATAATAATTAGATTAATCTTAAGGCTACAGAAACGTTGATGAGTTGCGCTTAAAAAACTGTAGTAGTCCGCCACACGCAGACTCGTAACCTCAAATAACACCTGTGCTAGATGGCGCTGATTTGCTACAGCGTTACTACCAGCCATCTAAATTATAACAAAGGTTGTAGCATATAAGCCAAAGCAACTTAGTCTTCACCTTGAGGTATCTTTTGGTGTACACAGTTTGTTGTAATACCTTCGGCACACTAATCTTATAGCTACAGAAACGTTGATGAGTAGCGCTTAAAAAAATCTGTAGTGGTCCGCCACACGCACACGCGTAACCTCAAATAACACATTGGCGCTGATTTGCTACAGCGTTACTACCAGCCATCTAAATTATAACAAAGGTTGTAGCATATAAGCCAAAGCAAATTAGTCTTCACCTTGAGGTATCTTTCGGTGTACACAGTTTGTTGTAAAATACCTTCGGCAGTCTACAAAAACCATTTATGTTTCAAAGGAAGGACCGAAGAACTCACCAAGCGGCCTTTAAGTTAAATTTAGCTTACATAATATTAATTTATTGTAGGTGTAAAATTTTTTTTTCACATAATAAGAAAGATGTTTGGCTTCTTTTTCCTAAAATTTCTTCGTATTGAGCGGAATCCTGTTTTTGGCCAGTTGTAAAAATTGTTCTAACTATGATTTTGCTATAGAAAGAGCGATAAGTAGCTAATAGTAGAATATTTTATCATGGGCCGACCTTAGGGAAAATGGTTGGTTTCGGTTTCCGGATAGTTTTTGAGATGTTTGTCTCTGTCTAAACTAACGTCAGGTTTCGTTATATATGGCTCTCAATAGAATAAGTCAAACTTCGTCCAATTTCTTTTCTTCATCCTGTTCCGATCAAACTAATTGTCTCTTGTTAAAAATGCCATATATTTTTAAACCAACTTTTTTGCACGGTGATATTTAAGTAACGGTTAAAATTTAGCTTATCCAGTGCGGCATAAAAAGAGTAGAGATCCCATTCCAAAACTTTGTTAGGTGTAAAGGACTTTCCTCTTACCTTAGAATCGATCAAATGAAACGTCTAGTTGCAAAACTCCCTTTCTCTAAAGTGCAATAAAGATCCGGTCACCGGATCCAAAGAGTCCGGTCCATTCATTGGCGACTTCGTCCAATTGAATTTACTATATCGTCCAATGAATGGACCGGTCCATATATATTTTAGTTACGAGGTTTTTTTTTCCACCTCCAATGGGCTGTAAAAAAAGACGGGTCACTATACAAAAAAGATTTTATTACTAAAAGTAATGTACAATACAGCTTATTTCTCTACATAATCCCCTTGACGATTAAGGCATTTGTCATATCTGTAAACAAGCTTTGAAATACCCTCTTCATAAA
This sequence comes from Oedothorax gibbosus, assembly GCA_019343175.1. NCBI lineage: Eukaryota > Metazoa > Arthropoda > Arachnida > Araneae > Linyphiidae > Oedothorax > Oedothorax gibbosus. The sequence continues at coordinate 17,463,743 of CM033272.1, forward strand.
ATGTAGTCGCAAAGTCAGAATTGCGAGCTGTTATTCGTTTCTCGCAGAAGAAAACAGTGCAACGGAAATTCATTGAAGAATGAGTCGGGTGTATAGAGACACCTTTATGAGTGATTGCGTTGTTCGGAATGGTGTCGAAAATTTAAAGGTGGCCGAACTGATGTTCATGAAGGGGGTCAAGGAAGCAAGTCTGTCGCTACAGACGACATTATTTAGCGAGTTGACAAAGCTGTTAGGGAAACTCGAAGGTGCCATAAGTGAATTATCGATTAGCAGTGGCTTGGAGGACAGAACAAATTGACGTGAAGCTTAAAAACGGACGTTTTTTAAACGAAACTGTCACAACTCCCTCCCAATCATTGGCGGCTACATTTTATGAAGAGAGTATTTTAAAGCTTGTTTACAGATATGAAAAATGCCTTAATCGTCAAGGTGATTATGTAGAGAAATAAGCTGTATTGTACATTACTTTTGGTAATGAAATCTTTTATGTATTTTGATCCGTCTTTTATTTACAGCCCATCGGAGGTTGGAAAAAAAACAACCCTCGTATAAAAGTATAATTAAGACTTAGGGTCTGGTCCGTAATTTGGCGACATACAGTTGAATTTACGATAGTCTATGAAGGAATCGGAAAATATATCTTAGTTATACGTTGGAGAATATGAGTTTTAGAACAAAACCCTTCATTTCTAGTGGTCATTTCCTTACCCCATCCCGCGATAAGAATGTTCCTGGTCGACAGCTGCACTGGCAGCGTCCTGTGGAAGAAGGCGTTCCTGGCGTGGCACACGCACAAAGCCTCCAGGAGCAGAAAAAAAGCGGCACCCACAAACAGGAAATGCAGGAAGACTGCAATGCTCACACACATGCCCTGTATAACATAAAAGAAAATCTTAATTCTTTAGCTTCATTTTTATTAATTTTGTAGCGGCGGTACAACCAGTTATCTATATCCTAACAAAATATTGTATTATATAAGCCAAGGCATCTCTACCTTCAGGTACATGTCTCCGACTCCAACATCTTAGACCTTCCGTGATTTTCGGATCATCTTATACAGTCCCTTATCCCAGTACCCTTCACTCTATACAGATTTATTCGATTTCGCGGCCATTTATTCCTCATCATTCATGATCAAACTTTTCTGCTATACCGATGGTAGGCCACATCAATATGTATTCCAAAAATTGTTAAACAACGTCTGCACCTTAAAGTATTTTTTGGTGGACACCGGTTGTTGAAATATCTTCGGCACCACTACACTTTGCTTGCTCCACTTTAGTTTTGCATGAGAGCTCGAAATTCTAAAGTCACAGTGTCTATCTCCAGTTTTAAGAACAGTTTTTGATATAGGGTCCGGTCTCGAATTGGCAACTTCCGTCAAGTTGTCAAGTAACGAAAATGCATGAATTTGGTTAAGTACATTTCAGTTTTACCTTTACTACAAATCGTTAGCTATTGGAACACTACTTTAATTTTTTACGATTGCCAAAAGTCGACAGTTAACGGACCGCCCTTTATACCTATACCTTGAACAAAATTTGGGGAAAGTGGCATTTTCAGTAACAGTCCAAATAACCCAAGGATACTTTGAGTCCCAAAATGTTTTGAAGTTACAATTGTTTTTAAATTTTAATGAATGAGGTAAGGTATAGTTTTTTTAATGTATACGAAACAAAATTGTCATTACCCAATGCACAAACATGTTCATGTACTTCGTTGATGCAGAAGTAAAAAGATTATAATACTTAGGAAAAATTAAAGCATGGTACTTTTTTCAATGTTTTATCAGTTAGTTAAAAAAATGCAAATAATGTCTAAATAGTATTATAAAAATGTTTCGTAATAATGAAACACCAGGGCCAGAAGAGATTAAAAAAATCACTAGTTTATCCTTTTATTCAGTGCTCTGACTGGGGGTCCTTCGTCAAACAAGTCACTCAGCATTAACAATCGGGTAATTAGCATCTCACTTTCTATATTTTTGTCCCTCAAATATTATGTGTTTTACATGTCATTTGTAATTTTCTATTTTATGACATAGATATGAAGTTTTTTTATAAATGATAAAATTAACTTGCATATAAAGTGATATTATACAGAATATACAAAATATATGTAAATTCATATTTATAATATGCATAGTGTAACGAATTACAAGATACGAACCAAAGAAGATTTCAAAGTTCCAATATTTATTTAAAAACAATTTTTTTTAAGTTAGTTTACTTCAGCTTCTTTATTTTAAAGCATCTATTTAAAATGTTAAAAGGGTTCTTTTCGTATCAATCAGACCGTTTTCGGACATGAGCATCTCTAAGTCCGTGTTACTCCATTAGTCGACAAAAAAGTTCTGTTCTGCCTACTGCTGCAGTCAGGATAACTTCCAAGGTGGCCGGTAGGGGGCCATGGCTTCAGGTACGTTACAATAGGCATTTTAATTAAAATTAAAGCTTAATATTTCTAACGCTTACAAATAACGTTATAATAACATAATAGTATTGCCGACTTTTAAGATACTGACTCACCGTATCTATTCGGAAAGGTTCTGTTGTAGTTAATAGAATCAACATGTACGCTGCAAAAATACAGATTTCGCAGCATATCTGGGCAAGGCAATCGACGTGAAGCATTCTTAAAAAAATAAAATGCATATTATAAAAATTCATAGTATGCTATATGCATATATTACATGCATTATATTGCGAGTAATAATATATTTTATAACATTCAGTTAAAAATGCGTATTTCAAAATTGAAAAATTTATTTCATTCTAAAAGTTGCCTTTTCAATAGAATTGTTTATCTAAAGTATATGAAACATAATAAATTTATTGTGTGAGTTTTTAAAATCTTTTTACTATTGTGTTAGAAAACTGTTACTATAGTATGTTATACTTAGTATATAATTTAATTTTACTCTCGATAAAAATTTAGGTTTTGTTACATCAAATATTTCATAATAGCCCAATAAAGGCAGTTTAAACATTTTAAATTACAGCGGCTAAAAGTGATAGTGTGTCAACCAATATTGTTCTCCCGGGTAAAAAAGGTTCTTCAAAACTAGACATGTCAAGGGATAGAAAAGGGGTGGATATGGGATGGAAAACCAGAAACGGTTAAACCTAAAAACCTTTTTTTTAGCTTCAGTTACACCGGCAAACGTTGGCTTTATGCTCAACCAGTTAAACTGAAAACCGGTTTATTTTTAAAAACTGAACATTCCTTATGGATAGTTCCACATCCCCTTGTGGGGATGTTCGTGTGCGCTTGTAATAATATCCCTTTTAGTCACTAGAGTTTGAATACGTTATACAATTTATAGATTTGAACGAGTAAAAGTATATTATTTTTCAATAAACTAGGGGCTGCGCCCCCACTTCACTGGATGATAACATTTGACTGTGCTTCACGTTCCGATATCCTATTGGTCACAAATTTCCAAAGTGTCGCTGTTTTTGTTTTTCAAATTTCCAATTAGTTTTTTCAAACAAAAAAATTAATGCAAACGAAACTTAATTATAAAACTCACACTAATTAACTAACACGCCCTGAAAAGAAAAATATTACATAGATACAAACGAATAAAAATTAAAATGAAAACAAAAAAATTAATGCAAACGAAACTTAATTATAAAACTCCCACTAATTAACTAACACGCCCTGAAAAGAAAATATTACATAGTATACAAACGAATAAAAATTAAAATGCAAGCAAAAAAAATTCATGAAAACGAAACTTAATTATAAAAACTCACAATAATTAACTAACACGCCCTGAAAAGAAAAAATTTACGTAGATACAAACGAATAAAATTAAAATGCAAACAAAAAAAATTAATGCAAACGAAACTTAATTATTAACTAAATTATAAACTCTTAATCTTAAAATTCTTCTCTTCTTGTTCTAATTTTTCTGATTATTAACGGCTTCTACAACGATCAAAAACAGCAATAATTGCTTGTCATGAATAATTGAATGGAAATGGTCGCTTATGCGAAAGCCGAAAAGCCGATATTGAAAAAGCACTCGGCCTTCCTTCGCTAAGAAAAAAAGCACAAGTGTTGCCATTTCAGTTTCAAAATGTAGTCTACAATAGTTTGACTTTGCCTATAGGCGTAATATTTCAAAGAAAATGCAATTTTAAAGTTGATAATTATTTTTTTTTATACTTAAAATGACCCTTAATACGCGAATCGTTCGTATGTGAACTAATTGCTGAGTTTGTTAAATTGACTTTTTTAATTTACCCAGCGTTCGTTGAAGGTGTTAAATCTTTTCTATGAACTACTTGCCCTCTACCGTTCGTTTGGGGTTTTCTTTCTTTCATATGCTCTTTTTTTATATGCTCATCTACCTCTCACCGAAAACTTTCTTTTCGGCCTACTTATTTTAATTTTTAATTAAAAAACTAATGGGAAATTTGAAAAAAAGAAAATTCCGTCCCGAGATACACATTCCAGAAAAATAATGGAGTTCTAATATCAATATTTCATCCTGTTATGGCTGGACACTTTTTAAAAGACCTTACTTTTTTAATATAGAGAGATTCAAGAAAAAAGGAAGTAACGTACTCAAACAGCTAAATATATATAGCTGACTTCCCTTAAATCCTTCTTATATTTATAATTTTAGGTAAATACTGCATGTTTGTTATATTTTTTGGAAACAAGAACTTTTAAACGCATAGCAAAGATAGCACTTTTCCATTGAAAGTCAGTAATAACTTGATTAATTTTTACAGGATTATTTGTTGTTGTTATAGTTTATCTAATCTCGCAGGGTACTTTCAATTTCTTTACTCCTATAAGTTAGTATATTGAGCCAATAAAATTAAGGTGATTCAGATATAACATAATGTAAAAAATAAACAAATTTTTTTGCGTTATTAATAAGAGTTTTGTTTTAAAGCCACGTATTCACCAACGCAAATGCAAATTAAAAAGTATTAAAAAGCATACAGCCCTTTCGGGACATGCAAGAGTCTTCAGGGCATAAAAATGATGAATATAAAACAGAAAATGCTAACTACAGTGGTGGTCAGAATTATAAGGACAATAGAAAAATCGTTAGATCTTTTCGACAAATCACGGCGGTTGAATTATGCAAATTTTATTTCTGTTAGCTAATAGTAAACTAAGCATTTTAATGAGATTTTTGCAAATAAACATAAAATTCATAATTTTAAAATGCGTTTTAAATTTTAACATACAGCAAAATTGGACAAAATTATAAGGACAATTGCATTTCTGTTATTCTAAAGCATAAATTTACATAAAACCAGCAAAGTTTCTGCTTTGTACAGGTCATTCCATGGTGTTATAAAGATTTTGCGAATGTTTCAAAACTTCATTATACTTATCTTCAACCATGCCACTAGGTACGAAGCTTTCGGTGTTTGAAAAAGGAAAATTAATCGCTTATAAAAATTCTGGACTTACTGGACGTGAAATAGCATTGAAATTGAATAGATCAAAGACTGTAATATATAATTATTTGAAAAATCCTGGAAATTATGGAAAACGAAAACACCCAGGTAGGCCATCTTCTATGTCTTCGAAAGATAAAAGACGAAAATTATAAGTAGAGATTGCTCCAAAAAGCAAACATCGACGGAAATAAATCGTGAACTGAACATGAACTACAGTGCTCGAACCGTTCGCCGTGTTTTACAAAATGCCAAACAGGTTCGATACGGAAAACTGAAGTCCTTTGCCTCTTCTTACAAAAACCCAAAAGAGACTGAGGATGGATTGAAGGCTTATAAGCGGGTCTCTGATCAAGCACACAAGCCGGAATATATATGTACCTACCCTACGTTCCCTACGACTGAGGATGGAGTTTACTAAAAAGTACATTTCTATGGGTGACAAATGGAATTATGTTGTCTTTTTTGATGAAAAGAAGTTTATCCCAGACGGACCTGATGGGTTTAAGTATTTTTGGTATGATCTTCGCAAAGAAAAAGAAATATTTTCAAAGCGTTCATATGGCGGCGGCTCAGTAATGGTCTGGGCAGGTTACGCAGTCTCTGGAACTACAGAAATAATATTTCTTCAAGGTAAAATAAACTCAAATAGTTATGTTGATATAGTGGGTGACAATCTTTTGCCAAAAGCACCGTTGATAACCAGTGGATGTCTATTTATTCCAGTAGGACAATGCATCAATAAATGTGTCCGCAGCTGCAAAATCATGGTTTGACGCTAATTCTGTAAAACTGTTGACTGATTGGCCAGCTAAAAGTCCCGATCCAAACCCAATCGAGAATTTGTGTTGTATTTTGCCGCATGAAGTTTACAAAAATGACACTCAGTACCATAACAAACGAGAACTGATGTCATCAATTTAAAAGGCATGGAAAAATATCATTGTGAGCACCCTAAAGAAACTAACGAGGTCTGACGTCAAGATTAATTAAAGTAATTGAAAATAAGGGTGAACTTATTAATTATTAATTGTTTAGACTTGAAAATTTTAAATGTCCTTATAATTTTGTCCAGTTTCCTAACAATGTATTTTTTGTTTATTATTTTTTTTAACTCAAGCTTTGTATTTTAAGTTTTTTATTGTTCTTAAATGATTTATAGCATAAAGAAGTATTTTATGTCGAAATACATTTTCATTTAATTCATAAATAAATTTTTTCTGTTCAATTTTCAGTTGTCCTTATAATTTTGACCACCACTGTATAAAAAGATACTCAAAAACCAATGATGCCAAAACGAAACGACTTTTCAACGTGTTTATGCACTGACAACGTTACTTCGTTTATGTCCCAAAACGGCTGTATGTTTTTTTTTTTTTTTAAAGATAGTTTAACTTTTCATTTGCGTTTGTGAATACTTTGCTTTTTTAAACTCTGATAATATAATGTTTACCCGGTAGTAATATAAAGGATTATGGTCAAACCAACAAGTAGGGTGACAACTGTGCTGCCCATAATTCGGAAAACCAGCAAAGGCACTTCTTCGACGATAAGCTCTTCTTGGTTTGATATCTAAAAAGTATTGAATTAAATATTGACAATTGCTGAAATAAAAACGGAGATGAAAAAGCACTCAATTATATATTTTTATTGCAGCTTATTAGTTAAGTTTATGCATTTATAAAATAAATTTTAAATATCGAATAAATAATTTAAACAATATGTATCATAATTTTCGCTCATTATTAGAATAATGATGTGTACGAAGTTTACTGATATTTAAGAGTAACATTTCGACTCATATTTCAAATTACTATAAGGATTTATTGATACTAAATATTCCCCAAAAAATATATTATTAGCTCTTCATATTTCTAGAATTCTTCATAAATATATATTTTTTGTTTGAAGTTGTAATAACGAAGAAGCATAATTGTAATATAATAAAATAATGAATAGTATCTATACACTGTAAAAATTTGTTGGAACGTTAACTACAGAAAAAAAACGGTAGCTGTACATGCTGCCAACAGTTTAACACACAGTCTAATTTATTCTTATCGTATGTATACAAGAAATAATTATTGGGTTTTTTTTCCACAAAAAAAAAAATTCACAAGTTTTTTTTTTTTTTTTTTTTTTTTTTTTTTTTTTTTTTTTTTTTTTTTTTTTTTTTTTTTTTTTTTTTTTTTTTTTTTTTTTTTTTTTTTTTTTTTTTTTTTTTTTTTTTTTTTTTTTTTTTTTTTTTTTTTTTTTTTTTTTTTTTTTTTTTTTTTTTTTTTTTTTTTTAATTTATTTTTTTTCCAAGTTCAAACATTGCGTAGATGGTGTTTCTTAATCACAAAAAACCTATACCAAGTAAAATTAAAGATATTGGATGCTGTTTTTGCCTTACCCCCTAGCATTTCCAAACAATTTTTCCCGCTTTGTCCAAAATTACCCCGTTAAACTAAACATCATTGTATAAATATTAACTATTTATTCTACAATGGTGATTTTTAGCACAAACCACTTTATAAAACATATCTAAAGCCGGAATTACAAAATTCAAGATCAATACACAATTTAGCATCAATTGAACAAAAGTTTAAACCTTTTTTTTTCAAGCTCTTTTGGTTATTAATATATTTTTGAGAAAAAGTACTTATATAATTTCAATAATTTATCAGAGCACTGCTGGATATGCAATTAACAAATTTTGGTTTGTTAGACGCAATAAATTATGATGCATTATGGTTTTTGGGCCCTGTCCAATAATTACACCGATTTTCCGTGTCCAATAATTACCCCGGGTCACCCAACGTATTGTATTTTATTTTCCTTATTCCGTTTATTCCTTAATGGTAGTTTGAATTTATTTTGTAATTTTTTTATAGGATAAAAGATATGAACTAGGAACCATTATACAATAAATTATGAAATACAATAATCGATTTTTACCTTATAGTTTTTACTGGCTTTTATATAAAAGCTCGATAATTGACTAAGAAAAACCAAAATGGGAAATGGTAGTTCCCTAATGGTCTTGTTTTGAAATTGATTTGGAATAATTAAGGAATAAACTTTTAAAAAACTATTCGTGAGAGAGACTAAATTGATTATTAGCACGAAAAGCTGCACCAACTCAATTAACACAATCGCAAAACAAATACCATAGTTATTGACAAGTCAAAATGGTAATTAGTCGTGATAATAACAGCAAATATTAAAACATTAGCAATATCAGTAATAATAAGATATTTGGGAACTCAACGATAAAACAATTTTTGTGTGCATAAACAAATTGAAATGCATCAATTTTTCATCGACTTTCAAAAGGATAATTTACTTTTTTTTAAATGAATACATAATTTTATTTTAACAAGCATACCTCTGATGAGATGTCTATTGACTCTCCTTCACTGCTCATTCTATTTAATAAAAACTGTATTTGGACAATGGTTCTTCATATCTGAAATTCAATAATACCAATATGTGTTTAAGAAGAATTCAATATAGAAGACTAGAACTATCAGCAGTGCAAATAGAAGGTTAAAATCAAGAAACTAGTCCAATTTAGGGTGTAGTTGTAAAACTCACAGTCGTCGAATGCATAACTGAGATATAGGGCCCGGTCCGTTCATTGGCGACTTCATCCAATTGAATTTACCGATATCAAAAGGGACCAATGAACGAACCGGATCTTATATCTTAGTTGTACTTTGGAGAATGTAAGTTTTTGATCTATATTTTTATCGAACAATTTTTTAAGATATTGCCCTTTTTCAAGTCCAAAGGGGTAAAACATATATTAAGGAACTACTGAGTCGATACCAAAATCCATTAAGTTGGCTTTGCATCTCTTTCATATCCGAAATCAATAGTACGCGTAGCTGTCTCTTTCCTTTGTTTGCCTGCTTTCATAGGAATGGATGCACGTCAATCTGTCCGAATCCTTGACCTAAAATGTGCGACAACCCTAAAATATTCTGTCTAATGTGCCTCGTTCAAAATTTTGATAAATCAGTAAAAGCCATTGCGTGTTGGTGTCACAATCGGTGTTATTAGCGAGGAACTTATTTAAAAATTTATCAGAAAAATATTATTGTTATCGTTGTTATGTTTACTATTATTTTCCCTTTTTACTGTTCTTCATGTGTTTTCTTGATATATTCTTTTAAGATTCAGAACTTGCGAATGGGAAAAAAATATCATTGATAAGTTTTAAGTATCATTGTTCATTGTTAGGAATATTATTTGGTCTTGTTATTGATAGGATATTTTTCCCTTGTGGACATGATTATTTCTTTTTTAGCTAATTGCTGTTATGAATTGTTTTGTCTTGTTGTTATGATTATTCTAATTCTTTTGTTTTTATTATAATTAGTACTTATCTCATTCTTTTAAAAGGGTTGCATTATTTTCAGCCAAACAAGTTTTTTTAATCAATATATCTATTCAGAAATCTATGATGACAACTTAAAATAAGCCCGTATTTTTTAAAAAAAATCTAAAAATCAAGTCTAGCAATAAATTACAAAAAAAAGCTATCAACTTAGGAACATGAAGTGTGAAATGCTAAATTATGAAGTGATCAAAATAAAAATTATGCACTAAAAATACATTTAATTATCTTAAAAAATCTCCATGCATGTAATGGATTTGAAACAAATGTAACTTGAATATTTATTTTCGTCCTGTTTTTGAATTTTATTAGTTGCTTTTGTGATTTTGAGCATGTGTATTGGCGTTATTGATCCCAATCTGACGTATGCCGTTCTGCAGTATCCCAAAGTTGATCCATCGATTTATTTAAATGCATTAAGTACTTTTTGGCGTGCATGAATTTCAAATATTGAAGTACTGGTTGTGTAAGCATGGAAATACATAATATGAGGAAGCATGAGCATCTATGATATTATTCGCAATGTGTTTGTAGTAGAAGGTATTATACTATAGGTGAGAGAATTTGGTGAAATAATGGATGGAGGAATTTAGCTTATTTTTTTTCCAAAAGTTAGATTATTGATGCAATGTTATTTTTATTTTAAAATTTGTTGAAAGCTATTTTGGTTAAGGTACTGGTTTGGTTGAGATACTTGTTTATTGTTCAGGATATAAAAGTAAGGCTATGATTTGAAATATTCTTTAAATTTGATTAATTTAAAAATGGTTAAAAAATAGTTTACATATCAAATGATATTCTAAATTATATTAAAAGTAATAAAAAACATCAAAAAATCCATTCTCAAAGAATCTTCAAAAGATTATGCATGTATGGGGCAGAGCGTACTAGCCACAAATAAAATAGATAGATAAATTGAGGTATCAAATTTTAAAAATATTTTAATGATTTGTTAAATTATTTAATAATAACACCAAACGTATACGAAAACTCAAATGTCACATTCTAAAGATAATCCATTGCGGCTTTATAGCATAAAATATATTTGCACTTCAAATTCAAATAATTGCGTTGTTTATAATATAAATATAAAATAGGCTATAATGATTGATACCCCCTCCCCCTTTCGTCCTAATGGGGCATACGGCCCAAAAGAAAAAAAAAATTGTGGTGGGGTGGTCAGTAAAAGTTTCAGTATTAGGGGGCTGAAAAAATTAGAAATTTTGGGAAACTATTCTAACATGCTGATTACGGTATATCTTCGTTAACAACTGAAAGTTTTATCGCAAAACTAAAAAATGTGTGGAAAGAATGAAAAAATATATAACTCTTAATTATTTTTACTTCTTTTTTGTTGTCCAGATCAGAGTTACCTTTTTTTAAAAACAGTTATTCTCGGGAAAACTCTTATATTTTTGGGTAAAACCCTTTGATGTTGGGGACTTTTTGTAGCACAGAAAATAAAAAACCCGCATAAAGTTGCACGTTAAAAAAAAGTGGACGTATCTCTTTGGTTAACTTTATAGATACTTGTTTTCGGCCCCCGTGCATATTATATCATTTTTTAAAATAAATATTTTGTATCATTTTTCTTATTTTAAACCATTAAACTCCAAGAATAAGTGAACCACCTTTACCCTTTAGAATTGATAATATAAAATATTCGATCGTTATCAAGAACCCAGCAAACAAATCGATCTTCAAGAATCATTTTCATATCCTAGACTATTTTAAAACACTGATTAACCAAAAAAAAAACCATGGCAACTGAAATATAGCTTTTTTACATGGTTAACGTAGATTTTGTCAAACTCTTCTAATGCTTGTCTCTTTAATTTCTTATGAAATGAAATATAATTTAGATAAAAAGATTAGATGATGAAAATTTTATAAAAAAAAAAGGGTAAAATACCAAAAATATAAAAAGACAAAAAAAAATATGAGAAAAATTTTTCCCGTTAATATTTTTGGTAAAAAAATCAATTAATTTTTGCGAGGTATATATATTATTTTATATATAAAATTATATATATATATATAATTTATAATATATATATATATTATATATATATATATAATAATATATATATTTATAGATATATATATTATATATTATATATATATATATATAAAATATATTTTAAAATATATATAAATATATATATATATATATATATATAATTATATTCATTATATATATATATATTATATAGTATATATATATCTATATATATATATATATATATATATAAAATAATATAATATAGATTTTATATATTTTATATATATTTTATAAATATATAAAATATATTATTTTTATATATATATATATATATATATATAGATTTATATATATATATAATATATATATATTAATATATATAATAATATATATATATATATATATTTTAATATATATATATATATATTTAATATATATATATTATATGTTTCTGATGAAACCTATGGTACGTTTGAATGAATTCAAAGATAAAAAACGTTTTGGCGCAACCCTAATCTTAAAATCAAAATAAAGATTAGAAAATTTACCTAAAAAAAATTCTGTAAGACTAACACTTATACAGAATATTTTAAGAGATATGACTAGTTAAAAATTCAATCTATTTTGAATTAAAAAAATAATGGGTTTTATAAACACTTGACACATCATTTTTCTCATCAACAATTTAGTTAAAAAAAATGTCTAATACCCAAAATCTCGGGAAACAGTAATAAAATGTTTAGAGAATTTTACTTTTAAAACCCTTATAAAAATTAAAAAAAATGAAAAAATGCACTTTCTACAAATTCATGCCTTATAAAAAAAAGGGGAAAACAAATTTTCTATAAAAATTTAAAAAAAAGATTTTGGGCTGTCTGTGTGGGCTTTATCGGATCGAAAGACTACTTATACTGCTAGAAATTCGAATTTTAAAATAGATTCCCCTTTTAATACAACGTGTGCACCTGAGGCTTAGTTTTTTTTTTCCTGAGGCATATTAAACAAAAAAGTCAGTTAAGCATTACTGAACTATGATGGTTAATAAAAACCATCCAAAACTATTTTGTGTTTTATGTCTTTATTTTTTCGCCAAATAGGGTTTCCATCTCGCCAATTATTAAAAATAAAATTCGCTAAATAGGTAATTCTTTTATAAATAATTTAAAGCTGGTCGGGTTTTCGAAGGTCATTGGTTTGAGCTGTAAATGGGGTGGGTTTTTAGCTATATCTATTTTTCGCCAAATTAAATTTTCCCCAAAAAGCGCAAATGAGCAAAAAAGGTTTATGTATTTATGAGGGAATGTGATGACTTTATGAGTTTTCATTTTATAGCTATTTTTCATTTTGGAATTTTAAGGCAAAAGAAAGGGAAATTTTATACTTTATAACGAGCGGAACAATAACATAAGTTTATGATCCTATAACCGGTTATATGGTAAACATATTTGGAACGATTTGATATTTTTTTAATCCGTGCGAAGAACGGGTATAAATTTGCTAGTGCTCTATAAAAATAAGTATATTTTTAGATGCATGTGGTCTCTTGTACTAACTGTATTTAGAAACTATTTGGGATGTTGTTGCTTTCCATAGGTATGCAGCCCTTTAAAACATGTGTACTTTTTACTGTCGTTTAAGAACCTAGGAATGATATTTTATGCAGACCGAGAGCTACAATAAGCAATTGCGTCACTATTTCACAAAAAATATGAAATAAAAATATCCAACTTCAGAGGATTCTCTTGAAAAAATCACCTTTTGACCATGCATCACTTTTACGCGTGAAGTGCAATGAAAAACAAAGACAATATGATGAATTCCACTAAATAGTAAAGTAAAGTCATTTAAAAAAATATTTTAACACTACTAAATTCCGATAGTTTATTTCCCATCCAAGCATTCCTTGGACAAAACAATATGTTATTTTACACAAGCAATCATTACTCACCAGTGTAGCACGTGTTAACAGTTTCTCCGCTAGGCCTACAATTTCTAACTCTTTGTGTCATTCGTTGATTTAACTACGAACACAAAACACCATAGCAACTATTAGGGTGAATCTGTTCTTTAGAATTGACTTCGAATGGGAAGAATTTTCAGCAACTGACGTACAAAGCTTTAGCTGCACGCAAGTTTTAGAAATCAGATATATTCCTTTTTCGCCAAAGTGACATTTTGACGCCAATTGACATTTTTTTCTTTCTAAAAAAATAATGATGTAGATTGGTTTTTAAATTCAAAATAAATTACGAAAGGCAAAGTTTTTATCGTAAAAAAAGAAAATGCCTTTGAAATCTTTTATTAATCATGAAAAATTACCTCTCAGATGTAAGGTTAAATTTTTGTAACGTGTTGGGGAAAAATCAAACTGTAAAAACTGCTGTAACTCTTGGAAGAAAATTTGCCCAGATAGGATAATTGGCTTATTTCGGATGACGTAATTTCTTCCGGCTTTCATTCCTGAACGTCCTTCGATCGATGCTCCGATCGGGGCTCTGTTCCTACGTGACATTGATTTACTAATCGATGCCCGAAAAGGATTTTATTTTCATTCAACATTTCGGTTTCCATTCAAGACTTTGAAACATGCAAATTTCCAATAAAAGTTGCTTTTAAATGTAAATTATACAGAAACGGCAAATTTTTTAGCCAAATATTTGGACAAATAAACTAAAAGCCTCGCAAATCGAGATTTGGATTTTTCGCTAACTAAACTAAGGGTATAAATCATAAAAACACTCAATGACGTCAAAAATGGGACTGATGTTGGTTTGTACTTTCTTCCTTATACTCTTATTTTAAAATAACTTTTGTTGTGCTGCTTAAAAAAATTTCGTCAAAATACAAAAAAAACTGCGAACGTATTCAAATTATTGGATAACATCTATTGCGCGCTTAATAAATAGATACCTTTTAAGTCACTGATATTTAAGTAGATTAAAGCACATCTAGTAAATAAAATTCTCATTTTTTAAAAAAGTTTTTAATAGTAATTTCGGGCTGGGAATTTTTTTAAATACATATTTTTAATTATCAACTAGTTAAAGTTCAAGTAATCAGAGTTCCGAAATCAATCATTCTAACTTATCATTACTTGAAAACAATTTTATAATTATTATTTTTAAAAATGTCTCCTCCATAGTATAAAATTTATTGTGGAAAAATTAGTCCTTAATGGGTAGGCGAAATGGACATTAAGATTGAGCTGCTAAAAATTATATAAATTAGATTATTTTTTAACATTGAAATTTTAAAAAAAAACATATTTGTTTTGAAGAACACAATAACAGTTTAAAAATCGTTAATTTGATAAAAAGTTTTGTTTTAGTTGGTTTTAAAAACGTATCCTCCATATTATTAAATTTATTAAAACAAAGTGGATGAATCGAGTACTCATTGGATAGCATATATGAAATTAAGTTTCGGTTGCTCAAAAAGAGATAAATTAGATTATTTTAACACTGCAATCTATAAAAACATATAGGTTTTTCAGAACTTCACTAACTCATGCTCTCATTTGTTCTTATGAATGAGCTGCAAAAAAACTAGTAGGTTTGTACCAGAATATGTCACTCAGCCCGCTTCCACACAACATTTGTATTTAACATGAAAAAAGTCGCCAAACACAATATTAGTTATATCATAAACAATTACACGCTAAATTTGGCTAGTTTCATTTATTTTATTTCGAAAATTCAATACTTATTTCTTCAATAACTATTCAATAATTATTATCGTTTGCAAAAATTAATTTCTATTTCAAAGAATAAATACGTAATATTACTCTCTTTTAAATAGAACCAACAACATACCAACCAATTAACATACAAACAAAGAATCTCTTAGTAATATATATGACGTCATTACAAACTGATTGATGTCGCAAAAATAAATTTCTTTTAATTTATTATTTAAAAGAATTAAAGTTTCTCGAGTGATTGTTGCGAATGGCAATGTTGATTTAATTCTAATAAAAATAGCTTCTTGTGCTTTTTAAATGAGCATTAAAGTTTGCAGTTTTTTAAATAATTAAAGTACTTCGAATTCGAATGAATTTTTTTCTGAGATTTTCAATGCCTTATAATTTCGATGCGCTGAATTTTTTGACGTATCACACTTGCTTGTAGCATTTGTAGTTTTGGCTATGAAAGTGGGTGACGGACGGACGGACAGACAGACAGACGAACGGACTGAACGATTATATTATAATACCTTACACTTTTTACGTTATAAACTCGCGCGCGCGCGCGCGCGTACACTGTTAAAAATTATGCACTTTGTTTCACCAAAAATATGGTTCCTAGTAGCTGCAACGGCTGTGTGGTGAAATGTGAAACCATATTTTTGGTATTCGGTTGAACTATTTCTCAGGTTTTTGTTTCCAAATCCAGAAAAGTGGTTCAACCAAACACCGAAAAAAAGGTGAAACATTTCACCACACAGCCGTTGCAGCTACTAGGAACCAATATTATGGTGAAACGAACCAATATCATGGTACAACCAAGCAAAAATTTTTAACTGTAGTGTGGAAGCTAAAACGTATCCTCCATATTATTAAATTTATTAAAACAAAGTGGATGAATCGAGTACTCATTGAATAGCATATATTAAATTAAGTTTCAGTTGCTCAAAAAGAGATAAATTAGATTATTTTAACACTGCAATTTATAAAAACATATAGGTTTTTCAGAACTTCACTAACTCGTGCTTTCATTTGTTCTTATGAATGAACTGCAAAAAAAAATCGCGTGTGATTGTAATACTTTACAATAGAAATACACAATCTTTACTTTTATTATGATAGCCAAGAACGTGAAATAGAAATACAATGTGACAGTGACAGTCAATAAAAGTTGACCTGAATGGGGTGCATTAACGTAATGAAAAATGCCGTTGGTCATGCAAAAGAATTCAGGTACTAACAAGTAATTTTTAATGTGAGTCATCATTAATGAGGTTGGTTCAGATGACGTAATGTTCTAGTTTTTATTCTTGGGCCTTCTGCGATTTCATAGGCTGTTTCGGTTTCACTCGAAATGCACTGCAAAACGGCGGATATTTAACATTTAAGATATTTTATATTTAGTATTTTGATAATTCATTCTACAGATTACAGTACAATAAATTACGCAATGAAAAAGATCAGTAAGAGAGCAAAGAAGACGGCACCAAGAATAAGAGAAAATAAAATCAAAAGAAATTGCTATGAAAACACACACTTTCCAAAATTATTTAGCCATTCCAATGTTTTTAGATTAAAGGGAACTATTGAGATCAAAATATCACCAAAACAATTAATTGTAATTCCAGAAGGAAGAAGATGAAACCAATATTTCAGTAAATGTTGGCTCTCATGGCGTAAAGCATGCCCATTAGGAATGATGCGTAATACTTTATCATTACAAAAATATTTTTTATAATATCGGGCAAAAAAAACTAACTTTTTCAAATCAATAATCGTGGCAAAACTGATGCTTTTAACGAAATCGTGTTTCAAAGTTACTTTTACGCACTAGTGCGACAAAGTAAATAAGATCATCTGATTGGTTTAAAATTCTTTATTTGAGCGTGATATTTTATTCGGCGGCTTTGTGATTGGTGTAAAATTCTTTATTTGAACGTTATTCTTTATTTGGCGTCTTATTTCCAATGTCAATCTAAGAAATACTTTTTGCACGTGATTTTAAAATAATCATTAATATAAATAATCACCTTCAAATCATTTGAACGTGATTATAAAATAATTAATAAGCCAATCAATGAATGCTATAATTTAATAAATACTTTTTTTGCACGTTATTATAAAAAATAGTGTATGACAACCATATATATCATAGTTAAAGTATTAGATTGGCAGATCACGTGACCTCCAATGCTAACGACGGGACGCGATGGGGGCCAAAATAAGAGGGCAAAATGGCAGTGTTGTCACCACTTTAAGGAGTAAAATAGTACAAAAAAATACCTTTTAATTCTAAAATTACAAAAAAATATCGTAAAAATACTAGCTGCATTTTGGAATCTTTTTAGTGACTTTAAATCCTTTTCTAGTATTTTTTTTTTGTAATTTTAGAATCAAATTGTATTTTTTCGTAGTATTTTTCTCCTTAAAGTGGCAGCAACACTGGCCATTTTGCCCTCTTAAAATGCCTCCATGCGCGTCCCGTCGTTAGCATTGGAGATCACGTGATCTGCCAATCTAATACTTTAACTATGATATCTATAATGACAACACGTCGAAAATAGCCTTTTTTTTTAAATTCGTTAATTTATTTCACTCGCTCGTGAAATATTTTATTCAAACTCGTTTAAAAAAGTCTTACTTTTCACACTAGTTGCATAAATAACTATTTTATAATTGCGTGAAAAAAATCCGATTTTTACATTATAATTTTAATATCAGACGCGTGCAAAAAGTTATACTTTTTAGAAACAGTGATACAAAATTACTTTTTTTCACCCAAAAGCAGTGAAAAAAAGTACTTTTTTTCACTCTTTTCATAAGATGCCAACATTTCAAGTAAAATTTCTATTTCATAATCTCCATAAAATCCAGAAATTTATTGATCTGCTTTATTTATAAATATTATGCGCGTGAATTTTATTATTTTTTTTTATTTTTGAATCAGTACCCATGTTCAAATGTTTGACTTTAAA
This sequence comes from Oedothorax gibbosus, assembly GCA_019343175.1. Classification (NCBI taxonomy): domain Eukaryota; kingdom Metazoa; phylum Arthropoda; class Arachnida; order Araneae; family Linyphiidae; genus Oedothorax; species Oedothorax gibbosus. The sequence goes on from CM033272.1 coordinate 17,482,218, forward strand.
CTAAAAAATTAGTTTACCTTTTGCAGTTCCAGAGATTTATCGATGCCGATCTTCTTTACGTAAAAAAATTAGCACGTGAATTATTTTTGAACCAATGAGATTTGATTTTTTTCACGTAATTATAAAAAATAGTGTATGAAACACGTGTGAAAAGTAAACTTTTTAAAACACGTGTCATTATTTCACTCGCTCGTACCTCGCTCGTGAAATAAAATCCACTAGTTTTAAAAAGTGTTACTTTTCGCACTTGTTGCATAAATAACTATATTAATACACTTAAAATGATATAAGGTTTATCTAAATTATATTTTAAATATTTAAATATCGAAAAATTATGATATTCTATGGCGTATTAATCTTTGCAATGCAGAAATTATTTTCTATATTTTATTATCTATTGATAATAGCAAAGGTAAATAATCGGATCGTGACTGCATTTTTAAAGAAAGCTTAGTGATTTGTTATTTTTTAAACTGTGTACGAGATAGGATACTGACAAGTTGGATAGAAGTGAAGAAATAAAAATTCACCCCTCGTTTTCTTTACACCTTGGCCCTTAGTCATACTTTCGTAGCAGAGGCAGAATCACGGTCAGAGGTCTGACATACTGTATAGCAAATTTATTCAAGTCAGTCAACGTTCTCTCTGCAATCTGAGGATTCCTTGCATCTATTACTTCGAATAAAAAAGAAAGTACCCTATACTTCATCAATTTTATTTAATCTAATTTAAAATATAACAACAATTCGTAAAAAAATAATTAATTTTTTTTTACGAATCTACTCTTTAAAAGTTTGATTTCTTTGTACAATCTATATATATATATAAAAGAAAGTCGTGTTAGTTGCACTATTTATAACTCAAGAACGGCTTAACTGATTTGGCTGAAAATTGGTGGGGAGGTAGCTTAGAACCAGGAGAAGGACATCGGATACTTTTTATTCGAACCCAAACGGGTATAGGAGTGGAAAACGCGAGACGATTTCCCCATAGGAATAGCATTGTAAGATTAGAATTTATACTTTTTATTTCAATTTAAAGAAATTTCAGCGCGTTCAGCGTGAACGGAAATTAAGAAAAGAAAAAAAGAGCACGTGGGTTTAATATCTGGAATGTTATTTGAATATCAGTATTTTATTTTATTTGTTGATTTTAAATCTTTTTTATGGTTTATCAGATTTCTTCAACTAGATTTTAATTATGTTCCCGAATTTAATTTAATTGATGTTTACAAATGGTAAGAAATGAAGATATGGCGGAAAATATACGGCATAAATAAGGAATTTGTACTTTATAAAACTTTTCCAACCGTACAAGAGGATGAATGTCTGTATTGTTTTCTGATGTTAGGATGGCGTAATGGCCTATTAAATTTTGGCATGGCGGGTTTTGACGAAGTTGAAAATTAACGTAGGGTAGCTATTTCCATCCAGTTGTATGGGTTAATGTTGCTAGTTTGAATTATCGTCGCATTGAAACTACACACGAGGGCTATTGGAAACGGGAGTAGTAATTTAGAACCACAGTCAAGTGACAAGCCGACACGTGAGTAGGTACACAATGCAACTTTTTCGGGCGACATCGTACGCAGCGTTGGGAATTTGGAGGATATTTAAAGTGCCCTTCCTCTACACGGGATATTATTCGTCGGACATTTTTTGGCTGCACGAGCCGTTTATAGGTCGGCAGTTATTTTGGCGATGCCCGGACTTGAACCTGGGACCTACCGCATGCAAGATGAAAGTCTTTACCGACTGGGTACAGCAACCCTATCGAGTTGTATGAAATATGAAGTGGAATGTTTACCACATTTGGGCAGTTTCGTTTTGCGCAAATCGTGAAATAGAAACAGGCCATTATAACATATAGTTGTTCTGGCAATTTGAACAGGGGCCTATGGGAAAGCCCTCAAACTCCTGGAAGGGCCTGGATAAAATAAACCCCTCATTACAGAATGGGAGGAGATTATAATATCCTGATGGGTTCGACCAGTGGAGAGGGGATCAATTGGTATAAAATAAAAGTTTACATAAAAACTACTAATTAGGGTTATTAAGGGTACACCCGTGCAACGCCGGGTTTATAAAGCTAGTATTATTAAAAAAATTGGTTCAGAAAAATAAATTCTGTATTAAGCTACATTGAGGTATTTATAAAGTGACCCATTTTACCTCACCCTACCCTACTCAGGTTTTAGTTTCTAAAAACCTGAGAAATGGTCCAACCAAATACCAAAAATATATGGTGAAACATTTCACCCAGCCATTGCAGGTACAAGGAACCATTATTATTATAGTAAAACTATGCGAAGCACAAAATTTTTAACAGTTTATATAAATTTGCAAAAATCGCTTTCTAAAGAAAACTCTCATTTAGTTATGTTTTATGGTTACTTAGATTGCGTTATTGCATGTTACGAACTAATTAATGTAGTAAAATTTATTAAAATACTAGCAAATAAATATCCGTTCTTCGCATGGACTAAAAAAGTTGTAATTGATCCAAGTACATGTACAATTTATAATCCAGTATAGGATAATAAATTTATGTTATTATTCCCGCTCGTTATAAAGTATAAAATACTGTTACTTATATATTACCTTAAAAATCCAAAATAAGAACATACGCTATAAAATGCGCGCATAATAGTTATCGTAATTTCCCTCATAAACATATTAGATCTTTTGGCGCCTTTTTGGTAAGAATATGGCGATAAAAGAGATATAGCTATACAAACACAACACACTTATTATACAGCCCTAGCACAACGACCATCTAACAATCAACCAACATTATAAATTTTTAAAAAAATTGTCTCATTTGGCACGTTTAGGTAAGAATTTGACGAGTTCGGCAACGTATTTGACGAAATAATGAAAACGTTAAACCCAAATATTGCACTTAAAAAACATACACTTATAACATTGCACTTAACAAACACAACTATTTCTTAACATTGTAAAAAATCCTTTTTATTACAACAGATGAGTAAAAGTTTTTATGCTAAATTACATACAATAAAATTCAATTTAAAAGTTATAAAATTAGTTTATTACATTTTCATATAACAAAATATTTCTTCATTAACTATACATTATACATCGATACATCAAGAGATATATTTTTTCGGTGGTTTTTGTGTTTCTGGAAGCATTGTATTCTCGATGATTTTAAATGAGTTTTTATGCTGTATAACATGTCACTGGGTAGCTGGTCGATTATAATATGCCCTTATTTCAGAATCTTTTCTGAAACTAAGAAGCAAGCTATTTCATACAGCCACCTATATTGTTCCTGAAAAAGTAAAATCAAATAATTAAAATACAACTTATAAAAATGCAGAATGTTAAATTAGTTAGAAATGCATTGTTTATATGCTACATAAAAGTTTTAAAAAACTGTATTAGATAATCTTCTAATTTCATGCGTCAATTTTTTTTACTTATGTTATATGTTTATATGTAAACTAATACATTACAAACCTAATATGTTTTAAAGATATGGGCATATAAAACATTTTATGTGTCTTAGATCAAAGCTTACTAAATTCCTGCACATAGTTTTTTATAAGTCCGTATGTAAAATATGCGAGCAATTGCATTTGCTTCTAAATGAACATTTCTAAACAATTAAACTTCGTAGTAAAGTTACCACTGTTCAAAAAAAAAATATGTTTCACAACCGAACTTGTTATTAAAACTTAAGCATTCAAAATACAAAAGCCGCAAATATATGCATGTTAATTTCGCATCTACAGCCTCAACATAGCTAAAAGATTTTGACTGGGCCCTTTGAATATGAAGAACAAAATATTATACATTTGTTACTGGAGAAAAGCATTCCGTAATCTGATTGACCCTTTAGCCTACGTAATTTAAAATTATACAGACACGTTAGTACCTAAATTTTTCAATAAGAAAGGCTAAACGTTATCAATTGCGAATTAAAATTATTATCATAGCTCTCACATTTAACAATTAAAGTTTCTAAAATATTATTGACAGGAATCCTAAAGGAATTAAGCCTAGGTTGCATATGAAGCCTCAAGACCAGTTTGCTTATAGAATTTAGATTTAACGATACGTTAGAACCTAATATTCGTACCTAATTTTTTTATTTAGAAATGCTAAAACTTATACAATTGCAAATTCAAGTCATTATCATAGCTGCCATTTAACCATTCAAGTTTCCGCAATATTATTGAAATGAAACATTTGGTATCAGGAAATAGTCTTGTAAAATAATCAAGGCAACATATATAAATAAAGATGTACAAGAATGTCTTACCACTGTTGGTATAAAAGCAGGTCTATGAAGTCGTACTGTTCTCACTGCTTGCAAAACGTCCGCATCATGAGTTTCATGAATTTGGCCGACCAAATAGGAAGAAGCACAATAGAATCCCGAAGCTCTGCATCCATCACTGAAAATATGGTGGATTATAATTAAAAATAATCTTAAATATCTGCAAGAATACATAATAGTGGAAGAAAATAAATTATCGAATTACCTGAAATTAAATATATATTTGCGTTTCTAATTTAAACTTTAAATATAAATTTATATTATCTTGAATATTTATTTACGATGCATATTAGTTATTATAAAAAAAAATCTGAAAATCATTGAAAGAAAGATTTATTAAAAACAATATTAAATGCGCACGAGTGTTGCTGAAAAACCTGCAGGTCAAATCTGCAAGAAAGAAGACCATATCTGCAATTTTGGCGTTTGAGAGTTATTAACATCAATACACATATACAAGTTGGTTTGTAACAGAATCTGTCCCTTAAATCACTTTTACACATTATTTGTGCTCTCACCAGGAAATACACTATTTATATACCTTGGAAAATCGCCAAACAGGGCCTTTAGCAAGTTCAAATTTAAACTTTTAAACGCCGAAACTAGAAGAAGTTCGAGTTAAGAATAGTTGTGTTTTTGCTGCAAAAATGGAAGCGAAACTATCATCATATATCATTTAACTATACATTATTTAAAATTTTAAAAAAGGACACGATTTTCATGCGAAAAATGAACATTTTTAGTCGTTTTCCTAATAAACATCTGTTAGTCGCCACAATTTCCCATTTTCATTAACTTTCTTTCGAAAAAAAATTCAATTAATAATATTTATTGCTTGTTAAATTAATTTACTGTTCGAAGAATAGCTAAATGTAATAACTAATTGTAAAGTAAAATTGATGCTTTAAAAATAAAAGCCAAACTTTTCATACTTTCTTATGCAAAGAACTCTCTATATGCATCTTTCTTCATATATAAATAATGAACCATCAAAAGAACCCTATTGTGATGTGATATCAATCCAAATTGAAAAATACACGTAAATAAATATTTTTTCAAGAGTTTTATTTTTATTTTAAATAAAGTTTCTCGTAAGTTTGACGAAATGGCAACAGTGCAAATATTGAATAAAAATGGAATTTACATGTTATTTCAATGTAGATTAAAATTTTAGTCATTTAAATTTTAAATAAACTTCGAATTAAAATTTTTAATGAAATTTAAAATGTAGCCTAGCCTGATTTTTTTGCTTCAAAATGCCGTATCCCACTTGTTTGTGAGACTTGCGGTTCGTTTTGTGAAAGTGGTGACGGAAGGACAGACACTAGAACGATTATAAAACCTTAAACTTTTTAAGTTATAAACGTAGTGTGGAAGCTAAAAGGGATAAACTATCTTATTATAACCAAGAGTACTTCATATAATTCGTAGTCAAATCCGTATTTTCAATCAAACTTATGATTGTATGATACAATCTGTATGTTATACTTGGCGTTTGATGAAACGAGTTTTCTTCCTTTTCTCAAAACGCAGTTTTTGCATATGCAGATTTTTTCTTGCAGCGGCAGAGATTTATATGTCTGTTATTAATTTTATATGCCGTGTATGGATATAGAAAACTCACTAGCAAGTGACGATGATGGGTGCCGGTCTGTTCTTCCTGGTCCACTTTTCCACCTTGGCTATGAGCTGCACCACCGTGTCCACTTGTGGGGGGACGAACTCCTCTCGCCTCCAGCCATGGAGGTGAAAGGACTTGATCGTGCGCGTCTTCTACAAAGGAAAGATGTACAAGAACATAAGAATTTGCTATTTAACCTCTTATTAACGTACGCAGAGTACGTCCTCTCAATTCGTTCATCAACGACATGGACGTACACTGCGTACGCCGTCAACTCTACAGTAAACAGCTGCAGCAACAGCTTTGCTAGCCTGGTCTATGGGCTGGGCACCTACTCGAGAAACATAAATTCTTTTTTTTAACATAATCATTTTTAAGAAAATATAGTTTAATACTGAATGTCAAAAGCGTCTAATGTATAACCATTATTTTTTTATTAAGTTAAAAACTGAAACGCAATGTGATTGGCTGGTCAAATTCCATCTTCAACCGTGCCATTAAGAACATTAGAAATTGGGAATTGAGAGGATCACTTTAAAAACTACATGACAGAATTTTTTTAAAGAATTTATAATGTAATGCTGCATATCAAAAATGTATCAAGATGTTTTTTACTCTCAAGTTTTACTCAGAGTTTCGTTAACACAAGAAGTGACAAAGTGATATAACTGTAACGTTTATGTTACATGGTTAGTAAAGAAAGTCCAAAATATGGCATAGGAGCATTATGCTTTGTAATGGCACTTGTTAGGTTCCATTATGACTCTTTGTTACACTAAATGATGTCATTGATAAATAGACAAAGTAAAATAACTATAACTTTTAAGTTACTAGTTGGCAAACAAGGTTCAAAATAAAACATAGATGCATCATGCTTAGTACTGACAATCATTATATTTGATTATGACTATTTGTTCCATTAAATGTTGTTATTGATAAATAAAAAAGGCTTTTATTTATCTATATTATCATCTCTAAAATCTGTATTGACAAGAAAATACTCAATTGAGTAATAAGAATACTGGATTACGGGTTAACTTTCTTTTACTTTAATAAATAATTTTATATTTAAAGTGTCATTTTTGACCAATAGAACATCCAATTTTATTCTTAAGGCAAAGATATTTGAAACTTTTCTGTAGCTAAACAATTATTGTAACGAATATTGGTTATTAGTATTAACTTTAATGAATTAAAACTTTTTTTCATTTTTTTAAGAAATAGTTAAATTCTACACTTAATATATAACAATTTTTTTGTAGCTAAACAATTTTTGTAACGAATATTGGTTATTAGTATTAACTTTAATAAATTAATTTTTTTTTCATTTTTTTAAGAAATAGTTAAATTCATACACTTATTATAAGGTTTACAATTTAGTTTTCATTAACTTTTCTAAGTGTAATTTCTTCGATATAAAACTCAAGTTTTAAATAGCTCTAGACTATATAGTAAGTCTCTTTTAAAAAATGGTTTTAAAAAATTTGTGCTTGTAAAGAAAATTCTTTTCCACTAATAACTAACACTTACTCCTTTAGGATTTTTGACACTAAATTTTCGTGTGAGAACACCACCGAAGTACTCTGCCTCTGAAGACAAATGCTGAATTTTAATGCTACCTTGGTAAATGCTGCCAGACTGTGGCCAAAACACAGGAGAGGTCTAAAACAAAATGAACATTCTCTTATCCTGCGATTGTGGTTTCATTTAGTGTATATTTAATGCATTTAGAAATAAAGGTTAAATCTTAGAAGAGTTCACACCCATGACGACAAACAGTAAAAAAAGTGCTAAGCTAGAACGATATGGAGCCAAATGATTGCCAACAAAATGGAAATAATTCGAACATTCCAGAAATAGTTGGGTTTACTATCGTGTATCAAAGTAGGCTTACCAAGATAGCGAAACCAAGATAATTTGCGCCAAGGGTGTGGGATCTGCTAGAATTCATCCAAAAAATAAGTATGATATAATGAAGTAATTTATTGAAAATAGATACAAATTAAACACAATAAACACCAAAAGCATTTTTCAAACAACTGTCTTATTTAATGTAATATTTGGGTATTTTAAAATAATGTTTAGAGTTTTAAAAAAATTTGCTTTCGATGAAAGTAAATATGTTCAAAAGTACATGTTATGAATAGTAATTGTGTGACTTTCATTGTGTTGCACTTTCCCAATCTAACTTACCAGCCCAAAAAGTCATCCAAATATCAATAGAGCCAAAATTGTATAACCCTTTTTAAAAGGAATTGTTATGTAACTCTTAAAATTATTATGCACAATAATTTTATTACAGGGCAATAATCCTGCATACAATTGTCCAATCAATAATTGAATTAACTAACCTTTTAATTATTAGGTAATAAATCTAATGAAACTAAATTAAGTTGAAGTTAAAAAAGGTGATTTAAATAGATGTGCATCGATTCTGCTTCAATATTGAATTAACATAAGAAAAATCCCAATTATAACTTTAAATTTAATTGACATTTAACAGCATTAAATAGCTCTAATTTCATGCATTGCATTACTTTCTAGTCACATTATGAATAGTAGATACATCTAATGATATTTGTGCAAATAGATAGATAAATCTGTAATCGTAAATTTAATAAATTTAACAAGTCCTAAATTTGTTCATCGAATCTATATTTCTATTACAATGACAGATCTTCCTTTACATTTATTATCAGTCGTATGTTCTGTCTTGACATAGCTTTCCCGACATTCGATCCCAGGCTGGCAGTTTTCTCATGCAAAGTGTCTATTCACGGACAATCAGTGCAATTTCCATTTGGCATATTTCTAACAATCTTCCTCATGCCAAAACCTTCATGTGTTCCATTACTCCTGATTTCTTCGATTTCCTCGTTTCTTCATCTTTGGTCGGCAATCTTAAATTTTTAATTCATGATTGAGCTCTTTTCAATACCATGCTTGGATTTTCGATTCGATCATTTCGCTTTCGTATTTTCATAAATTTACCCTTTTTGGTTAATTTGGGCTGTCAAAAATCGTCTCGTTGCTGACAATTTTTTTCTAGAACTCTTTGAATGCAATTAACGACTCTTTCGATTTAGTTTTTAATGGGTCTTTTCATTGGCCTTTTCTTTTGCTTCCGACTAGCTTTGCAATTGACTATAAGTTCTTGCTTTCTGTGATGAAGCTCACCACAATTTTCACAACATATGCCTTTTCAAATCCTTTCTCTATCGAGTTTTCTTTTATCTTAAGTTTCTGAATTACCTGTACTGAAATCGTGAAAAGTCTCATTGGCTTGCTTCAATCAACTTTAGGTGCTCATCAAAGCCGCACTTTTTTGGATTTATGATCCAAGGCTTTATGAATTCTGATTTTCTCGTGTAATTGAAGCTTGTTTCATTAGTAGTTGTTCTTGTTCAACCGTTCCATATCTATACCCTCACGGAGATTACTGTTCATCTTTCTCTTGAAGAATCAAAAAAGTGTCACAGAGTAAATAAGAATTTATAAAATATAAATATTTATATTTGAACTATAGTATTTATTTCAATGTAGATAAAAAAATTTAGTTATTTAATTTTTAAACTTCTAATTTAAATTTTTTAATGAAATTTGGAATTAGCATAATCTGATTTTTTGCTTAAATGAGTATCCTTGTCTGTGGGACTTGTGGTTCTTTCTGGAACAGTGGGTGACAGACAGACGGACAGACAGACAGACGGACTGACGATTATAAAACCTTCCACTTTTTACGTTATAAACGTAGTGTGGAAGCTAAAATTACATAATGAAACAAAAATTAAAGTTGAAAGTTAAATAATAACGGTGATTTAAATTGTGTTGTACATCGAATATCTGACTTTAAAACAATTACACATAAGACAAAATCCACAATTTTATAACTTTTAAATTTGACATTGCATTTAACTAGCATTAATAGCCACGTAAATTTTCATGCATATGCATTACTTTCTAGTCACACTATAATGAATAGTAGATCCTCTAAGGATATTGTGTGCAAATAGAGTTAGATAGAATCTGTAATCGTATAATTTAATAAAGTGTAAAGCCAAGTCTAGATTTTGTGTCATCGATGTCTATATTTCTATGTACATGTACAAGATCTATTCCTCTTCCATCGTAGTATCGAGGTCGGATATGTCCTCTGTCCTTGAACAGTGGGCCTTTCCCACATTCGATCCCAGGTCTGGCAGCTTTTCTCATAGCAAAAGTGTCTATTCCACGGGACTCGCAGTTAGCAATTTCCATTTGGGCGTATTTCTGGAACATGTCTTCCTCATCGTCCAAACCTCTCATGTGTTCCATGTACTCCTTGATTTCTTCGATTTCCTCGGCTTTTCTGTCAACTTGGGTTCGGGCAATCTGGTGCAATTGTATATGTTGAGCCTCCTTTTCAAGATCACCATGCCTTTGGATTTTCGAATCTTCGATCTTTTTGAGCTTTTCGGTAGTTTCTATCAGTTTACGGCCTTCTTGGTAATCTTTGAGTCTGTCATAGAAATCCCGTCTGCGTTTCGCTGACAATTCCTTTTCATAGAACTCTTTGAAGGCCTTTTTTGCTTCTTCTCGATTTAGCTTCTTAATGGCGTCTTTTTTCTTGGCCTTTTCTTCCGCTTCCCGCACTGCCTTTTGCAAGTTTGTCTCTTCTTTCGTTTTCCTGCTGATGGAAGCGTCCACCAAATTTTCAGCCACATATTGCCTCTTCAAATCCTTTTCTCTATCGAGGTTTTCTTTCATCTTTTTGTGTTCTAAATTCACCTGTCGTTTGAAATCGGTGAAAAGTCTCGCTTTAGCCTCTTGTGCTTCATCTAACTTTAGGTGCTCGTCAAACAACCTGCACTTGTTTTGGATTTGATGATCCAAAGCGGCTTTATGATTCTGATTTTCTCGTCGTACATTGAGAGCTTTTTGTTTCTCTTTTAGTTGTTCTTGTTCAACCTCGTTCCATATCATATAACCCTCACGGAGATTATCTCGCTTTTCTTCTTTTCTCTTTTGAAGAATCTAAAAAAGTGTCACAGAGTAAATACAGCAATTTTATAAATATATATATATTATATATATATATATATATATATATATATATATATTATATATATATATATATATATATTATATATATATAATATATATATATATATATATTATATATATATATATATATATATATATATATAATATATATATATATATATATATATATATTATATATATATATATATATATATATATATATATATATATATATATATATATATATATATATATATATTTTATATTTGAAACTATAGCTACATTTCTGACACTTTTCTGTTAATGGAACAAACAAAATCAAGGACACTAATTGGCTTAGGGTAACGTAAAGTATAAATTGATGTTTCCTTAAAACATGTTTTGTATGCTTGTTTATAATTAGACGTTTGGAAAAGGTATTTAGTTTTAGATTACCCTAATAACTATTATAATGCACTTAACAATGAAATTAATTGAATTATGCATATAATAAAATGCAAAAATATTAATCAGAAAAAATTTAATCTTAAATTGCAGGGGTAATTTTTAGTAGTTATTTACACTATCGTCGTAAAACAGCTCAGCTAAAAAAATCAGCAAAAAACCTGCATGGAAAATGCAGAAATGCAGGTTTTTTGAAGAGAAATGAAGGTTTTATGAAGGGAAATGCTTTCAGCATTTAACCTGCAGTATTTATATGGGTACGGTGCTGAAAAATTCAGCAAATAAATTTCAGCAGGAAAACTGCATGTTTTGGATGAGAGATAAAGCTTTTATGCAGGAAAATGTTTTCAGCATAAAACCTGCAGTACTTTTTCAGGTATTATGATGAAAAATTCAGCAACTAAATTTCAACACAAAAACTGCTTCTTTCGGACGAGAGATAAAGATTTAATGCAGGGAAATGTTTTCAGCATTAAACTTGCAGTACTTTTAAGGGTATTGTGATGAAAAATTCAGCAACTAAATTTCAGCAAAAACAAAATGCTTTTGAAGAGAGATGAAGGTTTTATGCAGGGAAAATGTTTTTTTAAAGGTATTGTACTGAGAAATTCAGCAACTGAGTTTCAGCTGGAGAACTGCATGTTTGTAAAACTTTTTTAAGGTGATTTTTTTTTATTCTTAAAGAAAACTGCCCTTTTTCTGAAGGATTCATCCTAAAAGAACAAAGAATTAGCCAATTCAGTTCTACATGAAAACAGCAATTTCTCTTAAAATTTTATGCTGAAAAATACCTTTATTTAACCTTATACTTTTTATTACCTTTCTTTAGAGTTTATTTTTTAACCTATATTTTAAAGTACACTTAAAATACTGTTTTATCTTTAAACCCACATTTCAATAGCACTTAATGTGCAATTTTATGCAAAAAATTACCTAAACTTTCTGAGAAAATAAGGACAATATTTCAAGCAAAGTATTTTGTCTAAAAAACTTTCTGCAGAGAATTAATACAACATGTGCATAATTTTTTGTAGCATAGAGTTACACATAAAGCCTGCAGGGGCCAAAATCGTTTTCTGCAACAATGTCGACAAGTGGGTTGCTGCTCAAGGGAAATTACAAACCAATAACATCCATGGTGCTGCATTATCATACCAGTGTTAACTTTTTTTTGATGATTCTAATGAAGCGTCATTGAAAATAAGTATCAAATGGGTTGACCAGTTGTGAGTTTATTTTAAGTTATTTTTAAAAAATAATGTGTGCGTTAACCCCAAAAATACTGTAAATTTTTTTGTAGTGAATCTTTATCTTAAAATTGTTCTTTATTTTTGAAATTAGTTTTGATATTTTACACTTGTAGTAATTGTATCCCAGCTAAAAATTGTTGGAATTTTTCGCGGAAAAACATTTCATTTTTAATGTAAACATTTGCAGTTTATTAGCGAATTTTGCAGCAAATTAGCTTAATATGTTCAAATCGCAGATCTAGATTTTGTTAATCTGTAACTTCTAAAAATTCAGAAACGATATCAAAGCTATAATTGGCGATTCAAATTCTTTTTTCCAATTTCCATGGACGTTTTTGATTTGATTTTGCAAAAAAAGAAGAAAATAATGCCACCTATATAAAGAGAGTAAATTTTAAACGAAAAACAGATTTAAAAATTATTTGCTTAATATTTCAGTTTGCTCAATAGCTTTGCTCTCACCTTTTTATAGAAAATTTAAAAAAATTAATCTTAAAGGAATTCTTAAAATATATATTTTTTTCTAACTCACAAAATTTGCATCCAATTTATTAATTGCCACCTTAGAACAATTAATTAAATCTAATTTAAATATTTTTAAATAAAAATCATAGACAAATTGTACGCAAAATCATGAATCAAATTTATTGACTATAATCGAATCTATGGAGTGTGTAATTTAGTATGTTCTAATTATAAGATATACCATTCCTAATTTTAAAACGCGCTCCAATTTGCAAGCTCCAATAGCGCAGTTGGTAGCGCGCTGAACAGCTACACAAATACCCCCAGATCAAATCCCGTGCTCCTTCCTTCCTACTTGGGTATAAATACAACTTAACTTCAAAATCTTCACTTATCCTGCAGTTTTTTAAATGTTTTTCCAATGAAGGAAATATTAAGGTTTTTTGATAAAGGGAAAATGGAGGCTTTTGATGAAGGAAAAGTGAAGGGACTTGGTACCTAAAACTTCACTTATCCTGTAGTTTTTATAAAGGTTTTTTTGTGAAGGAAAAATGGAGGTATTTGGAACCTAAAACCCTCACTTATCCTGCAGGTTTTCGAATGAAGGGAAAATAAAGGTTTTTTGATGAAGGTTTTTGGTTCCAAATACCTGCAGTTTTCCTGCAGCTTTCCTTCAATTTTTTTTCAAGGTTTTTTGCTGATTTTCTTAGCTGGGAGCTGAAAAAACTTATTATAGCTTTTATTTTGGTTTCCTGAAAGTCTGAGACATTTCCTCATTAAACGAAAACAAGTAGGTTCGTAACAGTAGCTGTCACCTAGAACCACTTCCACAAAAAATTTATAAACCTTGGAAATCTTTAAACACAACAATTTGAACTTTAGCTGTCAAAATTGCCTGTTTTAATTTACTTTCTTTTGCAAATTCCATTACTTGCTCTATAAATAGAAGCGAATTCTAACTCTCTCTGCCGCTTTCATAATACACATACAATGAAATATCAACTTTGACCATTAAGAGTACCTTCCTCCGAGTATTCATGTATTTTCGAAAAAAAATTAAGTGCTGCTAAAGGATAAATTATTAATAATTCCAAAACATTCAGTAAAATTTACGGTACTTTTCCATTTCGCAGGCGAAAATCTCGCCGAACAGAGTCTTTGGCGACAAACAGAACATTTTGGGGGACAAAACACAGTATGCACAGTCAAAGGTTCCATTCAAAATATTTAATTTGGCGGTGGTTGTACATTTCTGCGACTTTAACGCTGGCGCCGCGAAATGAAAAAGTACAATAGCTATCATATTAACAGTACATACAGTAAGTTATAGTTATCAGATTATTCAGTACATACAGTACATTAATATTGGATACATACAGTAGTTAAAACGTACCTGTTCATGTTGCTTTGTCCAGTTAGCTTTATTGATCCTTTTCTTATCTTCCATCACCCTCTTTTTATCCTCTTCCTCCTCATTGTACTTATCCACATCTCTAAGTTGACCAACAAGAAACTCGGCGTCATACTTGGCGAACAAGTCCTGCTGAGCAGCCTTTTCAGCGACTTGCACATCTCGCTCTTTGGTCATCTCTGCGTAATTTTTGGCGCCTTTAAAATACTTCACCCGATCCGTCTGTTCGAAAAGTCGCTTGTAAGCCTTGTCCAGTACGCGGTTTTTCCTGGCCAATAACCTGGCCTCCACTTCTAGTTCTTCCCGAGCCAGGGCTGCCTCCTTGGCATATTGTCTTTGTTTTAGTTCGCTGCCGGCGACTTTGCTACGAGTCATTTGCTTGGTAAGTTCCTTGGCAAGTTCCTTGGCATCTTTCAATTTCTGCCTGTGTTCTTCTCTTATGGTTTCTTGGTGTTCCTGTTGGTTTTCGTGTGAACGAGAGTTGTGGACGATTCGTTTTAGTTCGTTTTGGGTTATGATTAAAGGTTTCTTCTGTTGTACTGTTATACAGATTTGATTTGGTGAATCTTTGTCCATTTTGAATCTTTATTTATTTTTGAATTATGTTGGAAAAGTTTAAAAATTATGAATAAATTTTTCGATATTTAGAGTAGATAAATTCGAATGTTGGTTAGTTTTCAAAAATCCAGTATGTTTGAGTATGCAATTCAGTTCTATTCCTTTAATAGAATAATATCAGAATTTTGTATTAAACAGTGAGAGTCAATAAGTTCAATTTTAAATAATAAAAGTACTCCCGCTACTTCAAGTTGCCTTTCACGTAAATCTATAGGAGTTAAAGGAATCACACAATCAATTTGTTAGCAATTACGTGAAATAAGATATTAAATTACACATAATTTAGGGCCCCTTTGCATTTTTTAAATTACATCTACATTTATCGCCAAATAAAGAAACACAGTGCAATTTCTTATGCATGGAAACAGCACCGAAAGGTAACTCAAGGGGAGTAATTCTACTTTTGACTACATCAACTAGAACTCCCTTACCAGAAGAACCAACAAGTGGTAAAAGAGAATCACGTAAATAAATGTCATAAACTAAATAAAACCGTTACTATATTACGTTAAATAATAACATAAACAAATATAATTTAATAAGATAAGAAGCATTAATATTTGTATTAGATATTTTTTTCTTTCAACGTTATGAAACAAACTTTTGATTTCCATTACATAAGTACAAATTTATAAAAGTACTTGCATAAAAAATAAAATTTTAATAATTTAAATATCAATAATAAATCCCGATTACTTAATATACATTACTAATTTTATTTAAACCTATTTAGGATACAAAATGTAAACTTACTTTTAACAAATGTGTTTATATCAGGATTAATTTTTTTTAACATACATTAAAAATACATTAACACTTTTAAATATGTCGTCTTAGCGAAAATATCAAAGTTTACAGTTAAATTAAAAAATGTTGCCACAAAATAATAAGCTAAGTTGCAATTCAAAGATAAAGCTAAAAAAATTGAGGCAATAGTAACATTACTTCATTACTTACTTTAATATGCAGCTAGACTTAACCAATATTAACCCATTATTTAAATTAAATATATATAATTTAATTTCCCCGTAAGTAAAAATTATCGACATTTTATCTGCTACCAAAAGAAGGTATTGTATTCATTCTGAATTAAGATTGAAATGATTCGGAGCTAAAATGTGATGACATCGTTTCCATAACAACGGAGAAAATACAGGCATATACTGGTTCCTACTTCCTGTTCAATTGGAGAAACTTGAATACAAAATCCATACAATGCTTCTAATAAGTTACACAATTTTGTTCCTAAATTAAAAAAAATGGTCGAAAAAGCTAATTTTTATAAAAGATAAATAAGGAATTATATTTCATAAAATATACATGACAATTTCATTTACTTAGCAGAAAATTTCAATTAAATAAATAAGCATTACACATTTTGCCTTTTATTTCTTTACTAACAATTTTATTGAATGTTTATAGTGATGATAAAATTTTATCATATTTTATCATATAGATTTTTTAAAAACTAAATTAAACATCAATGTGGAACTTGGAATTGATAAACAAATATATCTATATATCAGTGTAGTTTCAAATCTAACTGTCCAAGTAACTCAATTGATTTCTTTAACATTCCAATTTGACAAAAATTAAATTCTTCTAAGATATATTATTACGATCCCATTTACATTTGGTGCAAGATTCATTGGGCAGTGGTTTTGCTAAGATATAGCTATGATATAATGTGTAATGTGGATCCGATCGACGATTGATCCACACAAAAAAATCCATCCGAAAAATTAAATAAGCTTGCTATTTGTATAAAGTTTTGACAGTGAACCTGGCCTATTGTAGGATTTAAACTCCGTAAGTGTAGCAAGGCAAGACGAGCCTCTTACACTTGAAATACTGGATCTACCTTCTGGTTCATAATCTAGCAAATATTGGATGCGTTAAAGTTTTAAATCGAAACCAAAATAGACCATCAGAAGCCTTTTATTCCGATTATTCCGACACTATGTATTTTACAATAACCATCATAAAATGAAGAAACTATGTTCTAAGTTGGCCAATTTTTGAAAATATATAATTTTATAACCTCGTCTTTGTTGCTTATTTCGTTGAGCACTACGATGCTGCATGATCCTGTGTCCCATAAAAGTTGCCAGAAATCCGCCACAGTATTTGGAAGAGGATACTGGGTCACAACAAAGCGATTTTGCACTCCGTAACTCTGTAAAAACGTATCGACGTTAGACAAATAAATAATTTTTATCAAATTTCTGATGTAGCCTTTGTTATAGAAGATAGACACACTTTGATTTACATACATCGATTTTCTTAATTATTTATGAGAACGTTTTCGCAGCATTTTATTTTTAAAAAGAAATTAAGGAATGGTACAGCTGGGGGGGAAAAAAACGCTCCCCTCGTTACTCGGTTGATATTAATCAATGGATTTTGTGAAAGTGGTCACTTTTCAGGAAATGACGTAAGGAATTGATTATCGGCAACAAAAATTTTATAAGGGGTCATCTACATATTAAAATGAGTACCAACTTTGGAAAATCCAATGGCAACACCCAATTTTTTACATAAAAATGTTCAGCCTCTTCAAAATACCCCAGGTATAAAAAAGAATTATTTCTTTTGCATTATTTGCTGAGATATTAAAGCATTAATTTTGAACGCGCTTAGGGGGAAATCTCTAAATTGAAAAGGGTAAGATTTAGGTTGTGTCTTTTCAAAACGACAAGCTAACAGAAGAGTTAACATATTCTCGCCAACGGATGATAGAATTAAACCTTTTTTACTAATATTGTGATTTTTTTGTATGTGATTTTTTAAAACAATTTTCGGATTTTAAAATTCAGAAATAAAATAAAGGGCTAGAAGAGGAAACTTTTTGATTTTAAATTAAGTTACATATACGATTATTTATAACAAACAGATTTTCAAATGCGATTAGTTATAATCAGACTGGCAAACATGATTATTATATTTATGTTTTACATCTTATGCAAATTTTTTGTTTCATTACATTGCTACAAAAAATTTGTTTAAAATTCGGCGCAATATATCGGTATTATAAACCACATACTATTAGGAAACGAAGTTTACGACCTCAACACGATATTTAAGAAAAGCAAAAAAAAAAATACGCAGAATGATTTGGCAATGATTTTTAACAAAGGCATAGTAGGCACTTATCATTTAAAATAATCAATGTGGCAACAATGAAATATACTAAAAACCGAATTCCAACAATATTTAAGGGTATTTAAATTTAACAAGTAGGTTTGTTGCAAAATCTGTCACTTAAACCGCTTCCACACAACATTTGTGCTCAACAGGAAACAAACGATTTATACACCTCAGAAAGAAATTCGCCAAACAGAGCCTTTAGCTAGTTGTAATTTTAAACATTTAAACGATAAAATTAATTATTTTCATTAATCTACTTTCTCAGATTTAATAATTAGACTTTATCGTTTGCTTAATTTGTTTGAAGTTCGAAAAATAATACGGTAATCTTTTTTAATAAATATCTTTGTGTCGCCACAATTTACCATTTACATTTCTTTCGAAAATTCAGTTATTTATCGTTTGTTAAATTAATTTACAGTTCGAAAAATTTATATAATTAGTTCAATTGATGCTTTAAAAATAAAAGCGAAACTTTGCATATTTTTTATGCCAAGTTAGAATTCTCTATGCATCTTTCTTTATACATATATAATAAACCATCAAAAGAACTCTATTGTGATATTACAACAATCCAAACTAAATTATATCGCATAAATAAATATTCTTTCAAAAGTTATTTTTATTTTAAATAGAGTTTCTCGTACGTTTAACGAAATGGCAACAGTGAAAATATTGAATAAAAATGGAATTTGCATGTTATTTCAATGTAGATTAAATTTTTAGTTATTTAAATTTTAAATAAACTTCTAATTTAATTTTTTTAATGAAATTTGGAATGTAGCCTAATCTGATTTTTTGCTTCAAAATGACGTATCCCACTTGTCTGTGGGACTTGTGGATGGCAACAGTGAAAATATGAATAAAAATGGAATTTGCATGTTCACTGTAAAAAACTGTTGTTTTACAGTTAAATACATTATTTTTTACAGTTAAAAACAGTTTTTTTTAGAAAAACAGTTAATAACTGTATTTATCTTCGTTAACGTGACGTCACACTCACAATCCATCAAATGCACCTGCCGCAGGGGAAATTTGAAGACGAGCAAAGAGTCACGTGATTGAGATCATCGTTCAGCACAAATACCAATTCTTGCCCTCGCGACCGAGTAATGACTCTGTCGCAGACGGTTCAGTATTGGGCTCGCACGCAAGAGGTTCCTGGATCGAAACCGGGCCCGGTCCATACCTCTTCCAGGAACTTCTTACGTGCGAGCCCAATACTGAACCTTCTGCGACTAAGTAATTACTCGGTCGCGAGGGCTAGTATTGGGTATTTTATTTTAGCAGGGAGAAACTGTTAAATTTACAGGGGAAAACCATTGAATTAAGAGTTTTTCCCTGCTAAATTAACAGTTTTTCTCTGTTAAAATTACAGTTTTCCTGTAAAAGAATTACAGTTTTAAACTGTAAAAAAACAGTTATTAACTGGCGTCTAAGTTGACAGTTTTTAACTGTAAAAACAATAGGTTTTTTTTACAGTGTTATTTCAATGTAGATAAAAAAAATTTAGTTAGTTAAATTTTAAATAAACTTCTAATTTAAATTTTTTAATGAAATTTGGAATGTAGCCTAATCTGATTTTTTGCTTCAAAATGACATATCGCACTTGTATGTGGGACTTGTGGTTCTTTCTGTGAAAGTGGGTGACAGGCGGACAGACGGACGGACTGAACGATTATAATACCTTCCACTTTTTACGTTATAAACGTAGTGTGGAAGCTAATATTACACACACTTTTTGAAATTGTATTGAAAACATCATACATTCAAAAACATAGTAATCTATATAATCTGCAGTTTATTACACATACAAAATGCATTGTATGCACTTGAAACAAGAAAAGATTTTTAGATATTTGACAGACATCAATAATTCGAATAAGCATTTACCAATAAACGCTTTTCAACCACCAAACGATAATGCAAGTTGTGATCAATTTGTCAAGTAATTTTTAAACGGTCCCTAAAACTTCTTTTTTCAGTTTTTTTACAATAACTCGGCAAATAATTGTTGTTGAATTACAAAATTCGGTATTTTGGTTTTACATGATCTACTTCATCGATTTATGTAAAAAAAAATGGAGTTGCGATTAATGTTTTATTTATTTTAATTTAAATTTAAATAAAAATATATAAAAAAGTGAAAAATTAATGAAAAAACTTGCGTCAACTGTATTGTAAGTTTAAGAAGTAGTAAATGAAAAAATCTTTGTTTAAATCGTTTTATTTGTGGAGTTATAAATAAAAGTTTGTGAAACGTTTTTAACATTATGGACGTTCAAATATGAATGCTTATATCTCAACAAATAATGCAAATTAATTATTTTTAGATCTAGGATCTTTTTATCACTCAGTTTGATGATTAACATGATAATAATTTTTCCTAAAAATATTTTTAAAAAGCAAAGTATTTTAAATTAAAAAAAATTAAAAACTTACAAAAATTAGTATTGTAAACATATGTTAAACAACATTTTCACGACTACTTACATAAGAATATACTGCGTTAATATAGTTAGAGGGTGGACTAGTTTTTAAGACAGGTCTTCCATTATCCGCTAAAAAAAATAAACTATGAACAAGCAATGACAAAAATATATCATTCATATTCTGGGTGATTATATGTTTACATAATCTATGTCAATCAGATAAGCAGCAAAATATTCAATAGACCTCCACAAATCTATAAGGTTATATATTTTTTTATTCTCTTTAAATAAAACGAATAAAACTGTTTATTTATGATTTAATGATTGTAAATTTAACCAAAAATATTTTTAATTATTTGATAATTTGTTTTAAATTAACATGTACGAATGAAAATTTTGTTAAATATTATCTATAACAAGTGTAACATACCTAAATATAATGAATTAACTTACGAGGTATAATGTAAGGATCTCTGTTCTTATTTTTGTTGTTTGCTGTAATTGCAGATAGGCACTTTTGTTGAAAATGAGGATTTTCTAACTTTCGCAGTTTCTAGATGGGGCAAAATCAGAGACAGAAAATTAGAAATTTTGTTAATTAGGTAATTAAACTTTACAAGCAAAAAACCATAAAAATAAAAGCATTCAAAATCATCTATTAGCCCAAAAGAAAACCCAAATTTATTGCCTTACAAATTAAATATTTTAAAGTAATTGCAATTATCCACTCGTTTCTTACCTCAAATTGAATTTCTAGGCGGGTTTTCTTCGAATGCTGGTCCAATTGTCTTAACTTGTTAAAATACAGTACCATTTCGTTCGCTTTTTTACAAGATCTATCTCCAAAATGGTACTCAACCAATGACTTGTACACAAACTCATATTGTTCCTGTTGAGAATTAGAAGTATGAATAATAAGTGGACTTTGGAATGTCATTTGAAGCACAACTGAATACTGCAACTTCATTTGTGTAAAAAATACTTTTATTTATTACAGTACATTAATTCAATTGTTCTATTAATGAATATTACATATAAAACATAACTGTATGTCAAAACTGTAGGGGAGAACAGGGCAAGTTTCCATGCATTTTTCTCTTTGGTTTTCTAACTTTTACTTTTATTTAATTCGAATAAAACAAGCTATCATTGCTTTCCTCCCACGTTTATCTACAAACTAGCATTACTACTTTTCCAAAAAATAAGTATGCTTTTTGTCAGCAAGTGGTTAAATGCAAACACGTTGAGCTGAAAAACGTAACTCGTAGAGTAAAGGTTTAAATTATTTTACAAACAAATGCATAGTTACGTAGAGAGAGGAACCAACTTTTAGTATACGCAATGATAAAACTGTAAAAAGTACGTTTTATTTAGGTTTAAATGTAACCCTGAAAAGTTACTCAATGTTGAAAAAATCACAAAACTTGCTCTAACGGCAATATTACAACACCAACTAACAAAGATTCTTGTGGATAACATATGACCTGTCATTTCATAAACCAAGCAGCCGATTGACGCCCCCTAACGGCTCATTTCCAATAAACTGATGCAACACGTACTCCATCGGAAAACCAGACCCAGTTGCTCCTACTCCGAAAACAATGGTTTACTTATATCTATTGAATATTGACTAGACTTACTTATCGTATTCTCCTTCGAAACATAAATACGTCCATGTTCAGCAATTTAAATATTTGAGTTAATACTAAGAAGTGTAAATAGAAATATGCATACCACTGTTTCAATTAAGTCTACACGATGTTGTCTCATTCTGTACAAAATGCCTAGGACGTCGATTTTTCCTTCAGTGAGAGACATCTCTAGTGCTGAATCTAGTACCATGAACGTACCGGATCGTCCGATACCGGCGCTATATAAGAAATTTTAAGTTTAAATGCATGCCAATGCTATATAAATGATAATTATTTAGTTTTACGTATATATCTATAAATTCATAGCATAAATTGTACATATTTGTGATGGTTAAAAATATTTATTTTATTGATTTCAAATGTAAATTTTTTAAGTAGAATAATATCGTTTTCAATAAAAAAAAACATAAAATAGACAAATAATTGATGCTAAAGCTTTTTTTTATTAAAAATAGTTCAACTTATTTGATTATTTGACTGCCTTGGAAAAGTGATTTCGTAAACTAAATTTAAATATTGAGGATATTGAAAAAATATTTACGTGAAATAGAATCCAATTTGTTTTACCTGCAGTGCAGTACCCAAGGTGTAAATTTCTGCTGTTCTTTTTGGAAGCTCTGAATATCTTGCAACATGTTGATGAGTGACAATGGATATAATGGAACACCACCATCCGGCCACGCTGTGTATTGGTACTGCCGAATGACGCGATGCCCAGAAACGCCAACCTGATTGTAAATTTACGTGTTTAATTTACTCTAGCTAAATACACTGTTAAAAATTTTGGTGCAAGATTGTACCGGAATCCTATAACTTTCAGCTGCCACCATAATTAAAACCTTGAATTTACCAATTTTGTGGTAAAACCACAACTTTGATGCACCGCAAAAGTTCTTAATACACGCTCCAAATAGCAGGGCATATTTTAAGGAAATTTGACTGTGTGGGCAATTCTAACTTCCTCGGAGGGGGGGGGGGATGTAAATGTGCAGTTTATGTTAATTGAATAATCGTCAAAAAAGAGTTGGGGTGTGAAAATTGGAATTACGGAAATTATTGTTAATGGTCGTTTTATTCGATAGGAAAAGAGTGTAAACTCTGACTTTTTGAACTAATAATTTCATTCATTATAATACAAACATTCATTTTCATTTTAATACAACGAAATTCAAATAACATTGTCTTTTTCAAAAAAATATTTCATATAAAACCTCACATTGCAGAGTTCAGCTTCTGGTTTTCTTTCTCTTTGGTTTTTAATTTGCAGAAATTTTATGACGGATGGCCGCGGGTTGCAATAGGCCGTCCCGCAGCCATTTAGAGGATATTCAATCTTTTGTTTATTGTTGCAAGTTTCGTTCCGGCACAATGGTCCGATTTGACTATATTATAACTGGAAACTACCCGCTCCATCTGCATCGAATGGGGAGTTGCCACGAAAAGTGTTCCAAGCAACTGTTTGAGTGGCCCTTTGGATACGACGAACATTTTCTTTAGTCTTTCAGAAGTGCAGGAACCGATGTCCGAATTCGCTGGGAGATGAGTGGGAATCAATGAGCGGCCAGCTTTCACATACCCGCGAATCCCCAAATTCAGAAACTTCATTCGGAAACAGGTTGGAAAGTAAATTTTCTCCGACGGAGATTACTTCTGCCGCTGATCCTGCAACGTATAAGGCTTTGGCGGTTTTTAAAGTTTCGGCCTGTTTAAGAAAATTTATTGATGATAGGACAATTTCTTGTCCTATTGATTCAAAACGTCTTGAAAATGTTGTGACATTAGAATTTCTCCCTACGTTTACTGGAAGTATCTTCTTTTATGGTCATCTTCCTTTTCTTCGAAACCACCAGGATAAGGAGCATTTATCATTAATTCCAGTTTAGTTATGACAATATTCAAAACTGTGATGACGTCTGATAGCATCGCCCATGACTAAAGTCAGTTGAAATTGTAAAGAACCCTCTTCTCACATGTTAACATCCCTTTTACAATATTCTTGTCTATCTTGTCCTCTTCCGAGTCAGACATGATATTCTGCCACTGTTTTAGACAGTAAGGCAAGTTTTTGATGACTGCTTGAATTTAATTTCTGATATGTTCAGCAAAACGGACTTCAAAGTGGCGGGGAAAAGCTCTATACTAAGGAAAAATAATTGCAAGCGATTTTGTGTGTCTTGCCGATTTTCGGTAATAGGTCAAAATACCGCTGAGATTTGCTCTCCAGAGTGTGAGTTCAGGGACTGACGACACTACACTTTCTAATACTAAATCGCTTCTGTGTGCAACGCACCACACTATTACTAATTTCTTATCCAGTTCAGCTGCCCCATCCCATAGTATGAAAGAAGGAGAACCCCCTGGTTGTTTGTGTTTCACTCTTTTGCTTATGAAAAGGGTTAGGGGTCACGCTTCCATGTTGCATTTTTTTTACAGAAATATAATCTTTTTTATAGAAACACATAACCGCTGGAAAAAATTAGGAAAATGTACGTGGGCAATTTTATTTGACTGTGGGGGCAATTTTATTTGACTGTGTGGGCGATTGCCCAAAAAAAAAACCTTAAAATATGCCCTGCCAAATAGTAGTGTCAGCAAGAAAGTTTCAGGATTGTGTTTCAATCTTGAACCAAATTTTTTAACTCTGTGTAAAAAAAAATACGGAACAGAGTATTTCACATAAATATTAGTATCCAAAATGTTTCGTATCTAAATCCCCCCGATCGTTAGACCTGGCTTTTTCCGTATTTTATTCATCAGTCTTTCTTACAATAACCTAAAATTTTAAAACTTTATAATCAATAAATTTTTATTGATAATGTACTTTTCGTTGTTTTTAAGACCATTTCTTCAAAAATAAACCAAATTCTGATATTTTAAACAAATATGTTATTTGAAATAAATTAAATTTAATATTTATGCAGTGAAAACAACCATACATATTTGCCCATTTACAGGCTATTCGGAAAGTTAATACCCATATTGAGCACATTTAAATATTTGTACCACAATACAGAGAGAAATATTGCTGTGTTTAGATAATTAGGTCCAAAACCGTATTAATCTAAAGTATTTCACACTTTTTAAGATGTAAAGAAGTCAATTTCACAACAAAGATGTGTGTGTTTAATATAAAATTACTCACTTACTTTTAATATTTTAAAACTTCTGATGGTGTAATCTAAATAAACTTTTTCATTCTGCAACGTGATGATAATATCCGAAGTCCTTAAGGATTTGTCCGGCCAATACTTTTCACATTTTTTCTAAAATATAAAATTAATATGAATATTTAAGGGGAAAATGATTAAATTAACAATTCTTTTAAATGTAATCTTTAAAATATATTTTAATGAATTTTCCTAAATATGATTGATGGGTCATTCCTCACAAAACGCTTAAAACCATGTCCCCGCAAGATATCTTTCACATGAAGAAAAGTTATACTTCCACTTGAATTAATTTAAGATAATGGATGCTTTATCTACCAACTAACGTTGAATAAATAAAAAAAATCAAATATTTCAAATAATAATTAGGGCAAAATATAATCATCGTAGAGAATATAAATACATAAGTTCTGTGAAAATAAAATGTCCCACAGATTTTCGTCATGTCCAAGTGCAACATATTATTTAACATGTATAAGAATCTAGAGATGCCAAAAGTACTCTGTTTCAGTCTTACTAATATTCAAACATACACGTTAAACGTTGTGTCATGTCGATAGTTTGAATACCGCATTAGATCAAAAGTAATTTGAACTTAAAAGTTAAAAAACGACGATTGACAAGATCATAGAGTAATTTCTGTGGTCAAGATATCAGAAGGTAAGTCAATAATTTTAACTTATAATTTGTAGTAAGAATTAAGTTATATAAGCTTAGTTTGTATGATTCGTTCTCTTAAGCCTAAAAATTTTCTGTTTGTGAGCCCTTATTTACGGTTTCATCATGTCCGTGTACCATCATGTCCATGTATTAAGGCACTCGGACATGATTGTTTTTGTATCCACGGACATGACATATTAATTATCTAAGAATAAATTGATTAAATATAAGTGAAATACATCATAGTAACACTATATTTTTCCCTAAACTAATGTAAAAAAGTAAAACTGAAATTTATTTAAAGAGTAATATATAAATAAAATATTTTCGTGTTAATGTTGGAGCTTGAAACTTTTCTAAATGAAATATTATTAAATTAAGACTTACTATCAGCATAATTCCTATTAATTGTATGATATGAACCGATGTTACAGTTCCAATATCGTATGTAAGTGTAACTCAAATACATAGCTTCAAAAACTTTCATCAATATTTTTTTTCGAGATTTTTCGCCTCAATTGTACGTTTTCTGAGGAATGACCCTGATATGAATTCATAGTAGTAAAAAAGTTAATTATTTATATAGTGTACTGTAAAGTTATTATTTATATAGTATTTATATAGTGTATTTTCTTTTTATAGTGTACAAAAAAAGTTTCACTTACCTTTCCATTTTCAATAATATTGGCCAACATTCCAATAACATTCACATCTTCCTGCCAAATCATTCGCCAAAAATCCTCTAACGTACTGTCTAAGGGTCCTGAATTTAGAAAAATAACTTTTCAACAAGTGATACTTTATCATTATTGTTAAATTTTAATACAGTTATGCATACTTAACAAAGCGTCAAATGATAAGTTCTTCATTTGAAAAAGTGCTAGTTTTATGAATGAACTGTTCTAGAACTATATTTAAGTATTATTGATTACTGAAAACAAATTATTATCCTTTTAGAAATAACTGGGTTTTTTTTACATTATTTAATTTAATAACATATTTTTTTAAAAAAATAGACAGTTAAGTATAAACGTGATTGTTTTATTTGGTTATATTTAATTAGAAAAGTTTGTCCTTCAAAAATTTTGAAAAATAAATATTTATTAGAATAATCAAACATGTCCCATAAGCACAAAATTAAATGAATTAATGAAAACTTTTTTTAAATAACCTATAAAATTCCAATTACTCATTCCTAGATTAAAATTAGAGCACTACATCTAAACAACGAGCGGTTTAATCTCGAGTTAATTTCACTCCTTCCGTGCAGAAATGCACTTCCCATAGATGATTCTCTTTCGAGTGGTAAAGAATAAGAAAACAATCGCTCACACTCTTAAAACGAGCGTTTATACTCATCTGATTATTCACTCTTCGGTGCGAATGCACTTCCTATAGGATGAATTCATCTTGTTTAGGACTGATTTAATGCACATCATAAAATTTATACTATAGACAGTGGTATCATTTACTGTCACCAATTTTATGAGGTTACACCAAACGGTTTACAGTTGACTTTTTGTGATTTACATTAGTTTTTCATATCAAAAGAGGTTTCGTCGAACTTTTAAAAGTCAAATTTGTTTCCCTGTCAATCTTATAAAAATAACAAATGTTGGAACTACATCTTAAATATTAAATTTTTAAAGTAAAATTACAGTTATAAAAAAATCTAAAACTTTTACCAATGCATTAAATAGAAAAATAAATTGCTAGATAAATTCATTATATTTATTTTTTCTACAAAAGTTAATCGATATAAGTTAATAGACCTACCTTGGCTGCAAATATAACGAGTCCCTTTCTTGTAACTCTGAAAAATAAATCCAATACTTTAGTACAATTTCTATATTGTCTATACCTTCTATATCGTAAAATACATATTTTAATTACTTCCTAATGCGATATTCGACATTAACGAAGTTATATAAGATAAAAATATTATTAGACTTTTTACAAAATCGAAAGTTTCGATTAAAGAAGGATATCTCAATATAGAGATACATTTAGAAAAGTTTTATAAAAACGCCAGCAAAAACAAAAGGTATGCATATTTTAAATTGCCTTAAGATATTATTTGCGATTTTTTTATGATAATAAACTACTGAGAAAAATTCAGACACTTCTAAAGTCATCAAAGCTACGTTTTCCGATATACTATTACGATGCTGGAACGCTATTATGTTTTATTCCAATTTTCGAACGGAATAAAAAATAATGTAATTATTGTAATTGGTTGGAATTTAAAATTCGCTTTTACTTCCTATTGTAAAATGCATTATTATTTTTCATATTCTACTAGAATTGAAACTAATACAGACTTATAATAGCTAGAAAATCTTACTTATTTTGTTTAATATACCTGATTATCATAACTAAATTATTATCATATACTCATTTTAAACAAGTCAAATCGTAATGGATCAAACATCAACAAAAGGCGTTTCGGTAATTTTCTTGATTATTTTTAAATGTTACAATTTTAGACATAAGTTATTTAAACGTGAATTTCTTTTTATTTTTACTTATACCAAACTAATTAAACCTGTTGCTTAAGGAAATGTTTGTTACTCCAAAACTTACGTCAACATAGCTTGCATTGATGTAATCCGAGTTTGGATCTCCTTTGTATTTTTGTAAAACAACTCTACTTTCATCATCTAAAATAAACAATATGGAAATTTTTAACTGATTATCATATTTTTTATGCAAATAAAGTTATATAAACGCATTGAAAATAACTATTTTATTATAATTATTTTAACAGCTATGTTTGTTCCTGAACACAACTGGTTTTTTATATTTTCAAATTCAAACCTAAAGAAATTTTATTTGATGTTAGGTATTGGATTTAGTATTACTAATAAGTTTAATATAAACCCTACTAGGTTTCGTTTAAAAATACAAGGCCAGTTTATTTTTCAAAACTAAACATTAAATTATAAGAAATGCCATAAAATTATCCAATTGATCAGTTTATGTTGCTTAAAAATGCTTTAATGAAGTCCTTTTACTTACAAGGTACGGTATCTTGATACCTGTTTTTTGGTTTATTTTCTGGTTTCATCCCAACAGTCCATGGTTTCTGTGGGCCCGATCGGAGCATCTAAAAACACAACGAAATTAACTAATTTACACAATGCAATGATTGGTCAATTTTATGCAAGAAAGTAATTTTATCATAAAGATAATTTTAAAAAGCTTATTTTTTCTTACATTTTTAATCAATTATTCATTATTCAATTGATTTCTGAAAACAAAAGTGCTGTATCTTATTACTCCAGAGTAGAAACGATAAAATTTTCAATTAGTAATTATTACTAAATAATCTAATGTTTCGCAGAACAGAGCTTTGAATTTTTGATTTTTTTTTAAATCAATAGCTGATTTTTTTAAAAATATTTTTTTATTATAAATGTACTTGGGCAATTTATTTGAAACCAGGGAAATTTCATACCCTCGAAATGCTATAAAAGTCAAATTTTTCACTTGCCTTTTCCAAGCCCTTATAAAAAGGATTAATAAAAAAAATGATATTTAAATAATTAAATTTGTGTTAAGAAATCCCAAAGTAATAAAATACAGAAATAATAAATCTCTCTAGTATTTTCATCCGTTTTTAAAAGCATGAGCCACTTGTATTGCAAAAGAAACTACCCAAGATTATAAAAAATTTAATTGAAAAAAAAATTCTAACTTACCCCATACTGCTCTTTGAAACCTCCTGTATCCGACAAACTTTTTACATATTGTTCTAGGTCTTCCAACTTCACAATGTATTGTCTTTCGGCTCCGAGAGGTGCATCATACCTCTCGATTTCCAATGTCATCTGTGGTATATGGAACATCTGCAAACAATTTTTTTTAAACGTATAAATTGAAACCTAAAATACTAAAAACTCAACCTAAAATACTAGAAACTAAAACTTTCATTAAATATATTTATAATGAGTGGCTCACAAAATAGCACGCGTTTATAAAACGATACTCCTCGTGTGTAACACTTTAATGTTTAAATTGCCTAAAGCCTCTATCAGCCTCTACCTGCGGCCCTATGACGATTACGATTTTTGTGGCCTTTCGTTCTTTTCGAGAACCCAAAAATAAAATATTCTTTTACCCCGCCTTAATAAAAAATCTTTAAAAAAAAACACGACTCTTTCACAAATTTTTCATGTTACCACTTTTTTTGTATTTATTTTATTGATCTATAATATATTACAAAAACAAAAATTATTATTCGTTTAATTAATTAAATAACAAGTTATCACCAATTGATATAAAAGGAAACAGAAGGGTATTATGAACATGATTTCAAATTTCTTAGCTTTTTAATGGTTTCAAAATCTTGAAAATAAAATTTACCTATTTTGGTATCGCTTTTTAACATCCTTTAAATGATAATTTAATTATGAGTTTGACTATTTTCTCCAAATACGATTTATTAATGAAGGAGCTTTAATCGAATTATTTGTAGTCAAAACTAATATGGGAACCTATATCTGTTCTTTGTTGCAATAATTTTTTTCAAACAACTTTTCTAATATACTGCTTTGTTTCAAATATCCCTACTACTCCCCCCCCCCAGCCCCTTGTTGTATATATAGACGTTATATAATACTTCTATAAATAAAGCCACTTCATATTTTATCAATCAATTGGTACTGTTCTAAAAAGTATTTATCCCATTACGATTGTTCAAAATAAATTTTTAAAATGCAGGTACTTTAATTGAATTTGCAAATTAAAATAATAAAAGAAAATAATAATTACATTTTAAAAAGTTCATCTAATTAATTTTGCAAAAAATCTTTTCCCGTATCAAAAACAAATGTTCAGCGAACGACAATAAGTATTTGTGTAACCCTATTTATTTTAAATATTTCTAACACAAAACACCTTCCTTTATAATGAGATGAAACCGTTAATTGTTGAATATGAAATAATACACAGGAACCACAGCCCATTGCTCATCATACAACGGATGTGAACCTCTTTTTTAGAATTCTAGCTTCTCCGGAAGCTACATCGCATGGGTTTGAAATGAATGTAACTATTATTAATTTTGATGAATTCAATTAGTTAAAAATTTCAACTGTAAAAGTGTCCTGTGAAGATACTATCATTAAAATTGTGAATTAAAATGGATGTAAAATGACCACCATCAGTCAGATTGATTTGAAATTCAAAAGGAACATTTGCAAGAAAAATTATAAAAGAATGAATAATGAAATACGTCAATTGTGCAGAATGAAGATTTATAATGGATCACGTGAGGCGACGATGTCCATTTTCCAAGTTGAATCCATATAAAATCTTTCTGCCCTGTGATTTGAGGTACAATAATATCAAACGGACGTTCAGTCTTTCTACATTGCTTCATTATTACAGAGATGTAGACATTCTATATCAAACAAAATTACATACACGAGTGGCTTTATCAAAGTTTACATCATTTTTTAACAATGGCCCTCATTTACAGCCATACTACATAAGAACTTTGTACACTACTTGTAGTTTCATTGATTGAAACATTTCAAATATTGACATGGATCGATTGTTTTTCCCACATATAGCTACTGTCTATCTACAGTTTATCGGCCTCAGATTTGTTTGTGAATAATTACTTTTTACCTACACCTTAAAACAACGCAAACATAAGAAGTTTTTAAACTTGCGGCATCTATGCTAGTAAATCAACGCAGTATATTAGCGTTACACTTGGGGTATTTTTCAATGTAGTTGAAGCTTTGTTTATTTAACTCTTTTGCCTCTAAAAAGAAAGCACCGAACTATTTTTTGACAATTTTCGCTGTACCACCTCGCTATATCGAGGTCAAATCTTATCAACAATTTTTTCCGTTTTTCTCAATATTTTAATTTTCTAAGAATCAACTTTTTAATCTTTTAAGTTTCATGCTTAAATTTTTAACAAAAAACAGGTTCCAGTTGTAAAATCAAAACAGCTTACTTTCAATCGGACATTTTTAAAACAAATGTACTCAATAACGATGGTTGGCAAGAAAATTTGCCATGCGAAAATAAGCTTTCTGCTTAAGTTTATCTAAATATAAGAAATATAAAACAAATAAAAACCACAGTACGGAACAATTTATGTATAGTTAAACTCATAGTTTCCTTGTACAGAAGCCACGACCACGGGCGGAGCAATCAGATAAAGACAAAATAAACGGCAGAATTTTTCTTCACTGATTGCTCGCGTCGTTTTATAGCTCCGCCCATGTCGTGGCTTCTGTGCAAGGAAACTATGAGTTTAACTATAGGGCATTGAGTTTAAAAAAAAACTTAATGGTAACGATTTCACTTGTAGAAATGTAATGGTATTCACAAATGTTCTTTAATGGGTTAAATAAGCAAAATGTATATGTGATACTAAATTTAATGTGCTTTGTTATAGTGAATATAAATACACTCTAAAAACAAAAAAGTGAAATTCACTCCTAACTCAGATGAGTTAAAACGTCGTTTTAAGAGTGTAGGACGCAGATTGTTTTTTATTTCTTTTACCCACTCCGAAAAAGAGTGAAATTCACTCCTATAGGAGAATGCATTTCGCACGGAAAGGATGGAAATTAACTCAGACTGGTTAAAACCGCTCGTTTGTTTAAGAGTGTATTTTGAAATTTTTTTTGTTTCTTCTGCTTACATTAATTTTATTATTAAATATGACTTTATATACCGCTGAATACTGTTAAACACTTTTGTAGAGGGCATAATTACACAAAAAGTTACCAATTTTTCAAATCGCTCGTTAAACCGCGTATTCGGTCGCATCCGCTATTTGCTTGTCTCCCGGGAAGTGCAATATGTTACTATAATAAAAACAGGAAATCAATTTTTTAAAAGAACCGTTGGTTGCAGCTATGTCAAGCTAATTCCATATCATGAGATAGAGGTTGGAGAGTGTAATAGTGTGATGTTCATTTTTGGCATGTAGGCTAACGACTTCCGTGAGAAAAGTAGTCTAATATCATTTGTGGTGGTGGTGTTTTGTTAAGGTTTAAATAATTTTCAAAAAAAATTACAGTTCAATGTAATGTCTCGTAAATGTTTGGTTACACGGAGTATTACGATTGTTAATATAGAATGTTCCGTACTATTCCCAAAATAAAAACAGATGGAATGTCCTTTTATGAATTCGTACCGAGTTTCACCTTTTTAGGCTTTGTTTCAAGCCATTTTCATGTTTCAGTTCCTTTTCTTAATTTTTTAAGAGTGGCTCGTAACATACAAAAGATTATATTCAAAAAACAATTAACGGATATTTTTGTAAAAAAATAAACTTATGAAGAAGTAATCAAATAAAACAACACTAACAAGCTTACAATTGTTAATATCTGAAAATCAGAAATAAAGAAAAAAATTGAGCCAAAAAAAACACAGTTTTTGAAAAGTTTAAACAATACTAGTTTTAAAAAATCTAAACTCTCCTTATAATAAAAAAAGAAGTCTTTTGACGTACACAAAACTCTCTCAATTATAAACCCATTTGGACTCAGATTTAAGATCTTGATATTCTTTGAACGGCTCAATGTCTTCTTAAAGAAAAGAGATGACGGGTTGTATCAATGCATGACGTGCTAAAGAAGTTTTTTATGATGTTTAAAACCTGTTTTCTTAAGACGAATTAGGTTTTGACGCTACTAAAGATGAAAAGACCGTTGAGAAGAAAAGCTTCTTAATTGGTGTTTACATTTCCTTGTCTGGCGCATTGCATATTGTGAAATGTAATTTCATTGCGAAACTTTGAATTTACTGCATGGTTATTTTAAAACAGATTGCTTTAAAGATATTGAGGGTGTATATTATGTTGTAAAAATAAAAATAATTATATGTACGTAATTGCAAAGTATTTTTTACAAATAACTATACATGCTATTTATTTTTTACGTACATACCTAATTCTTCAAATTTTCATATTTATTTTGTCATACGTACACGCAGAATTTTATTTTACTTGACGTACATTTTATACATTTTAAATCAATTTCATGCATAAGCGTTATTTAGTGGTAGTACTATCATTTTAGTATCGTTGTCTAAAAACATTTTATATTATATTAATTAATATAATTATTTATTATTCTTAACACAATTTTAGAAATTTTAAAGTTATATCTATGAAACATATCATTTTTGTTGTTTCATAAAAGAATTAATAATATTAATTTACATTAATCTCGTTAATATTTTTTAAAAAGTTAATAATCTCTTTTGTTGTTCATCTATGAATTCATCCTTTATATACAGTCCCTGAACAAATTATAAGACGCACCGCAAGATTTCATGTAAAATATTAATTACCGGGTGATATTGTACCTACATATTTGTATATAAATACAAATATGTAGTCTACAACAATTCTTTTAAATAAAAATCAATAATATTGTAGTTTAAATACCATTTTATACCATTATTGCATAAAAACTCTTAACAAATTACTAAAAAAATACAGTGTGTGTAATAATTTGTCCAGGGACTGTACTATAAAAACCTATTGTAATACTTAACACTAGAAAATGTTTGTGAAAATGTTTAAATATTACTGAAAATGTAAGTTGATGAAATTATTAACTCTTTCTTGTCTTAAAATAACTTTTTGCCAGTGGATACGAAACATAAAATCACGGATTGGAGTAACACGTTACTTGTAACAGTTACTTTTTTCAGGTAACCCAGAGTAACGCCGTTAGATTTTTCCGAAAGTAACTGTAACTTAGTTACTTTTAGCGGTAACGACGTAACGCAAAATTTCGTTACTTTTCCGTTACTTCTCTTACAGCTATTCACGGATATTTCCGGCACAGTTCGGCGTTTGGTTTCTATTTAATTAGTTAAAATTTAACTTTTAACAAGGCTTAATTTTTGTTCATAACTTTTTCCGATTGTCCCTATTTCTTTAGTTTTGGTTCTCTTTGAAAAATGGTAAGATGGTTAAATTTCAACTTTTCGTATAACTTAATATGTCTAAAAGTAAATGTGATTAGTTACTTTTTGAATAAAGAAACTGTAACTAGTTCCTTTTCATATTAAGTAACTGTAACTGAGTTACTTTGTTTTAAATAAGTAACTGTATTAAAGTTACTTTTTTAAAATAACTTTCCAATCCCTTCATAAATTTGAAATGCATGTGTTTTCACATTTTAAGTGATAAAAGGAAGAGTAGCTTGAAATATTAATTCAAGGTTTAAATAGAAATTACGCAAATGGGCTTTAAATTGAGGACATTTTAGAAAAATGTTCACATATCATAAAAAATATTATATAACTTTAATTATATGAATCTACATCTATATACATAAAAGGCAACTTCCGTTTGTTTGTATAAGACACGAGATCTAAAGAATTACGCAACAGATCGTCACGAAATTTGGCACAAAAATTCATCTCATCTCCGGAACAAACATAGGATAAGAATTTTTTGAATCAGACCATTCCTTCTATCGTTTTCGAACGTTTTTATTCGAATTTTCTGAAAAAACTACACCACTTTGGCTCAAATCCGATCTTTTTTTACTTTTCTGATGCCATCGACTGAAAAAATTAAATAAAACTTTTAACGAAAACATTTAAAATTGAAAATGTTTATTTTATTCCGTTGCCATTACCTTCAGAAACTAATTTCATTATTTGAAAAATAATTGACATGTTTCAAGTGACGTAATTCCGCCAGTCTCCATTCCCGGATTTTATTGTGGGTTTATTTGATGTGATTTTCATTGATTTTTCTGTTGACTGCATGTATGCATATTTAAGCAATAAATGTATAGTTAAGCTATTACTGAACTATGATGGTTAATAAAGGCCATCGCACTAGAGCTGCATATTAGTGTTTTATGTATTTATTTTCGCCAAATACGTTGCCAAATTCGCCAAATTATTAACTAAAACTCGCCAAATGGGCAATTTCTTTTATAAATAATTTATAAGCTGGTCGGTTGTTCGAAAGTCATTGTGTTAGAGCTGTATAATGGGTGTGTTTATAGCTATATCTATTTTCTTGCCAAATTATTTCCCAAAACACGCCAAATGAGCTAAAAGGTTTTATGTATTTATGATGGAATTGTGATGACATTTATGAGTGCATTTTTTAAAATAAATGTTTGAGACCATTTAAAGATTTGGATGTTTTTCCATTTTTAATTCTTACTGATTATCTTTTACTTAAATGTGTACTATTTTTAATTTGAGCTTCTTATCAAAGGTATTTTCGAAAATAATATTAATCATTACTATATCCAAGTTGGGTAATTAAATGGAAAATTACTGGGTAATCTTCATATCTTATGTAACTAAAATGAAAAAAAAGTAGTTAAATTGACTGTTAAATTATTTTTCCATCTCTACCCGTGCAACGTCGGGTATAACAGCTAGTAACGTATAAAAAGGATACATTTTCCTTGATAGTGTTTAATAAAATAATGTAGTTAACATATGTATCAAAACAAAAATTATTTTTTAGTACGATTTTATTTTCTTATATAACCTATGAACTATTTATATTGCAGATAAATGTATAAAACTTTTAAATATCTTTCTGTACTTTCTATTCAGATGATAATAGTAAATAAATAAGATTATGCAATAAAATACTGTTACACATAAATAGAAATTTATTTATGTTAACAACTAATGAAACAACCAGCCATATTTAAAATAATGAACTTTCAAAAATGTATTTATTTTTACCGACTACCTTAAATATTACTTGAGGTGATTCACTGTTTTAAAGGCCTTAAAAATATATCGATATAAACAAGTATTTAAAAAACTTTATTGCATTACACTTGATTTTTATAAGTTTATAAAGAGTTTAGAAGTTTAGAAACTAACCAAATAATTCGGAGACGAATAGGAAAAACAAATAACATAGAATCATTAAATGGGAAAATTTATTTATCAGGTAGTATTTATAAATTAACAGTTTTAGTGAATAATGTTTTTAAAAAAAGTCTTTTAATTAGTAAGAGTTTAAATGTAAATGTTGGCATTAAACTATTTACATTCAGTTTATGTATTTAAGAAGTATATTTTAATTTTAAAAAAAATTAATTCATTAAATGCGACTAAAAAATATGGTCTAAAGAGTTAGCAATATTTTAGTTTACGGCTCGATGAGATTAATCTATTTGAAGCGAAAAACTTTTTATTATTCTTGAACTAAATTAACGCGTATAATTTATGAGTTTACGACTCTTCTGTATTGTAAGACAATATATCTACATATATTCTAATGAATGGAATATAAAAGAACTAATAATAAATGACATAAATTCAAAAATATTGGGATTTCTTATTTTTTCTTTAAATTTAATAATTTGACACTTGATACTTTTCAAGATTTAGAAAACCGCCTGCTTTACCAATATAAACAGTTTAAAAAAACCGTGTATTACACTAATGATTTATCTTTCAACAAAATAATACACGATCAGTACATAATTCACAATATAGCTCAACAATGGAACATCGAATACTTACTGATGGGATCAGGTGGCGCTTTAAAAGCGGGAGATTGTTATCAACATGTATCCTGAGTCGCAGCAGCGTAAAAATCCGACAAGTGCTTCACAATACAACTGTGCACAAACGGGTCATGGTCGATGATACGAACCACAATACCATTCATCGTCTCGAAATTAACTTTAAGAAATCAACGAAGCAAAAAAAATTTGATAGTTAAAGAAAAATAGCGTCCAAAATTAGTATTTAAATGAACTTGACATGAAAATTGGGACACCTGAGTATATTTTTGCACGCTGTTGCTACAAACACAACAGTTTATAGAATAATAAATAAACCAGGTCACATAGTCAGCTGTAGAAGGTGGATTGCAGTGATGAGTGTTATTTGAAACTGGATTTTGCGCTAAGTGTAATTCACTGTTTACTCTTTCGAACGTGAATTCGAATAGTAGAGGAAGAACGCATGCGCAATATATTTTTACAAGATGGATTATTTGTCGTCTTTTTAGAGAACAGTTAACTTTTGTTGCATTTTTTTTACAGCACACTGTTTTTTTCCCTGCCGCAACGAGTGGCAAAAAGAAAACAACTCACATTTAGTTCTTTAGGAATACTAAACGATTTATAGAAATTCCCTATGTGTAGAAAACGGAACTTTGGAAAGTTTCTATTCTCAAGAAGATTTTTTTCAGAAATGAAATTATTAGAGTTTTAGAAAGATTATTTAAAACTTACATACACTACACATTATTGTCATTTGGAACTATAATTTATTAGATTTTTTCATGAACCTCTATAAAATATATTATTTCGACAAAGATAATATTTCAAAATATTTGATGTACTTCTATACAAATATTTTTTTTAAATAATGTATGAGACAGTTCTTATAAAAAAGCAACCTTTTTTTTATTTGTTAAGACAATTATTTTTAACTAAAAATAAATGTATAATAAAATTTAATAATTAGTTACTATTTTGAATAAAAATAACACAATGAAAAAAATTATACAATTGCT
Source organism: Oedothorax gibbosus (assembly GCA_019343175.1). Taxonomy (NCBI): domain Eukaryota; kingdom Metazoa; phylum Arthropoda; class Arachnida; order Araneae; family Linyphiidae; genus Oedothorax; species Oedothorax gibbosus. The sequence goes on from CM033272.1 coordinate 17,520,917, forward strand.
TCCTTAACATCTTAATTCGAAACACGCACTACCAGTGGGCAGAGAAAAGATGGTCACGGTTGAGATGGTTGAGTCAGCCGCCCAGGTCACGTGATGGGCGTCTCATGCAAAAGGGAGTAAGGGACAATATAAAAATGTCACACGAAACAACTACTGTTTGCTCGAAGTTAAGTGAAAGGAGTATTTTTTTTAAATATAAATTCTTGCTACTGGTTGGTTGCAGGGCCGTCGGGTGAACAGGGTCATAGGTGCGATGGTTCCTGATGTTGTCTAAACAAGGAGGAGGAGTGTTTGAAAAACTTTAAATTATTGAAAATTTATCAATTTTCACGTAGTTGAAAGGGAAAGTTTAAATTTGCCTCGACATCAATATGGTATATTTTTATTAGAAAAATCAGAGAAAATGAATTATTGTATTCATACCTACGGTTTTTCTCAGAATTCGTTTTCATGGGTATAAAAAAGCCATTTATTTTCTTGTAGATAAATAACTCCATTCATTTTTTTGTAGATAAATTAGCTAGATGCAGTTTAGATACTTATAACATATGTATCGAAAAGGGTTTGTGTACATATTTGAATCTTATTTTTCTATGAATGATAGATATTTTCATTTCAATTTATACTTATAAAAATATGTATAATTGATTGCGAATGCTTGAATAAAATTTTAAAAAATAATAAAATCGCAGAGTGACCTGTATTTTTTATAAATTAAACCAGCAGTAAATTTTTATCAAAGCTCATTTTCAAATAATAATAATCAGAAGAATGATTTTTTTTATTATACTACTTTTTAGATAATTGACTTTTGATTTTAAAAAATCTGAATCAACATAAAATATATTATTCCATTTGCACAACGTTTAAATTTTAGCCATAGCTTTTACAATAAAAAAAATAGCCCTTTTCGTGGATTTTTTTCCATCTGCGACTATTTCAAATGAGTATTTATAAACGCATTGTATCGTCTTTTCAATGAAATCTCCGACATACAGTAGAAGTGCAGGATGTGTATAAACTCATTTTTATGTGTGTTTCTTTTCTGCTGGTGTTTCCTTGTTTGAAGGTTAGAAATTTTTCTTTCTAAAGAAATACTATTAGATACAAGAAGGGACACAATTGTGCAATTTATCAGTACATTTATTGTAATGTAAATTATAATAAACAAATTTTGTAATAAACTTTTTTATTACACAATATATTGTTCAACATATTTAATTAATAGTTGCTTTGTTTGATGGAAAAAAAGCAAAAGCAGCATATTTAAAATTAAAAATTTTAATTTTCAAATAAATTTAAAATTTTCTTAACGTAAAACAGAAAAAAAAATTATAGTTATTATACTTACTACTTTTTTTAAATTAATCTCGCAAATTTTATTTTATTAGAGATTTCAGATTTCCTCCATTTTACTATGGGGAGAGGAGAATAAAGAAATTTCAATTTAAAATCATAAGAATGGAAACTTAGGGTGTTTGATCACATTTATAATTTAAAACTCGCAACAAAAGAATTCTACTTTCTTAATCTTAAAATGTAGTACTTCATTTTTTTTAAATTTTAAGTTTTGTCTGTAAAATGTTTTACTTTTGCTTCTGGTCTCTCGTACGCTTTTTTAAAGGAAACTTTTTCTTTATTTAATTAAAATCAAGTTGCAAACAGTAATGAGTATATAGTTTAACTTTGTAGTCTGCTTAAGTTTTGAATATTTTTTATGTAAATAGGAAGAGGAAGTATTTGTAGCAAAAACCTTTATCGAATTCATCTCCCACGTAGTTCCGTCAATATTTATTGATCACTGACGAATTTCTGTTCCAAATTAACAACTGAACATATTTCACCACAAATTTCGAGAGCAACTTAAAAGTGATTTTTTCCTTTAAGATTTTTTTTTTGTTATTTATTTTTTGTATAAATAAACTACAAACTTGAAATTGAATATGTTTCGTAAAATGTAAAAAGAGTTGAAAACCATGAGAAACTTGTGTGAAGCCTATTTTCAGTGAAAAAAAAACTTGAAATACGAGCAATTTTATAAGAAAGAAAAGCGAAACAATGATGGATACTATACTTTATGTATATGCCATTCTTTTATTCATGGTGTATTTGTCAGGTATCGGATAATTTTTATACCTTATTATAATATCAAGGGAAAATGTATTTTTTTATATGTCACTTTTATGTTTGGCCTAAATTTAATGTTTTTAAATTAAATGAAATAAAAGCGTTAGTAAGTATGTTTTAAAAATGTCCAATATTTTAATAAATATATTTTTTCGAAATGTTAAGAAAAGATTTGTATTATTCTAGTGTATTGCAAGACAGAATAGCAATGTAATTTATAATTTAAGTCAAAGAATATAAAAGTCATGTTCTTACATTTTTCACAATGTAGATGTAGAAGGAGAAATAAACTTGGGTGAGTTGAATTGCATGGCACTGTTACAGGAAACGGATTGTCCTGTTAATGAAATTTGCAAGTAAGGAATATTTTTTGCTTTACATTATTTTAATTTTTGTTTATTTCATTACACATTAAATATTTTAAATTGTAACAAATATGAAACAGCAATGCAGTCTCTTTGTGGAACAAGTTTGGTCCGAAATTTGTAGTTTACTTTTTATAACCCTTTTATATAACTGTTTTACCTTGAATTAATAATTTGAAATGTATCTTATAAAATTTAATTTATGTCGTTCCTTTTCTTGATACAAGTTACTGGATGACTTGATGCCTTACATTGTGCTCGGTTATTTTATAAATCTTGATGATTGAAATTAATACTTTCTTAAAATTTTTACACTTTCTTATGTAGGCATTTTGAGTTTCTTTTAATTCTATCAATATTATTTTCCCCAAAAATGTCCTTGATCAGTGTAGTTACTCTTTGCTACCACCTTATATTTAAAATCACGAGGGTGTTCTTCATTAGAGAGGAGGAATATATTATATTTATTTTCCCAAGGCCATTCCAAAACTAATTTGTTGTAGACCCTTATTAATCTTATTATAATTTAATAAATGCAACCAGAAAGGTATTAAGTTTTTTTATTGGTAGCTCAAATTTAAGTGCATAGGCGAGGCAGGAACTGACTACGGAAGCCATGTTTAACATTGCTAATTTTCAAGGGAAACCAAAAATCTTGTCCTGTCAATCTTAATTTAGGTATGCTGACAAAGAAGATATGAAGATGTTTGAAGTTTATTTTTTCTATTAGTTAAATGTCAGTCATATAACAGAGTGATATTTCACAAATACTAATTTATTGTTAGTCATGAACTTCATCTAATATACGGAAATGAGTCTTGGACAATGGCATCACTGCATTTTAAAAGGTTACTAATACAGATTAATAATTGGTCTGGGCCACAAAGGTTTAATAATATGCAACATTGTGAAATGACTGACTTCCGTTATATTCATATCAATATCGAGCCTTGTGCTTAGATTAAAGTAGAATATAGATAATTTTTTAAAAATATTATTGGATTAATATTATTTAATAATATTAATTCCAGCTCCAGCTCCAGAGTTGAATTTTTTTTATAAATAATTACTTTTTCCGATACTATTACATGTATTTCCATATTTAATTAAACTCAAATTAAAAGAAAGCTAGGTTTTGAAGTAAGTCAGGTAAATTAAAAGAGCCATTATAATTACACTTTTGTGTGCAATGCACCAATGTCCACTGCTATCTTTACAACCCTTTGATTTTTACTACACAAACTAAACCAAATACTCCCCAAACAAAATAAGATGAATCCTAAAGATGAACCGAAGCGAACTCAGAAAGTAAAAGCGCAATGTTTGTAAACATGAAAAGAAAACCAATTTCGTATTTGTTTAATAGCTTAAATTAAGGTGTTTTTTTTTTATAAATTATGTTTATTATACTTAAGAGTTCATTTTATTGAATTTAAATCTAACGTCTAATTAAAAAAATTTATATTTTAGAGGCCATTGCCAAGATGCATGTACAAAAAATGATGACTTTGTTATTGGCACAGGCGTTTATCCCTTTGTAAGTAATGATATAAGTTTTAAAACTATAGGAAATCGATTGTTACAAATAATATAAACACAACAGGTACCCTGTTTTGATAATATACGTATAAATAGAAATGTAACTCTATGGGGACGTACATAAATTACGTCACCCAAAATTTTGACTTTTTGGACCCCTCCCCCTATGTCACGCTGCGTCACGTTTGCTCGAACCCTCCCCCTAAAATTACGCCACGTTGCTGCACTCCCCACCCCCACCCCCCAAAAAAATTATTTTAATATTTCTCTTTTCTGCTGTTAAAAAATGCATATTTATATATAATTTTTTAAAAAAATTAACTCAGAAAAAAAAAGTAAAATTTATCTTGGTTAAATAATTTATTCAATGGAATAGACATTGTCTTCACATTTCCATTGTCCAAGAACTAACCAGCCATTCGCTAATGTCTCCTGAAAAAAGGGGGTAATGTGTAATCGGATTTGTTGAGTTCTGGATCCTTTTGGTGTTTGTCCAGGTGGGTGCTTTTTTATTTTTTGTTATTACGCCCGTCTAAACTCTCTCGAGCATATGACTCCTTGCAATCCAATACAGATGAGAAATAGCACCATAAGGTGGGAGAGTCAAAAAAGAATACGAAGAAACCACATCCTGCAAGGCAGGACAGGAAAGCAGATGTTCACCAAGCATAGGAGCGGAAGAACAAAAAACACAATACAGAGAGTTTGCAAGGCCAACTCTGCACAGGTGGGCCTGAATATAATCATGCCCAGTCTCAAGTCGAAAAAGAGATCCCTGGTTATCTGAACGTATCCCGGTTATCCGAAATTCGGCTTAACCGAAAGGTTCGGAGTTTATTTTTTTTGCTACAATATGAAATGCACATATAAATGCAAAAATAAAGAAATATGTACTTACAAAGTTGGATTTATTTATAAAAATATGCAGTAATTTTTTTTGCTGCTCAATTCGGTCCGTTTTAAAGCAGCCCTTTCCCGCCATCTTTTAAATGAGAACGTCAAAAGTAGTGGCTTCACCTTGCCCTTCTATATATCTAAGTGCCTGATCTAAGATTTTTGCAGCTTCTGTATGCGAAATGCTGCACTTGTTAGACACAAGCTCATCTTCATTAACGGATTCATTTTCGTCCTGAGTTACTAGTCGTTTATCTAGGCATAAGGTGGATGACTCCCGATTATCCGAAAATTCCTATGGAATCTCGATTAACCGAAAGTGCTCCGGTCCCGTACCTTTTGGATAAACGGGACTCTACTGTACTCTAGAATAATTTGTTATTGTATGAATGGCAGCCCTAGAATCCACAAACGGAACAACTTTTTCTTCATTAATGTTTTCAATTGCCCTAAGAGCCATACAGATTGCATACAACTCTGTATCAAAATTATCACGATAATGACCAATTGCCACCGTCAGTTGAAATGCGCTTGAAAAAACACCGGCACCCGCAATTCCATCTACTGCGGAGCCATCAGTATATACATGTGTCCACTGTTCAATAGGATAGTTCTCGTATATGGTAGTTACAGCAAGAGTCTTAAGCTCTGACGGGATAGAAGAACTCTTTTTAATAGGTACAACCAAGTCGAAAGAAGCCCTTGCATAGTCCAAAAAGCCGGGGGGGAAATGAGGTTCAAAGACAGGTTCTCGGTTCAAGGGAAGTCTCATACCAGCAGAGAGTTTATTGACAGCTGTAATAAAGATGCACTGAGTCTTTAATCTTCGCTGAACTGGGGCATAATTTGACCAGAAAGAACCCTTTCAGAAATCTTTCGCCCTGAGACAGAGCAGTTATCAGGTGGGTGCTAGTCCTGTGATTGGTCAAGATAGTGTTGCAATTCTGTGTGTTACAAAGGCGAAGTCTGTTACAAAGTGGTCTATAAAATACAGGAGACTAATAATGCCATCATTGTGGCATGTGATAATCTCCCCATCCTCGTTCTGAAATTAAGTGTTTCTTGTGATAAAATGATTACAGATTTTTTCTCTCAAAAACTTATATTAAAACTCAATTTATGTAAAACAGATTTTCTCTGCAAAAGTGAAAATTTCCGAATCCCTATGTCACACAAGCGATTACCCCCCCCCCCCTCCATGTAACAATCTGTCACGTTGGTGCATACCCCTCCCTCCTCTGTGCGTGACGGAAGTTATGTACGCCCCCTATGTTATAAATGCGGTCAGGGAGTGGGGGGGGATTGTAATTACAAGTACAGTACAGATTGGTCTCCAAATCAAGTACTTCTATAAGTTCTGGTACTTTTATTTATGTGTACTCATTTCAAATAGGATGTTATACGGCAACAATGGTGTGGGAACAACAACCCTCTACAAATCCTATTATTTAGATTCAGTTGACTTTTGGCACAATTTTGCAAGTATAGCCCATATATCTCATGAAATTTCATGTGGAGTACACTTTTTTTTAGCAAATTCCAGTATTCAAACAAATTTCAATTTGGTTTCGGTTTGAATGCTTCTTGAATTTTTTACCTCCGTGATGACCTCTGATGCAATTAAGTAAGCCTCATAATTAAAACCCTTTATCAAGTGACAAGGTTGAGAGCTGAGCTGGCACCCAAACAGAACTTGGAGCGACATCATAGGCTGATACAAAACTCTCATAGTTTTTATGTTTTTGCAATATAACATGTTTGTAACCCTAGTCAAATATCCAATTTATTTCAGTATTTTTTTCATAAATGGATCTTCAAATTATCTTTTAATCTTACATTTAAAACTGTATGTTACCAAGGAACTTTTGAGGCACACATAACATTACATTTTAAGACATTTTTTAAATATATAAACTGTGTGTAATGTTTCTTTAAATAGTTTTCACCAATATGCAAATCAGCATCCCATGATTTTCGAATATCTGCATGGAACTCTTCAGAGAGAACTTTTTGGTTGAAAGTTTCTACTCGTTCGAACTTTTTGTACTCTGGATCTGTAAAGAACAGGATTGAATCATTATCGTAAGCATCTTTTATTTTATTTTCTGCAATGTGCATTAATGTTATGTGCTATAAGATTCACAATAGTTGAAGGCTAATATTTGTAAATTAATTTTGTTAGCAGTGTAATTGACTATAAAAAATGATATTATACAGTTGCAGTTGTCAGAAAATTTGTTGAGTGTTAATCTCAGATGGTAAATTTGTTGAAATATTGCAGTACAGTAGGATCTTTCTTAACCGGACTCAGTTTAATCAGATCTCCATCTTTAACATGTCATGTTTTTTTCCTTAAAATTTAAAAATTATCTAAAACAGACTTGCTTTGTTATTAATTCCCCATTGTTATGATGCTGATAAAAAATGAAAAACTGTTTAGCAAGTTTCTGATTTTCTAGGCTTAAAAAAAGAAAAAATACAGATTTTTTTAGTGGTATGTAATTTGTAATTCTTGAATACATTGAATGAAATGGAATGCCACATTACTTAAATTGTGTATTTATTTATAAGGCTAATTAAATATCATCAATGTATATATGTGCAATCAAAGGTACAACCAAACCTTAATTAATTTCACTTCTCTGGCTTGCCCTTGGTCCCATTTAAGCTAGTAAAGACAGTGTCTACTGTACTTGACTATGTGTTGGGAATAGTAAATATACTGATTTAAGTTTCAAACAAATTTTAGAATTTTTGTTTTTTCATTAACAAATATTAATCTTTTAAATTTACAATACGTTATTCATAAAAGCACTCTGTAAAATACTTTTTTAATTGGTATTTTTGAATCTATTCCAAGTTTTGTGTCTGATAACAAGCAATACTGACAGAGTTTTAAGACATTAGTCTCACATAACAATGAGGAATCAATAACAAAGCAAGTCAATCATTTTTCTGCTCCCATACTGAACCTCAGGATATAGTTGACGTCATTATAAAATTAAACCCTAATAAAAGTTTTGGCATTGACAACGTGAATGTTACTCTACTCAAAATTTTATTAAGGACTGACCATTTACAAACTTATACTGACATCTCCAATAACTTAATTAACACTGGTATTTATCCTGACATATTTAAAAATTCTATTATTGTTCCTGTGTTTAAGCAGGGAGACCCAAATAATTTTACTAATTACAGACGCATTTCAATCCTACCAATTTTATCTAAAGTTTTTGAGAAAATAATTTATGAAATTTTTTTATCTTTTCTTAAACAGTATAAACTCTTTTTCAAAAAAACAATTAGGTTTTCTCCCTGGCACCCAATCAGCCCTGCTTAATTTTAACAATTTTGTACATAATAGTATTAATAATAATAAGATTACAATATTGGAATATTTTTGGACATTGCAAAGGCTTTTGCTGTAGATCATGATCGTTTATTGTTTACAATTATATTCAATTAGTTTTCGTGGAAATTTTTTCGATTTACTCAGGTCCTTTTTTGCAAATCTCTTTCAATATGTAAGAGTAAATGGTGTTTTAGATGATAGGCTCCCTATAAAAAAGGAGTTTTTCAGGGTTCTGAGTTGGGCCCTTTGTTATTTCTTATTTATATTAATGATTTCTGTAATATGGATATAAATGGAAAAATTATTAGCTTCGCAGATGATACTGTTTTACTATATTCATCCTCATCTACATATAAAGACTTAAACAGTTTAATTAATTCAGATATATTTAAAAAAACCTATGCTTAGTTTTAAGTGTTTTAAGTCTGCATGGCTAAAACCTATGCTTAGTTTTGAGTGTTTTATGGCTGTAGCCTTAGTTTTATGGCTAAAACCTATGCTTAGTTTTAAGTGTTTTATGGCTTTAGCCTAAGTTTTATGGCTAAAACCTATGCTTAGTTTTAAGTGTTTTAAGCCTGCAGCCATTGCACGCCGGCACAGGTGTGCAACAAATGGGGTGTAAGTCCCCTGACTCTAATTTGTCTATTTCGGGAGTCTAGCAGGAGGTTGGATTTGTGGGGTGATTCACAGGTTTAAGTTACCTTTAAATGCATCTGCAAAATAGCGGGCTGCAACAAAAGTGAACCTAAATTAGCCTCGTTAAGCCGTTTAAGCGCATTTGCCGACTATCTAGTGGCTACAGGAAGGCTGATAGTAGGATGGAAAAAATAGACCATGACCATCATACAAGTGCCGGGGTGTTAGGGGTTGCACGCTATGAATGTTTCACATCGTAGTCCGGGAGATCTGATATGAATCCAGTAGGCCACTGGAAACTTTATTGTATAAGTAAAGCGAAATCAATAAGGGTGATATCAGAAGTCCGCGGGGTCTATAATACCGTTCGTATTGATTGGGAAACCACTCAAGAGGAAAGGGACCCTACTTCAGTTAACGAGTTTAAAAGAGTTGAGAATGTCTGATTGCCCTAAAGCTATGAACGGAACATTAAAAGTTCAGCAACTCCAAAGAACTCTATATCTCAAATCCAAGCAATGTAAGGAAGTCAGATTTTATAGTATATATGATAAAATTTATCTAAAAGATGTACTTTGGGAAGCTTGGCGTCAAGTCAAAGCAAATCAAGGTTCAGCAGGGATTGATGGTAAAAGCATAAGTGATATAATAGATCAAGGTGAGGCAAAGATTATCAATAAATTGCAGCAGCAACTACGCGCAAAGCTATACAAATTTACCTCAAGCAGGTTGGTAGAAATACCCAAAGCTAAAGGTGGAACAAGGCCACTAGAGGTAATGACCGTAGAAGATCTCATAGTGCTCACAGCAATGAAAATAGTCATTGAACCGATCTTCGAAGCTGATTTTCATGAATGTTCATACGGCTATAGACCGAAACGAGGAGCCAAACAAGCGAGTTTAGTGATCCGAGAAGATCTATACCAGCAGGCATGGGGCGTAGTTGAGATTGATTTTCAATCATACTTTACTAGCATCTCACACGAAAAGTTATTAAAACTTATTAGTAAAAGGATAGCAGATGGCAGTATGTTGAAGCTAATTAAACAAACCCTAACAACGTCAATAGTAAAACAAGGTAAAATTACATGCAAGAAAGTTGGAGTACCACAAGGATCACCAATATCACCGTTGTCTATTTAAAATTTGAAATTGGTTCCTAAATAATAATTTAAGTATTAATGTTTCTAAAACTAAATATATGCTTTTCAGCCTGCAAAATAGCACCAATACTACACCTCTCAATTTAAAATATCATGACAGAGTTTGTTCAGATTTGCTTTCTTGTAATTGTAATAACCTCGATCAAGTAAATACCATTAAGTATCTCAGTGTGTTTATAGACAATAACCTGAAATGGAAATCACACGCCAATTACGTATCAAACAAATTAAGATTTTGTTTTAAGACAATTTTATTTTTTGAGAAATAAAATAAACCGTGATTTTATGCTATTACTTTACAACGCTTTTGTGCATCCTTTGTTTCATTATGGAATCCTTGCCCGGGGAGGGGATTATGTAACAAACCTCAAAAGAATTATAATTATACAAAATAAATTTGTTAAATTTTTGTTAAAAGCAAATGTGAGCATAAACATTAAAAATTATAAATTGTTAAATATTCTACCTATTTGCTATATTTATTTCTTTAAAGTTTGTTTACATATTTTTAATAATCCGGATGTGTGCAATAAGCGGATATTTATGAATCCAAGAAGACTTAATGATATTTACATCAAACTTAAACCTAAAAAGAACTGTTTCTGTAAAAATTTTATTTATCTTGCACCAAAGTTTTTTAATAGTCTTCCGCTTCTGGCGCTTCAAATACAATCTTTAAATAATCTTACTTCCTTAAAAAACCAATTGAAAAATCTTTTGTTTGATATTCCCGATATAGAGAACTATTTTTGATTATGCCTACTTCAATTATTGAAATAAAATAACTACAGTAATTCATTTGTATTGACTAACCATCTTAAATATACCCCCGACACTTCTGTTGCCATAATAATATTTTTTACTTGTGATTTAATATTTGTTCTTTTTTTTGTATTTGTAAATTTACATCATATACTTTTTTTTATGTTCGCCAATATGGTCGTTGTGACTCTTAGTGTTCTGTCTACTGTATAATTACTTTTGTATTTGTTTTTCCCTCAAATTAATATATGTTATTTTTGTGCAATAAAAATTATTATTATTAAAAATTTGTTACTTTGCATGTAAAGTCTAAACTGACAAGCTATTTATTTATAATAGCTATTTTAGGATCCTTAAATTTCTAAAAACTTTTTAATTTTATTTCTAGAATTTATCCCTCAAATGCTCTTGGTTATGAATTCACTAATTCCTATATTTCAGGTAAGATTTTTTAAATTAACACACGATTGTTTAGTATTAGTTTGACTTTTACAAAATTTTGATATAGTATTAATTTTTTATGTTCACATTCTATAAGCTTAAAATATTCTTTCTCAGTTAAATTTTTTTTAATAGTTATCCCATTTTCTTTCAGAAAGTATTTTGGATGTTATATCAATACATGAGAACTATTTGTATAGAAAGGACGATAACCATACCCAAAATTGTTTAGTTACATCACAATCGGCAAATGTAAAATATTACTCTTATTATGGCAAAAATAATGGTCAACAAGTAGAAAGTTTGATCAGTGCTGGTAGGTTTCTTAAAATGTTCTAATTTTTGTTGTTGCTAAAAATGTAGAAATATGTATGAAAAATATTCTTTAAAATATATTATTTTGCTGTGTAATTGTTTTAAACACTAGTATAATTATCTAGTTTATAATGAAATGTAAAAAAAAAAAAAATCGCAAAAGCAAATTCCGTTCCTCCAAATTTTAATGTTATAATACCTAGTAGTCTGCCCCAGTAACATTGTTTCTCGAAATTTGCTCGATCGGTCATCGAATTTAGCGAAAACTCACATGTGATCGCATCCGTAATCTGAAAGTTCACGAGTTCATATCCGTAATCTGAAAGTTCACGAGTTCACATCCGCAGGGCCGTAACTTATAGGGGGGGAGGGGGGAGCCTCGCCCCCCAATAATTTTCCAGAGGGTGCCTTTTTGGGCACCTCACGGCGCCCAAAAAGATGTCCTATTTAATGTTTTTTTTAACAAATAATCATTTAAAACACTTATTTAACAAAAATAAGTAAAAAAAAGTTATTTTATATTTTATCTTAGTCGCCCAAAATGGATTTCAGAGGGCGCCCTTTGAAAATTTCCCTTATTAATTTCGGGCCGCCAATTTTGAAACCAAACGCCTTTCAAAATTCTTCCCAAAACCCCCACCCCTCGGACGGGGGCATCGTAGAAATACCCGTTCAGAAGAGCAAAGATTTTTTCGACCATATAAACATCTGGGGAAGTGGAATTTATGACCTGGGGAGGGATGGACCCCTCAGCCTCTTATCTACCCCTTGATCTCCTGTGCTATGTCCGATGCTTGTAGCAGAAGACAGTCCGCGGGAAAACACAGTGCGTGGGGTATTTGAGAATAAAAAACACCCTGCTCTGCAGTAATTCTTTTTCGCAATTGATGCTGAAAATTCATATTTGGAATTTCATTTTTTTTTGTGTCAGAATATGTACCATCGATATTTTTATTCTTGTTATAAATATAAATCTTTCATTGCTTAAATTCAAAATGAAAATACGCTAAAATGACTCAAAATGTTCATTATAAATATCATAAAACTTTGTCATTACGTTTGAATAAGAATTTAGACGAGATATAGATATAGTACAACATTATATAGTCTAAATACAATACCTTCAAAAGACAAGCTTATAAATTGATTTCATAAAGAAATTGTATTAATCTATATTTTAATTATTATTTTACGAATTTAATATTTTATTTATAAGCATAAATTACATTAGCATTTTAGTCATTAGTTATATTAATAATGCCTTGCTTTTTGTTATTAATCATAACTAATTTACCTTGGATAAAACAAGTAGACAACATCGAACTTAAACTCAACATTTTAGATGCAACGAAATTCCTCGGTGGCGAAAGTGATCATTAGAAGGCAAATATTCAATTTTTTGAGGTGGTGTTATAATTCCAATAATTAGTAAGTTTTAATTTATTTCAAAAACTAAAGTAATGTTTACTTTTTCAAATTTAGCTTCAAATTAAGTGTAAATTAATTTATAAATAAATTTAAGAAAATTAATTTAATTACAAATTAATAATTACTTAATAAGTAACTTAATTGTTTCATAAATATTAATTAATGTAATTAGGTATTAATAATTAGTACTACTATACTAATTAAAAATATAAATAATTGACGAGGCTTCAAAACTAATTAATAATACCCTCTAATAACTCAAGAGGGCGCCAAAACGTCGTCTCCCCCCCCCCCCCCCAATAAAAGTTACGGCCTGGCACATCCGTAATCTGAAAGTTCACGAGACGACATCGGCAATCGGTGAACGAAATCCTATTGATAAAAGTCATCGATTCGATATCAGTCAAAGGTGAAAATTAGATCAACGTACGTTTCATCGGAAAATTATGACGAATCGATATCGCAAACGATTAGAAAACGAAAAATTTGGCTTTTTTTATTTTAGTATATACAAATTGCGTTCATTATTTCCAAAACTTCATTTCCGAAAAATATCATGTTCAAACTGGTATTAGTTTTTTTTATTTACGTACACACACAATTTTTATAATTGCACGCAAAGATAAATATTTTTACTGTGTGATAGTTTATTTCTTAAATTTACTTCAAAATTAATTTTTAACTTTTTTTGCCATGACTAATTTTTGAAAAACTGAACTTAAATAAAATAGATTTTTGAATAAATATTATGAACCCAAAAAACTTTTCAATACGTAAGTTACAAAGAGTTATTTTGAAATTTAACATATTTCTATCAGTGTTGTTGACTTAAATAAAGTAATATTTAAAAGGAATTTGCAACTTGCAAAAGAAAAATCAAAATTTCTTAATCAATAACATAAAACTTCTTTAACGAACATCCTTTTAAACTCTTTAATTACACGCAAACACACTACAAGCTTCCATGGCTGCTACGACTAATGCACAGTTCCTCGATGCAAGGCAAAAGCTCGGAGCCCGAGATTGATGGTTCTGTCCTGCTCCTGAAGTTCGAGATGCACCATCATATACCGATAATACCGGTCTGAATATTACCTGACTAACAGAAAAAAATAGTGGCGCCTTCTCCTTTAAAACTTTTGTACTAAACTATCGTAAACTGTTCGGATTTTTATCGGAAACGAAATTCTATCAGACGATGAGATTTCGAGTACTACTCATCGGATTCGAATCGAATTCTTCTTGACATTTGATCAGAATTTCATCGGTAAAACTCACCGTAAGGTCTTCGCCCGTGAGGACATAACCGATGAGTTGTCGACGTAACTTGCAATTTTCGAGGAAAATCCGACATTCAAATTCTCACCGGCGAATGATGAGAATTCGATTATCGGTCGATGAAAAATTGCTACTAGGGATTTTGCTTATACAGTCATTTTTAAAATTAACAACACCATTATAATTTTAAATATATAACTTTTTAAAATAAAGGAAGAAATATAAATAAACATAGAAAAAGTTCAAAAAGTTCTTTGAAATCAGAACAATTGCTCAATACAAGCAATTTTAGCTAACTTTTGGCTAACTTTTATCAATTATAAAAGTTACTTAGTTTAGAATTTTTTTTTTATATTAACTTTTCTATTATTTTTTTATGTATTACTATGCATGTATCATTTAAAGTTTGGTTTTATTCAAAAATAGCTAACTATTGTATGTTTATGAAAAGTAGTAGGCGACCTTTTAACCATTAATCGTTTTTATAGGTGTTTTCAAAGGAATCAAAATTCTTTGGCCTGTTCAAGTTGCATATTTAAGGCATGAAAATGAGAAAAAAAGACCAAATGCTGGTTTTCAGTGTGTTCCTGTTAACAATTCATTGTCCATTGTAACATCACTAGCATTCAGAAGGGATGGTAATGATAAATAACTTTTTTACTGTTATTGCAATTTTTTTAAACTTTCTGGGACTCAAGGTGCCCTTGTACAGTAATGCAAAATAATAATTTTTTTAATTAGATTTTACTGATAATAGCAAAAGTTATCTAATTGATTGGATATTCTTGCATAATTTTTTTCATTATTTTAGCTTCCACACTTCGTGTATAAAGTAAAAAGTGGAAGGTATTATAATCGTTCTGTCTGTCCGTCCGTCACCCACTTTCATAGCCAAAACTACAAATGCTACATACAAGTGTGATGCGTTAAAAAATATAGCGTATCAAAATTAGAAGACATTAAAAATCCCAGAAAGAAATTCGAATTTAAAGTATTTTAATTATTTATAATTAATAAAACTGCAAAATTTAATGCTCATTTAAAAAGCATAAGAAGCCAGTTTTATTAGAACTAAATCACCATTGCCATTCGCAACAATCACTCGAGAAACTTTAATTCTTTTAAATAATTAATTAAAAGAAATTTATTTTTGCGATATCAATCAGTTTGAAATGACATCATACATACTTCACTAAGAGATTCTTTGTTTGTATGTTGATATGAAATGTTTTGGTTCTATTTAAAAGAGAGGAATATTACATATTTATTCTTTGAAATCTAAATTAATTATTGATAAAATATTTATTGAATTTTCGAAATAAAATAAATGAAATGAATCTAGCCAAATTTAGCGTGTAAATGTTTATAATAGAATTAATATTGTATTTGGCAACTTTTTTCCTGTTGAACACAAATGTTGTGTGGAAGCCGGCTAAGTGAAAGATTCTGTTACAAACCTACTTTTTTATTTTTTAATTATACCTCAGGTATTACTCTAAAATGAAATTAAACATTTTTATTGTAGATTTTGAAAATAGTACTCTTGGATTTTTGAGTGTTGTCTTTTGTCCTATTATTACAACACCATAATTGTTTTTAAAAATAAAATTCCTGAATTATTTAGTTTTAAAAATTCAAGGTTAGTTTTTTTTTTTTTAAAATCTGTAATATGATTAATGTGTAATGTTTTCTATGTTCAAGAAATTTTTATTTACCTAGATTTTCTCAACTGTTTTTAAACAGTAAGGAATTATTTATTTTTCTCATGAAAATTTAAAATGTATGCTTTTTTAAGATATTATATTGTACTTAAAATGTGTCATGAAAGAAATATATGTGATGATGTATTGTTTTTATTTGAATTTTCAAATCTAAATTTCCGATTTTTTTATATTTACAGCATACTTTTTCCCAAAAGATTTTACTATAACTGTCAATATAAATGAAAATGTGACTTTAGACATGCTTGAAACTAAATTGCGAGAAGAAACTAAAACTATATGGAAAAAAGATGGAAAGGAGCTTCACATTGTACCAACAAGTAGTAATCGAACTTCCATTACATTGACAAATGTTGGAATTGGTTATTCTGGTATTTATAGTCTGGAATACAGTTTAAATAATTTGCAAAGGCGTGGATATTTAAGACTTATAGTAAGAGGTAATATTTAATTCCTAATTTGATTATGTAAACTTGAGATCTTACTAACACAGAATTTTGTTATGTCCACGAACAAATTTTGCATTCAATTAGTGCAAATGTTAATCATCTCAATATAACTATGTCATTGTAAATATACATTGTAAATATCTATATATAAAGAAGAGTCTGTCTGTCTGTGTGTGTGTGTGTCTGTTATGGATCGTAAAGACTACTATACGCCCCAGAATCGAAATTAAAGATAGATTCCTTTATACTACGTGTGCACTGAGCTTAGTTTTCATATTCGTTCCATTTGAGAATTCGAATTTTCTGAAAAAAAAACACCACTTCGCTCAATCGATCATTTTCTCTTCCTGATGCCACGCTGAAATTAAATAAACTTTTACGAACATTAAAATTCAAATGTTATTTATTCTTTTCCATACTTCAGAAACTAATTATATTTGAAATAATGACCGTTCAAGTGCGTAATTCCGCAGTCTTCATTCCCGATTATTGTGGTTTATTGATGATTTTGTCATGGATTTCTGTTGACTGCATGATGCATATTAAGCAATAAATGTATATAAGCTATACTGAACTTGATGGTTATAAGGCCATCGCACTAGAGCATTAGTGGTTATGTCTTTATTTTCGCAAATACGTTGCCAAACTCGCCAAATTATTAACTAAATTCGTCAAATAGGCAATTCTTATGAATATTTATAATGGTCGTTGTTCGAAGTAATGTGTTAGAGCTGTATAATGGTGTGGGTAGCTATATCTATTTTCTCGCCAAATTATCTCCCAAAACCGCCAAATGAGCTAAAGTGTTTTATGTATTTATGAGGAATTGTGATAACATTTATGAGTGCATTTTATAGCGTATTTATCATTTTGGAATTTTAAGGCAATGCAACGGGATTTTATAATTTATAACGAGCGGAAACAATAATAAGTTTATGATCCTATAACAGGTTATATGTACACATATTTGAACTATTGATATTTTTTATTCTGTGCGAAGAACGGTATAAATTTCTAGTATTATAAAACATTAAGTACATCATATCATATTGATCATGTTGCCATTCGAGTGTTTCTTTTACATCTTAAGCTTGTGGTAGGTTATGGAATCATGTATCGTTCTATGCGAATATAACAATCAAAATTAGGATGGAATGTATTGTTAAAAACTATAAGCAGTTAAAATATGATAGAGTTTGAATAAAGGAAAAAGTTTTTAATAAAAAAAATTCTATGGTACTTTATAAAAAAAATTTGTTTACGGAACTGTTTTGGCTTTGTATTAAATTTTTTAAAAATAAAAAAATGCAACTATATTATTCATAACTATTTGTACTGCAAATATATGGAATTACCAGTTTGTATGAAAATGACCAAAGTGTTTATTACATTTAAAGTACATGAGTACAAAAGTACATGACTTTATTTCAATTTAGCTTGTCCCGCTGAAAAGTATGGACCTTTATGCAGCAGTGTGTGTCCTGGATGCCTTAATGGAGGAATATGCCATGATATTACTGGAACTTGTATTTGTGCTCCAGGCTTTGGTGGTTCCAATTGTGAAGAAGGTAGGTGCAGATTAGCAAATTGAAAAATTGAAGCATTTAAATTTTTTTGTTCCACTTAGGGCCATATTTCTAAATAGGCTGTATCTTAAGAGCAGCATATTTCCACAAGCCAATTTATTTAAAATTATGATGTCATTTTTTAAAACAAATCTTGAAAGAAGTAAACAAAGAGTTTAACTATTAACTGTTTTATTAAATAATTTATGCAGACTGTTAAAATTCTAGGAATATTGTGTTTAAAATTGATGACAACACCAATTAATTATATCCTTTTGTTGCATAAAACAATTGTATTCAGCTAATATAAACTATAGGGGGAGCTAATTTACTTAAACCCATAAGTGACACACTCATATATCCGGTTCTGGTTCCACTGAATTAAATATTGCTAATTTTTTATGCTTAGAGGGAAATAAATATTTAAGTATTTATTGTACTCAAATAATACATTACTTTTCTTCTTTTTTTAACTAGCATCAAATCCTTGTTTTTCTGATAAAAAATATTTTAAAAACTATTTTTCTATTTGTTTATTGCTTTTGACATTTTTTCTTTTAATTGTTTGCTTACTGTCTAAAATGAAATTTTATAACACCTGCTAATCAAAAATTTGGTTTTAACAGCATGATCAAACTTATAGCATTATTGCATTCCTTATTGTTTATCACCTCTTCTATTGACCCATATATTCTTTAGGTTTTCAAATGTTTGTTAAAAATATATAAAAATACATAACTTTTTTTATTGTATATTTTTTTACCTGCAGCTTGTGAAGAAGGATTCGTTGGTAGAAACTGTTCAGTTCCTTGTAATCTTGATGAAGAAACAGACAAATTTTCTTGCAAAGGTCTCCTCATTTGCTTGCCTGATCCTTACGGTTGTTCTTGTGCTGCTGGATATTTTGGTATCAACTGCAATGAAAGTAAGTATATTTTAACATAATTATATTGCACTAGTCACTCAGTTTTTTTTTTCTATTTGAAAAATGCACATTTGTGTTGATATTTAAAAATATTTTCCTAAAAAAACTAAACACGAAAGATTCTCATTTTCAGAACATGAAAGACTTGATAGAGCGAGAATTCGATGTCAATTTTCAAAACCTATTTTTCTTTTCAAAATTAGCCATTTATATATATCTTATGTAACTCATTTATTCTATAAATAAAAATAATTTTATTTAAATAAATTTTTGGTTATGTGACGAGCATTTAATATTTATTTTTCTTGTTTTAGCAGTTTCTTTTAGATTACGAAAAAAATAAATTGTTTTAACATTATTCACTTTAGCTTGTGAACCTGGAACATACGGAGCTGGTTGTAAGCAAAAACGAAGCTGTAAATGTGCTGATAGTAAAAATTGTGATATATATTCTGGAATTTGCAAAAGAAATTGTACTACTGGCTGGTATGGAAAATACTGCAATGAAAGTAAACACATTATAATTTTATATGTTTATTGACAGTTTGATAATGATTTTAATGCATTGCACTAGGAAATAATCTTTTAAGTTAAACAAAATATGTTGCATTTTCAGAAATATCAATGATATATTAATGTACAGTGTACACTTTTAGGATTAGTCTGATTTTTGGGTTCTAAGCTTGTTAAACATTTCACTGACAAAATATTGTTCTATCTGAATTCATCATTACATTTTTGCTATATTCTACGATTCTACCATAGAATTATCTGAACCCATAGCTAATGTCCTGATATCACACTCTTAACCTCCTTCTTGCTAATCTTACTACAAAAAAAGCTTTTGGTGACTGAAAGTAGCAGTTTTACTGTACATATAGTTGTTTTCAGGATACCAATGTAGCCTGGCAGACATACGCAAAAATGCTGTTTACCAACTAATCCAACATTTTTATACTATTATAATGACTGATCTAGTTTGATGATATACAAGTGCTTCCCTCTATCACCTTGATCTTGAATGTGGTAGTAAATGACTTGTCGAGAGAGTGTGGTAGTTTTGCTGCCCTCTACCATGCTGAACAAGGTAGAAATGAACTTTTCAATAACTTGTTTGAGGGTGGCACCTACCGTAGCATCCTGTCAGAGATTTGGGGTTGGTACAAAATGCTCATAGCAGCAGAGGTGCCTTAGTCCCCATTATTCTCTTCAAAGGCAGAACTGATCCGACAACCTTACTAGATTTAGTTTCTCAAAGGCTGAATTAATGAATTGGATAGTATTTTTTCATATTTATAATCTGTATCTACTTTTATAATTTTGCACTTTAAAAATATTCTTGTTGT
Source organism: Oedothorax gibbosus (assembly GCA_019343175.1). Taxonomy (NCBI): domain Eukaryota; kingdom Metazoa; phylum Arthropoda; class Arachnida; order Araneae; family Linyphiidae; genus Oedothorax; species Oedothorax gibbosus. The sequence continues at coordinate 17,541,226 of CM033272.1, forward strand.
TGCAGCACCGGTAGGAATTACTAACCTTTCTTATGACCCAATAACTCCTTTTGCTGTCAATTTAACCTGGGACTGCCTTCCTGGACCATTTAGTTCTGTGAAGTACTATAATGTTACTTACAAGCATATTGAATGGAAAACCCAGTGCCATACTCCATTAGAAGGTACAATATTACAAAAGAATGCAACAACAACTAATACTGTTTTGGAAAAGTTGTTACCTTTTTCTTTTTACTCGGTGAGAGTGAGTGCTGTAACTGTTGTAGCTGGACCACCCTTGTCAATTACTATTGAAACTCCTGAAGTTGGTAGGTCTAGTTTTATAGAATATTTATGTCTTATTTTATTTAGATTTGTAATATATAAACTCGAAAGTTTGATATTTTTATACTTGAATGTATTTTGAATATTAAAAATGATGCTCCAATGCCTTCACATCTGTCAGCAATAGGGTGGATTGATTAAAATGAATCATGAATGATTGAAATCATTCTTTGAATCCTTTAAACCATGCTCTAAACTGATTTTTTTTAAATCATCAATTTAAATCACTAATAAAAAGTGTGTTTATTTATTGAAATTCAATTACTTTTCCTTTGTATGATTATCTTTTTGAAAAAAATATTCAAAAAATGTCTTTACAAAAGTAAAAAACTGATTTTAGAGTATCCTTATAATTTATGAAGATGCTGATAGAAACATATTAGTTACTGTTTAACAGCAAAGGCTACTTCAGTATTGGTCAAAGATTTATTTTACATACATTTAGAAACTTATTGGAAATGGAAAATAAGTGGGTTTGTATGTTAAGCTTTAATTAAATAGGCATTTTGTAAAATAAAAGTTTCATTAAAATTTAAGTATTAACAATTCTCAAAGTTTTATAACCCATTATTTGTTGTCTGTCTTATTTCAAGCTTTGATTTATTATTAAAAATAATCCGGTTGAAATATTAGCATGAATAATAATAAAATAATTTTATACATTGAGACACATGTGTCATGAAGTATAAATTAATTTGTAAATAATAATAATAGCAAACTCATACGTGTTGCTATAGTTTATCTTAATAGTTCATTTATAAACTGTATTTTATTGAAATATTTATTTGCCATTAATTATATTTAATAAAATAATTTCTTTTTATATTTTAGTTTTCTTATTGCATTAAAGTTATTCTAAATAATAGATAAATATTGCAAAACTTATTTTTAATGATTCTTTTCAGCTCCGCTTCCACCTAGAAACTTCCTTGTTTCCCATAAAACTTCGTCTACTCTCTTCCTTTCCTGGCTAGATCCTTATCCTCCTGGTGGTGTTATAGATTCTTACGAAATCAGTTATAACAATCACGCTTTTACTAAGGTTATTAGCAAGGATAAAAAGGGTTTGTGTGATTCACAAAACAATCTTAATTGTTTTGTTATGAAAAATTTGACTAGAAATCATGAATATGAAATTCAGGTATGTGTGAACAGTTTTTATTTTAAGCATATTTAATTTATATCAATTGTGCTACTAAAGTTTATACAAATTTAAATATTATTACATTATTCTATACTTAAAGGATTTTTGATGCTCCTTGTTTTTTCTTCAAGTCAGGAATTTCAAACAAATGTTTATATGTTATTGAATTTTTAAATTGAATTTGAATGTTAAGCATATATAATTTGCTTATATAGTTTAAAACAATTTAAATGTGATTACTTTATTATAAAATTACTATATTTTTTTAAAAATCCTTGTTTTTTCTTCAAACTAGGAAAATAAATGAATGTAATTTTGTTATTGAATTTTTAATTTTTTTTCTTAAATCAAATAATAAAGTATTGAAGTATTGTTGTAGTTAACAGCTTTTAATGCAAACATCAGTGAAAGTAGTGAGCCCGTGATAATAACAGAAAGAACACACATATCAGGTTAGTTTTATTTACATAATTTTGCTTTTTTTTAAACTTAACAAATTATATGGTTATTTAATAGTAATTGCATGAATTTAAACTGATTAGTAAGAACTATTTCCTTATGATAAATTTCTCATTATTATTTAAGAAAGGTTTTGCATTAAAAAAATACCAGATTTTCTAAGATTATAGATTTTTTATCAATGTTTTTTGCTTTAGAAAGTTTAGGAGTAATCTCATTTTAAGTTGGAACAGATATTAAAAAAATTATGTATTACTAATAACAGATATAAATACACATTAAGTTTGTATTTTTAAAAATTTTAGTTACATATTTTTATTTTGATTGCTACATTCACTTTTCAGATATTCAAGATGACATTGTAATAAATATCTCAGAACAAAAAGGTCAACAGGTCACTCTCTTTTTGTACCAAAAAAATTATGCTGTTTTGCATGATAGTACTACTATGACACGGTAAGCCATTTTGTTATACACATTATTTAGTACACATTTTGTACTTAATACTATCATCAAGATTTTGCTATGTGGCCCAGCTTAGGCAGTTCATTTCAGGTTTTTATTTTTATATTTTTAATCATAATCAAAAATGTTTTTTTAAACTTTTTAAAAATTATTTTATATTATTTTATGTTTTATCTTTTAATGTTAATTTTCATCATGAAAAAAACTTACAAACTATGTTTCATAGAGTTTGTAAGTGTCTACATTCACATACTGCTGTTTACACTCACATTTTTAGTAGATACAACTTAAAATGTCAACGTGCACAACACATTGTATTTTATTAATTAATTCATTGGCTTGATGAGCTAATAACACTGTGAATGTACATTTAATTAGGTTTTTTTATATGGTAATTATTTTGCCAGAAATAATGAATTCAAATTACTTTTAAATTGTTTTTAGACTCAAAGTGGAATTTTTTTCTTAAAATAAATATGAAGAGATGTAAATTAAACTCAATATGCAATCAGATATTTAGTTCTTACATAGATTTTTTGTAAAAAATAAAAATATTCATCTTTGAAATTCAGTTAGGTTTCTAAAATAACGCATAATTACATTTTAATTTTACCTACATAATTTTTTTATCATAATTACCCCATATATTATAATATTGTATGCAAATTATATATTTTAACACTGCTATTAAATAATTTCCAAGTACATATAAGACTAGAAATATGCATATATAAACAGATTTGACTTGCACTTGGAATATTTTAAAATATAACTTTGATACCAAGTGTTTTATTTTTCCAATACCAAGTTCCTTTGATACCAAGTGTTTTATTTATGTGTTTTTGGTGCTAATCTGTCTGTCTCTATCCAATACAATTATGATGTTTTAAATTTTGTTTTTCAGAAGTTACTATGTAATAGTAGACTTAACTGAAAAAAATCATACAACCCAAGATTTTAGCATGCTTGTTAACTTGAAGTCAAACTGTGATTATGTCGCCTATAAAACTTTCACTGCTGGAATAATTGCAGCTATTCCCATTTCTGGCATAAACTTTACTATTGGTGATAATAGTTGTAAAAATGGATACTATAATTCACCACTGAAGATTAAAGAAACTTACAGATTTGGTATATTACCTGTGATTTCTAATTGCAAAGTAAGTTTTTTTAAGTAAAATTATTGATAATTTACTATTATAAAGCTAAGTCTTGTGGCTCAAACTCTTACAGAGCACAAAAATAATTTGTGTAAAACTATATAAACTGTATTAGTTAAGTCATTTAAGTAAACTATAATAAAATTATTATTAGATAAAAAAATTTACTATGTTTTAATTTATTTCCAGCGTATACACATTAGAACAAAAATTTAAATATTTTTCAAACTCAAGTGTAAAGAAAATTTTTTGCTTGTGGAAAATGATGGAAGTTACTTTTTTGTGTGTGATAATTTCTCCTTTATTACAAAAATGTAGCTTTCCACATTGTTTGCAGAATTTCTTATATTAGATTCGTGTTAGTTAATTAATTTTATACTAGGTGGTTTTAAATTAATTAGCCTTGCTTGTGCATGTACAATGTTAAGCTTCATAACGTTCCTTTTTTTTTTATAGAATTTTATCTTGAATTTTTATTTAATTGCTTAAATTTTATTTTTTTTGCAAATTATAATTACTTACTCTAGATGTAATGTATTTTTTAGGAAACCATTTATGGTCCAATTATTTATACAGATAAAATAAGTATAAAACTACAAAATAAAGAGAGTAAGTAATATTTTTTGATAAAATTTTCATTAGCTTATTTTTTTTATCTCTAGTTGCACTCTTTTTTAACCATACTTTATTCGTCTATGACAGGGAAAGTTCCATTCTAAAGACAGGGAAAATATACTTTTTTTCCATCTCCAAATTGTTGAATACTAGCTGTTATACCCGACGTTGCACGGGTAGAGGTGGAAAAATAATTTAACAGTCAATTTAACTATTTTTTTTCTTTCATTTTAGTTACATAAGATATGAAGATTATCTAGTAATTTTCCATTTAATTACCTAACTTGGATATAGTAATGATTAATATTAATTTCAAAAATACCTTTGATAAGAAGCTCAAATTAAAAAGCATACATATTTAAGTAAAAAATAATCAGTAAGAATTCAAAATGGAAAAACAGCTAAATCTTAAAAGGGTCTCAAACATTTATTTTAACGCAATTCAAGGGAGTTCTATAATGAATTAAAAAAACTTTTTTTTGGACACTTTGTAGATATAAATACAATATAAGCAGTACAAATTTCTACCATAATTCAATACAAATGCTGAAAAATTAAGAATTCAATGCAAATGTATACAGTACTAAATCAATGCAGATATGTACAATAATTGAATGAAAACAAATACAATAATAATTGAATGAAAACAAATAAAATAATAATTGAATGAAAACAAATACAATAATAATTGAATGAAAACAAATACAATAATAACGCTAGCAAATTTATACCCGTTCTTCGCACGGATTAAAAATTATCAAATCATTCCAAATATGTGTACCATATAACCTGTTATAGGATCATAAACTTATGTTATTGTTCCCGCTCGTTATAAAGTATAAAATCCCGTTTCATTGCCTTAAAATTCCAAAATGAAAAATAAGCTATAAAATGCACTCATAAATGTCATCAAAATTCCCTCATAAATACATAAAACCTTTTAGCTCATTTGACGCATTTTGGGAAATAATTTGGCGAGAAAATATATATACTACAAACACACCCATTATACAGCTCTAACACAATGACCTTCGAACAACCGACCAGATTATAAATTATTTATAAAAGAAATTGCTCATTTGGCGAGTTTTAGTTAATAATTTGGCGAGTTTGGCGATGTATTTGGCGAAAAAATAAATACATAAAACACTAAAAGGCAGCTCTAGTGCGATGGCCTTTATTAACCATCATAGTTCAGTAATAGCTTGCATACATGCAGTCAACAGAAAAATCAATGAAAAAATCATTAAATGAACCCACAATAATATCCGGGAATGGAGACTGGCGGAATTACGTCACTTGAAACATGTCAATTATTTTTCAAATAATGAAATTATTTTATTCTTTTGCCATTACCTTCAGAAACTAAAAATTTTTAATTTTAAATGTTTTCGTTAAAAGTTTTATTTAATTTTTTCAGCCGATGGCATCAGGAAAGTAAAAAAAGATCGGATTTGAGCCAAAGTGGTGTAGTTTTTTCAGAAAATTCGAATAAAAAACGTTCGAAAACGATAGAAGGAATGGTCTGATTCGAAAAATTCTTGGCCTATGTTTGTTCCGGAGATGAGATGAATTTTTGTGCCAAATTTCGTGACGATCTGTTGCGTGCTTCTTTAGATCTCGTGTCTTATACAGACAAATGGAAGTTGCCTTTTATGTATATAGATTTAAATAATAAAGTGCAACAGTAATTTATAATTGTATTAATATTTTTTTATTATTCTGTAAATCTTTTCTTTTACATGATATATTTTGTTTATTTTACATTAGATCGTTCTTTTGGTTCATTATCTTCTGCCAGATCTTTTAAAATTGCTTTGGGATTTTTACTTCCCTTAACCGTCATACTATTAGTTGGAACACTTTTTGTCTATTTGTAAGTAAATATTCATTAACACACTTATCATTATTTTTTGCATTATTTCTAAGTGTCTGTATTTTAACAGCATGTAAATATATTAATTATATCTTTATTATTTTAAAAACTTTTCTGGGAGTTTCTGTTTTACTAGTTAAGTTTTTACTACCTATGGATTTATTTTAGCCAAACGTTGTTTTAAACAGAACATAAAGTATAAGAATGTTTACAAATGTAAAAGAAAAAATTCAACTATAATATTCAAATAAAAATAGCTTATATTTTCACAAACTTTTTATGTTAAGTATCCTTTCTATTAAATGTTATATATTTTATAGACGAAAACCAAAATCATTTGATAATCTTCTACCAAAAAAGAGATTTTTGCGAGCAAAGGGTAAGTACTTGCTTTCTTATATTGTATTTTTTTATACTTATTAATTAATTATTAGAGGTTTTAATAAAATCTTTTCTCCCCACAAATGTGTATTTATCTCCAATATTTTGTAATTTTTTTAATACTTCTATATTTAGCTATAGGTGATTTTGCAGCCAGTAATGATGGTTTGGATGATTTTGACATAATTGAAACTGAATCAATAAACGAAGACATATCATATTGCATTGCTGTCACTGAACTTCCAAGTTATGTTAAAGATAATGGGAAAAATAATAAAATTAGGAAAGAATTTGTGGTATTTTTGAAATTATTTTTTCTTTTACCATTTATATCAATAAATTTTTTCTCGAATAGAGAATAAAATTTCCTTTTTAGTGAAAGTAACTTAAACAGAATTTCAAATTGTGAATTGCCAAATTTTACAAATTTACAATACTTTTTGAAATTTAATTAAGAAATGCAATGGCTTTAACACTTTTAAAAAATATTTATAGAAGTTCAAATCAAAGTGGCAAACTAAAATTAATTTTTCAATTTGTAAAATTAATGAAAATCCTTAGCTTATACAATATATATGAATTTATTTGCATAATTAAATCAATTTTACTATTGTTTGCTGATTAACATAGCTTATAAATTTATTCTATTTAAATTATAAATCTGTTTTAATTTGATATTTTAAATTAATCATAACTTCCCTATTTTATTTTATACCTGATTCTTCATCAGGATATTTATTAAAGTTTTCAAAGGTAAATCCATTCTATTTTCTACTGAAATACTAACTTTTCATTGATAGTTCATATCAGTCGATTATTATTTTGTTATTGATTATTTATTTTATGCATTTATCTTTTTTTTATAGTTTCTCCCAAAAGGGCAAATGTACCCATGCATTGCTGCTAAACAATCTGAAAATAAATTTAAAAACAGATATGGAAATATTTTACCATGTAATAATGCATTTTAATTTCATGACATTGTATGCATTTCATAAGAATAGTGTTGTCATAAGAAATTGTTTCAAGCATTTTGTTACTTTATCATAATTTTTTTAAAAAAAAGACTACTTTAGAATTAGTTAGTTATTATTTTATCATTATATAATAAATTTTTTTTACAGAAAATCATATAAATTAACAATTGTAGTGCAAATTAGAAACTGGAAATATTTTATCATTAATCTGACTGATATTACTTGTTTAAAAATTTCAGTTAAGTGCCAATTTTGTAATCCAACTGTTTTCAACTCGGCAATCATAATCCTTCTTATTTTCGTATAAGAAGTGTTCTACATGTACTGATATTTATAAAAAATTATTATGTATATTTTGGTTCTGTGATTTACTGCAAAACTTTTAAGTGATAATTTGTATAGTTTATTCTGTATTTACAATAAATGTCTGTGTTAATATTTAGATGACCACACTAGAGTGATTTTAAAAGAAAATGGAGATACAGACTATATTCATGCAAATTATGTTGATGTAAGTTTGCCTTAATGTTTTTTTTTTATTACATATTAATATACAAGTAGATCAAACTCATTACATGCATTTGAATATATTGTGAGAGTTGTATATTAGGAAATATTTCCTGACACTTTAAACATTTATATTAGAAAGATTAGTATTTATAAGAGTATTTCTTCATAGTTATTTGCATATTTCTTTAAAAAAATTTAAGTATTCCTGAATTATAATAAATATTTTGTTTTCATGCAAATATTCTAATAAGTAAAACTCCTTTTCTTTCAGGGTTATAAAACACCTAAAAAATACATAGCTACCCAAGGTAAATTCATAAAAATATATATATTTAATCTGTTAACCTAGGGTAACAAATAGTTGCTTTGGGATTTTTGATTAATATTGCAGTATGATTACAATGACTTCTGTGGTTTTTTTAGGTCCAATGTCTCAAACAATACTCGATTTTTGGTCAATGGTTTGGCAGGAAAAGGTTTCCAAAATGGTAATGATCACAAATTTAGAAGAAAATGGAAAGGTAATACCTTCATTTATAATTTGTGTACATGTGTAAGCTTACATTGTTCTAAAAGTATTTATCTTTTATGTAGACCAAATGTGAGAAATATTGGCCGGAAGATGTAAACACTTATGGAACTATAGAGGTCTCCTATAAAGGTTCCGAGAATTATGCCGATTTTATAATTCGAACATTTACCTTATCAAAGGTAAATCTAGTTTTTTTTATGTGTACATCTATATATATATAAGGCAAAGTCCTGACTGACTCATTCACTGACTCGTGTATCAACGCCCAGCCCAAACTACTGGAGGTACAGCTACCAAATTTTAGGAATAGTATATTCTCTTTGTAATGAAGGCGTTATTTAAGTAGCGATTTTTCGAAATTCGAACCCAAACGGGTGTAGAAGTGTAAAACGTTTCTCCATAGGAATAGCATTGTAAGATTATAATTTATACTTTTTATTTCAATTTAAAAGACATTTCACCGCATTCAGCGTGAACGAAATTAAGTATAATCACGTAAGAGCACGTGAGTTTAATTTGTAGGATTGTTATTTGAATATAATTATTTTATTTATTGAATATTAAATCTTTTGATTTTTTTTCTGAATTTAATTGATGTATACAAATGGTAAGAAGTTAAGATATTGCTACAATGTCTCATGACAGTAAAGGCGATAACTATTCTAGATATGATCTTTTAACAAATGTTAATTCCCTCTATGCATAGCGTACAAACTTTATGTTTATGAAACTCTCAATTTGGTACAGATATGATATAATGGCCGATTGAATTTTGGCATTGGCCACTTTTGGCGAAGTTAAACATTTAACGTAGGGTAGCTATCCAGTTATATATGTTAGGGTTAGTTTGAATTATCGTCTCACTTATTGCTATACAAGAGGGATATTGGCCACGGGCGTCTTAATTTAGAACCACAGTCATGTGACGAGCCGACACTTGAGTAGGCACCCAATGCAAGTTTTACATCGTAGGCAGCGTCGGCAGATATTTTGACAATGACCGTACCCGAATCTGGGACCTATCGCATGCGAGGCGAACGCCTTTACCGACTGGGCTCCCCAGCCCTGTCGAGTGGTCGAATATGGAGTGAATGTTTACCACTTTTTGGGCATTTTCGGGTGTAGGAGTAGGAGGGCAAATAGAAACTGACCATTATATCACAGCTATTCTGGCAATTTAAACAAGGCCTATGGGAAAGCCCTCTAACTTCTAGAAGGGCCTGGATACAATCGGATTTCTTTTTTTAAATTAATGCTGATATTAGAATGGGAGGAAATTATAATATACCAATATAGTGCTGACAAGTGGAAAAGGGATCAATTGGTATAAAATAAAGGTTTATATAAAAAAACAATCACCCTTATTAAGGGTACACCCGTGCAACGCCGGGTTTATGAAGCTAGTAAATGTATAAAACTAGAGCAGTGCCACTGGGAAAAAGGTCAAAAATGTTTGGTTAGTTTTGTAATTTTGTCATTTTTTGTATTAATAAATTTTACATAAGAGGCCCCTTTCAATTCAGGGTATGAATTACTATCTGTCACATTAGGACCAGTCTTAAGGTCGCCAGTCCTTAAGGACCTCAAAATTTTATTTAATTAAAAAACAGTTGCATAAATGTAGACAGTTTTGTAAAACTTGTAATGATTACTGCAATGTTTCATGACTTTTCTGCATTTTTAAAAAAAATATTATAATTGAAATTTTTGATAACTTAATATGCATATACATTGAAAATGTTAATTCTTCATTAATAAATTTTATAAAAGGGGCCCCTATCAGTTTCAGACCCAGTTATTAATGAGTAAGGGTCTCAAATTAAGTAGCATAGGAACCCAGAAATCCTGTCAAAGGCCCTGAACTTGTGCTAATGGCTATTATAATTATGAATATGTTTAAGCAAGATGATGGGAAATATTTAGTTTTTTACTGCATAAAGTATCGTTAATCTGCAAACAAATATTTTATTTCTATTTCTAAATCTCATGTCTTACACTGATCTTTTTCGCCTGAGTCAAGATACATATTTATTTTTAGGATGAACAAATCAGAGATCTAAAGCATTTTCATTTCAATTCATGGCCTGACCATGGAGTGCCCTTAAACACCACACCTTTCTTGAACTTCTTGAAAAAAGTTCAAGTGAATGCTAATCCTGATGAACCCATCATTGTTCATTGCAGGTAAGTTTCAAAATAATTTTTAAAAAATCAAATTATATCATTTACGAATTTAAAGCATATTTCTGACTTAAAATGTTTTTATTAACAGTGCTGGCATTGGCCGAACAGGTGCAGTGATACTGTTTGAGAACTCTTTTGATATGGGTAACAAGGAAGGTAAAGTTGATATCCTTGGACAACTTTGCAGTATGAGAAAGCAAAGGATGAACATAGTTGAAACTTATGTAGGTTTTTAATTGTTAATATTCGTTTTAAAACAATAAGACATTTAGGGATAAGGGGATGGGGAGCCCAGTAAGTAAGGCACTTGAATTCCATGGAAAAAGTCTCAGTTTCGGGTATTGCCAAAATAACTGCTAACCTATAAACAGTCCCTGCAAGGCTGTGATAGCCTAGTGGTTAAGGCCTCGTTCTTGGAATCGGAAGGTCCTGCGATCGAGTCCCGATACCACTGAAGACCCACCGAGTAAATGCGGAGTATGTTCTCGTTAAAATCTGTGGGTCTGAAAGTCCTGTGGGCGATCATGGTGCAGTTTCCCACGGGTACAGATCCCTGGAGACTATTTCCTTCCCCTTCAGGGACATGTCTAAATTGCGGAGGTGGCCATAAATGGCAGCATCTGTCAGCACAATGCCAAGACAGATTCCTGCCATGTAGTCTCTACACGGGCATCTCTCCCCCTTTTGCCTTAATCCTTACCCGCTCCTCGGGAATAGCTTAGGTTTCCTAAGTGGCATTAGTAATAACAACAACAACAACGTCCATGCAGTAAAAAAGTCCTATGAATAATGCCTCACATTAAGATAGAACATGTTAAATATGCTTGAAAGTTCCCATGCCACATACATTGTTTTAAAAGTTGTGTTGGATGCCTACTTAGGTGTCGGCTTGTAACTTGACTGTGGTTTTAAATTACAACACCTGTATCCAATAACCCTCATGTTTTAATGTGATGCTAATTCAACCTAACCATAACCCTCTACGAGATAAGCTTTTTGGCAAAAGTCTAAACTTGTTTTTAATGCATTAAATTTGAATTTTTGACTCATTCATTGCAATTTTTTGATATTTTTAAAAACTTTAATTGTTTAGTAAGTGGTTTTAAAATCCCCTTCAAGATTTTTATTTTTCAAATATTTAATATCATCATTATTATTAGATTTGTAATTATCTTGCTACTTGATCACATGATTTAATCATGCGCTATACCACGACTAGCAGCAACCATGTTTTATGTATAGATGCTACAGTTATTATAGAATATGTGTAAAGAGTAAGACCTATTACACCAACAACATACAAATTCTACATGTTGCACCCAAAATTAGTTCAAACATATCACTTTTACCAATATTAAAAAATTACACTTTTTAAAAATATAGAATGGGGTTGTCTCACGTCATTGGTGGAAACAGCTCCGCGGTCTTGTTTTGATTTTTCTGGAATTACTTTTGTTTTGGTATTAAAAATTGAGTTTTCTAAGAATATTTTAGTTATTATTTTTTTAATGCCAACTTCTTGCTGTGCTGTTGGTTGTTCAAATCATTTATTAAAGAAAGCTTGCATAGAAAGAAAAGTTTCTTTTCATCTATTTCTGCATTATAATCCTAGATAAAAACAAGTTGCATGGTTTAGAGAACTCAGAAGCAGACTAAAATTACGTTTATTTTGAGAATTAAATCGAAACAACTATTGAAATTGAAGTACGGAGATAAGTTAAAACAAGAGCGTTACATAATCTGAAACATTCCCATTAGAAGACATTTTTAAAACAAAAATATTGATGATGTTATTAGATTCTTAAATACTATTAAAATTGAATTTCAGGAACAATATTTGTTTATATTGCATGCACTTGTTGAAGCATTGTGCATAGAAAATACCAGTATATCAGAAAATACTTTTCTGAAAGAATATGAAGCAATGAATAATATTAATAATGAGGCCAGTGTTATTACTATAGAACAACAGTTTCAGGTGAATATTTGTATATTTCAATGAAAAAACTTTAAATAAAACAATTAAACAAAAATTTATTTTTAAAAATAAAATTTATAGTTTAAATAATATTTTTTATTATTATCTGATGTTATTAAATAATAAATTATCTAGTACTTTTCTTTTATAATTTTTTCTAATAATTTGTCTTTGATTATTGAATAAGCTTTGAAAAAAATAAGAAGAAAAAGAGATCTACTTTTATTATTTTGTAATTTTACAATTTTAATATTACAGTTTTAATATTTATTTGATGTTAGCAACATTTCTATAACATTTCTAAAATATTAGAGTGCTTTGATTGTGTAGATGCTGAAGGACTTGCCTTCTCTACCATTGCCTGCAGATGTTTTAGCTGCTTATATGGTTAACAACCAGCCAAAAAATAGAAGCATGCACATTTTACCCTGTAAGTATTTTTTTTTATATTGTTTTTTTAAGGTTTAGTTTATATTTGTATGAAAACCCTAATATCCATTATCTGGCTACATGAGAGCCTTACAGACCAGGGTTTACTGCTTCAAGCTGATTCCAAATTGCTACAAACATCCATGCTAAAAGTGGAAAGCAAACCTAAATTCTATTGTAATTTTAAAACAAAAGTATTTTATGGTTTAAAAGTGTCTATAACTTTTTTTAGGTACATAATCTAACATACTTAAATTCTTATCATATGTGTTCAGCATTACCAAAAATATCAAACTTAGAAATAATAAGAAAATTGTTTATTTTTTAAATAATTAAATATCTTGAAAATTTACCTTGAATTTGTCTTTTTTATAGCAGAAAGAGCAAGGCCGATATTGCAAAAGCAGCCAAATTATTCAGATTATATCAATGCAGTTTACATTGATGTAAGTTTTATGCTTATACTACAATAATTGTATTGTAATTTATATTTGCATACAAGTATAACGAATTAAAAAAAATTATTAGTTACTTTTAGGTGATTATTAACCAAAATGTATAAAACTTTGAAATAAAAAAAAAATTGCATGTTAAAAAAATTCCTATTTATGATGTTGATAGTTTTGCTTATATAAAATTTGATTTGGAAACAAAGGTTTTATGTTTATCCACTGTGCAAAAATTATAGTCGCTTTTTTAAATTGTCAACATATTTATTTGTTCAATAAAAATAGCAATAGAAAATAAAATTTTCTTCTTTATTCGTGGTTAAAATACGTAAATACCATACCTCTAACTATATCACACATTCAGGTACATAAATGTCAGATCATGTCTCTCATTTATTTTCTCCATGTTTAATTTTTCCACAAAAAAACAGTTTTTTAACTTGCTGGAAAATAGGTTTTTTTGTAGAAAAATCAAAACAGCTTACTTTTGATAGATTTTTTAATAGAAAATGAGTATAAAATGTATATTGTAAAACATGTAATTAATGCGTTATTTTAAAGTAAATAATAAAAACCTAGTTGTAATTAAGTTTTTTTTAAAAATTATAATTGGATTATTAAATATAATTTTGTTTACCATTCTATAGTGTGATTAAGCTTAAAATCTTTCTAGACAACATTAATACGCCAGAGTTTCAAATTTTTTCAAGACTCTCATTGTAGTTTGCATCCTGTTTTTTCATGATTTTCCTTGTCTCCCGCCAAGGGGAATGAAGATTTACTGTATTACAAAATTTTAATTTGCTTAAAATTTCATAAATAGTTCATTAGTGAAGTGTACGTTGATGGCCAAATTTTAGATTTTTGCAATCAGTAGCTGAGTTTTTTTTATCAGTAGTTTAGTAATCAGTAGGTTTTTTTATTAGTACTAAGCTACTGATTGCAGAAATCATTATAATAAATGTTATTAAACACTGCATAATTTAGTAAAAAATTAGCAATAACATATGGAGTAGGGAATGAGCAGCTTCAGTTGGAGTGGTGGTCAGGAGCACCCTGGACAAGTCCTTGGTTTGAAGTCTGTCTTTGATAATACGCATGCAGGACTTAGCTGAGCTTAATGGAACAGTCTTCACACCTTCGATGACCCCAACAAGAGATTATACTCGCAATGTATTTTGCCCAGATACACCCCTCGCTGGCTCAGACCATACTTTGAAGCGACCTGCAATACTTAACCCTTTATGAACTGAATTAAGATTTAATTTTAATTATTTGACATTGCTTATTTTAAAGCTACCTGTGCAATTAATAATAATGTATTACAGCAAAAAAATAGTTGGGGCCTAAAATGCACTTTATGGTGAATTTCGTTTTTCCTCCTTACCATTTATAACAACTAAATTACACTGACCAACAAAAAAATTTTATTGAATGAATATGATTTAACATTTTAGTCTTTAATGTTTTGAAACTGATTACTGCATTAATGAAATCCCCACTACCATATATTTTTCCTTAAATGAACAATGAAAATTAAAACAACTGTTTTTGAAATGTTACTTGTAAGTATTGTCAGGGCATAACGAATTGGCTTAGGTAACTACAGTTAAGTTTATCTTAAGAATTTACTTTACAATTGCAGACTTTAATGTGCTAAAATCGTACAAATCAATCAAAATGTTCCACCTTGCCCCCATTTTATCCAAATGATCAAAGAAAAGTAAAACAGTGGCTATATAAGTGATACTTATGAGAGTAGACCTTCAGTAGATAGAGGGTTAAGGGAGATAAAATTTATATAGAGCTTATAATATATTTTTCTTGTAGGGTTATAGAAACAAGAACAAATGTATTGCCACTCAGTATCCACTACCAGAAACCATTATAGACTTTTGGAGGATGGTTTTTGAATTAAAATCAAAAGTTATTTTCCTTTTGCAAGACATCCCATACAGTGATCCGGTATAGTGTTTATTACTTATATTTTCTTTTAGTTATTGATAGAACATTTTAATGATTCTGTTTCCTCATATGATGTACATTGTTTGCAACAAAAAATATTGTCATTATTTTTTTTTCTTATACTGAAGAGCATATTTTCTTTTATTACTATAGAAATTGAACTAACACAATAATTGAGCAAACTTATTTTTTACTTATGTAAAAACATTTTACAATCTTACTTTTCATTGCTAATGTTCACTTTTTTACTTCCAATTAGAAGAGTCTTCCGTTATGGCCTTTGAATGGAACTTTGAATCTGGACTTGTTCGAAATTCATTGTGATTCTGTTGAGGATAAAAATGTGTTTGAGGTCTTCAATCTCGTTGTTCAACACAAGGAATCTTTGGTAAAAGTTTTGATTTCTCAATTTCTTTGAGTTAGAATTGAATAACTTTTTAAACTTAAATAATGTAATTTATTTAAATAAATATCTCAACTTTATTTATAATGCATTAACCCATGAAAGCTAACGAAATTTCTTGTGTCTAGAGTAAACTACCACTGAAAGCGATTCATATAAAATGTTGGTCAGTAGATGAACAGTTGCCCTCTAGCTCCTCTGCGCTGTTTTCAGCAATAAAATGGTTCCGTCAGTGGGAAAAAGAATTAGCAAATGAGACTATTATCTCTGTTTGTTTGTAAGTTACAGTTCAATAAAAAAATAACAATTCTCCAATTGATCTTTAATATAGCTTTATTTACAATTCTGTATATGGTTCGGATAATTCTTATTACTCTAAATCAGAAACTATAAAAGACGACTTCTTAACAAGATGTTTATTATTATCGTTGAAGCTCTGAGACAGATACATATCTATTCAAAAATAGAGATTTTTAGTTTCAGAGGTGGAAACAATGTTTACAACTTGGAAAAAAAACTTAACTGTAAATTTTACATGAAAATTAAAAATTATAATTATGTATTCCTGTAACTTAGGTGTACCCAGGGGCTTAGAAGTGCGTGCAAAATAGTATTAATTACTACTGAGTCTGTAATTTTTAAACATTTTATTGTATCCCCATTACCTCTATGAGTTTTATTCTTATGATTTTTTTATTAAATACCTTGCATAAGTTAACAATTGAATTTTTATTTTTAATATGTATACTTGGCATAGTAAAAAGTTATGTGAAAAATCCAAAAACTTTTGTTGATATATTAAAAAAATAAACAATGAAAGTAATTTTCAACCTAATGGATCTCACTGATACATAATGCATCAGTGATATCCATTAAGCTGAAAATTTCTTTCATTGTGCATTTTTTTAAAACAAGTTCTGAACATATGTTTTTTTCTGCTTTTATTTCCTACATTAAGATCTTATGTTAATCACTAACTGTTTCACTGCTATGTATTAAGCTTGGTCTACTTAAAATGGTAGTTTTATTTGCTGTGTTTTCATAGTGTGCCTCCAAAATTAACTAAAAATTTACTTTGAAATATAATAAATATGGACATATTGTAAAAAAGAAACTTTTTTAGGGATGGAGTAACAGCATGTGGCATATTTTGTTCATTTTTGTACATATTGGAACACTTAAAAGAAGAAAAAGAAATTAACATTTTTCAGACAGTAAAATGCATCAGGACAAACAGGCCACAGTTTATAACTAATATGGTATGTGTACCTTTACATTTGTAGCTTGACTATTTATTTCTCCTTTATAGTGACACATATTTCATATATATAATTTTTTTACACAAATTACAGGACCAGTACAGATTTTTATTTGAGCTGACTAAATCTTACTTGGAAAATAATTGAGTAAATTATAAAACTGAAGTCAACTAAATGTACAACTTCCAAAGTGTTTATTTGTATGTTTGATAACTTTTTAATAAATATTGTTTTTATTTTAATAAAAGGCTTTTTCTTATTTTGAACCATAGTTGTGTATGTGTTTTTTTTAGTATGTTGAGTATGTGTTCTTTCTCTATGTTTAATGAAGACTATGTATGTTGCTATAAAAAAATTTTATAACCTTTCAGACAGAGAAGATAAAGCAATTTTAACTTGCTTGATATATTGTATGCACAATTTTAATGTAAAAAAGTTTGTGGTAAAAAATACATTAGTATTGGTAACGACATGTAAAAACACATCATGCAACTATTTTAATACATGTAAATTAGAGAAGGTTCCCTAAAAGTTTTAAATCCTTCCTAGTACTTAATGACTGAAGGTGTTCCAAATGTTAAAATTTAGTGGTTGCTGGTTGCCTCCCCCCAATCGCAAAGGAGAAAATGCACAACAAAACAGGGCTAGAAAATTATCCCGTCCTCAGCATTCAAAAATCCCCGGAGGACAACGAGTTTCTTGAATCCGACGTCCATGTGGACTGCTAAGCCAATTCCCTGTTAATGTTTGTGATACATTTTTGTTACGTTACAAGAGTGTAGCGCCTCACTTCTGAAATGACCCTCTAATCTAGAAATCCTGTTTATTCCTTCGTCAGACCAACTGTGCATGCTCACGTAAACGGTAAATGAAAGAAAAGTTTCTATATGCATTTGCCATTTGGACTAACACTAAATACATATAAATCACATTACCCACCGATTTTAAACAAGAAGCGTTAAACGCAATTATGAAAAGGTACCTAAAGGGAAAAGTCATTTCAGCTTTCTGTGCAGAAACCTCTGCAATTCATTGGCTTGATTATGGAACAGGCAAACTTCATATTATATTTGATTCATTTAAAAAAACATAGTACCCTCGGATAAATTGACATTCCAGATAACCTGACCTTTGCCATTTAAATTACTTCATAAAAGAAATATTAGGTTACTATTAGTAACCTAGTATTTCTTTTATTACTATATAATGTAATCCTAGTAACTACTAATTCATTGTGCAATTTATATAAATACTAGCTTTATAAATCCGGCGTTGCACAGGTTTACCCTTACCAACGGTGATTGTTTTTTTTTGTAATATAAACTTATTTTATACCAATTGATCCCCTCTCCACTTGTCAGCACTATATCAGTATATTATAATTTCCTCCCATTCTAATATCAGCATTAATATTTTACAAAAGTCCGACAGTATCCAGGCCCTTCAAGGAGTTAGAGGGCTTTCCCATAGGCCGTGTTAAAATTGAAGAGCTGAGTGGAAGAACGTGCCAAGTGACATTTTTGAAAAAATTGAGATTTTTGTGTCAATGATCATGTTATTACCTGCTTTAAACATAACAGTTTTTAACTTTTTAAGAAAACATTCGATTTCGTATATTTTTCGCATACGAAGTTGGTAGGTGCACGCGTTTTCGCCACTTTTTCCATGGAAGAACGTTCTGAGGATCCTTAGCATTTTCTTCCACCGAAATCGCCCGATTCCGGTACGATCGTTTAGTGGAAGAACGTGCTAATTGCGGAAAATTTTCAGACTTTCGCTTGCATTAATAGCAAAACAAATGGTTCTTTTGTAGTTTTAATCAAAAAGAATTCAACAAAATGTAATTAATATTTCCTAATTAACTTTAATTATTATTTCATAATTAACTTTAATTATTAAATATAATCAATGAAATAAAATTTATATTGCGTAATACTGGGTTTTGAGTGCATTTAGCAAAATAGGAAAAAAATGCATTTTGATTTTAAATTTAAACGGAGTTAAAGATTAAATTTAAACGGAGTTAACATGTCATTATTTTGTTTTGAAATCCATTTATGATAAGTTTTTTTTTGTTGCAAATATTCTTTAATACCCTATGCAATTCTGATTTTGCATTGTACTCTAAAAATAATGAATTATGACCATTAACTTTCTAACTATTATGGAAAACATAGCAATTGATTTATGAATTAGTTACTATATTCTAAGCAACTGAAGATCTAGTTAAATTAAAATTTTCCTTGCTATAAATGTTTTCAAAGATTATCAATGTTAATTTTGTTAAAAGGAATCTGTATGACTACGAATTTATGGCACTTTGGTTCTGATCTGAAAATTAGCAGAAAGAATAAAATAAATATTAAATTAATATAAAAAATTTTGTTCAATTTTTTCTCTTTTCCGATGGCTTCAACCCAACTCAGAGTGCCTTGAGTTACACTGTCAGACTACATCCAGACTAACACATAAAATTGGACATATATTTAAATTGCTATGAACATGGAATTTTTTGAATGGCATCAAACATTAAATTTAATGTAAGATAGTGGAAGCATTGGAATACACAAGTTTTATAAACATAACATTTTCCATTTTAAACTATATTTAAAATAGCATTGATTAATCCCTGCTATAATTATTGGAGGTTAACTGTTAGTGTAACTATTTTGATATTCAATAGTAATACATAACTTGGTAAATTTAGAAGTTTATTTTCACAAGCTGAACACCTGTTTTAGGATTAATGGGAGGAAAAATAACAAAGGGTTCACACTCCATCTATGATAGTGAAATTCAGGAGTTTCTAAGGAGTGTAGCAATGGAAATTCAGGAGGTAACGGGGAATAAAATTGAATACATTTGTTTATTATCGTATTAGTCTAGTGACTTCAAATGATGAAACAGAAGGGGAAAAAAATCAGAAGGGTGAAAAACAGAAGGGAAGAGTTTTGCGGTGCATTATGGGACAATAACTAGTATCACAATGTCCGAACTCTATTTTTCTACTGTGCATGAGCAGACTTATTCTGAATAAATTAAACAGAGAAAAAAACAATTGTGTTGTCAATTTATTTCAGGAGAGGGAAAAAAAATATCAGGAGTTAAGACTAATTTCAGGAGTTATAAGGGCCCTTAGAAAAAATAATGAAATTCAGGAGTTTTTCAGGAATTTCAGGAGGCGTACGAACCCTGTAACAATACAAGTTAATTTCAGCCAGTTGAATAAATTTCTACTACTGTTCAAGTACTAAAAACTTTCTTATAGTTTTATATGTTGAAGTGCACAGATTTAAATAGTCTTGATTTTTTTTCTTGTCAAGTTAAACTAGCACTTATTTCAAACAAAAAATTTAATTCTCCAAAATTTATTAATTTTCCTCATAAAGTTACAAATTGGCACTAAATTCTTCATGCTCGCATTTTTAAATGTAATTTTTTTCCTGTTTTTACCATTTCATTATGAATGCATAATGAGTATTTTACGAATTTTAGATTTATAGAATAAAAAATAAAAAGTTGGGACTGAAAGAGTTATATTGGTGGCAGGGGGACTTATGTTTTGTTTGTTTGAAAAAATCTACAAAACAAATAATCCAAACTAATAAATATACATATAAATTTTATTCATATCTTGAAATGCATACCATTTTCCTTAATTTTAGGGAAAATATCAACATTTTAAAAACCATATTTAAAAACACAAGATAATTTTTTTTTCTATTTTATAAAAAAAAGAATGAACATGGATCAATGAACATTAAATTTTTTACATCAACTTAATGTTCTGATATTAGAAGTACAAAATTATGTTTTAACAAAGACAGTCAAAGTATGTAACAAGAAATAACATAATATTCATAAACAGTAGAAATAGAACAATAAAATATTATAGTACATGTATTATAGACCATGAAATTGTAGTTTGTAGAAGAAATATAAAGTTCAATCGTCTACAAGACCTGAAAACTAACCGGATGTAATGTTTTTGAAGAGTTTTGAAAATTGTTTTGTGTAAGCTATCGATTTATAGTAAAATCAAAAGTAACATATGATATCAGCAAATTTTCCAATTACAAGGAACTATTTCAAGCCTCTTAATGTTGTACCTTATATGTACTCTAATTGAAACATCAAAGAGAGAAGGCTAAGTAATGGTTAACTGAAACTGATATCTATTCAATGAAATGCCAACACCTTTACAACAACTACCAGGCTTACAGGTAACACGCAAAGAGACAGTAGTTAAAACTAAAGTGGGCTAACAACCGTCAGGATAATAACAAAACTATAATGAAACTGTGCAAGTATGTTTGTAAACTATAAATATATACATATAGAACTACAAAATTCTGCTTAAACTGAACTATCAGAATAAAATGAACATGAAATAACCTGCATATAAAAAAAACACTACTAAATTACTACAGGTAGCAAGATAAATGGCCTTAAATCTCATATCCCTTACTTAACAAATGATGGGTGTAGTTGCAAAACTCACATTCTCCAAAGTATAACTAAGATATAGGGTCCGGTCCACGGTTCGGAATTAACGGTTGTTAGTTGCAAAATGCGACCCCAAATCCGTAAGTTTTGCGACTTCAGAATAAATTTAGTCGCAATTATCATGACTAATTTTTTCAGAATGACAATATCAACCTTATTTATATTGGTTTCCAGCAATCTTGCTGAAAATAATCATCTAACAATCACAATTCTTTACCAATCTTAAATTGGTCAAAATTCCCTTCTGTGATCCTAACATCACAAAAATCAGGTGATTGTTAAACTCTGGTGATTCTTGTAGATGCAAGTAAATGAAGCTAATGGCCCCACTTTCTAAGAGTAGACGCTCAAAAGTTGAAATTTCAAAAATCTATCCCACTAACTTCTGCAACAACCGATAGTTTAGAATAAATATTTTTTTTCAAGAATGCTCCTAAAAGTTAGCAGCACAAATTGCTCCTAAATGTTTTCATCCAATTTCTCACACTTGTCCAGTTTGTTCATTGGCGACTTTTGATAATGATAAATTCTATTAGATAAAATCGTCAATGAAGCGTTCAGACATTATATCTTGGTTATGCTTTGGAGAATGCAATTTTTGCAACTACCCCCTTCAAATAACATGTTTTAAATTAATGAATGTATGAGTGAACATCTTTAAGAGAAATTAAGCAAATACTAACTATGAACAAGTAGTTTGACACAAGCCAGGTTGCTATATGTCTTGATATATAATTACATTGCCGTCAGATTAAGTACATGATTTTATTTGTAGTTGAAAGCATTTGATACAGTACATTTACAAATTCATGGCCTTAATACTAAAAAAATAATTTTTGAAGCCAAAACAATTGTAACAATTTTTTTTAATAGAAAAATCACTTAACCTTAAAGAAAAAGTAAACCCCAAAATGAAATTTCTTTTATAATTAAAAAAATAGCACCACTATTTAAACTGTTGAAAAGCCATAACATATATAAAAGGTACAATTATTTATTTTAGAAAGTCTCTCAGGCATAAATATTTATTCAAAAGTGGTATTATCTACAAGAGTATTTTACACATTTAAAGTTTTAATAATTTAAACAAAAAAAAATAAAGGTTATAATAAGTTTTATAAAAATAAGTAGATTTTGGAATTAGAAGGTTATTAAGGCTGGAAGAAACACTTCTAAGTATTTGTTCTTAATTTACATAAGGTATTTGAATTGCATAGTTGCCTTAAGGGTGTCTTGCAAAAAAACTTCTCCAAACTAAGATATAGGGTTCAGTCCGTTCATTGGCCACTTTAGATAATGACAAATTTAATTGGACAAAATCGCCAATGAAAGAGCTGGAACCTATATCTTAGTTTTATTTTGGAGAAGGAGAGTTTTAAAACTACACCCTTTATTTGTTCAAGTAGTTGCATAGTACAAGTAGTTGCATAGTATTACAGATTAAGATTCCTCAGTAACCACCAAGTTGAGAAAGTTAAAATTATGTTTGTTCTCCTAAAAACCGACGACGCAATACCTTAATTTTTTTTAAAGTTAGAATAATGCAAATGCATATCTATAAATGGCAAGAAAAAAACTCATGTAAACAAGTCAAACTCAAATGCTTTCAAACACAACATACAACAATAAATATAAAGTAAAAAAATGCAGACATGGATGGAAGTAAACGCTTTTCCTAAAAGTGAAACAAAGTTAGAAATGGATTACAATTAACTTTCACAGTCACCTCCAGAAAAATAAGAGTAAATATCCAGCCAGAAGTTCCAAAGTCATGTACTTGTGCATAGATGAACAATGTACACCAAACAACCAACAATGTGTTCAGTGCCTTAGGGACTGAGATTGCTCTCGGAGGAAAACTTCATAGGCCTCGGATATTTCATCTGTGAGTTCATCTCCTCCTGCATCATCGTATAGACTAGACAAAAAATACAATAGATTAGGACACAGTTTAAACTAAGGATTCTTAGGTACTAATTTGTTAGTTGTAAAGGCCTTCACTGGGTTGCCCTTAAAATTGGAATGCAAAATTCCGTGACTTTCAAGAGCTTCCCGAAAATTTAAGCAAAAACAAAAAATAATCAAGTACACTATAATTATAAAAATAAAAGGCACAATTACTATAGTTCATGCTGTGAATGGAATGATACAAAACCTACTTAGACATGAAATAGCACAATTGCAATGAAGCCCAGTAGAAATATTTGTTCAAAAAATTAAAAACATTTTACAAAACCGTATTTTTATTTAATTCATATACTATGGTACTTTCTTTCAAAACTCAGACCATATTTAGATGTAATCAAACATTTATAATAAAAAGATGAAGGTATATATTTATGTCAACAAATACATCAAATAGGTCATGTCATAGACTTTTATTAAGCTGAAGCGATAAGTATGGAATCAAAGTAACAAAGCTAGGCTAAACTGTGTAGTTGTGGGAGATTTATTAAATTTCTTGTTTTTTAATATTAAAATTAAAAATAACTTTACTAATTTATGTTCATTTACTTACTCATAATCATCAATCTCTTGTTGTATATTACTACTAGCATACTGAGAATGCAAAAACATTAATTCATCAGCTGTCATTGGCTTCCCATCAGGACCATACATTACAGGCTCATCCTAAAATAGAAAGTAAACACTTATCAATAAATGTTTAAATATTGATTTTTCTTAAAGTTAGGATGTTCGCCACAGTAAGCAATAGGTTATAAAAGAGCACCTAAAAGTTGAGCCTAGCATATAACGGAAGTTTAATATGAAGTACTGTACACTGACCTAATATACATTAGCAATATTTATTCCTATCCTATAACTATTCCCTCAAATTGTCACTTCCTGTATGGAAACCGAATTCATAACAATAGAAAGACAAATTTTAAAAAAAACCAAAAACAATTCTAATAAAAAAACAATTTGTATAGTATGTGAAACTGCAAATATCAGAGCTAGGGTTTGAAATTAATAGTCACTAGTCACAAAATGTAGCCAGATCCTAAAATTTTGGGACTTCAAAATAAATTTAGTCACAGCAATCGCAACAAGTTATTTTAAAGTTTCCAAAAATCCTGCTGAAAATAATTTTAAAGTCAAAAATTGTCAACAACCTTGAATGTCAAAATTCTCTTCTGTAAGTCTAAAATTACAAAACTGTAAATTCATAAATTACAATACTCCAGCGATCTTATATTCCTAAAGTTTTGGAACTATAGTAGCTAAGAAATTTTAAAACTTGGGCGACTATGTGTGCGCAACTACGGCAGTTTGTTATTAAATTTGTTTGCAAATTACATAAATAGCATTTTTTCAATAAATAGCTTTCTCCAAAATGCTCCCAGGTAATGTGCATATTTTCCCCCTAGTTTTTTTTTAAAAGTTAGTAGCAGAGAGATTGCTCCTAATTTTCCCCCCATCAAATTTCTAACACTGATCACAGCATAACAAAAAACACGTAAAACATACTTTTATGATCTTTAACACTTTACATACATTATCAATATATAAGCATCACAAATAACAATAATATGTTACAGTCAGAAATATTCAACAGTAGTAAAACAACTTAAGTGAAAAACATCTGTTATACTTACCACAGTGGAAGGAGGGGATGTTTCGAAACCAGAGTTCTCAGTGTGAGAGGACCTTCCCCAATCACTGTCTCTTAGCTTTATTACACTGTTGATCATGTCTCGTATGTTTCTGGAAACAAAAAAACATTTTAGATTAGCAGCACTTACAAAATTTAAATACTGCATTAAGGTACAACAAAGTATAATGAGTAATTTTTTAGTATGACATTAACATTTAACTGCTATCATTTATAATAATAAATTGTCTCATAAAAGGATCACACTTAATCCTTTATATAGTAAAACTTTAGGTTTATACAGCGAAATTTAAATATACAGTCCCTAGACAAATTATTAGATGCACTGCAAGATTTCATGTAAAATATTAATTACCGGGTGATATTGTACCGTTTTATTATTTTAAATTTAAATCGATTTGTTTTTTATTTTTATATTATCCAATCAATTACCGATTTATTTGACATAAATAAGAGCATTACAGCATTAATTAGAAAAGCATAAGTTTATTAAGTTTTAAAGAAAAGTGAAATTAATGTTAGTAAAAGTCAATATTTAGTTGAGCCACCTTTAGCCGCTATCAAAGCTTTAATTCTGCGCGGCATGCTATCAATGCAAGACTGTTAGTACTGTCTCCTGCATTGAGGATGATTCCACACATAAATCTTTCCTAGGAGCTGGACTGGATTTTTAACATATGGCAGTGTTGCCATATGTTAAAAATAAATACAAGTATGCAGTCTACAACAATTCTTTTAAATAAAAATCAATAATATTGTAGTTTAAAAATACCATTATTGCATAAAAACTCTTAAGAAACATAAAATTACTAAAAAAAAAAATACAGTGCGTCGAATAATTTGTCCAGGGACTGTAGCTATTTTTAAATTTGAGATTAGGAACTGCCCTTTGCTTAAAAAACACCTTTTAGGTATCATAATGAACTTCATACTTTTTAGATTAGAAAATACACTGTTTATGGTAAATTCAATATTGAAATGTTATGTTCCCATTTAAGAGTCAAGACGTCAGAATTATGAACTCTTTTTCTGTCTTCCTCAAAAACCAGATGTCGCTGTGTTTTTAAACTAGAAAAAACACTTTATCGCCTACTTGGCGTAATTGCAATGGTTCAGTGTGCTTTTTTTATCGCCAATGAAATTCGATGCCCCCTAAGAATAATTGTCTTTGCCGTGGGCAGTTCAAGTGATTACCATTTTGGCTCAGGGACTGGGTTTACAACCCCCCCCCCCACCCCTTCTAGAGGGGCGAAGAGATAAGGACAACTTAGAAGGAATAAACGAGAATTGGTTGGGGGATTAAGAATTTCTGGATGGCTTTAGTTGTATTATGCCATTTTAGCTGGTTATTACGTGATTAAAAGTTTCTCTTTTGAAATGATTACAAAAAGAAGAAATTTTTTAAGGATCCCAAAAAAATCTTTTCTGAAAATTAATTTTAATAATTATTTTAAAATGTTTTAAAATAAAATTGCTAAAATTTAAAGTATTTGACTACTCAACGAAGTTGATGCATTGGTTTATTGTATAGTTTTACCGTATGTGCAGTATGAAAATCGTAGTGGGTACAAACCCCTGAATTTTAATTCTGATTAATAAATTATTTCATCGAAGCAATTTATCGAAACTGAAAACTTTGTGTTTTCCACAGCTCGATGGGTGGCCGGGGCTCGATAATTTTAGAGATGGCAAACTGGAATAGTTCATTTTCTGATGGGACTTGGGAAAATATTTGGTATTTTCTAAGGAGAAATTATTTTCTTGATAATTGAATGCAAAGATGTTAAATAAAGAGAAAAGAAGTGGCTCGATAATTTTAGAGATGGCAAACTGGAACAGTTCATTTTATGATAGATTTGACTTGGAAAATATTTTCAGTTATTAGAAGAAATTATTTTCTTGATCCTGATGCAAAGATGTAATAAAAAAAAAAGAAGTGCCTTGATAGTTATAGAGATGGCAAACTGGAATAGTTCATTTTCTGATTGTGTTAATTGAAGTTGAATAGGGTGGACTAAAAAATGAAGATTTTTTTTAAAGTTTCAGTTATATGATTCAGAGAGATTTGTGAATCAGATAACATTAATTGAGGCGTGATACGGCGGCGAAAGCAAGTAGTTTCATAAAGCATAATAAAAAATTTTAAGATTTGCTTAAAATCCGATATTTACTTATGGCATTCTTATGCCACTTTTGCCCCACTGTGCACCGTGACGAAAATAGTGGTCATGCACCGTATTTTCACAAAAAAAAAGTACAAACAATGGCACTTTTGTAATGTACTTTGTGCAAATACACTATTTACAACCCATAGTTTTTGTAGTTTTGTAGTCAAACCAAAAATTAAAATAACGCAAAGCCACTTTTGACAACCTTGAACTCTTGAGCTTTATAACTAGGTACACTTTTTCCATTCACATAGAGATTTTATAAATCTGTTGTTCGATTCAAAGTGGATTTCTTTCTGTGGGTTGGCAGTTGGCACACTTTTTCACAACATAATCCATTTATGACTTTACTATTCGAAAATGGCTTTACACGAACTACATTGATGTAGCATACATATATAGATCAGCTTGACATGAAATTAAAATAGGATTTTTTAAGAAACTAATGGATAAATACATTTTAGAAAATAGGTAATAAAACTTATAACAAAAAGTATAAAACCAACACTAATTATGTATCTTAGTTATTGATGTCATAGGGAAAACTGTAGCGATAAATATATGTTCACACAAACAAAATTCAGCTTTGTAGATCACATTTAGCGTATCTCGACATAGTGAAGCTGAAGACAAGTCGAAATAAAACTCGATGCAACACTTACGATATACGAACTACAATCTGCAAAGATTTCTCATTCTTCTAAACTGTCCTTCTCGGCCGAACAATTAGAAATAGGTGTGCCTGTAGACAAAACCGGACCTAAACCCCAATTCAACCGTTCACTTCTTTCTTAGAATTAGAATCTATTCAACTTTACCGACTCACACCTGTTCCCTCAAAGTGTACAAACACTGCAAACTTATCTTTGTAAATGTATTTTGTATTTTATGTAAAGCTACACATTTTTCTGCATTTTCTCTTGAAAACATTATTTTTTGTTTGAAATCTCAATCGCATCTTTTCATGAGTTTTTCCTGTAAAGCATTGAACAAGCCCACAAGCCCAAAATTGACAAGAGTCGTATCTCTAAACAGAAAAGAACTAACCGCAGAGGTTAGGTGGGGGGCATTCTACGAAATCATCAGGGGTTAGAGCTCTCCTCCAGGGTCTTTAGGGGGTTCTATTCAAAGTACCCCCCATATGTTGACAGATAGCGTAGACCCTAATTAAGTTGGCGACACTTGGCAGGTGATAGCCAAATGTAGGGTTGCCATAATTTGCTTTCCCAAAAATAGCAACAACTTTTCTTAAATTTTTAAAGAATACAAATATTTAAATTAAAATTTTATTTCGTAATGAATTGAAAAATAAAAGTTTCGATTTTGTCCAAAATATATAATTATTGCAGTATCTTTATTTTTTACTGAGATACATCGTCATACACTAAGGACATTGAATTCTTCACTGATTTCCAAACTTTAAAAAATTATTAAAAATACTCAATATGTGATTTTCAAATTTTTTTTTTCTGATAGTCTATTTTACTTCTTTTGTTCTTTAAAATGGTGTCAAAAACTAGTGGCCAGTATTAAAATTGTGGCATCAATTAGTCTGAGAAGATTCTCCATAGGAATACCATTACGATTTTCAAGGGGTGAAATTCGGCTTCATGACTCTTAACACATTTTAAAGATGCATAGTTAATTTTTTAAAATTCTAAAACCATATTAAGTTTAAAAATAGATATGTAGTTAAGTATAGAATATAGATAAGTTTGAATATAGTCATGTTACAAAGAAAAGTTTTCAAAAATGAATCCCGTAATTTTCTTGTAATTACATTGGGATAAGTTTTATTTTTTGGATATATTTTTTAAAAGCCTACCTGGTAAAATCAGGGCTGTTCGCCAAAGTTTTTAATGTGAATACAATACAATCCATTTCAGGAGCCGTTCTATTATTTGGTATCTTTGCTCTTTCATAGTCTTCAAGGTATGCCCCAACAAGCTATAGCAAAATAATAAATAAAAAAATTAGAATAGGTATCAAAGCAGACATTTATAGAAATCCCAAAATCTAAGGTTTGATAGAAACAAAGAATAAAAAAATCAAACATACTTTAAGTATTTGGCAGGCACATTTTAAGTTATCAGGAGAGGCAAACTGCAGAAGAGTTTTTATAAGGTGTGGTAAACTATCCCCTAAGACTGTAACTCTTTGCTTACTAACCTAAAAAGATAATGAATTTGTAGTGACAATTAAATTACATAACAAGAAGTTCTTAAAGAACTAATATAGCCTACTTTCCTGTTACTTAAATACTTACTGAAATTCTAATCGAGAAACAACTAGGTTCCTAACAGCAAATATCATCAACAACCGTTTCTACACTAGATTTATACACATTAGAAAAAAATTGCTAAACACAGCATCCAGCTATAATTTAAACTTCTAAAAGCCAAATTCAACTATTTTCCTTAATATTCTTTCGCAAATTAACTTAATATTATTTATCGTCTGCTCAATTTATTTGTAGTTGGAAAAATAATTAAATATTTATTAATAACAAAAGTAATGAAATACTACAAACTGCATTAAAAAATAAGAAATGTAAATTAAAACTAAGCAAAATAATTGTATGCAAAAAATATGCCTTGCTGCTTTCTTGGCAAAAAATTAATGAACAATCAAAGAATCACATTGTGCTACATTTTATGATGTAATTCCAAAATGATTCGTGAACAAATTATTTTGCTTCAAATATTTTTTAATAAATAAGGTTTCTCACGCCATTGTTGATTTGGCAACAGTGATTTATAAAACTCTAAATTGAATTTCAATGCTAATTCAATGGGAAATTCACCGACAGATAGTAGATATATGTCTGGCAGACAGGCGGACAAAAAGTATGAAAATTGGATCTTTGAGGTCATAGCTTTTTAACAAAAAAAAAAAGAATTTTTATGATCCGATTGATAGAACTGATTTTGGAAGGGGGGTACGGACAGACAGACGGACATCGACCGCATGTCAATACCTACTTTTTCATTTTTTAAAATTCTTTCGAATTAAAAACAAAAGAAAAGTAGGCTAAAAAACTAACTACACTCACATTGGACATACATATCTGAAGAGTTAATGAATCTATCTTTCATAACAAAAGGTTCAGTAGAAAAAGTTAACAAAATCAATTAACTAAAAATACAGACAAACTCCGTTACAATATTTACAACATCAACTTGTTTATTACTCATTATCTATGTTTATAAAAAAAAACACAATCATTCAATATATTCCATACCAAACTCTTCATTGATTGAAAACTTAATATCCTAGTTAAATTTTAGCATTTCCAAAATATTAATTGTGCCACAATACCTACCTCTAGTTGAGAGAACAATTCAGCTGTAAACATAGCAAACCCTCTCAAATATACCCCATCATCTTCGGCCTGAGCAAGAGCTTCCCTTCTCTTGAATTCTTGATTGCATCTGGAAATTAAGAATTTTTTTATACAGTCAAACTTTGTAACATCAATTTAAATAAAATTGTTGCAAAAAGGCTTTTTTTTTTGCCCATCAATTCATATAGTCAAACTCTGTTACAACAACTTGTTTACAATGGTAACTTCCGGTCTTTTGAATTGCCTGTAGACCTAAACGTTATAATAGCTTGCTTATGACGATAATTTTTAATTATCATTATAAAGCTAAAAATATATGTTTATATGGCATCCAAAATACCTTCTTAAAGATTTATTTCAGTTTCGCTTTCACTACTTAAATTTTATTCTCCAAATAATGAGAAAAGTAACCAAATTTGAAATTTATTTCCCTATAAAATTTTTCTTAAACCAAAGTTTTTGACTGTTACTACTAGATGTAAAATGGCAGAAAAAAACTATGATAGTAATTTTTATTTAGTATTACTATTTACAAATTATTTTATTTAAATTTCTACTAATAGCACATAGGGTCGAAATTTATTTTATAGATGTCATTTTAGAAATTAGAAATAATGAGTCCATAATACATATTTTACATGATTTCCTACACATAATATTCAACCTTGTTTGTAATGTTACTAGTTTCTGACGTCATAAACATCACAGTTGATCGACGCTAAAACCGTGTTATACTGTATTGTATTTGTGGATGTATGATGCATTCATATTCGAATATTAGTATTGTGTGATGTAAGCATTGCACAATTGCAATTTTATTAAACACTGCCTCACTGGCTGTGATTGGACAAAATAGTGTCGCAATTTAAAATGTTACGAAGTACCGTTATTATTTTTATTTTGTCGTGTCCATGAGAGTAGAACTCTATACGTGTCCGTGAATTTTGATAATTTCTTCTACGACTTGCTTGATGTTGTCTCCATACGGATCTAGCACTGTCGGCAGTACTCCAATCTTTCTCAGGCTGGCACTCATAGCCGGACACTCATAGATGCGAGTAGGCGTAAGCTGTGTATCAGGACAATGTTCACAGCTTCTATAGATCTTCTTGCCATCTCCATCTATCTTCATACCCCTGTGGTGTCCGGTTCTCAGCCTAGTTATGGTTTTAAGAGTAGATCTGTTCGCAGTTATTTCAGAGAGAAGATGTTTGGTCTGAATGGATTTTTCTCTAAGCTTATATCTGGCCACTGCATTCGCATCCTGAAGAGAAACATCACTGCAGCTAGGTGTTGAGGTCTCTGCCCTCCTTGGCCAATCTATCCGCAGTTTCATTATCTTCTATGTCGACGTGTGCAGGAATCCACTGGAGGATGCAGGTCTTGTTTATAGTCTGAAGATCTTGAAGACCTGAGATGATTTCTTGGGTGATAGAAGAATGTCCTTTTAGAATTGCTTGGAGGGCGGCCTTTGAGTCGCAAAAGATTACTAGGCCTTTTGCCTGCTTGGAAGTGGGAAGGACCTTATAGATATTTAGTGCCTCCAGAATTGCCCTCAGCTCACAGGTGAAGTTAGAGGCTATGTTTCCCGCACCATATTTGCCCTGGTGAGACACACCATCTGAAGTAGTTAAAAACACACCGGCACCCACGTTGGTGATGGTTTTGTCAGAGGAGCCATCTGTGTATGCATGTACAAAGTCTTCTTTTGGAAATTGTTCTATTGCATTGAGTCCCTTTTTCCTAATGATGTCCTTTTGTTCATTTTTGTTGCATGGCTCCAAAAGGTCAATGTGAATGTTGGTGTTCATTGAAAGCTTTTTGAAAGAGATGGGTTCTTGAACAATAGCCCATTTGTTGTGTTCAAGGCCAACACTTCCTCTGATATCTCTATCATATTGCATGGGTGAAGATCGTTTCAGTCTTGACATATCATTCCACTCTCTAAAGGCAATGCGAGATATATGTTCAGGAGGGAGACTACATGTTTTGTTCGTAAACTTAATCATATTTACTTTTCTTCTATTTTGTAGAGTTTCTAGACCACATTCCCTAATTATTTTTCCATTATTGGTGGATGAAACTGCTCCTGTTATTATCTTAGCAGCTCTCGCTTGAATGCTTTCTAACTTATTTAAGGCCGTATCGGAAGCATGAGCCCATATTGGGGAAGCATATTCCATAATGGGTCTAATAAGTGAAATATATGTGGTCTTAAGAGTTTTGACAGAAGCTCCCCAGTCCGTGCCGCAGAGACTCCTGATAATTTTCAATTTTTTTAGGGCTCTTTCAGAGACTGTCTTCACATGCTCAGTGAATCTCAAATCGGCATCTAGAATTATTCCTAGATATTTGGGATTGGATGCCTTTACAATACGTTTACCTTCGATATTTAATTTAGGATCAAAAAGTTTTCTGTGCTTCCTGTCTGTTGAGAAGACGCTAAAATTTGTTTTTTCAACATTGATTTTTAGCTTTAGATCCTGTGTCCATTTGACAATTCCATTGAGGGACTTCTGTAGTGCCTTTTCTGACATGTCGATGTCTCTGTCCGTGTGCCATATCGCAATATCATCGGCGTAACAGGCTACTTTAGTTCCATTTTCAAGGTTGGGGTGAATGTCATTTACATAAAGTAGAAAAAGTAGAGGACTCAAAACAGAGCCTTGTGGCACTCCGGCAAAGATGTTCTTACATTTGGACAGACAACCGTTGTATCGCACCTTTATTTTTCTCCTCCTCAGGAAGTCATTAATCCATGTCAGAGCATGTCCTCCAATACCATAGTCGTATATTAGTGTGATGAGTTTCTGGCGCCATACTCTATCGAAGGCAGCAGACATGTCCAGAAAAATAGCTGTAGTCTTTTTTGGCAATTCCTGAAAGCCATTAATTACAGACTGGCAGAAATAGAATAACTGGTCCTGGGTTGAATGTAATTTTCTGTAAGCTGTTTGGTAGAAATTGATCATGTTTTTCTCGGTGAGGAACTCAACCATTCTTTGGTGTATTATGCGTTCCATCAATTTGCAAAGTATGCTGGAGAGGGCGATAGGTCTAAAGTTTTTGCTTTCCGTGGCTGAAGTACCGTTATGAAATGGTCAATAAAATGTAAGAGACTAATAATGGCAATATAGTGGCATATAATAATCAGCCCATCTTCTTTCCCTTCCCCCTCTGGGCGTGCCGTAATTTATGTACAAATGTACGTCCCCTTTGCATTGGAAAAGATCAAAGAATTCTACTTCCTACTAACAGTCTGTACCTTCAGATTGAATTTGAACCTATGATTAGCCAGTTTAATGCATTGATTTTTTTAAGAAACACTTTTAGAAGTATTCAGACATTTATCATCTATTTTTTTTATTTCATTGGAGAACTTTGAAGCAACAATCTTTTTTTTAATGAAAACAGTTTGTAAATTTAGTGTAGTAAAAAGCACAATTCGTATTTTTTAAGTAAATGGAAATAGGAACGACAGGGTGTGACTGTATAGTGGTATATTTGCCCAACTCTTTAGTTTGTTGCAAAAAATTCTTCATGTACATATTGCACTGTTCACAGAAAAGTAGCGGATTAGAAAAATGACTTTCGAATTAAAAATGATACAAATGTATGAATTTTTAATATATAGCGCTTAGATTGGTAAAATAGTTGGGGATACAGTTAGCAGATCCTTACATTTTCTGTGATGAAATGCAATCCGAAAAAATAGCTTTTTGCACGATATGTCACTTTCCCACTCACAGTGCAATATGGTGATATACCTAGAAGCAGTCCTTCCAGCTATCAAGCCTGAATAAATGGCTAATATTGATACAATAAAGAAATAACTAAGTATGTATAAGTCAACATGCATATTAATATAGTACCTTGTTAAAAGCACAGATCTAAAATTGAGACGATCTGGAGAGGCATCTAAGTCATTGCAAAGGCTTTTGCACAGTCTAGCACCACTGTATCGAAGATTAGGCTGCCTGACAGACTAAAAACATATTGTTACTATATAATTTTAACCACATGAGGGATACAGGCATAAAAACCAGTCCAGCAGTGAAGCCTTTATGGCTATACATATACATTTTAAAACCAATTATTACATAAATAAAATTTTAAAATATATTTTAAAAATTATGTTAAAAACTTAAATCAGAAGCAGTTGTGCATGTGAAATCAACTATAAAAACTAAAATGAGTTCTATGGGTTTTACAGTTTTTCAAAAAACAATTTGAAAGAAAATTGTATATAAACTAATATAATGTTCTAAATAAAAATCGATTTTTAAAAATTAATTTTTCAGCAAACATTTTATTAAAAATTTGTAAAAAAATATGTGTTATAAAATAGGATTTTTTTTTAACAAATCCTGTGAAAATTTGAGTGGGATCAGCGGTTATTGCAAATTTTTTTTTAAAAAAATCATTAAAAATTCTTAATAAAATCTTTTCTATTGTACTTAGAGAGTAATGGAACATATATTATTTTAAAGTAAAATTGTTAAATTTTTTAAAAATGATTTCTGAGAATACAACTAAAAAACGCGCCCATGCTTATTTGAAAGATAATTTGATGAATTTCAATATGATATACACACTTTGAAGAATTTTTTTTGCATTGTTGTATGTGTGCTAATTGTGTTTCATTTGAAAATAGTTTCTTAGTTGCAAATTTTCAATGGATAAGCGTTCTAAAAACTTCACCACTTTAGAGGAAGAAATTCTTTTAAATTGTGTACATATTCTAACCTAATTGAATGATTAACAACAAAAAAATCTTTATCATCTAACACATCCAAATCCTCGTTCCTTTCCACCTCAATCTAATTTCACATTTCAATGTCTTCTAAAGTTTCTATATTGTTTAAATCCTCCTCATCATAGGACTCGTAGTAATCGTCCATCTTTTCTCTTTACAAAACTGCTCGAACGCTATTTGTTGTTGGAAGATAATCCAAGCTTAAACCAACCGTAGAAGGTGGTTTATTCTCGAGCACTCGACCCTGGTTTAAACTCACGATTAAGGGCTCGTGGATACCCTTTTGCTGCTAATCCCAAATTAAAACCGGTTCCGAGAATAAGCCGAGCTTAATCTTGGTTGGTGGATATGACCGTAAAATGTTTCATTATGTTCTCTTATTTTTTATATATTTTTTAAAGAATAATTCTTAAATAAAATACAACATACAATTTTTTTCCAATTAATGGTAAATTATAAAAACTCTGTAAACCCTATAAAACTCATTTTATGGTGCGTTTCTTTAACTCACCAAGTAACCATAAAAAAAGCAACTTTTTACAGTTCTTCAAAATCCATAATTCCTTTTTTAAAAAAACTTTAAAAACCTTCTGCACTCATGTCAAAAATAGAATTCCTGAAAGTTTTATTCAATTTAAAAAATGGTTAGGTAGTGAGGCTTGTTGGTTTTACATTCACACTATAGACAAAAAGTTCTTCAGAGGGTTAACACAATATAACTAAAAAATTAAATACAATTTACAAACGCAAAATAAAACACGTTCTGAAAGAATAGCCTACATAACTTTCTTGTTACTTAAATATTAGCTTATTTCATAACTTTCTAACCTAAAGAACCTGTCAGAACTGAAGTAAAAACAGACCATTAAAGTATACAGATGGACTGGAAAAGCGAAAAGACAAACATAAAAAGGGTTTTTGATATCATACCTTTAAAACAAAAATACATTTTTTAAACTAGGTCAGTTAGAAGATAAATTATAACAGACTGTCCACATCAGTGGTTCTCAACCTTTTAAAAGCTACCGCCCCCCCCGCCCTAATGTTTGAACAAAATTTCACCGCCCCCTCTGTGAAAATCTTGCAATTTTCTAAGGAATATGGAAGAAGATTACTGAATTATAAAAGGCCAAACTTTTGAGTAACTTTTTCTCACCAAATTTGTTTGAGGATAATAATATTACTTATTTAAAACTAAAATGACATGTAAAACAAATGCTTTAAATGTGATTTTATGTTTTAAAAGTATGTACACTTGATTAGATAATTGAAGACAAATACGGCAAAAAAATAACGCACTACAAATGGAATATCAATCAAGAACATCAGTGAGATGGTTGTGCTTGATGGTTCAAAGCCAGTTTCTGAACGTTTGGTTCAATGTTTTTTAGAGAGATTAAGATGCAGGTCCCCTCTTTCTACGATTTGGAGTCTATATCTCTTTTCTGAAATTAGTTCAGTAACAGCACTGAAACCTCTCTCACAAAGGTAAGAGGAAGGATCAAACATTTCTTCACGGCGGACCACAATCCTGGATAGCAGCAACTGATATTAGTTTGAAGCCAAAATTCTGTGAGACGATCGTTATGAAAGTTGGCTTTCATAGTTTCATTTGGTGAGAGTTCTATCAATTCCTCCTGAATATATATAGATCTCTGCTTTTTCAATATCATAAATGGGTTCATGATCTAATGGGGGATTTCCATTGCCAAAATATCCTTAAAATGCAAAGAAAAATCCTCGTGCAAGGACTCAAGGTGTTGAAAGTAAACGAGTTTTTTTTATAAAAAGGTATTTCATTGCCATTATGTAGCATAAGCTGATTTAAGATTAGAAACAAGATAAATTCATTTCTACCAAAATTCTGCTGCCATAAAAAGAGTTTTTTTAAGAAGGCAGAAACGACAGATTTTGTGGTGATTAAATTCAGATTTTAACCTTGAAGTTCCAAATTCACAAAATTAAATTTTGCAAATAAATCCGCAATATCCATCTTAAACTGCAGCAGTCTCTCTTTTAAAACTACATCTTTCTTTTCGAGGAATTCTAGCACAGAGTTGAAAAGATCCCAGAACCTATTGAGGCAGGCACTTTTGGAGAGCCAGCGAATCTCGGTATGTAGAAGCAAGCGATTAAATTCGTCATCATTGTCCTTACATAGCAGCCGGAATAACCGATCGTTGAGAGCATTGCCTGATTTTTGTTTACAGCAGAGATGACATATTGTAAAGACTGATGCAAACGGTCGCTAAGGTTTTTTGCAACCAAATGCTGCCTGTGAATCAGGCAGTGAAGAGCTAATATGCCTGGGACTTCTTTCTCTAAATAA
The DNA here is from genome assembly GCA_019343175.1 of Oedothorax gibbosus. NCBI lineage: Eukaryota > Metazoa > Arthropoda > Arachnida > Araneae > Linyphiidae > Oedothorax > Oedothorax gibbosus. The sequence goes on from CM033272.1 coordinate 17,579,054, forward strand.
GAGATAAATTTTGTGACGACCAACCATCGCAAGGGCTCCATCGGTGGAAACAGATATAATGTTCCCAAGAGGAATATTTTTTTTCTTGAAAAAAAAATCTTTGACAGTATTAAAAATAGACTGATCTTTAGTATCGGCAAGCAAGATTCTGGCAAAAAGCAGCTCTTTCTCTTGGATATTTTTCCCTTCCCTTCACAAACCGAACGTACGTTAACAATAAAGTCTCGTTAGTGCTTGGCAAGGTTGTTTCATCAACCTGAAGAGAAAATTCGGTGTGCATCAAAAAGTTGCATAAAGAAGAATCAACATCTTTCGCCACCTCATCAATTCCCGTCGCACTGTATCATTACTTAACGACACGTGTTTTATAACACTGGATGCAGCTGAGTGGTGCAAAACCGTTCGTTATTACGAAAAAGAATTAAGAATACACTTGCCAGACGGACCAAATAAAAATACTTAGGACGCCGGACAAACAAACGAACATTTTAAATTTTAATAATACGAACAAGAATACACGAATTGAATAAACAAAAAGCATCACAGGACATGTGAAGCACTGAAGATGGCACGGACAACAAGTGAGTTACAGAGAGATCGGGACTTGTGTGATAGTCCTAACAATGGTAACCGGGTAATCAATGGTATATTTTCTTTTGGGACTTTTAAAATTAAGTTTGAATTTCCAAAATATGCTAAATCGCCCCCCTACCGCCCAAAACATACCCACCGTCCCCTACCAGCCTCCAACCGCCCGCCTGGAGGGCGGTAGCGCCCCCGTTGAGAACCACTGGTCTATATGAAGGGTAGAAGGAAAAAAAGTATAAAATATAGGTTTCTGATGTCATATCTTTGTTCTAACAATTTTTTTTTTAAAAATCTGATGGAGCATAATGACAGGCAACATATGCGATACATTATATTCAGGCAAATTGGGTTGCATCAGGACATATGTGAAGCCCCTTTAACTACTTTCCCCAAATAAACATTTAAGTACGGTTTTACTTTTTGATTGGAAATTTGTATTAATTAGTAATTTTTCTTATATAGCAGGGTTCAAATAAAAAGAACTTACTACAGTAATAAATTATGAATTCATAAATGAATGTATTTAAAAAAAGAGCAAATATGGGATCTACAAGATAGACGAATCTTATTTTGAAAACAGTCCACAATCTTGCAAAGTTAAATTTAACTGCTATCTAGGGTTTGAACACTGATCTTTCACACTTACTTCATCAAATATGATGTTTACTATGGCTCTCATGGTATCATCATCGTCAACCATGGAGTTCAAGGTGTTGGTAAGGGGCTGAATTTTCCTTTCAAATTTTCCTGGATTCATAGTTATATCATTCAAAAAGCCTCTAAGTTCTTCAACTGGGTACGAATCAGGAAAGGCATCTAAGGAAGACTCATCAGGTACCTTGAACAAGAATAAACACCATTTACTGTGATGGATGACTAAAAATAAAAGTAAGACAGCCAAGCAAAATTAGGTAATAGTGTTAAATTAGTTTATAACAGAAACTGACACTTAGAATTACTTCCACACATAATGCACAAGTCCAAAAGAAGCATTTAGCATTCTATATTTATCGCTTTAAATTATAAAGATACAAACTATTTTTCATCGAATATTAAATAATCATTACTAAATTTACTTGTATTTGGAAGAATAAATATAAAATACTTCTCACACTTAAAAAGTAAAACATTTCATATCACCATACAACATTGAAACTATAATAACCTTCAACACAGAACTTAAAAAATGATTTTTAAATGCTATTTAGAAAAAAGACAATGAAAAACCTTGAGAAAAGGAACTCTTAGCATTAGTATTAAGACATCATTATTCATTAATAAAATAGTTCAATGGATATAAAAAAAACTATGCCTGCTTTTTAAAATAAAAAGCTTGTGCCTCTTAGTAAACAAATAAAGACACTGTATTTAGTTCGACATAAAACTTTTTTAAACGTCAGAATTAAATAAACTATTCAAACTCAATACAAAATAGAACGCCCTGTGCTTTCTAAACAAATATTAAAAATCAAAGAACCTCATTGTAACTTACGACTCCTTCCAAACTGATTTATGTCACAAAAAATAAATTTCCTTAAAATCTCTATTTAATATGAAAGTTTCTCGAGTGATTGTTTTGAGTGGCAATAGTGATTTAATTTCAATAATAATGGACTTCTTGTACTTTTTAAATGAGCATTAAGCTTGAGTACTTTAAGTTGAAGTACTTTAAATTCGTATTTTTTTTCCTGAGATTTTCAATGTAATTTTGATGTATCACACCACACTTGCCTGTAGCATTTGTAATATGGGCTATGAAAGTGGGTGACTGACATATTCTTAATAAAAGCTTCCACTTTTTACGTTATAAAGTGTGGAAATCTAAAAAAAGATACCAACCTCTATAGCCAGTACTCTAGGCTCTGGTCTAAAATTTCTTGGAACAAATTCCTTTGCAAAGGGGGAAAGTTTGGAAGCTTGTCCGGATTCTGGCAGCTCCATACCGTGACTTTGACCTTGTCTTGCATGATCACCAGATGGGGAAGCCATAAAACTCAGATCTAAAAAAGATTGTCTATATATTAATTTTATTTTAAATAAGTTATTTCAAGACCAAATACTATAGCATTTTATAAGATAGTATATACTGATAATTTAAATCTGCACTGATTTAAAATGAATGACTTCTACTACAAGCATTTACATAAAATGAGCTTGAAAACTCACTTTGAAATTTTTAAAGAAAAAATCAAAATAATAAAACAAAAACTTGTTTCAGAACTCAAAATGCAACTTGTACCTAGAAACCAGTTTTACACATATCAAGTCATTCACCTATTGCCTTTACTCAAGCATTTCACTAGTCAACAATTGAAACGCAAATTATTGGAATTAAAAAAAATATATATTTTGTTAAAGGGTAGATCTTTTTTTGAAGAATTAGTTTATCATAAAAGTAAGATTCTTCATAAAGAAAAAAAATAATATAAATATACATAATAAATCAATAAGGACAACCAATACACTCAATTATTTTTAAATTTTCAAAGAAATCACTTTTGTATAAAACCTGTGTACTAGTGTCAAAATATTTTTTTAAAAATTATTTAAATATATAATTTTGGACATGAGTATTGAGTGCACAAGTATCTGTTAACTAGTATTAATGCAATCAAATATTTAAAACAAAATTTATCATTCATAGGACATCCTATCACTATGAAATGCTCGAAAATCCTTATTCTTGTATGTTGCATTTTCATACACAAAGCTTTTACATTGTTTACACTCAGGGCCGGATTTCTATATAGTCTAAGTTAGCTGTAGACTAGAGCGTCGAATTTTTTGGGGCGGCAAATATTACGACCAATTAAAGCGGCATTCGGCATAAAAAAATTATTATAAAGATACAAATAATTTTGAGAAAGAAAACAAATAATTTACATTAAAGCGTAAACGTATATATAGTACTAATATTTTGTAGCAAACATGGTCGCTGCGAGGGCAAGTGCACCTCCTCCTGTATTTCGAAATGGAAAGAAAAATAGCAGAACAGTTTTTTAAAAAATCGCCTTTTTCCCTTTCGATTTAGTGTGTAAAGGTACAGACGATTCTAATATGTGTATCGATTTATATAGCACATACCACCGTATTTTGCAGCTAACCAGAACCAGCTATCTTTTCTCAAAGTGGGAGAATATTGCGACTGGGGAGGCACATCGTAGCCTACAAGCGGCAAATCTTTAAATCCGGCCCTGTTTACACTATAGTAGACTTAGCCTGTACTTTATATTAACTTTGAAATAAAAAATTTTTAGGAAACTATTATAAACATGTTTTTTACTATGTGGCATCAGAAATTGCTGTTTGAATTGCTGGAACAGATTTGACCGAAACCAGATTTTTATTTATCAAACAGGACTACTCCAATCATACCATTGCAAGAGTTTTCAGTTTTGAAATAGGTCACTGTGTGATGTTCCAGTAGTATTTTAATCAAAACCACCAAATCAAACAGTTCAAAACCAGAAAAAGTTATTGTCTTTCAAGGACATTTGAGGATTGTTTTCGTAGTTTAGTAAGCGATATATGCAATATGGGTTTCCACCTATACTCAGTTTCCAACACAATACGCATCTCTTTTAAATATTCATTTCATAAAAATTAATTATGAAACTTAAGATCACAGAAACGACAGCAATAACTGGCGAATAAAAGGCAGGATAGATATAATATAACTCACAATATTATGTTGTATTTACAAAAGAAATAAAATCTACATAAACAAAATCAAAGCGATTTTTTCATAGCCGACTTCTAAAAGTTAACACGTTTATTAAATATTCTATAACGCATTGAATAAGGCTAAAACACAAGTCATAAAGAAGAAAATTGAAAGGAACAACCAGGTATGTTCTTCGTAAATCAGAATACGAACTGTCAAAACATTCACCTTTGATCAATTCGTGGCTGACCTACAATATCAGTACATCACACCATCTACTATCAACAATTCTAACTTCCAATCAAGGTCTATGTTTTGCAGTTAGGAGGTAATTATCTTAATTAAGCAATGTTTACCTCTAGCAGTATTATGCCAAGCCGCTTCCGTATACAATCCGTTTGTATTGCTACCTTCTGTTGGTACATAATCTGGGCTTGCATACGTGGTATATGCCATGGGACGGCGAAGTTCGTTAGAATCAGTTGGCCGTCCCCGCCCGTACCCTGAGGGCGTTCCGTCATTTTGTTCCATAATTTTAAAATTGGTAAAATCTTATAAAATAACAATAACGGAAGAATTTATTAGAACCTTAAATCTAAAAACTGACTGCATTTAGCAAAAGTGTTGCCAAATGTTAACTTTGAATACGAAATAAAAACTTAAACATTAATTCATTTCACTTTCTTTAAAAATATAAAATATTTAATTGCGATAACTTTTTTTCATGAAAATTTAATTTTTGATAGTTAGAAAGTCAGTGAGCCTTTCAACTTTCATTTTTGTGTGTATAAAATGTACAAAGGTTTGGTTTGTATCGAAACTCGTATGTGGGAAAATGTTATTCAACGCAATGGGGGACTTGTACGTGATGTCAGACCCATCTTGATACAGCTTAGCTTTGGACCCCATTGAGCTAGAAGAAACGTGGAGTGAAATGTGTGATTCACTGAACAAGGCAGCAAACGAGCCGGTTCAATTACGAAACGCAGAGGAATACACGGCACTGCAGCAGAAACGAACCGGGCAGAAAACCTAGAAACTTGCCTGTTTCGCTATTGGGTTCGTCTTCGCTGGTTCTTATTTAGTGATCCACATGGTTATTTCTTAAAAAATATGGAATTTAAAGTTAAAGACAGTTTATTTCTTTCGAACTAAAAATGGAGCCCAAGTCAATATGATAGAGGGGTCTCATACAAGCATTGCATACAAGTGTAGGGAAAATAGCCTTTTCTGCCCTGTTCGCTCAAAAGGATGTGAGTGGGTTTTCGGCTCGCCGACACCTCACTGTTTCCCTTCTAGCTCAATGTTGGACCTACAATAGTCGCGTTTACAAGAGCCATCGAATCTGTGGACAATGAAGAACAAACTCTGCAATTTTTCCCTCTTGGGGATTTTCGCCCAGGCAGAACCGGAATTGCAGGGTTCATTGGTGGGTTTCGCAAACTCTCCAATCAATAGGCACGTTTACATGAGCCATCGAATCCATGGAATTCCAAACTTGAATGCCTTCTTGAAAATTACACTTGGGTTTTTGTTTTTGTTTACATACGATTTGCATGCTCAATGCTCATTTCTATATCTTTATTTAATCCGACATGGAAAGGGCTATGGTGTTTCTGGCATAAAAAGCACTTGAAACTAATATAGAAAACAGAAATAAACTTACACCAATCGAATCTATATAAAAGAACGGGTCTTGCCCCCCCCCCCCCCCCTAACACTTTTAAGTATGTTTCGGAAAGCCACGATTGCTTAAAATTAGTGTGCTATTTCAAAGTGGGTTGCTTTGGTTTTTTTAAATTAAAGGATAGATTATTTATTAAAATTAAATGATGATTTCTAGAATATTTATACACTGAAACAAATCTGGTAACGCTAATTTTAAATATAAATACAATTTGTGTTGAAACAATTTTAAACATAAGTAAAATTTTGAAATTGATAATGGTTTTGAATAGTACGGTGGTGTACTAATAGCCTTAAATAAACATACCAAAGTATAGTTGCTTATATTATGTAGGATCAATTAAAAAAATCCCTTCTTGGTTCTTTGAATACTATACTTATAAATATCTGTCTAGCTAGCTATAATCTACCCAGCAATTTTTTGTAGTTGTATATAAGCAAAAAGACTTTCGAATATTGTACAAGATAAAATGCTCTAATACTGCTAAACTGTAGTGGGTAGCATTAACTTGTGGAAGCCTAGCTCCCTCCAGTGTTATCGAGTAACGTTCCCTAGTAGCATATTGTTTCTCGAAATTTGCTCGATCCATCATCGACCGTTCATCGGATTTAGCGAAAACTCACCGGTGATCGCATCTGTAATCCGAAAGTGCACGAGACGACATCGGCAATCGGTGAACGAAATTCTATCGATAAAAGTCATCGATTCGATGTCGGTCAAAGGTGAAAATTCAATCAATGTACGTTTCATCGGAAAATTATGACGAATCGATATCGCAACGATAATAAACCGAAAAATGTGGCTTTTTTTTATTTTAGTACATACAAATTGCGTTAAATTATTTCGAAAACTTCATATCCGAAAGCTATTATGTTCAAACTGGTAATAGTTATTTTTTAATTACTTACACACAACATTTTTAATTGCGTGCGAAGATAAATATTTTTACTGTGTGATAACTTATTTCTTTTATTTACTTGGAAATTAATTTTTAGCTTTCTTGCCATGATTAATTTTTGAAAAACTTAACTTAAAGAAAATAGATTTTTGAATAAATATTATGAACCAAAAAACTTTTCAATACGTAAGTTACCAAGATTTATTTTTAAAATGAACATATTTCTATTAGTATTGTTCACTTAAATAAAGTAATATTTAAATTTAAAAGGAATTTGCAACTTGCAAAAAAAAATCAAAATTAAAATTTTTTAATCAATAACATAAAACTTCTTTAACGATCCATAGCTTGCAAAATCCATATCCTTGCAAGCTTCCATAGCCGCGAAGACAAATGCGCAGTTCCTCGTTGCAAGACATGAGCGCGGATCCCGAGATTGGTGGTTCTGTCCTCCTCTTAAATTTCGAAATATTACCTGACCAACAGAAAAAATTAGTGGCACCATCTTGTTTAAAAATTTTGTACTAACATGCCGTAAACTGTTCGGAATTTTATCGGAAAGTGTTCGAAATTCTATCGGACGATGAGATTTCGATTACTACTCATCGGATTCTTATCGATTTTTTCTTGACATTTGATCGGAATCTCATCGGAAAAACTCATCGTAGACTGGCCTATCGAGCGGACATAACCGAGGAGATATCGACGTAACGGGCAATTTTCGATTAAAATCCGATATTCGAATTCCCATCGGCTCACCGGCGAACTATGAAAATTCGATTATCGGTCGATGAAAAATTGCTACTAGGGACACCAAGTTTATGGAGTAACTTTCACAAGAGAAGAAGTTTAGTTTCATTTTGCCGTGTAACGTTACTCTGTAAAACTGCAGGAAGAACTTGTTGCTATTAATTTTACGGGGTAAACTCTTTATTAGTTTAACGTTTCTCCATGAAGCTGGGGAGTAACATTAAACCGAAGTTTTACAGTAAAGATAGAAAGTTATATAAAAAAGATTAAAATTTCTTTAAAAAAAATTCTTTGTATATTTCAAACTTAGCTTTCAGAGTACTGATTATAACTGGATAAAAGACAATGAGATTTTAAAAATATATATTTGTGTTTTTTTTAGTATAAGTTCATAAATGAGACTTTGTAGTACATAAATATTATTTTATTGACAAATAGGAACTATTCATATTTACAAAATATGTAAAATATTATTACAATTCAAAAATTACGTTTGTATTTGTATAGTTTTCATTTTTTGGAATTCACCTTCACACAGATACCACTGTTCAGTGTCTGTTATGGAAAACACATATTAGTAACTATATAATGGAAAAGTTTTGCCAAAGACAAAATATATGCTAGTTATTTACTCTCTCGCATTAAAAAAATCCTTAACTTTTCACAAACCGTTCTAGTTATGGATATTTTCTGGAAAGGGATTAGTTATGGATTATTGCAAAGTTGAAAAGTTGATTGCAGTAAATTGACAGTTATGGATTTTCTGCAAAGGCTCTACCTTCTTTTTCAAATAATATATATTATTTGTAAAAAAATATTATAAATGTTGCAATTGTACAAAGGAATCAATATAATTTTGCATTACAACACTGTCTCATTCATTTAAAATTAATACAATAAAAATAAAAACAAAAGTGATAAAGCTATCAGTAAATTCTTAATAAAGTTTTGTTTCTAGTAGGTCGACACATTGAATTTCTTTCATAACTTTAATGTTTAAACCTATTTACAAATATTGGATTACCATAAGAAATTGCTTACTGAAATGTTGTTTTGTATTTTTTGGATTAATCTGAATCCTGCAAAGAGCTTAGTACTCTGCATCATAATTTCCAATGAATGAAAGTTAAACTAGCACAAGTGAAGACATGCTGAATGCGTCATATTTCAAAACTATCAACTGATTTCAGGAGTAATTTTAAAAAATGTGGAATACTCGGTACACATATGACTATAAAATTGTACACGTTTTCGATTTCCTATTTTCTTCTTTATCGTTTTCACTGCTTTGCGTGCTTTTCGTACCATTTTGAAAAATTCGGAATATTCAGTACACGACTATAAAATTGTACACGTTTTCGATGTTCTATTTTTCTTCTTTTTCAATTTTTACAGGGGTGCTCTTTTGTATCATTTTGAAAATTCGGAATATTCAGTACACATGACTGTAAAATTGTACACGTTTTCGGTTTCTTATTTTTCTTTTTCACTGGCGTGCTCTTCGGTACCATTTTGAAAAATTCGGAGTATTCAGTACACATGACTATAAAATTGTGCACGTTTTCGATTTCCTATTTTTCTTCTTTTTCGCCTTCACTGGTGTGCTCTTTGTGGACGAGACGGCATCCGACGACATCGGCCTGTTGAGTTCTGATTCAGTGAGAGTCCTGTGCAGCACAATCCTATAGGTCCCGGTCACACTGCAGCGCGATCCTTTGCGGTTTGACTCTTCCAACATGGCATCGTCGATGCCAAACCCTTTCAGTTTACGTCTCACGTCCATCTCGACTTCAGGCAGCACCAGTCCGTTACCGTTGCAGTCCGACTGAAGCTCCATCTTGGGCAGAGGTCCCGGTAGGGTCTCACCTGTAAGTGAAGGATACCAGAATTTTAGAAAGTTAATCCATGGTTGTATTTCAAATAAAATCTAGGCATATGTAATACTACACGTATTTCTATTGCCGCGAAAAAATCAATATACATTTAAATGTCAGTATACCCTGTAAGGTAATTTCAATAACTTTAAAACCCGAAAAATTCTACGGCACCTACCATTTGCGCATACGTGATTTTCTCGAAAACTTCATTATGACGTCGGACAGATACGAAGAACTTGTAGGAACAAAATTTGAATTCCGTAACTCTTTTAGTTAGAGCTGTAGAGTGGTTTCAGACAGATGGACTAATAGTTATGGTTAAAAAAAAACACATTTTTAGAATTAGCATCCTCAAAAACGTGTGGAAAGATACAAAATATCCATCTTTTCAACCCCATCGCAATATTTTTATTAACTTATATTTCTAATTAGGTAATTGAAAGTAATAATTAATTTTACATTTCTGAATGAGAAACAAAAATTAAGCAAAAACCAAATGGATATAATGGTTAGTCTAGATCAGTAATACTACCCTTCGGGTCTCTACAAGAGATGTTAAGACATTAAATAAGTAAGAACTGCAACATCCTTACAATTTTCGTAATTCAAACTGTGTTATTGGGAATGTTCACACCACATTTTCGTATCTTTTTCTTATCTAAGGTAGGTCATAGTCCTTAAATCATGTGGTTATTATACATTTATGTAATTATTTATATTTTTGGAACATAGTTGTTTTAAAATAGCGGTAGAGTTGTTACATAATTTCTCTTAAGAATAGTTCGATGTTGAGAACAACGAAAAATAACATTTCAATATTAGTGGCGAACAGTGCATGACTTCACTGCGGGGCATGACCCCAGTAGGTTTTAACACATTTTAAATAATTTAGATGCTGTTTCTTGCAACAAATAATTGAAATCGGGATGACGATTCCTTTTATTCGCTTTTATGCATTTAGTTAAATTTGCAACAAAAAATTAATATATAAACTTTTTTTTTACAAATTATAATAATTAAAAAAAATCACGAAAGTTTTGAATTTGTACAAGTCTCTGGGTCAATCTCAGACACATTATAGCCTATTACCTGTAAGCCAGTTAGAGTTCTTGACCTGAGCCAGCGTCGTTCTAGTTCCCGGATCCTGCTTCAGGATACCAAAGATCAGGAAATGGCACTCAGTGCTGAGGTGTTGTGGAATGATGTACTCGCCCTCCAGGATCTGCTTCTTGAGTCCAGCCACTGTGGTGGCTTTGAAGGGCATGGTGGCCGTCAGCATGAAGTAGAGGAGGACCCCCAGGGCCCACACATCGACTAAGGGGCCCTGGTAGCTGTCGTCTCTGAACAGTTCAGGGGCCGCGTACGGCGGGGACCCGCAGAAAGTCTTCAAGGGCTCGTGGCTGTCTTTGATGTGGGTGCTGAAGCCGAAGTCGCCCACTTTCACCGTGTTGGGACTGGAAAAGAACACGTTTTCGGCCTTCAGGTCTCGATGAACTATGTTGTGAAAGTGCTGCAATGATAGATAGATAATATATTGTATAGGAAGATACATATCTTCTTTGATTCATTCTAATTTTAACTCAGATACGAAAAAAAATTGCAATAGAATTATTATTTTATAATATCCTATAAGCATTAAAAATATAATGCTATTACTAGTTCTGAAAACAAACAGCACAAAACGATGGGCACATGACATATTTCTATCGCCATGTTTTTTCATGATGTCCCTTTTGTATATTACAATAATTAATACTTTTAAGGAAAAAAATATACCATTTACATTTAACACAGTAACATCATTGTTTGTTCCCAAGACCAGCCACCATATTCTTTTCCTTTAATTAATTACCAGGTGGCCCAGCGGGTAGTGTTTGAAACAAATGAAAAAATTAAAACAAATAAGAGACATGAGAAGAATTTAATGACGTTTTATTGAATGGACATATTGGGCAATTAATGATAAAGAGGTTCAAAGTGCACGCCATATTTAACAAGGGCAGCAGTTAGGCCGTTCCCGAATACACAGGGCCGGATTTAAAGATTTGCCGCCTGTAGGCTACGATCGATTTGCCGCCCCTGTCACAATATTCTCCCCCTTTCACTAAGGGTTTTTCTATTCCTGTGATGTAGTGATTTTTAAAATGAATGCACTCTTTAATTAAATCGGCATCTATTAGATAATTCGAATAGATGTCTTTAACTAGTGGCCTTGTTTCTTATTAAATCCTCAGTAATTATAAGACTATTAAATAGTTGTGTTAAGAAGTAGAACCTCCCTTGGTACTCATTGTGCGCAACGTTTCTTTTCTTGAATTCATTAATAATTTACGGCTCATTGCGGTTTACGCATTAATGTAAATTATTTGTTTTCTTTATTATAAACTAGCAAATTTACACCCGTTCTTCGCACGGAATAAAAAAATATCAAATAGATTCCAAATATGTGTACCATATAACCTGTTATAGGATCATGAACTTGTTATTGTTTCCGCTCGTTCGTTATAAATTATAAAATCCCGTTTCATTGCCTTAAAATTCCAAAATGAAAAATACGCTATAAAATGCACTCATAAATGTCATCACAATTCCCTCATAAATACATAAAACCTTTTAGCTCATTTGGCGCGTTTTGGGAAATAATTTGGCGAGAAAATAGATATAGCTACCCACACCCATTATACAGCTCTAACACAATGAACTTCGAACAACCGACCAGCTTATAAATTATTTATAAAAGAAATTATTTATAAAAGAAATTGCCTATCGGGCGAATTTTAGTTAATAATTTGGCGAGTTTTGCAACGTATTTGGCGAAAAAATAAAGACATAAAACACTATTAGCTCTAGTGCGATGGCCTTTATTAACCATCATAGTTCCAGTAATAGCTTAACTATACATTTATTGCTTAAATATGCATACATGCAGTCAACAGAAAAATCAATGAAAAAAATCATCAAATAAACCCACAATAAAATCCGGGAATGAAGACTGGCGGAATTACGTCACTTGAAACATGTCAATTATTTTTCAAATAATGAATTTAGTTTCTGAAAGTAATGGCAAAAGAATAAAATAAACATTTTGAATTTTAAATGTTTTCGTTAAAAGTTTTATTCAATTTTTTCAGCCGATGGCATCAGGAAAGAGAAAAAATGATAAGATTTGAGCGAAAGTGGTGTATTTTTTTCAGAAAATTCGAATTTTCTCTAAAAATGGAACAAATATGAAAAATCTAAGCCTCAGGTGCACACGTTGGTATTAAAGGGAATCTATCTTAAAAATTTCGAATTTCTGAAGGCAGTATAAGTAGGTCTTTTACGATCCGAAGACAAACAGACACACACACACACAGACAGACACAGATACACAGACTCTTTTATTATTATAGAAGATACTAATATTTTTAAGAATATTTTTTATGCCAAATGCCGCTTTAATTGATCTTAAAATTTGCCGCCCCCAAAAATTCGCCGCTCTAGGCTACAGCCTACTTAAGCCCATTTCACACGGTGAACCTTCTACACGGAACTGCTCTGATAGGGTTGTTCGACTGCCCAGATTCTGACGTCACACGTTCCTGGAGGGGTTGTTTGTGAACGATACTTATCGCTAATCTTGGCACATTGTTTCAATTTTTAGCCTACTTTTCTTTTTTTAATTCGAAAGAATTAAAAAAATGAAAAAGTAGGTATTGACATGCGGTCGATGTCCGTCTGTCCGTCTGTCCGTCTGTCTGTCTGTCCGTCTGTCCGTCCGTACCCCCCTTCCAAAATCGGTTCTAATCATCGGATCTTAAAAATTCTTTTTTTGTTAGAAAGCTATAACCTCAGATACCCAACTTTCATACTTTTTGTCCGTCTGTCTGTACGTCCGGACGGACATAAATCTACTATCTGTCGGCGAATTTCCATTGAATTAGCATTGAAATTCAATTTTGAGTCATTTAAGTCACTGTAGGTATTGAAATGCGGTTGATGTCCATCTGTCTGTCTGTTCGTATGTCTGTCTGTTCGTATGTCTGTCTGTTCGTATGTCTGTCCGTCTGTCTGTCCGTTTGTCTGTCTGTCTGTACCCCCCTTCCAAAATCGGTTCTAATCATCGGATCTGAAAAATTCTTTTTTTGTTAGAAAGCTATGACCTCAGATACCCAACTTTCATACTTTTTGTCCATCTGTCTGTACGTACGGACGGACATAAATCTACTATCTGTCTGCGAATTTCCCATTGAATTAGCATTGAAATTCAATTTTGAGTCATTTAAGTCACTGTAGGTATTGAAATGCGGTTGATGTCCATCTGTCTGTCTGTTCGTATGTCTGTCTTTCCGTCTGTCTGTCCGTCCGTCTGTCTGTCTGTCCGTACCCCCCCCCCCCTTCCAAAATCGGTTCTATCCATCGGATCTTAAAAATTCTTTTTTTGTTAGAAAGCTATGACCTCAGATACCCAACTTTCATACTTTTTGTCCGTCTGTCTATCTGTACGTCCGGACGGACATAAATCTACTATCTGTCGGCGAATTTCTCATTGAATTAGCATTGAAATTCAATTTTGAGTCATTTAAATCACTGTTGCCAAATCAACAATGGCATGAGAAACTTTATTTATTTAAACATATTTGAAGCAAAATAATATTTTCATGAATCAGTTTGGAATGACGTCATAAAATGTAGCACAATTTGATTCTTTGATTATTCATTAATTATCTAACAAGAAAGCGGCAAGGCATACTTTTGCATGCAATTATGCTAAGTTTTAATTTACATTTCTTATTTTTTTAATGCAGTTTGGAGTTTCATTACTTTTGTTATTAATAAATATTTAATTATTCCTCGAACTACAAATAAATCGCGAGCAGACGATAAATAATGTTTAATTGATTTGCGAAATAATAATAAGGAAAATAGTTGATTTTGGCTTTTAGAAGTTTAAATTATTAGCTGGATGCTGTGTTTCGATTTTTTTTTCTAATATGTATAAATCTAGTGTAGAAACGGCTGTTGATGATATTTACTGTTAGAAACCTAGTTTTTTCCCGATTAGAACTTCAGTAAGTATTTAAGTAACAGGAAAGTAGGCTATTTTAGTTCTTTATGAACTTCTTGTTTTATTTGTTTACGTAATAATTACGAACAGTTTAACCAGATAATATAATTAATACGAACAGTTATAACCAGTACTATATTGAAGCATATGTTTTTCTTTTTAAGTATTCTTTGCCTTATCTGCCTTACTTGGTTTTTTGTATTTAATAGGTTGAAAATTTAGACATGACATTTAAAAACAAACATCTAAATCAAAGAATAAAATTCACTATCCAAAAAGGAAAATAAAGCATGATATGGGGGATGAGATAAAATGTGATGGATAGATGGGTTTAAAATGTTAAAATGCTTAAGCCATATGATTGGTTCTAAAGAATTTTATCAATGATTGCATGTACGTTATTTTAAATGCTATATAAAAAATTATTATCTTTCAATCCATCAATTTCTATTTAAACACAGAGTAATGTTTTAAAAAATAACTACATTATTTCACAGTAGGCTGGATTAAAAAAAACGTATATAATAATAAAATAAATTTAAGTCAACAAATTATTGATATTTGGCTTTGAAGAGCAAAATTAACTTACCACACGTTAATTTATCTTTGTATTGAGGGTACTGCAGGGTTAAGTTTTCGGTAATTTTCTGATATGTCGATATTTTTAACGTTCGTTTGGTATAATACAGAGGATCTTTAGGATCGAAAAGAAATTTATATTTTCTGACTTCTTCGATCAAATCTATTTCCAAGGGCCATGTGAATGTTGGGACTTTCACTTTACTCATTTTGTAAGCTGAATTTCAAATATTTAAAGTGAGAAGAGCGTGTTAAAATCTCGATTGGGCAGGAGTACAAAAATAAACATTGGCGAGCATAAAGTAGATTTTTTTTTCTATTTGGCAAACTCGATTTCGCCAACAAGACATCAGAGCTATACTTGATGCTGATTGGCTACCTATATCTCGTCGCAGAACTTTTTCGTGCATGCACGAAAAAATACCGTGAAAAAATTCTTCATAGCGGTTCTCCATGTTATTCCTATGGAAGAACCCTGCAGAAGGTGCACCGTGTGAAATGGGCTTTAGCCTATTTAGAAATCCAGCCCTGCGAATACAATCATAGGGTACGCTCTCAGTGGGACTGGTTTTCTGATTTCCGAAAACCCGCTCTAACCCGACTACTTATTTCAAGTGAGTGCGCATGCGCCGACCTGGCGAGCAGAAAATAAACGTCTGGTTTTTTCCGGAATGAAATATTCATTCTGGTTTTCAGATTTCAGCGCTTAGTTTAGTCACGTGGTGCGGTAATTCTGAGGTTTATTTTGATTTGGCTGGAATGGATACGGAAAATGTTTTGACGAAATTTGCACTAATCTTTGATTAATTTACCTTCAATCATTTTCAAAATGTAATTGAAGGTAAAGGATTCCATCCGAAAATATTCATAAAAATTTGACGGATCTTCTTTAAATTCCGGAAGCAAATGGTGTATTCGCCAAGTTTTGCTCGACCTTTAATTATGGGATCAACAGCATATTTTCTTTCTGGTATTATTTTTAGGTGTAGGCTTTCAAAAGATAAAATCAAAATTAACGTTTCCTCTTCGTATAGAACCATAGAAAAAATACATTGCTCAAAACATAGGGGATCACTCTACTTTTGTTACCCTTCAAGTCATAACTTATTATTTTTTTTATTCTAAAACTCCAAAAGTTGTGAAATAGATTCATATGCATCCAAAATTAAATGGTATAAAACAAGGGGAAAAAATGGAATCATAACTTTTGAATAAATTGTAATAATAATTTTTTCAAAACTTTATTTGATAAAAATAATTAAAACTAATTTTTAAACATCTAAAAATGCAAGCATGACGAATTTAGGGTCAATTTATTTAATAAAATTGTTTCAGGGTAATTTTTTATTTTACCTTGTTTTTCATATTTTTATTTAATTTAAACAAACATTATTTAATTCTTCAAAAGACATGATTCTTCCATCTAACTATACAAAAAAGAAATATTACTTTATAGAAAAATGTAGGGAGAATTTGATAAAACTTATTTGAAATAAGTGCGAGCTTAACTTAGTGAGGAAAAAAAAAGCGCAAACTGAAATTCTAAATTTAATCATTGGAAATGGAAATCCCCTAATTGTTTTGAGTAGTGTATATAAAATTCAGGAAAAATTAGAAATCGGAGAAATAAAAACACGGTAAACAGAAAACTGTTAACAGCTAGTTTGGTTAGGTAGGTGGCGCTCAGATAGAAGAGCAGCTCCGCTCTTTTCGGATCAGCTGGCTTGAGTTGAAAATCTGCTTTACCATGAGCAGGTAAGCGCAAGAAAGCAGTTCAGACAATTTATACGCTCTACTTCAGATTGGAGCAGGTTTTCAGAAACCAGGAAACCAGTCCTACTGAGAGCGTACCTATATACTCCATACTCCTTACCCACCATCCTATCCATCCTCCATACTCCTGTCATACTCTTTTTGTTTGGCCAATTCTTTTTGTGGAACTTCTCACAGAAGCTAAACGAACCTCTTTATCATAAATTGCCCAATATGTACATTCAATAAACGTCATTAAATTCTTCTCATGTCTCTTATTTGTTTTTATTTTTTCATTTGTTTCAAACACTACCCGCTGGGCCACCCGGTATAAAGTGGTATTCAATTAATATTAAAGAGGAGATATAATTTTCTCTATTCCTCATCACCTCACTAAACGCGTCTTCATCTTGTTTTAATACATTTGCAAATCGATTTAAATAATATAACGAAATGTCAAACATAATACCATATGATCGACAGCCGCCGTAATCTGTGCAAAAAGTGGCTTCGCTGCTTTTTCGGTAAAGGCGCCATTTTGAGAAATTCGGTAAAAAAGCTCTCCTCCGTTGGCGTGCTCCATGACCAGATAGATTTTAGACAACGTCTCCAAGACTTCGTACAGACGAATCACGTTGGGATGGTGAAGAGACTCCATAGATAGGATTTCTCTGGCCAACATATTCTGGGTCTTCGTGTCCAGCTTGGACTTGTCCAGGATTTTGACGGCGACTCGCTCTGTCAAGAAGTAAAATCAATTTTCATTTTGGGCAATACGTATGTAGTTCAGAATAAAAGAAAAATAATGGAAAGGTAAACATGTTTTAGCTTTTCCACACTGCATAACGTAAAAAATGGATGGTATTATAACCGTTCAGTCCGTTTGTTTGTCTGTCCGTCATCCACTTTTCAGAACAAACCATAAGTTTTACGAAACAAGTGGAATACGTCAAATTGCAGCAAAAATTTAGACAAGGCTATATTCCAAATTTAAATTAGAAATTTAAATTAGAATTAAAAAATAATTATCAATTAAAAAATTAAATAGCAATTACAAAATTAAATATCAATTAAAAAATTAAATATCAATTAAAAATTAAAATATTAATGGCATGCAGTGAAAGCAAGTTTACACTCCAGCCAATTTGTTTATCCCTCAAAGGGATAAATAAAAGATTTCCACTGTTGCCTCGTCGTTAAGCACACGATGAACTCTATTTAAAATGGAAAAAATTTTGAAGGAATATTTAATTTTGTGATAAAAATCAGTTTGGAATGACATCATAGTACACATCACTATAGAGTTCTTTTGATGTTAATCGTATAAGAAAACGCTAAAGCTTGAAACCGCAAGCTCCTCCCACTAACATTGATTAATAAATCAAGACCTTATTTTCATTTCTGTGAAACTGTTCCAGGCGCGTAACATACCCATTGCACTATATTTATATACTTTGAATTGCAATATTAATTTAGCAAACTATAAAGAATATTAAACAAATTTGAGAAAAAAACAGTAAATGACAATAGGCAATTATGGCGACTAAAAGACAAAACAATATGTAATATGGAAATTACAAGATGTACAAATATTGTTAGATGTCATGTGTTGTCCCCAATTGGAAACGCAACACATATTTATCGTGGTAAACCATCAAATAATTTAAAAGCAAAAGTGAGCAAACAAAATAATCTATAATCAGTGTATATGTTGCTTCATATTTTTTTTACATACACTATTAAATGGATATGATATTAAGACATAACTTCAATTTGGAACAACGAGTAATAACTCATCTATTCAGATTTCAAACGATTTTTAAAAAAATACTATTTTATAAAATTAGTTCAGTGTTTGCACTACTTCAGTGAGTAAACAATGTATTTATCGGGAAAGTTATACAACCAAATCCGTTTGATAATCTCCATCATCAAATTAGACCATGCATCACTTACCTTTGGTTAAATCATGAATAGCAGCTTTTACTTGAGAAAAATTGCCGGTTCCTAGTTCTTCTTTGATGCGATAAAATCCCATTCTTTTGCCTTGAGTTATATCCTGATGCCATTTTTCATCACTTTGCAATCTTCTTAAAATCTTTTGGTATGGTGTCAAATTCTCCGGGTGTTTGTTATCGTCTTTTGTGTTTTCCTGGAAGGCATGTTTCTTTATTTTATTCAAATTCATTACTATGCATTTAAACTACTAGCTTTATATATCTAGCGTTGCACGGGTATACCCTTAATACCATCTCACTTTCCCCTTTTAAGCATAAATATTTCTCCATCTTTCCATTTGTAAACTTCAAGATTAAATATATTTCGGAAACATAACTAGAATCTAGTTAAATAAATCTGATCAAGCATGAAAAATCAAATAAAGATTTTAAATAAACTCTCCATTCATATCGCCACAAAACTCGCTTTTTTGTTGACGTTTTTTCTATTTACAAAAGTTTGTTTACGCGAGTTGAATGTACGTGCATTTAAATCTTTAAAATGTCCCATCCAGGCAGTGGGATTTACAAAATGCACGTCCATTGCATGCAGGCAGTGGGATTACAAAATGTGTTTTACAGGGTTTGCAAACGAGTTTTGCAATTGTATTTTTTTAAAATCTTGTGTCAAAACATACAAAACTCAGAATATAATATTTCTTTTATCCTATACGGGCTATCCCCTGGCTTATTAAATAAGTTCTTCCACGCGGTCATTGTATAAACCGACCGCTCAGCTGTGGGAAAGAATGCAATGCTCGACGTTACTGTGGCGTCACTGTAGGATTGACCCTTCCAGTTACCCAGTGTATGTCTTTATTGCAACTATATATGTAATATATTTTCCGTAGCTAGTCAACTCACCTGCTGCGTACTGCAGTCAGAGCTCCTATCTATGATGCTTTGCCGCATCTGTTCCCGTCCGTTGGCAGGTGACACTCGGGCAGAAGGCATGCTGAATGCGGCTCCTTGACAAACGCCAATCCAAGGTTCTTACGGCCATCTGCCGAGGGAGAAAGTTTTTATAAGAATAACACTGTGATAGAGAATATGAATTCAGTATAGAGTATTTTTCCCTTATTAGGATGCTAGATTCAGATTAGATTTTGCAGACTCTACACATTAATCGCAACTGTGTACTGTTTTTGTTTTCAAACGACCTTTTTTGTCACCACACAGCCGTTTTCCTACTAAGAACCATTATTATGGTGAACAAAGCACACAATTTTTAACAGTGAGGGATAATTCTTTGTGGTATCATCTAGGCTGTTCTCGCTACTGATTTTGATGCTCAGAATGAAATGTATCCAAGATCTATATTTATGTTCAATTAAGCTCGAGGTACTGTAAAAACTTTTACATGCCACAAATCATATGACATGCGAGTTAATTATTTTCCCAATTTAATAGAATATTATTCTGTGTATCCTCAATCAATTAAAAAAACTTATTATCTAAAATCTACCTGCACAGAGATCAATGAGATTATAGTTACAGTTCCGATTTTATATGGTCTTAAAATGAGAACCCTAGACCAGAATTATGAGAAATCCGGCAGGAATTCTGTGTGGTAAATGTAGTTTTGTTAAAAAAATTCATTGGAGCAATATAATTATAGGGAGAAATGAAGCAATGGAATAATACAAAAATTTCACCTTGACTTAAAGAAAACGCAGGGGATTCGGGGGACTTTAACAAAACGTTTGATTTTGTGTCCTTGATCAATATCTTTCATGAAAATATTTATTCGATTATTTAATGATTTTTTTTATAAACAATACTCACAAGGGAAAAAATGTGTACGCACAAAGATCAGATTTTAACAAATCTCTATTTAAAAATTAATATAGGCGCAATATAAGAAATATCCAGTGTCCCCAACACACACTTCTCAACTTTGCAACATATTAAAAAAAACAAGGAGGTCATTTATATTATTATGTATAATATGACTCTCTATTTTAATTTTTGGCAATCAGTAAGCGAAAAATAATTCATAGAGTTTGTTCTTTAGACCATTTTATACATGTCCCCAGTTCTTAACTCATATTTTTAACCCGTAAGAAACTGAAAGTGACACTAAAAAACGATATTTGGCACTAAAGGGTTAAATCGAACCTTCCAATATTCAGGATGTATATATAACGTTCAGCACAGTATAATTTCGTTGCTGGATAATTTATCTCATACTATTTGATAGTAGTTATTAAAATCCGAAAATCAGCGAGTGATTTAATTGAATGTAATTACTTGTGCATTCGTTAAATTTACATTTTCTCTTTATACTATTTTCAGCGATTTAGGCAAATTACTGTTCATTTAAGACTGGATTATAAAAATGTACACTGAAGAGCCAAAATAACTGGTATAGGCATACATCTGCGAATAAAGGTGTATAAAACCAATCGAAGTTCGTCGCTATGTTCAGCAGCGTCTATGTGCTGCTATCATGACAGGTTATGAAAATTGAAGGGATTTTGAAAGTATCGGGGGTTGAGAAATGGAATTCCATATCCATGCATCTCCGAGGTGGAGATGAATTTTGGATTTTCACTTACGACAATTTCACGAGTGTACCATGAATATCGATAATCCAGTAAAATATCACATCTACGAAATCCCTTTGACCTTAAAAACATCGTGAAAAGCCGGGTCCATTGACAACTGATCATTAAATGTGATAAACTTCTATGTCGATTCTATGTCGTACAAGTGTCGACGTGTTAACCATTTAATGAATATTCAGCGATATGGGCTTCTGGAGCCGTATATATCACGTATCCGCAATATATCATGTTTAATGATTTTCGTCCGTCGTCGATGATCCGTTTTTGTACGATCTTTTTTAGGCCGCAGCTGTGTCGTAGTTTTAAAGTGTTACTGGATTATTGATATTCATGGTATACTCGTGAAATTGTTGTAAGTGAAAAGCCCATACCAGTTATTTTGGCTCTTCAGTGTATTTGGACAGTTTACATTTCTATTAATATTTTTTTTAAATAAAAAATTCTTATTTTTAAACATTTTAAAGTAGGAAAGTAAATTGGTCAGTTGTTATTCAATTAGGTATAATTTATCTTTTAACAATGAAGTAACATTAATATTTAGTTATGATAATGTTTTTTAAGCATACCATGAAATGAATTTACATAAATATCATTTAAAGCAGGCAAAAACAATTTATTTTAAATTACTATTGAATAGAAGTTATTTGAAAATGGAAATTTAGCAGAAAAAAATGACTACTCAGGCTGTGGTAATTTTAAACAATACTGTACAACGAAATTAAATGCTGTTTTCTAAAACAGAAATGAGACAAGGAAAAATTCCGACAGCGAAAATTCAAAAATATTTATGCAAAAATTAGCAATTAAATTGCCTTTAATTAAGAATAACGGCATTAATTTATTGCTTTGACGGAATTTTCGAAAATTTAGGGAGTTTTTCAATATATGGTTTTACCCTGTCGGGATTTCGGCTGTCGGTTTATGTCCGGAACCGGAGTATTTAAAATTATCTCGACGTTATATTTACAGCTATTTCTTTCGAAATGACTTGTAAAATTATCGGAATACATTAAAAATATAAATCATGCCAAAACACCCAACAAGTTCCTAACATAGCATATTTAATCTCAAAGCACACAAATTATTCAATTATGAGAGAATCAGCCATATACGTATACAACTGTTACTTTTTTGCGCTACAATAGTATAGATATTTCTGGTATAAATTGATAGTAAAAACAGATTTAGTAAAACGTACTGTAGCTTAGAAACATGTTTGTTAATAATGATGTAAGTATTTGCATTATTTCCCTAGTTATTTACTGTAACTGAGTTTCCAGCGTTGCTTGGAAACCAGCAAAATGCGTGCATAGAAAACTTCGAACAGCTTCTGTATTGCATGTATGGGAAGTAAGTATTTACTGATTTTGTAGGTTTCGAAAACGAACATTTTATTTTTTAACTTTTAAACAAATAAAAATGTTTATACTGTGGAAAAATACCATACATTTCTTAAAAATTTGAAAATGTATAAAGCTAAGTGCATAAGAAACAATTTTAGAGAATAATTTTATAGAACAATTGTATAAAAATGCATATAAATTCAAGCGGAATCAATAGAATCGCTTCTGTTTGTGTAAATTATTAAAATGTAATATTTATTTTTTTATATTGAATCTAAAAATTGGGCGCGTAATAGGAAAGAATTTTTCTAACTCCTTAAATTGACTAGTTCTTTTCTTATCTATTTATTAAGTATTAGTATTATTTTGACTCAATTACTTGTACCGTAAGTTTCTATATAACTACAATTCTTATTAATTTATAGCTTACTTTTCTTTTTAAATAATTCGAAAGAAATAAAAAAATTAGAAAAGTAGGTATAAACAAGCAGAAGATGACCGCATGTCTTTTCGTACCCCCTTCCAAAATGGGTTCTTTCAGTTGGATGGTAAAAATTATTTTTTTGATATAAAGGTATTATATCAGAGACATATTCTTTATACGCTTTGTCCCGTTATAGCTTCCACACTACGTTTATAACGTAAAAAGTGGAAGGTATTATAATCGTTCAGTCCGTCCGACCCACTTTCACAGAATGAACCGCAAGTCGCACAAACAAGTGGAATGCCTCATTTTGAAGCAAAGAATCAGGTTAGACTACATCCCAAATTTCATTAAAAAATTTAAATTACAAGTTTAGTTAAAATTTAAATAACTCAAAATTTAATCCACATTGAAATAACATGCAAATTCCATTTTTATTCAATCTTTTCACTGTTGCCATTTCGTTAAACGTACGAGAAACTTTATTTAAAATAAAAATAAAAACTTTTGAAAGAATATTTATTTATGTAATATAATTTAATTTGGATTGTTGTAATATCACAATAGAGTTCTTTTGACGGTTCATTATATATGTATGAGGAAGGATGCATAGATAGTTCTAACTTTGAATAAAAAATAAGCAAAAGTTAGCTTTTATTTTTAAAGCATCAATTTTACTAATTATTTATTATTATCTTTTTCGACAGAAAGTTAATGAATATGGGAAATTGTGGTGACTAAAAGATATTTATTACAAAAAGTTGCATCATTATTCTTCGAATTTCAAACAAATTCAGCAAACGATAATGAGTAATTATTAATTTGCGAAAGAAGATTAATGAAAATAGTTAATTTTGGCGTTTAAAAGTTTGAATTAGAAATAAATTATAAGCTAAAGGCCCTGTTTGGCAAATTTCTTTCAGAGGTGTATAAATAGTGCTTTTTTGTTGAGCACAAATACTGTGTGGAAGCGGTTTAAGTGACAGATTTTGTAACAAGCCTACTTTTTATATACTTCCGGACGGATATCTGTTTACCTATTTTATGATGAACTACCCATTTACTTATCATTTAAATGTAATTTTTAGTCATTTAAATTGATTTTCCACATAAACAATAGCATGATATAAAAACCTAACTATTAAACTATTTAAACTTATTATTTGAAAGAAAAATTATTTTTGCCATATGAATCAGTTTGCAAGAACGTCAAAAAATGTAGCACACTGTGATTATTGATTGTTCATTACTTTTTTACACAGAAAGCTCCAGGACATTCTCTTTCTTTGCATTAAAATATTGTTAGTTTTAATTTACATTCCTTCATTTGCTCAAGCATTTGGATTGTTTCATGTTTTGATATTACTAAATATTTCGAAAATATCGGATTTTCACAGATTTTATATTGATACTAATTTAAGACTAAGAAGATCGCGTCATGGAGTTGGCGACATTTTACAAACGTGCCAAATGTTGCCGGAACTGATGCTAGGATTTGACCCAAGCAATGTAACTTAATTATTCTTAGAACTGCAAACACATTTAGCAAACTATAAGGAATATTAATTTAATTTGCCGAACAAAAATTAATGAATATAGCCAATTTTGACGTTTGAAAGTTTAAACTAACTAAATGCTGTGTTTGCAATTTTTTCCTAAGGTGTATAAATCTTGGGTGAAAGCGGTTCCTCGTGACACTTACTATTACCAACCTACTTGTTTTAAGATGATAATTTCAAACAGCATTTAAGTAACAGGAAAATATACTATTCGGGTTCGTTAGAACTTCTTGTTTTAATTGTTACTTCTTTTAAATAAACAAGCAGTCAAAAAGTACTTTTTGATAAATATTATTTTAAACGGGAAGATTTTTTAATTATAAGTATTCTCATGCAAAATAAAGTGCGCACATGTTCCATTGATTTGAAGATATTAAATTTCCTCAAACTTAATTTTTTACTGTACACATATAATTGTAATAGTTTATGTTGTATTATCATAATCAAAACTAAAAGCTTTCGGAAACAAATAACTAAGATAGAATTGAAGAGCTTAGTGGAAGAACTTGCTAAGGGACATTTTTGAAAAAAAAATGAGATTTTTGTGTCAATGAACATATTACTAACGCCTTTAACGATAACAAGTTTCCAATTTTTCATAAACTTTAAGTTTAATATATTTTTTACGATTTGCAAGTACCGTTTTCAATAGATCTGAGTGCAAACTAAAAACTTTTTAATGCTCATTTTCTAGTTTTCACCTTTTTGTCACTTAGCTTGTTCTTCCACTAAGCTCTTCAATTGTTTTTCGACAGAAAACTTGTGGGTTTGGGAAAACAAAAACTCCATTTCATATTTGTATAAATTATTGGAACGGGAAATAAATTGTTTTCAAACACTCAACTTATATCCATTGCAAACGTCATAACACCCAAAAATAATCAATACTTCTCTTTCGACATTCAAGCCGCTATTCCACTTTGTCGTCTGGGGAACATCAACAACACAAGACAGGAAAATAAGAGTAAAAACGGTAGAAGTAAAAATTATTATTTATTGTTTTTTTTTGCAGATTTTTATGCATAATCCATTATGCCTATCCAAAACATCATAGTTTTAAAGTCAAATGTAAATTTTTACAGACGAATTCCAATATTGTATAAAAGAAAATAAGATTGTCTTATTTTTTTTTGTGCTCAAAGACCAGCTTATAAAATCAGAAATGTTTTTAAAAAATTTTTGGCGGCTCCTAAGCACTAAGTTTGAGAAACACTAAACCTTAAATTTTAATATGTTAAGATATTTTAGTTTATTTAAGGGCTCTACTTGTTTTTTTATTTTTCTACTAACACTTTGATAAGGTGAGCATTTAAAATGTGTAATACATGTGCATTACACATTTTAAATTCTCACCTTAGATGTTTATATCCGACGTTGACTGTGCATTTTTGCACTTCGATACACAAAAATTTCACTCCCAATTAAAAAATTAATAATTTAGTAAACGTTTTTGTATTTCTCAGATTTATAAAGCTTATCTACCCAAAAAAGAGACCATCAGTCTGATTGATTATTCTGTAAAATTAGAAAATAGAAAGTAAAACAATAAATAGAATAAAGAGACTAAAAACAAGTATACAATTCTAATCAACTAAAATATGGAACTACTCCTTTTTAACTCTAAAATAAAATCCATTATTTTCAATGCCGCTCCGAATACCATTTGGAGCGAAGCTTTATCATTTCAACTTTCTTCTTCAGTGTCACGAAACGGTTTTTAATGTCAGATTTTTTGTTGTCATGTCTTGCTACCTCCGGGTCTTTTCATTGTCTTGACCACCATTTCAATTGCCCTGGTTGTCCGACATAAGGGCGATTCTTCTGGGAGTGGACATATTTGTCCGTGACAACTAGTTGCGTCTTGAGGCGTGCAGTCAACGTCCGACTAATGCGGTTTTCTGCCGCGGGCAGTTTATCTACAGTGTCTTCAAAAATGATTTAGACCATTTTTGTACTGGACGAATTAATATTTTAGTATATTTTCTTGTAGGTTGCAGTAATTAAGTGCTTACAATAATGGTCTAAGACATTGTTGTATGTACTACAGTTTACCTGTCAATGGCAGTTTTCTTCAGTGTCTTCAACAATGAATTGGATCATATTTATCCTGGACGAATTAATATTTTAGTATATTTTCTTGTAGGTTGTAGTAATTAAGTGCTTACAACAATGGTCTAAGTTATTGTTGCATGTACTACAGTTTACCTGTCAATGGCAGTTTTCTTCAGTGTCTTCAACAATGAATTGGATCATATTTGTCCTGGACGAATTAATATTTTAGTATATTTTCTTGTAGGTTGTAGTAATTGAGTGAGTACAACAATGGTCCAAGTCATTGTTGCATATACTAGTTTACCCGTCAATGACAGTTTTCTTCCTTGTCTTCAACAATAAATTGGACCATTTTTATCCTGGACGAATTAATATTTTAGTATATTTTCTTGTAGGTTGTAGTAATTGAGTGCTTTCGACAATGGTCCGTCATAGTTGTATATACTACAGTTTACCTGTCCATGGCAGTTTTTTGGAAAATACTTCGCTATCTTCTGTACCCCAAAAGGAATGGTCATTTAGGAGGACAGTTGATTATTAAACACAACGCATTGTAAATGAAGTAACGGATGGGCTAGAAACTTTTTATTAGGTATCTCATTGATGTCTTCTGAAATTGTAACAAACATTTGTTCGAAGAAATTTGGTCAGATTATGCAGAGACTATGCATTGATGTAGCAGTAAATTGCTTTTTTTGGCAATGAATCGGACCAACATGGATGACATAAACAATTTGCCAAATAAGTAATTATAGACATTACTGCATCATCTTAGATAACTAAAATGCCTGTTGAGGTCCTAATTCTATACCAAAAACTTTAGAAATTATGAAGTTCAGGGCCCCAGTATAGCATCTAAATACTCTTAAAACAAAAGATTTTGTAATTTGTTTGCTTACATTTACCTGCAACCGTTTTTGTTAGATTATTTCATGAGCTAAGGATTTTTAAACAAGAAAGATTCTCCCACAACTACCAACATTGTTATTCTTATATAGTATAACAACCATCTATTTTCGTTACATTTCCAATCACGTCTACGTAATTAGCTAAGTCATGGGAATAGCAATTTTTCATAAGAAAAGCCACCGAGCCTAGCGTGAGGTATTTGTGCAATTTTCATTTCCGAAGAAAAGGATTAGATAACAAACGATGCCTGAAATCCAAAAGCAAACTATCAAGATATTAAAAAGATAATGACTCGTTATTTTGTAGCGATGAGCTTTTAGCTATGGAACATTTAGTTCTTAAAATGCCAATGTATATCTGTTCTTTTGAGTTTTGTTGTACTATAGTTTAGGTCGTTTTTTACTATTAATTATTTTTAGTTATTAACGTTATGTTACGGACACTGTGTATATATATACTATATATTACAAAATTAATTTATTTAAATTTTATTTTATTGACAGTTAAGTAAAAAATCTTTATTTTTAGATTAGTAATAAGTTCTAAAATATTATTAGGATAATCAAAATAATAATAATATTGTATTAAATTGATATTTATATTATAAAATATTGCTTAGAGTTATTACAAATTATAATTAGGTCAATAGTAAATAATGTTATACTGTTAAATATAATTATATATTTATGATAATATTTTTATGAAATATTATTAAATTTTATTATTATATTATATTTAAATATTGTAGGAGTTTATTCGAAAAACATTTTTTTATGCAAGCTTGTTTTTCCTTGTTTTTAAAGTTTGCGGTTCAACCAACAATTACTTACCGATTTTTATTTTCCGCACATTTCTTTTCAAATAGTTTTTTATCTTCTTAAACAACAAGCAAGGTAAGTTATATTAAAGAAACTAACAGGATAAACAATAACGTTCGTCAGGCAATAATCTAAAATTTTCCTGCGTAGCGTTCTCCGACCTCTATGGCTACTTACCAAATTGAAGCACGTGAATTAAATTCTCCTACATAACAGAAAAAGTCCATCGATTTTTACTACGAGGCACTTTGGATGCTACATCGGACTCCTTGTCCCAGATGCGCCAAAGCAAAAAAGAGGTCGACCTTAGGGTGTTCCACTTTTTTTACGAAGAAATGGAAATTAAAACCCTTTCGATTATTCGACAACATTTGTTTCAGAAAACCGCCGACGTTGGTTGCCATGGCATTACAGAAGAAGGACTTCTGAAATAAAAGATTCATTTGATGATTTGGTTCAGAAAACCTTCACCATCAGTTGCCATATCAGTACAGAGGGAGGGCTACTGATATAAAAAATTCATTCACTGAAACGTTCATATATAAGGTTTGTTTCAGAAAACCACAAACGTGAGTTGCCTTACCTCTGCAAATAAAGAGCTTCTGAACTAAAAAATACATTAGCTGATTTTATGGTTGATTTGTTCGATGTGAAATGGATACTCTATTTTTATGATTATTTCAAGGATCAAAGCGGTGTTAGACCATAACGACAGAAAAGGTTTTTATGTAAGAGATTAGAGCATAGACTTTATGGATGTATGTAGCAGATTGAGTTCATAAAAATGCATCATTGAACCCACTTATTTTTGTGTTAATAGGTAAACAATTGTAATTTCAGAGTTCTTGTGAGCTTTTAATTGCGAAATTCATGTTCGGCACGTGTTACAAAACAAAACTGTCTGCAAGTGAAAACATACAAATTTGAATTATTTGAATTTCTTTCTATCGATGAAATTTATTCAGTGCGTTTGTAATTTTTTGTTTAAGGAAAAATATTAAATTATTATAGAAAAAAAAGTTAAATTAAATATATGTAGGGTAAATAACAACACCAACAATAATAATAAAAAGAAGAAGAACAACAATAATAATAATAATGATAATAATAATAATTCCTCTAAGTGCTTTAATTTAACAACTTTAAACTATTTTAAAGTAATTTATTTATAACTTTTGACTTTCAAACTGATTAAAGGATTTCTGTGTTCAAAATATATCGATTTATTTGGGTCCATTACATTATTTGGTGAAAAACACTTATTTTTTTAAGGAAGTTTATTATTTTTTTAAAGAAACTAATATATTTTTATTCATCATTTAAGATAAAATTAATTATTTTTTGTGTTTATGTAGCTATAATATATTAAACAAGTTAAGTTACAAAGTCCATGCAATATGACATTCATTAATGCCATTTCAACTATATAGAAGGACACATGAGCTTAAATTTAAATATTCGAAAATACCGTTTAAAAAATGAAAAGATAATGAAAATACAATACTGACCTACATAAAATTAGGGATTATCATCTTAACTTTCCTTTAGCATATTCCCTAAATATAATGATGTGGAACCTTGCCTTTCAATCAATTCTATTGACTTGTGATGTTCGTTTAATGTTCTGTATCCTGCTAAACGAATTGTTTAAGCACGAAAAAACGAAGTTTCGTGTGTAAAAAAGTAGTAAATCATAAGATCTGCTCGTAACTCTATGATTTATAACACGGGCTATAATATATACTCCTATAATCAGAAGCAGAAACAACTTTTTACGTCCGAAATTTATGTCAAAGGTACAAAAAATGTCAAGCAAAATAATTAAAAGACAATACATTTAGTTTAATGTACTGGCAGTAGGATACTTTTATTATTTAATCGATAGAAACTTACTAGTTTGAATTGAGTAAAGAGAGATAAAACTAACGGCCCCGTTTCGAGGCTTAAAAAAATTATAGGAAAAAGATAAAATATGTATTAATGTTAATGTGGCTAAAATAACGACATAATTTTAAACGAAATTAAATTTTTATTAAACAATAAAAACGCAAGCAGCAAACAAAATTGTCCTATAAACCTGTGCCGACAAATATTGTCACGAAGATTGGAATGAATACACGGTTTGAAGTAATAATCTGATTTATTCAGTAGACAACAGAATGCAGAACTGCCCACTAACTGGTGGGACCTAGGTTTTATAGTTACATAGAATATTCTAGAATAATCGAAATAGAATATTAAAGAAAGTTCTAGAACCATCTCGATTCCAGGCAAATAATAAGTAATATTTTTAGTTTAAGATTTCCCTATATTACACGAACTGGTTGGGAATCGAACCCGGGCCGCCCGCGTGCTAGGTGAGCATCCTACCACTAGACTATCGAGGCATGATGACAGATTTCATTTATGCGGCATTATTATGAATTTTTTTTTTGCTTTTTTCGAATTTCAGAAATACCTTTAAAACCAAAAAAGTTCTATTGCACGAGTTCTCTACCACGGTTACTTCGTCGATAAATCTTTGGAAAGTGGCGGCTGCATTGCACAGACCAAACTGCATGCGAGTACTTTCATATAATCCGAAAGGAGTAATTATTGCAGTTTTATGACATGCGCAATTTTCTCAAAACTTATTATGACGACCGATAAGTACTAGAAAGACAGACTGGACCAATGTTTAAAAACCACTTTTAGGAATCAGCATCCTCAAAAGCGTGAAGAAAATACAACATTTAATTTCGGATTTTCGACCCCATCGCAATACTTTCATTGCCTTATATTTCATATTAAGTAATTGGAAGTAATAATACGTTTAAAATTTCTGAATACTTTTGATAAATAACGTTATTCGCGATAATGATACATAAATAGTTTTGTTTCAAATTTATTTGTTGATGTTGATAAATAAGTACCTTTCAAAGGGTGCATGTTTGTAAAAATCATTATCTGAGAAAATAGTACGTTATCTATGTTTCACTTTCATTTAAAATGCAAATAAATCATATCGTAAAAAAGATAAGCTGAATTTGTGAATTATCAATATCATTTCCTTAAGATTGTTTCTGTAATATTTAAAGCAAACATTTTTTTAGCCAACTTTCCATTTTTTTAAAATTCAATAGAATTTTTTAAAAAAGGAAAAAGTAAGTATTGATATGCTGACGATGTCCGTCTGTCCGTACCCCTTTCTAAAATCGGTCCTATTCTTCGGATCTCAAAAAAATATTCTTTTCTTAAAAAGGTATGGCCCAACTTTCATACTTTTTATCCGTTTGTCTTTACATCCGGATGGACATCTGTCTACTATCTGTCGACGAAATACCCATTAGAATAACATTGAAATTCAAATTTAAGTCATTTAAAACGCTGTTGGCACATCAATAGTCTGAGAAACTTTTATTTAAAAAGAATATTAAAGTAAAATTTATTTTTGTCATACGTCGCGTCGTGTCAATTTGGAATGCCATTGTAAAATATAGCACAAATGTGATTCCTTGATTGTTCGTTATTCGTTTAATAAGAAAAGCGACTAGGCATTGTAGTTTTTATACATATATCTGGTAAGTTTAAATTGACATTTTTAATTTCTTAGTTCAGTTTGGAGAAGTTTTTAATGTTTTGCTATTAATAATAGTTTAAAAAATATCACGGTTTTACAGATTCTTATGTTGATACTTATTCAAGAATAAAAATCTTGTGCCATTTAAGGGGGAATGGGCGCGCTGTGCCGGGGTCTCCAAAGCAAAATGCATCAGTGTTAATCCTATGGAGAAAAATATATTTTCTCAGCCACATTTCTCCGGCTGTATTGAATATTTTTACAAGCGGATTTTTTTATGTGATAAATGTAGCTGACTTACAGATCCCGACCTTCCCACTTTTTGAAATTGGTTCTATTATTTTTTTTTAAATTTTCAATAAATAATTTTGCACAAAATATTCGAAGCAATTTCAAAAAGTGGGAAGATAGAGACCTGTAAATTATCTACATTTACTATTAAAAAAACCGTTTGTAAAAATATTCAATAGAGCCGGAGAAATGTGGCAGAGAAAATAGTTTTTTCGCCATTGTATTAACACTGATGAACTTGAGTTTGGAGACCCGCGGTCCAGCGCGCTCATTCCCCTTTAAGGTGTTGCACAGTGGGGCAAAAGGGGTGAAAACCTGGCCGAAATTCTGTAATTTCTCCAATGGGCTAAAAACATCATAATTAGGTATTTAGTATGTTTTTAGAAGTGTACAGCTCTAATTTTAAATATTTAAAGTAATTTAGACTGAAATTATCATATTTGGTTCATTTATTTAAACCCCTAATAAAATGGTATTTTTTATTTAAATAATTGTCTAAAATTAATAATATCCGTTTTCAAGGAATAATAAGAACTAGTATTTAATTTAAAACTCAATTTACAATATTAATAAATCTAAAAATTAAAATCTTATGCAAAGAAATAAATAATTCATCTTTATAAACCTTATCGTACGCACATTCGTATGTCACACCATTATAATTCAGGAATCAGTAGAGAAAACACTATATGATTTCTAAAATATTGTTGAATTCTTTTGATCCACAAAAATAAGACCTCTACGGAGACGTGGTAAGATGTAACTGCATTACAAATTTTACCATCCACCATTGTAAATATAATATTATGTTTAATTTGTAGACTTAGGTTGTTTAATATTACTATTTTTGGAATGAGATTGTAATATTCGGTGCACTCTACTATGGGTTTTGCAAATTCTGCTGATTCTACTATAAACTGTATAAGTATTGGATGATAGAATCGTGGTGATGCTGGTCTAGGATTCTTCCAGATTATATTATTTAGATCATTATCTTCGAAATACAGTTCAGTGGTACACTCGAAATAAGAAATCTATTCGAATCTGAAGAATTAGTGGATTTGAATTTCTGTTTATATTGGTTTTGACTTGAGCTGCCTTCATTTCCCTATTTTGAAATAAGTTTCAAACATTTTAACTGCTCATATTAATAATTGCTCAAATCATTCAATGTGCAGTCTATTATTCTTTGAGCTGTATGGTCTAAAAGAGCTTGAACATTCACTTCAACCTTTAGTTTTTCGACTTCATAGGAGCTGATTTCAGGATAACTGTTTTTCTTTCAGGATAATAACTGTTTAACTGCTTTTTGTATGACTTTGTACCAATAAAATATATTTTTTGAGTGACTTCTGATATTGTCATATTGGTGCCTGGTTAATTGAGCCTCAATTAACAAAGACAAGGCTCCATCAGCTGAGATAGTTTCCGAAATTTCCGCACATAGCTATTCTTTTTCAGAAAAAGATTTGCGGTATTCGAATGCTCTGAACGGGGAACTATAAATATCGTATCTTTTATGAATTTAGAAGCATATAACTCACC
The DNA here is from genome assembly GCA_019343175.1 of Oedothorax gibbosus. Taxonomy (NCBI): domain Eukaryota; kingdom Metazoa; phylum Arthropoda; class Arachnida; order Araneae; family Linyphiidae; genus Oedothorax; species Oedothorax gibbosus. The sequence continues at coordinate 17,612,960 of CM033272.1, forward strand.
AGTAGCTCTCAAAGTCATTTGTGCTACAGAAGCTAAAGTTCCTGGAGTGTATTTTGTACGTAAATGTTCCGTTTTCCTTTGTTTTGGCCTTTTGCTACTTTCCAGGAAACCAGATGATGGCCGTCCTAAACCTTTGTTCGCAAAAAATGGCACGAGAATTTTCTCATCCAAGGAATTTTCTCATCCAACCACTTCTTATTTTTAACAACAAAATTTTGATTTACTCTATGTACGGCTGTCCATATCGTTTTAGAGGTTTTACAAAATGACTGTGCAGGGTTTTTTTATTTTAAAGTAAGATTTTTACGGGCATTTTGTCATTTTTTAAGTTCAAGTTCCAGTAACTGTACTTTATTATTAAAAGGCGATTTTGGAGGTAATATTGGAAGTATTTTGTAGAATGTCCTCCTTTTTATCTATATGCGAGCTACTTGAGGTCCGAAATTGGATTTTTTTTTCGAGTATGTTGCAGAGAATTTACGAAACGTTATCCTTTTATAGAGCGCAATGTGCTTAACGCTGAGTTCGGCTGTAGTGTGCTTGGTAGACTTGTTAATGAAAAAACATAAAGATCCAAATTCAGTAACTAATTTAATTTTGCCCCTTTTAAGTGATAAACAACTTTATGATGGATGTCAAATGAATAAAATATACAAAAGGATCTAAAAAACCCTTATGAATTTAACATTAAACTAGTCACAAAAAAATTAATAAAATTATTGAATATCTTCCAAATCAAATGCACCCAACAGAAGGTTATTGTCAAAATATGACATTACTTTATCTTAAATAATTCATAATAGTCATTAAAAAGTTTTAAACTGAGTGCTATTTCAATGTTTAGAAAACAAAAGCCATAGTACTCATTATTTGCACATTTGACCATTGAAACTTTAAAGAAATTATGCCTTACATATTTTGAATTTTTAGCCAAACGTGCGAAAACGTGCAACAGGTGAAAGCAGTTTTGAAAACAACAATGTAAAAGGTTTCAAACTGCGTAGTAGTTTTTAGGTAACAAGACGTAACAAAAAACAAATTTACTACTTTTTAAATTTTAACACAAAACATATTATTAATTAAGAAAGTCATACTTTTTAAATTAAAAAAATATTAAAACACTTCCGAAAAATCCAATAAAATTAATTGAAGTTATACATACCACCAGGAGTAGAATTCATCATATTTTTTAAGTTTTTACAAACAAATAAATTTTTTGGACGCACACAAAGTAAGCACCAGTTTTTTAGAAATTTCGCACTGGAAATGAACTCTCCCGATTTGGTCAACTTTGCACCCTCACAACTCTTCCCAGAAGCTATAAATCTGTCAGGAGAGGTGACATATGATACTTCAGATATTTCTAAACAACCTCACATAGATGGAAACTTAAAAGAGGCACTTTAATTTTTTTGGGTTTTGGCCAGCTTTTAAGGTGTTTTGCCCCACTGTGGCATTGGCGACAATTTCCAAACGGGCTATGTCGTTTGGATATATTTCCAAGGCTCACTAAAAGCGAATTTTAAAAAAATAATTGAACTTCTTCTTTGGTAAAAAGGTTATTAATAAAATTCTTAATTGGGTCTTTAATGGGTAAAAAACATACTAAGAGACCAAGAAAACTCACACTTGGTATTGTTATATATGAAACTCGTCATTAAAACGTATTTTTTAAGTATGATTTTAGAGTGTTCCTACATTTTCTTCGAGCCAAATAAAACTAAGTAATAAAATAGAATATTTGCATGCAAAACTGACACTCAGTGAATATATGTAACAAAAATAGCAACATGTTGAGGAAAAACCATTAGAATCGATACAAATCTCATATGCCGCAGCAATTGTTTGTTACGCTTCAGATACGGATGAAAGGTTAAAAAAAAATAACAGGCAAAAGTTATAATATATATTTTTTAATTCCTCTTTGAAAAAAAAGTTTTCCTGGAAATTTTTTGATGGCATATCAGTGTGTATGTTGTCCAGGATCTATGCAATTCCTGTTATATACTAAAATAAGAAATCTTTAATCTATACTGAAATCTGTTATCCCATCAAGAAAATCAAAATAGGGCATTCGAAAAGTAATGGTTTGTATTTTTATTTTAAACTTTGACATTGCACTTGCTTTATTTTATGAATTTAACTAGAAATTTAAACACGTTGAAAAATTATTTAAAATAGAATAGTTCTTAATGTTTAATTGAACAATTATTTTAAAATATATATAGTTTATTTCTTTTTATACATAGCTGTATACACAAAATAAGTAATGAAACAAATGTGTTTTTCTTAGAGTATTGATAATGCTGTAAACCCATATTTTTTTCATAAGCTTAAATTTTAGAAATTAAGTTTTTGCATTTTAAACATCATTCAAATAATAATTTTAATCTGTTCAAAATTGATCATTTAACTTCTAATTTTAATACATAGAGTATGCTGTTCTTTTTGCCATACTAATAAATTACCTTACGATAAAGGATTACATTGAACTATCAATTGGCTAACTAATACATTGTATTTTCGATCTTGGGACATTTAAATAAAAAAATTTAAATCATCAATTACTTTTTAATCTTTTTGATGAATTGTCTTTCTCTTTTTTGATGAACCGTTTTTCTCTTTTAAACGTATTTTAATTTTAAACATCTCTTCATCATTAAACATCTCTCATCTCATTTCATCTCTTGAAATAAATTTGTATAATAAATTTCTTTATTTTAATTTAAATGACTTGATAAAAATTAAAGTAAAGCGTGAACCAGCGACAACTTTAAACTACCTAAACAAAAATACTTTTTCAATAGAAAAATTTAAAAATATTAACCTTTTTTGAGTACATCAATTGTTTAACTAATCGATTTTATAATTTTGGTTTTATAACGTTAAAATAAACTTTTGAAAATAATTAATTATTTTTGTATCTTTATAACAAACTTTTTTCTTTCGTAAGCTTATTTTAATTTTTAAACGCATTTTCTTCTTTATTTTCATCTTTTGAAATAAATTTGGCAGTTTTTTTTAATTCAAATGTCTTAATCAAAATTAAAGAAAGACGAAAATTAATGACAACTTAAAACTAAATAGAACCAAAGTTATATTTTTAATAGAAAAATTCAAAAATACATATTAACTTTTTTTCGAGAAAAATCTTTAAACATACATTTTCCAAATAAATATATGAAAACATAAAGCAAACGAACAATTTACTCACCAGGCCAGAAAAAATTCTAATTGTGTTCAAGCACCACAAGCGATACAAATCTCACTTGACAACAACTGATATGCATGGTCTTCACCCAGTTTTGTGTTGACAATCATTCTAATCCACTCCTCGCCGTTATAACTAAACGACAGGTCTAAGCCACTGGTGCAGAAGAAATTGAAAAGGGCGCCATCTAACGAGATTATTTTTTCCTCTTGAATTGATTAACAATTTTATTTCACTAGTTATAGCTTTTTAAAGGAAATATATATAAATATGATATAAGTAAGCGGAATTTTTATGTTTTAATGCGTCAAATTATTTTGGCATTATGCTTATTGATTCATAAATTATTATTTTATTTTTGAATAGATAAATATTGATATGGATGATGATGTTAACGAGCATTATAGAATAGTTTAGAATTACTTAAGCAACAAGTATTGAAAGTTCTGAATCTAGATAAATTATGCTGATTTTTTCTGGTTCTGATTTTAGATAAAATATTTTTCCAAGAAATAAATAATATATACTTCTAAACTCTTTGTTTTCAAGTTCCTTCCTGGTGGTCTGAAGTTATTATTTCAATTATGTCTGGTAACCTTCTAAATTTTTGAAGATACAAATTGATCGATTTGTTGAAACTATTATTAATATTTGTAATAGTTAATTTTAGAGATCCGTAAAAATGTTTTAAAAAAATAATTAACATATTAATATTCAAAATATTTATAGTTTTAAAATATTTAAAAAAAAGATCTTGTTGGTTATAAGGTTAACAAAGGTGTTGGATTTTTTTTAAAAAAAAGGGCATGAATTATTTAAAAATTGTATGTTTTATACTTTTGTTTACTTATTTATTTAAGTATGACTTGAAAACAACGCAATCCATAATTTTGTGTCATTTGTAAAATAATATTATGTTGCTATTTCAAAAGGTATGGTTTTAAGCATTGATTAGTAAAAGTAATTTTTTCAAAAGATATCAATGTTGTGTTGCACAAAATAAGAATTACAAAATGCTACATATATAATTTTTAACATCAGCAAAATTTTAAATTGTATTAAATAAAAAGAACAGTTGACACTATAATGTTGGTGAAATACAGTTGGTGGTACATACCTATATGCTTTTCAAATTTGTTTTCACAAAACTCATACAATTTATATTGCTGGTTACTCAAAAAGATCGTTAATGCTATTAACACGTGTCTTACATATTATGTAACCTTTTCACTGGATCTGGATTATCAGCAAAATACAAAAAGTAGGTATTGATATGCTGTAGATATCCGTTTGTCTGTACCACCCTCGGTTCTATCCGTCGGATCTTAATTTTTTTTAAATCAGAAAGGTATGACCACAGAAATCCCACCCATTTCGTCCGTCTGTCTATAGGTCCGGATAGACATCTGTCTACTATCTGTCAATGAATTACTCATTGAATTAGCATTGAAGTTAATTTTAAGTCATTTTAATCGCTGTTGCCACATCATAAATGGCATGAGAAACACTATTTAAAAATATCATTTGAAGAATAATTTATTTTTTCATAAATTCGTGTGAAATAAAGACATAAAACGTAGCGCAATCTTATTCTTTGATTGTTTATTATTTGTTTGCTAAGAAAGCGGAAAGGCATATTTTTTGCTTACAAATCTGGTTAGATTTAATTTACTCTTCTATTTTTAGTGCAGTTTGGAGAGTTTCATGTTTTTGTTATAATTAATATTTTATTTTATTATTCTTCGAACTGCAAATGAATTAAGCAGACGATAAATAATATTTAAAAGAGAATGAATGAAAATAGTTGATTTTGGTTAAAAAAAAAGTTTAAATTCTAACTGGATGCTGCGTTTGGCGATTTTATTCTAAGGTATAAATCTTGTGTAGAAGCGATTGTAAATGACATTTACTGTTACAAACCTACTTGTTTTCCGATAAGAATTTCAGAAAGCATTTAAGTTACAGGAAAGTCGTCTGTTTTAATTTTTTTCAGAACTTCTTGTTAATCATGCATTCCATTTGTGTTCTCACTATTCTTACATCAAGCTACAGAGTCATGGCAAATCACTGTCAATCACCAACCATTGCAAATTATAGTGATGAGGCACATATTTGATGACACATAATTTAGTGGCGGATTTTTCCTACAATGAAAGAAAAACATAGTTTTGTGCGCACAGTTATGCTTTTGAAAATTTCTGCACAATTTCGATTATCACACTGAAAGCAAACACCATAATTACTGTTTTGTATAGGGAAGTTTCGATAATTCTTTTTAGACGATTTTTGGAAAGCATACAAAACATTTTGACAGTAGATCTTGAGTGATTATATTAAGATTTGTACTTCGACTAATATAAAATAACTGAAAAAATATGACTGTCTATTTCTAGCCTTTGTACTTAGCTTTATTACAGCCACGAGTAAGTTTGATTCACGAAAGTGACCAGTGATCGTTAAATTATATTTCTTCATTATATGGTTTTCTTCTCAGCATCTAATAATATTTATAGATCATCTTTTCATTTTTAAAAAAATTAAATTTCAGCTTATTATCTATCAGCTATTAGCTATCTTTCAACATATTAATAGGAACCTATTAAATCCAAATGATCTATTACACTTTAAGAATGTTGATGTAAATTTTTAACGTTTATTACAAACTAAAAAGTTTTGAGAGAATCATCAAATAATTATTCATATACAAATCCACAAAAATAACACACAGATTAAAACCACGACAAAACCACAAAAAGCATTTTAGAATTATTATAAAATTTCCCTATCAAGTATCATAAAGGCGTGCTTAAAAAGGCTCTGTCACCGAATATGAAATACAATGAATACATTATTGTATCGTTTGAACCTTAAATGATTACGTATACTTGAAACCTTAATTCTTAAAGAGATATTCAATGAGCCATTTTTCCTTAACTGTGGTCCTGACTTTTGGAGGAAGTTACATCGCAGAATTATTAACACCTTTAGGCACTTTTATTGCCTTTCTTTTTTCGTTTTTCCTTTTCACATGACTCCGTTCTTAATCATGGTCAAGGAAGAGACAATAAGTCGACCTTGGTAGAAGAAAGCTCCTGACATCGTATTCTTTTTTAATTGCAATCAGGTAGAGACGGTTTTGTTGTAAATAAGATTCATAGTGCGCAATCCGCTGAAAAACGAGCATGTTTGTATAATTAGATGATGAAATATACTTTATGTGTACCATTAAAAATGATTCCTTCTATTACCGGAAATGTAAGTCGCAGTTTTGGTGACTGAGTATTTCCGTTTGTTGACATCATTTTCATTTTTTTCTCTCTGTTTTAAGGAGGGAAAATTTCCGTTAATTGACACTAACTCCGGAGAGTAGACTTATAATTATTACTAATATTGCCAGCATAAATATCTATAAGGTGGCCGGATTCCGAACCCGGGCATTCTTGACAGCAAGCGATCGTAGTCTTACCGACTCAGGAAGAACTGTTGGACAAATGAAAGCAAATTAAATAACTGAAGAATCTTTTTGAAAACGAAGATTGCCCATGCGTGGTGAAACGATCTCTACAAAAACGCATAAGCGATTCGTAAATAAATGAAATGTCTCCAATATGGGTATGGAAAGTAAAGTACAGCTAACGAAAATTTCCACTTTTACTCATTTTATTTATTGTTACCACATTTTTCTTACCCAAAATTTTCTTTCTTTCTTCTTCTCTTTTTGAAAATTCTGCATACCCCATTAGTAAAAAAAATCATAATTTATCAAAACTTCAGAAAAAATGAATAGAATTTTTGAAAAACATTATCCTACAAAAATTAATCCTGTTTTAGAACAATACATGGAATTGGCGTTGCCTGGAACTTTTCAGTGTTATATTACCATAGAGGGCTCACAAAAAGCTAAAACTTCAAGAACTTGGTTTATTAGCTTGCATAATTCATTCAATTTTACAGCATGCTTGTAGTTTGAAAAAATCAGATTTTGTTGTTTAGCATAAACTGCATTCGTTCCACCAAGTAATGTATCACAAAGTTATTAACCTTTCTTTTTTCAGCGGCAATTTAGTACACGACTTTTATTTCGTAAATGGGGAGGCCACGCTGGTCATGAGAAGATTAATGGTTTTACATCAGAGAGAGAGAGAGAATCGGCAGAAATTACCTAAATATTCGGATTTGAAGCCTGAAATACTATTATATGTATAGGCATGCGGGCATTTTTAGTACGAAGGCAGCTGCTTTCGTTAGCCTTCAACCAGCCTTGACTCTTACATGCTTTCGAGCTGTTGTTCATCCACCTGTAAAAGAATAGCTCAATGTAAAAATAGGTCAAGTCCACCGAAAGATTACCAAATACACTTCTTCTTCAATAAAATGTTAAAAGGAAGAAGTTCAGAGGGTAATTCTTCAACAGACTTGACTCTTTTTTAACATTTAGCGATTTAAAAGTATGAAGGAAAAAATCCTATTTACTTTCGTCTTCGGATCTACAAAACGGGTAATTTCTCAGCACGTTTACTTGCCAGACTGAATCTCAATAGAAAGTCAGTCGACGATGACGTCAGTATGACGTAATTGACAAGTTGGGTAGGTTACAAATTCACCTTATGCAGCCATTTTGCATGGATATTGAATGCCTAATTTAATTAGACCTCCGAAAATATTCTAAAATCTTGTATGAATATCGTGAAGTAACCTATTAATAAAGAGAATGTTTTCAAAACAGAGTGATTTATTTAATACGTGGACAAAATAATACAGAAATACAGCATTTATAACATTACGCATTACTTTAGAATAATAAGAGAATTTTATAAGTAGAATAATATAAAATTATCAATTTAAATTTATAAAATTGAAAAATTAAACAAAAATAAAATGATATTATCTTCACATATGCCATGTCATATTTACTATATGTTATGAGCATTATGATGATTCTTTCAAAAAGAAATTCAAAAGAATCATCGAAAGAAATTCTTTCGAAAAGGGATTCTTTCGAAATTTCAGAACACATTTCTGAGAAATGCAAATTTGCTTTACAAACTTTCACGCAAAACACTATTTCATTTAACAAAAAAGTTTTATAGTTATCTTCATCATTTTTTTCTAGCATATTCATCAAACTGTTTTACAGGCAATGAACTAGAATCAAACAGTTCTATATGTAATTTCATTTTTTATACCTGGTGTTTCAAAGTAACAATTCTGAAAAATGCAATTTTAAATGAAAACTCTGAGTATTGTGTTTCAACAAACAATAACTGCTCTCCTTTTCAATATATAGATTTTAGTTCATTGCCTTTAACACGGTTAGCACTGTAACATAGTAAAATGAAATTTAGATTACGGACATACTTTTTATGAGAGAAAATCATAAAAAAATTTATATTTTTTTATCCAATGTGGTGTAAATATTCAGCTTTTCTAATAATTTTAGCCGAAAAAACAACATTTTAGTTTTAGGAAAAGTAGTCAACGATTTTGCTAGTGGTTCAAACTTTGTATGACAACTGTTATTAAAGTTGGACCATAACTATAGATTTATATTAGTTATTAAATAGGTAAAGAAAGAATTTCAGTTTAATTATATGGATTACTATTTAACAATAAACAAATATTTTATCAACTATTATGTAACACATCATTATGTCTTGTGACAAAGTAACCGTGGAATGTTTTTGAATAACCCATTGCCTCATAGTACACACTTCATATAATCTTGTGACTTGATTGAAAATTGACATTTTATGTCAATGTTGATGTTAAACTTGTTGTCTTATTATCGTATGTTATCTTAAAACTTTTTTGTGAACACTTGTTTGAGATAAAGCACCTGTTCTATCTGAAAAAAGCAAGGATTTATATGGTTGGCTAATGGGTAAAAAGGTTTCACCATATGACTACAATTTTTTGAAATTAACTAAATAGCGAAACTGTTTGTATTAAGTTCTCTCTTCAAAACTAAAACTAATATTATAGTAAACTATCAATTTAATACCTTCACCTCGCACAGGACAACAATTTAGAACTCAATTTGTAGTCAAGTACATGTGGTTAATTCCATGTAAATACATACCTCAGGTGAATTTAAAAAATATTTTTTATTACAGTTGAAACTTTTATAAGTGATTTAGAAAAGTTTAAATTCTAAAAATTTTGCATCAAATATTATTATTGTTTTTATCTGTGGCAACACCTCGCCTTCAAAGTGGCTACTTTTTTTGGAAAGCATGGGTTATGGTTTTTCATAATTTTGAATTCCTGAATTTTAAGTAAAGTATTATTTTTTATCAGATTTTTTTGTAAAATTATTAAAATACACTATCAGAAATCTCTAAAACACACATTATTAATCGGCATCTATAACTAAAAAAAATTTAATTAGAAAGATAAAAAAAAATCTCCTTTTTAGCTGTAGTGTGTCACGAAAATATAAGTTTCGATAACTTTTTAAAACAAAGCTTTGCTTCAAAATTCTTACTATATTTTCTTTCTATAGTAACCTCTGTGTAATTCCACACCTTTTAATTTTAAAATAAAAGCATTTTCTTTATTTATAACACATTTCAGCTTTGTAGTGTAAGTCACAACGTAGTGTTAGTCACAGCTTCTGTTTGATTTATATGTTGTAGATTAGCTATAATATTTGTAGATTTCTTATATTTTGATAATTTTGATCTAAAAGGGCTAAATCAGCAGCTAAAAGAAAAAAGAGAGCGAAGGAAAAGACTTTAAGCATGTGGTAAATTTAAAAAACCTTTAAAAAAATGAAAGCAAAAACCACTTTACGGACAACACTTTAACTAAAATACACCAAAAATACACCATCCCTATTGCAATGTTCCAACCGTTAGACAACATTGAATGGCATTTCTCTGCCACCAATGTATGTTGGTCATCTTTATCTTCAGTCATGAAAAAGGACCAATTGATGGAATTGATGATACAGTGAGGAGGGGATCAAAGAAGCCACACTTTCCATTAAAATTGGCCCGCATTCTGCTAAATATTTTTTCACTTTGAATAAGAAATTTGCCCAAACACACATATCACTATTATACATTTCTTACAACTGTGTAAAGGGCGAAATAGGTAGATTAAATGATATTTGCTCATTAAAAAGAAAATAAATATTTTCTATACCTGACACTCAAAAATTGCTCTGCTTTTTAAAATTAAACAAATACTTACTTAAAATTGCCAATGTTTCATTAAATCCCCAAAAATACTACACGGCTGATTAAAACAAATGGAAATGTTGTAAAAGTAAATACCTCTCAACAAAATTCTGAAACTGAATTTGATGCTGGAAAAGGAGCTTTTGTTCCTTTTGTAGGAAAAATTATCGTTAAATATTTTGTGGGGCCAATGTTGAGTAAATATGCTTATTCAATAAAACTGAAACATCTGCAATGGTCGGGAAGTCTTTTTACGTGGCCTGAGAAGGAAAGTTTTTCAGACATTGCTATTGAAGATAGAATTAAGAAATTACCAGAAACCAACGTTGGGGGCGTTGAATAACTTTTCCCAACTATGATTTTACCATTTATTCAATTTTTTAACTTACCATGTTCAAAATTATTCACATATGTTATGTTATTGTTGCCTAATTTTCCATATCTGTGATAAAATTCACATGATGTAGTGTAAAAGTCACAAATTGAATGTAATATAAGTCACTCACAAAAATGTTAATAAATTATTTAATATGATATTTAAACACTTTTTTGCAACTAAATTATTTAGCTTTAAACCTTTTACGTAAAATAAGCACTGGTAGAATGTTGATTTACTGCACTATGAAGAAGAAATTAGAGTTTATTATGATAACCCAAAATCGACTTCCTTTCATGTGGTGAAAGTCTTGCAAGACATTTATTATTATTTTTTGCAAAATAGTAAATTAAAAAAGTTTTTACTGATTGCTAAAAATACTATATGTTCAGGAGTAAACTGACAAACAATATTTTTTTGAATAAATAGATAATGATTTTGAACTAAGCAAACGATATTTGCTAAATCTTCAAATGTAGTGTAAGTCACGCTTGGAATTGCTCATGTATTTGAAGTTAAAACAAAAATTTTGAGTACGAAACAGCACATTTAGTCGAGTTATTTGGCGACTTTGGCCAGTTGACTACTTATGTATGGAAGTTTTTATCTAAGCATGGAAGTTTTGAGATTTTATAAAGTTTCTTTCATGATCAGTATTTTTCGCATACCGTAGACATGACCACAGAAATTCTAAATTAATATAAAAATCAAAGTCTTAGATGTATGCCAAAAAAGCTCATTTTGCTTATTTGGCCCGGTTTTTGCTCATTTAGTAAGATTAAGAACTTATTTGGCGAGAAAAAAAGCTGCCATCTATGTTTCCATCATTTCCATCGTTATTCCTACCGTTATCAAAATTATTCAATGTGCATATATCCCAGTACAACTGGTTGATAGATAATTGTTAAATATAACATTTTTTAAAAATTAAAGTCTAAATGAAGGGAAAAATATCTTTAGCTAACTTTTCGGTATTAATTTGGCGCTTTTTTGGACTTCAATTAATAAAATTAATCAAAAACACTATTATATCTCACAAATGTTACCTTTAAAGAAAACATCTAAAACTTTTCTAATTGGCAGACGGTATCAAGAATAAACCAGAAGAAATTTCTTTTCATTTTTTTCTATTATTTTCTTTTACATTTTGACTTTAATAGTAAATTGACCGTGAAGAGGTTTAATTTATTTGTGAAACAAATGGATAGTAACGCATATAAAGGAACTCACGCAATTATGAAACAATAAGTTAAAAAATAGTACGGTTTATAGGCATTATTTTGTTTGAGGGGTTGTTATGTTTTTCTTTACAAATTGTCTTTTAAAAACAGCTTTCGCGTTAAAACTACAAATTGTTCATATAAAATAGATTTGCTCTGTTATTATAACGGTATTTTTCTGTCACACACCAGCTGACAGGGTTTTCTGTAAAAATAACAGACTTTTTTACAGCCTATTCTTGTGATTACATCTCAACTTAAAACGTGCTGCATTATAAACTCAAATGATTTCGATAGACAGGATTGATTTTTTCTTTGTTTCAAAACTGGATTGTAATACATAAACCTGTCCATATTTGTTTCAGTGATTAACTTTTTGACTGAAATCATCATTAAATTTTCATAATCATATTTTATTTATATGGTTTTGGTTGAAAACACAATAAAAAATAAACGGAAACTATTTGCCCAATTTTTATAGCCGATAGTTGTATAACAAACTAAATTGTACTGCGAAATATAGTACGTCTGATCGCCCTTCACTGAAAAAATATATTAAAAAAAAAAAAAAAACTTGTAATAAAACAGCACAAGTGGAACACAATCATTATGTAAAAATGGCAACTTTACAATATTGTGATGTTTTAATACAAGAATTGTGTTGATGCATACGAACACAAATTTGTGTCGTTGCAACACAAATGATGATCACTAGAAGAGACGATTATTATATCCATGCGCGAGTGACAAAAAACTGTAAACTACCTTGTTTTCTAAAATATGTGTAACAAAATTATAACATTCAATGTACGGTAATGTATATATATTTAAAGCTTTAGTATAAATATTTAATCAAAACATTAAAAAAAGTAGAAGTTGAATTTCGGAAAAATACATGCGTGCTACGCTTTAAACACAATTTTTGTGCTATGCACTATTCTTTGGTCGCTAACCAACAACAAACAGAAAAGAAAAAAAAATGCTTTGAAAGTCAACACAAGTTTTTCTGAGTGTAACTTTAGTGATAAACTAAAGGCGTAGTGGAGTCTCTCGATTACATCAATATCCTGTGTAACTACGATATATACATTTATTTTACTGTTAAAATAGATGTCATGAATAAACTCGTAAGGTTTTGTTAACTATGAATGGAAACTCGTGAATGTTAGCTACTTGTGTCCATGAGGTCCTGTTCAGAAATTTTATCAAATTTTAACCATTCCATATGAGGTAAAAATGTGATTGATTTCGTAAAGTTACACAAACCAACATTTAAAAAAATTATTTTGTGCAATAAATCTTTCGTTTTGACTCATTTTTATGCTGTCTTAAACTTTTCAACCTTATAGTTATTATGTGGAATTGTTTGAAACCAATTCCAAAACAGTTAAAAATATTAGAACCTTTATTGCCGTTGCCTCCATACTGTCTTGAAAGACATTAAAAGTTATCAAAAGCTACATACTATACTATTTAATATACTTCTTCTTTTAATAAAAGGTTATTAAATGTCACTTACCAAACTGTGTGCGTTTGTATCATCTCAACACGGAAATTCTAGAAGTTCGTCTTTTCGTTTCATAGAACTTGAGTGCTACATCCACACTACACGCAATAGTACCATTAAGGAGTTAAGGAACTTACTTTACGTCAAAGCCAAAAAGGTGTAATACAAAAAAAGGTATAATAAAAAAATATGAAGTATTTTAAAGTTCTCCTAGGATAATTTGATTTGGCACTCATCTATAAGTAAACTGAATTTAAGAACAAAATTTGAAGACTATGTAAAATATTAAGGTAACATGTACAATAGACTGTTCCAAAAAATCTAAAACTTGTCACGAATACCACCTAAAAGAGTGAAAACGATAAGTTAAAGATATGACGAAAACAAATTTAAATTTTGTTAATAATAGAAGACAGCTCAATGTCTTTCAAAGATTCACAAAAAAATTTAATGCATTATTGAGGATCTATTTCTGCCCCATTTGGTTAAACTTCCCACCAATCAGTTTTAACATTATTAATCATAATAATATTGTTATTAAATCATTAATTTTGTAACAGACACAAGTTGAAAAGATGAAATTGCTTGGTTTGTATTACAATGGATCTCTTAGAGAGTCCAGGATTGTTGCACTTGGAACTAATTCTACTATCCAAACAATCCACATGTTTTTTTTAAAAAAAAATATTCAACTTGGGAGAAAGATCTGTCAGTTAATATTATTAGAATTTAATTTATTTGTTTGCGAAATAAATAAAAAATAAGCGTAGAGCTTTGGCACAGTCTAATATACAAACAATTTATCCTTCTTCCAGGCGCGCAGCCAGGATTTTTTCAATGAAGGGGCTTAACTTCAGAAAGACACTTTTCTGAGGGTCTGGAATACCCCCCCCCCCCGGGGGGGGGGGGGGAGGGAATTTTTTGAAATGTTAATCTTCCACAATGCTATTTTTGAAAAGTACTTGTAAATATACTAAATTTTCAATCATGTTGTACAAACTAGACTGCCAGGAAAACGAAAAGACAGTGAGTGGTTGATAAAAATTCCCAGAGAAAACTAAAATTACTGTAATTACGAAAATCGGCACAAAAATAGGAACGTTGGAATAAAATAAACGTTGGAATTGGAACCCCAGGAAAAATTATCAAAACCAAAAAAAAATTGTAAACGGGGGTAAAAAGGAGTAAAATATGTTTCAAACAATTCTCTGATTTCTGTGTAATTTTTTGACATACGATTATGAAATTTTTAACAGCGATTCTTTTAAAATATATCTATAGGTAAGTTAAAAATTCGTTCATCTACCTAGAAATCGAATGAATTCCAAAATCTATGGGATAGAGCAACATTTTAAACGTTGCAATTTCCGTCAATTGTTAAAAACAAACTCTCGTCCAAAAAGATACATTTAAATTCAAAAGCATGTTTCAAGTTTCAAATTAAAGAATTTATAAAAAATAAACAGTTTATTCTTTTTATTTTTACTATTATTTATCGATCACTAATGATTCAAAATAAATACATAGTGCCTGAAAGTAATTTATTTTGAGGGCTTCAAAATAGAAATGGATATGATACCAGATACAAGTAAAATTTTTGCTGGTTTATTAAAATTCACAAATAAGGATTAATATAGAAATAAGTAGCGCTGCACAAACTCTTGTTATTATTATTAAATTACAAAATTCAGTCTCCTTTATTTTTTGCCTTAGTGCAATTTTATCTATTATTTTTCAAATATCAACCTTCCTATTCCCGTGAATGGAGATTAGTGCCAAATTTGATAAACGTTCCTCTCCCATCGTAGAACGCATGTAAGACGCATTAAAGTGCTAAAAGTCCTTTCGGCTTCTGCTGCAGTTACTGGAAGAACACAAAAAATTCATCATTTTCGCAATGATAAAATGATATTAGTTAGTTAGGAAAATGATATTAGTTTTAGGAACACTCAAAGTTTCAATCGCTAATGTTGACTTTTGATATTCGACAATTCCTTCCCACTTTTTCTTCCAAAGATCAACTTCACTCATAATAATTAATGAACCACTGCTCAAATCAATCGAATAAAATTTCACAGCCCTACTTAAATCATCAAAAGTAGCCTTATTACAGTAACATGGAAATAAATACTGAAATTTTGATGAAGTAGCCACATTTCCTTCAAACCCTCTCAGTCGACTTAAAGCAGCATAAAATACAAAGACTTTTATAAAGGATCTGCTTGCTTGCACCCATTTTCACACCTAAATTTACAAGCACCACAAACCAACTTGAATACAGCCCAGGTCCAGATTAGAGTTAATTCGAAAATTAATAAACGTCACATACAAGTATGTTTGAAGGTAAGAACGGGAGTGTATTTAAAAAAAAAAAGTTTAAATTTCAGGACAAAATAAGTGTATCAGTTGTTCAAGAACATGCTAAATTTATTGCTGATAACTATTTTTAGTCATTGATATCATTTCCCAAATAGGAAGGAGTCACGTTGAGGATTAATCTGGCAGAAAAATGATATACTAACAAAACCTGTCAATAGACAAATAAAATAGGTTAAAATTAACTCGATTATTGGCTATATGACTATCCTGTCATTTAACCTGAAGACATTAACATAAGTTTTCAATCAATTTGTTATTTAGTAACACCGATTGACCTTTCTAAATATTCCAGGAAAAGTAAAAAATTTTCATGGCTCATTTTTTTTCTCCATTTGGCAACAGTAAAACATCTCTCTTAGTAACCTACTATATTTCACGAAAGAAACAACGTATATTATTGGCAAAAATAGTTTATTTGTTGGTACGCCAGTAATGTACGTTGTTTCCCTCGTGAATAATCTCGTATTTCATGCGCAAAGTTGAAGATATTTTTTGAATACTACTATATATCTGTTGTTGTAAAGATAGTAGCTCAGTTATACCACTCTAGCTTTGAGTAACATTACTTACCCATGAGATACCATCATGAACAGGTGTTTTGGTACTGCAAGACTGCAGCGGCAGCTTCTTTACAATTCACTTTCCTTGAATTTTCACATAACGGATTCCGTGAATCGACGCTTGTTAAGCCAGTTTCCAATCCTCATCTATTAATTATGCACGACAAAAATGGAGCGAAGCGATAAGCCCGGAGAAAGAGGTACAAAACGGTTTTTGGCATTTTGTCAAATATCGAGGCTTGTCGGTGCCTTGCTGAATTTTTTTGTAGGTAAAAATTACTTTTGTGAGGGAGTTGGGTGTGGCTATAATGGCATTCAAACAGGTCAAAGACTGGTTTGTATGGATTTGGCGCTTTTATTTAATCGTAGAATGGAGTACTAAGCTAACAATTGATTGAACCTTTTAATGGATTAAGTTTTATAATGTTGTGATGGATCGAAAATGTTAAGTTTTAAACTACGGATATAAAAATGTTATTATATTTTATTATTTTTTTTTAAAGAAAATTTGTTTGTTGAAAGTAGTCAATTCAACTAATTTACCCTACAAATTTTTAGTTTTGGTGTAAAATAATTAGCAGACATTAATTTCTGTTATTATTAAAAAAAATTCTGTCGTTTTTTAGTTATAGTGACAAGGGGTATGGGTACTTTTGACCCTTCCTCTATATTATAGGACTCTCAAAGTCAATGGCAATCGTTTAGTGTTCTGTATTTAGTGGTCTTTTACTTACCACCTTACGCACCTGCCTTGTATGTATAAATTACTTGTTTTTAAAGAGACTACATAACTCTTATTATACCTTAAAATAAGAGTGTTTATTATCTTTCGTAATTGCTTTATCTATTTTGTGTGTTTTTCAGTCTTATCTCAGGTTCAAGAAGATTGCCCAAAGGTGCATGTAAAAATACATTACAGGGTTAAAAATGTCTTCCGTATTTATAGTTGCCATTTGTTCTTAAGATATAAATCTTCCAAATCTTAATCCTTTAAATACATTCGTGAAAAATTAGACACAAAAACAATATCCTAATGTGTTATGGGTAGGTCATTGCATGACAAATATATTTTACCCGTGATAATGCTAATAATAGATACGGGTCATTCTCAAAAAATGTTACAATTCCAACTTCCAATGTTAAAAAAATAAAGTTGGGTTTTATTTAAAATATTGGTTACTATTACATTAAGAATTCACCTATCTAAAGAATCTCCACAAAATCTGTACATTTAAAAAAAAAAATTTATGACTTAATTCAAATTTTTCACTTACCGCACTGCTATTATACCGAGAGTAAGGAAACGAACGTGATAAAATATACACACTCGAATACCACTAGAAGCACCACACTCGAATTGCTTTCAACTACAAATTTTCTACAGTATAAATATTTTCAAAGATAGCAGCGCGCCTGGATTTCTTAGTATGAACTACGTTTAACATCCTTTGCAGGGTGTAACTAATTGGTTTAAAGTTTTTTTTAAACGAATGTAGTTAGAGTAGTTTAGGTTGTGGTCGAATTTTACATCCGTAATATTAACGTAAATTTCATATTTGTGTTTTTCATTCTATAAAAAAGAAAATGGGGCAACGACAACGGAAAAAGGCAAACGATTTTTTTCCTCTTTTTTTATAGCAAAATGAATTGCTTCATTGAATCGTGTGTTAATAATTATTTTTTATATAATTAATTTTTTTGATTTAATTATATTATTGTGTAATTTTTAAAGTTTCAAAAAATAATAATTTTATAGCTTTACTTTTTAAAAATTAATTATTTCTTCTTTTGATAGTAATAAATAGGTTCGTCCACTTTTTAAAAAGTTCTAAATGGGCAGACGATTTTTTCTTCATTTTACAATAAATGGATTTGTTGTTATTTATAGTCACAAATAAGTTGCCATGTCATCTGAAATTCCGCATATGCTAAGCAACAATCAAAACTTTTATGTCATATTATTTCATAGTTAAGAATTGGGTGCGCTGTACTCATCAAAGAGTTATCGGTAACAGAGTGGACAAGATACACTTTATCATCGCTTTTTGCCATTAAGTTTATTTTATTTAAAATTTGTTTTCATCATATCATAATCAGATTCTTAAGGGCTTTAAACAGCACTATGACTTTATTCTTAAATAAGCTACAGTTTAACAAAAACACGGTAACGAATTCGTCATTGAATAATTACACACACCTTAATTTTTCAAACTTTTGTCTTTTCCTCCATAAACTAAAATTTTATGAGAAAATTGTCAGGCATTTCAGAAATCAGTGTCTATGGTGGTACTTATTTCAGCAAAAAAACTTTCATTTTTTGTCGTGAAATTTTGGTAACAGAGTCAACAAAAAAAATATTTCGATTCTG
Organism: Oedothorax gibbosus; assembly: GCA_019343175.1. Classification (NCBI taxonomy): domain Eukaryota; kingdom Metazoa; phylum Arthropoda; class Arachnida; order Araneae; family Linyphiidae; genus Oedothorax; species Oedothorax gibbosus. Next base: position 17,631,762 of record CM033272.1, read on the forward strand.
TGGGACAAAATATATTAAGCTACAAAAGAAAACTTTTGTTTAATTAAGTGGTGGTTAAAAGCTTATTTGATAGCCAAGATACTTGCTAATTAATATAAGCATAAATAATTACGAAATATATATTTAAGTTACAATTATCTTCTCTTGTTCTTTAATTTTTCGTCATGGAATACGTGAATTTTACCGACTATGCTCCTTTAAATGAAGTCTCCAACTTTTGTTTTAGAATTTTTGTATTTTTAAAATATTGGTACAATAACTTAAAAGTGCATTCTTTTATGCAGTTCAAGTGAAAATTTCGTAACAATAAAATTAAAAATACTACAAGCATTGAAAGTTGTGGGACACCATTTGTAACATTTTTTGAGAATGACCCTACACGGAAAATTATAAGTGAAAGTTGGCTTAAAAATAAGCATTTTGCTTTTGTTGGGTTTATAAAATTGAAGGGTGTAATTGTGAAGCTCACATTCTCCAAACCATAACTGAGGTGCAGGGACCGGCCCGTTAATTGGCGGCTATGTTCATGTTTAATTCAAAACATGTTTATCAAAAGTCGCCAATGAACGAACCCTATATCTTAGTAACATTCACTCTTTTAGTTGCACTAATCTCTAAAATTCACAAGCTTCTCTACTAGATCTTTTATTTTATAATAGCTAGTCATTTTTACCCATTGGGTTTATTATTTGGTGTTTTTAATGATTATTCACATTGAGCAAACAGTTATCGTTGAGAATGGCTAGGTTATAGTCATTGTATATAATTGGTTTCAAAAGCAAAAGTTACTTATGTCATAGAGTTATTTGTTAGCATCGTCCAAAGTAGCTAAAGGGAAAAAAATGCTTTAAAATCTCACACTTATCTCAAATCTTTTCAACATATGCCTTCATTATTAGCTCTAGTAAAACTTTAATATTAAAAAAAAACTAGCTATATCATATGGCTATTTACTTCTCACCAATGGCCATTGCCTGGAACTACCAGAATACCACCGATGCACATTGCCCGATTTTCTACTAATGGCACATAAATAATAGTGAGACAATAAAGATCATTACCAAGTAAAATTATTAACTTGATCGTGAAAACAGTAAAAAATTTTTACCATCAATACTTAATGGGGTAAAGAATGTCATTTCCCATATGCGTGTCAGACAATACACGCTTAACCTTGGGAAAATGGACAAATATCAACAGACTTTTATTTAAGATATTTTTTAATTTTTTAAATTCTATAATACAAAATAAAATATTGTAATTACTAAGACAAATATTTTATGAAATACCAAATACTTAATTATGTTATTATCCGAATTTAATTTAATGAAATTGGAATAATTTATTGGAATTGTTTTTTTTTTCTTGTACTATAACGAGAAGACGAGAAGAAAGTGTTATGGAATATTCGGGGAATATGGAATACTGAAGTTTCAGCCCTCCCTCGTGCTGCCATTACGTGGAAAAGCCATGAAAGACATAAGAAATCCCCCATGATGTAGTGAACAAAGAGTTAACTTCTTGTTGCTGCCGTTACAGAGTAGCTGCAAAACAAAGAGTGTATTCGGATTTTTGAAAGTTTTTGTCGGAAAGTGTTCAAACATTTTAATCTACCAGTAATCATGATACTTTAATTGTGTTGTTAAGAATAATGTATACTAAAAGAATAGTAGTTTGTTATGCTGTAGTCGTGTTTTAACCATCAATGTTTTATCCGTCATTAAATGGGTCATAATCCAAAAAGATGTGTCGGGTAATATGGAATACATATCATCTGAAATTGCCTTCATGCCACCAACTAAAGAACCGGTCAACAAATTTGCTGAATCTATCTTTTTAACGGAATATTTTACGAAGATCAATGAAATTTGGATTTAACGCATTAGCTGTTCTTTATTATAGGCTAATTTTTACTGTAATGAAGCAGAGAAAGAACATTATGTTTGTGTTTTTTGTACATATACTTAAAAACATAACTATTTGAGAGTAATTTTTCAAATATTGTTTTTTAGTTAAAATTAACTATGTTCTGTGAAGTATAATTAAAATTTTAATTATATAATTAAATTTTTAATTATATAATTAAATTTTTAATTATATAATTAAATTTTTAATTATATAATTAAATTTTTAATTATATAATTAAATTTTTAATTATAACCAACTATTCCATATTACCCGACTATCCCATATTACTCTACTCGTAACTTTTTTTAAAGTATATTTTTTCATAACAAAAAATATACTGTTTTGTTTCACCAGTGGCACTTTATTACCATTAATTATAGTATGTACTGAAATAGATTGTGTGGATTTTTATTTAAAATCCAAAGAGTTATTCTTAAAAGAAAAATGGTATTCCATAACACCCTTCTCTCCTCTACGTTTTGGGTGCTTGTTCAGTGGCGCTTTTTTATTAACTCTAAAAGGATAGTCCTGGTATAGTCAAATATGACTTAAGATAAAACCGAGCCTAATTATTCACTGAATATCTTGAAGAGAAATCGGAGTAAATAATGGCATTCCAAATATGTTGTTGTTTACAGATGAGAAAAAGATTTTACTAAAAGCGTATTTTTTGAATAAAAAGGAAAAATTGTCTCTCATGATTTATTTATTGTAAAATATTCTATTTTACACATTTAATAGTACCTCTTCGCAGTTACATTTTTTAAATTCTGTTTTTAGTGCTTATAAATTTTGATAGGTATGATGTGCAACACGTTTAACTGTATGAAGTAATTTTATTGGTATAAATATTTGGTCCATGTAAAATACTAAAGGTTATAGAAATATAGGTATATAGTTCCACAACTCACTGGTGGATCGATCTGGTTAAAATATTAGATTTCTATAAACAATGTTGATTGCAGTTGTTTGTTCACATATTTTGCAAGTATGTTTTGTACCAATTCTGTTATTGTAAACAGTTAAAAATACATTATTTATTAAAATACAGATATACTCATAAAAATAATTATTAGTAGTACAATGCATAATTTTAAGCATTTCCAAATTTTGTATTTTTAGCTCCAATATTCTGCTGCACCATAAAATTTTGGAAAATCTGCCCCATTCAACCTATTTTGACTTACCTGTACCTTGACAAGTAGAGGTTTACAATATATGAAAACAAATACTTAGTTACGTAGAGAAAGAGGAAACAACTTTTTCTACATGCAACGATAAAACAGTTAATTTAATAAAAGTGTGTTAAATTTTAATTCCAATAAAAGCATGAAAAGATACTTAACGTTGAAAAAACATTAAAATACCAGAGAGAACTACAAAATGATAACAGCAACTGAAAAGAGTTTTGATTCTTAAGAAGACCGTCTCGTGTCCTGAAAGTCTTCTTAGAATCATCCATTCAGTGGCGTAGCGAGGAGAGGGGGTTTGAACCATCCTTCCCTCCCATTGGGTTATAACAAAGGGTTTTTTTAAGAGCTCCAAAACCACTAACTTCAAATTTTGGGTAATCAATATTTTAATAATCAATATTCACATAGTAATATATCAATATATTAATTATAAATATTCACATTATAATGTTCACATAGAACCTCCACTTTCCTAACATCTCGATTATCGTATATACATTGTCTTTTCAATTACACCTAATTGTATACTTAACGTTGTTTCAATTTCTACTCTACACTCTGAGAAGAGTGCGATAAGAGATATAATTGTACAGTGACTATGATTTAAGATCTTTGTATAAAATGGCCGGATTGTAAGAATAATAAATTTGTAGTGAGGGCACAACAGCACGCATGTATGCTACCGAAATGAAGTTCAGCATCTGCTGTTTAATGTTAAGGATAAATAGCTATACTAAAGCCTTAAAAAAATATTACTTTACTTTAAGATAAATGTAATAATTTTTTATACATATTTTAAAAAAACAATACAGTTTACATGTTCATCAATATATATAGTCTCCTCTCGCAACATAATAATTGTCTCCTCTCGCGATCTTCAATAGTATTGAAATACGCAATATTGTGTAACGTTGCATTTTTTACACAATACTTGTGTTCCATTTGTTCTGTTTGAACACTATTTTTTTTCTGAATGTGTTTTTGCATTAGGTTATCTCATGCAAAATTTTCAGGCAAAATTCAGCCCTACTAAAATTTAAAAAAAATGTTATATGATTATTCAAAGATTATTTATTCTATTTTTAAGGATATATATTCTATTTTTTAAGAAGAAAGACAATTTATATGTTTTAATAATTAATAGTTAACACTTATAGTATAAATGCAAAAGTCAGTTAATAACAAAATTTTAGCTTTCAAAAAGTCGTTTCAAATAAGGGAAAAACTAAAATATAATAAAATTGTTTTTCTGTGACTTCAATTTGTAATATTATAAATGGAGTATGCAGCAACATTAATGCATCATGAATATTATAAAATTCATTGTTTCTGAATGCAATATATTTCATTACAACTGTCATCCAGTTTTCCCCATTTTAGTGACTCTTTGTAAAACTAAAAGGAAACTCTGTTTTCTGTCTTGTGGGGGGGGGGGGAGGGGGGGAGAGACAAGAATTTATTTTTTGAGAGCAAGGTTCTAGTTCAAAATAGGCACAAGACGTTCGAAATTTTATATTTAAAAAATCCAACGTAATTTTTTATTTATATTTATTATTTATTGAATTATTGATCAATAATTACATTTCAATACTAATTATTTCCTTTGTCATTGTGACTTATATATATACATTGTCTTCTCTTTTTTAAATGGTTTTTAAACATATTTAGTTCATTTATGTTTTAAGGTGATAAATAGTTTCAATGTTGGCATGAAATTTTTTACTTCTTCTTAAGTGTGAGCAACATTTCATATTTATTCTTTGAAAGACAAATAAATTTAGCAAAAGGTAAGTACTAATGATTGAATTTTCGATAAAAAACATAACTTTGACATTTACAAGTTTAACATAAAAGTAAATGCTTGAAAATTTTTTAGACGCATTAAAATTGTGTAGAAGCAGTTCTAAGTGACAAGTTTTTTTACAAACCTGCTTGTTATTGACACAAAATGCTTAAAGCTGCAAATATATAAGTACCAAACACTTGACAATGGAGATTGTTAGTCCAGCCCCCCCCCCCCCCTTTTCCCCCAAAAAGTGAGTTTCGTATTAGAGCCATTTGTAGCGTGCGCTGATACTGCAAACCAATTGTAACATATTTTTGTTGAACTTAAATCGACAGAATTTGAAAAAAATATTAATTTCTGTATCATGAGCGATCTCAATCAAATTTATTTCACAATGGATGTATTTTTCTGCTACTCGACTTAAAAAAAAAAGTGCTAAACTTAGACATCATATCTTCATGTAAGAAGACCTAACATTTTATTTTATATTTGTATTCTTTTTGAATAATATCAATCTAAAAAAAACCTGATCAAGGGGTTTGAAATATTATTTGGTGGCAATCTAAAAATAATTTGTTTTTAGGTAAGTATTAAATGACTTTTTATTCAACAAATTAAAACTTAAATATTTGTAAGTCTCCTTTCATTTCTTTTATTCAGCGTCGCAGGTACGTATTTTAATTATACTTTGTAGAATGTGTGTTTTAAAAATAGGTTGATCCTTTATTTATAAACGACTTTTCAACATTCACTAAAATGTCATTAAATATGTATTCTTAAATTGAATTTTACAATTTTTTTTATTGTAAATGTTCTTTGTATACTTTCATATTTCAAGTTCCATTATGTTACCATTTTGTAAAATTTAAAATAAAAATACAAAAAACTTGAAACTATAGTATATATGCGTTTAATAGAAGGCGAAAGACAAAAAAGTACAGAAATCCTCTCTTCCAAATTTTTTAATAGTGGTGCTGCCATCTTGTGTTTTTTATCAAAGCTATTTTGTTGAATTGAAAATAATGGCGAAACTGATATTAATATCAATTTGTAAATTGTTGACATTTACGCAATGTGATTATTTTCAATATAATAATTATTTTAAATAAATATATAATCAGAGTATCTCTATTTTTTGTTAAAAATTCTTACGGTGATGTAATTAACAGATACATATTTAAATATGTTTTTATGACACGTATAGTACACCTAGGTTCATGTAGATGACGCCACCAAATTTTGAGTTTCAAAAAAAAGAAAAAAAATAATCAGATTGTTATTTTTAACGAAAACTACTGTTTAAAGACAATTTTCATATTATTTAAGGAAATTATTGCTTTAAAGTTAATATTATTTGAATGTTATATTGAGTTTTATTGAATATTATGAATATTTTAATTGTATTTTAGGAAGCATTGTTTAACATAAAAATCACAAACTATAATTTACAGGCTGAAATCAAAAAGGCTGAATTTTTTAAATGTGTTTTTTTACGGTTAAGTGTAAATTAACAATGAAACTTTAGATTTGAATATATTTACTTGTGAAGTTGCTAGAACAAAATATATACCACCTTAAGTTATTTGGCCATTATTCCAACGGTTTTCTTACATATAGAGAAAAATTTGTGAAGAAAAAATTTGAAAATGGTGTATCAAAGTCATGTGAAGTCCTCTTTATAGTGAAATAAATGCAAACTTTGGAAGTTTCAATGGCAACACGCAGTTTTACTGTCATATTCCAAATTTAAGAAATTTTTAATGTAAAAAAAAACTAATCATGGTCGCATTATTTCGAATGCTTAATAATTTATTCTCATAGAATGCCTAGCTATAACTATATAAAACTATAATAAACCAATCTCCAGCTGTTTTATAATTAATTTTATATTAATCCAACATCTTTCTAAGTCAAATGCATATTTAAAATGTTATAATTGTAGATATATTGGGCGTTGTGTTAACAAAATTTTGTTGCTTCTCAGTTATTAATATTTTTAAATTTGCATATATATCTAGAAAACTTAATGAAATATAACTAACTAAAGAAATTGTAAAGTACAAATAAACTTGAAATAGAAAATATAGAAGTACAGATATTTGTGATGTTCCGCAGTATGTTTTGTTTGGAATGAATTTTCATCCAGTAAAATCATATTCTGCTAAGCAAGTTCATAAATAACGTGTTCATAAAAAATTGACAGCTGTGTAATGAACCATTTTGTGACCATACATCACGATACGAATACAAAATGAAGTATAAAAAAATACATGCATTATTCCGCTTTTTATTTCATTTTCACACAGAAATACTAGTTTTATAATTTACCGCATTGGTTAGATATACTTGCAACTCAGGTAATTTGGTAATTTAATCGTTTCCGGCTGACTATTTCCAGCCTCCTTTAGGAGCTTTAACACAGCCAATTACGCTTCGTAATTTGGAACCCTGGTCAAGTGATGAAGTCGACACCTGAGCGGGCACCCAACGGAGACAAATTCAAGCGACATTGTTCGCTAACGCCGTCGACTCTACATATTTAACGAGAACGTATATCGCAGTGTACCCGGGAGCCCAGTGATTTTTAGAGTTATTTTCATACAGCATGAATACCGTCTATATCTATAGTATGACTAGGACATTGGCAGAACTGGGAACCTTCTCGGTGAACTTGTAACTTATATTTAATTAAATATTTAAAGTAGACTGGTAAATAAATTTGGTGCAATCCCTTGTTACAGAAAAAATACTGGACCATTTTATGAACTTATTTGGTTTGGTTGAACTAACGTCGCACTATAGCTACACACTGCAAGGGCTAACTAGGTTGACCAACTATTAAAAGCCGATTCGTTAAGGATTGAAATATTACGAACCGCGGTCACGTAGCAAGGCCGATACCTGAGCTAGAACCCAACGCAACCTTATTGCGACATCGGGACTTTGATCCTCTAAAGATTCAACGGGCACCAGTCGCATAAGCACAACGTTATATATTGGACAGGATTTTTTATTTTCTCCACACGATCCGTTTGTAACTAGAAGAGGAAAGAACCTGCGTAGGTATTCCCTCCATAACAAGACACTTTAACCCACCGCACTATATCTGCCAAACTTGTTTTTTTTTTAAATTTTAATCCTTAGAGAAAATTATTCCTCTTTCTAGTCTACTTTCCCGACTTGATTTTGATCTTGAAAAAAATATTTTTTTTCTTAGAATTAAGGTATGAAATCAGAGACCTGTGTCTTTTATACTTTTTGTCTGTTTGTCTGTACGGCCGGACGGACATCTGTCTATCTTCCAGTCTGCGAATTTGAATAAAAATTAATTTTTATACATTTAAATCACTGTTGTCACGTCAACAATCGTAAGAGACATTCTTTTCAACATTAATATTTGAATGAAAATGTATTTTTGTCCTATAAATCAGTTTGGAATTAAGTCATGATAAATAGCACAAAATGATTCTTTGATGATTCATTATTTGTTTATTAAGATAGCGGCATATGTTTCATCTTTATCTTACTATTCTGTACTTATCTTTATCTTACTATTTTGTTTAATTCGAAAAAATTACAAAAAAATTAAAGGTATTGACATCGTGGCGATTTCCGTCTGTCCGTACTCCCTTCCAAATTCTGTTTTAACAGTTCGATGTTATGATTTTAAAAATTCCTTTTTGTTAGAAAGGTATACAACATCAAAGACCTATCTTTTATACTTTTTATCCGTGTGATTACGCGATTTTCATCTAGCTATTTAATTATTAATTTTTAAGTTCTAATTGCTCCGAAATATACTGAAGAGGGCGACACAATAAAAAAAATCAATTAATTATGAAATAATCTAACCCCAGTGACACAACTCCAAAGTATAGCTATGATATAGGTGCCGGTCTGTAAATATCTACTTTTGGTGACCGTGAAAATATAATATGCAGTTATTATTCATAATAAGTTGTATTGTAGTTAAAATGTAATAGATTTATTAAATTTTTGAGTTTTGGTTGTTTGGCCTGATATATATATATTTTTTTAAGTTCATGACGTGTTGCTTTGAAAATGTGCTCCGGCATGGTTTAAGACTTGGATATAAACCTTTCGCGAGCTGCTTCCGATCCAAGCCATTGACCATAACTTGGAGAATCCCTTATTTAAAAGACAACGTTTAGTAGTGTATGTACAAACGTAAAAAAATTTCACAATAATTAAAGTTAAAACTTTGTCGAATCAATGCTGTTAGTATCTTTTAATACCTGTGCATTACTTGCCTTGATATTCAGTTTTAGTGTAGTTTACACAGCTGTTTAAAACACGGTCAGAAGCATAAAAGTTTTATAAATAAGAATATATGAAGTAAGAGATTAAATAATAATAAATTAAGGCAGATGTATGTAATAAATTAAGTGCTTCTGAAATAATTAGATTATATGAATCATTATAAGCTTAAATTCTTACAAATAATGCTTAGATCAGGATAAAAAGCACAATGCAAAATTTATGATCAAATCTGATTACACAATGATTGAATTGGTAAGTTTTAAGAAAGACTGCAGATTCCATGCGTTTGAAATCAGGTAAATTCTGGTAAGAAATGTTGTTAAACTTTTGTTATTCGTTTTCTTTTCTCCATTGTAATCCTAACTGTCTGACATAGGTTAGTACAACTTAAAATAAATATAAGTGGTAGTTAGATCTTCATACTGAAATATTTTCTCTGTGTTAATCTAAAGGAAAAAATAACACTTTTTGAAATTGGTTCCAATATATATTTTTAAGTTTTAAATAGATAATTTTACAACAAAATATTCTGGTTAATTTCAAAAAGTGGAATAATAGGGACTTTTAAGCCAGTTTCAGTTATCATATAAAAACAGTTTGTAAAAATATTCAATACAGCTGGAGTAATTAGGCTTAGAAAATTATTTTGCTTCATTAGATTAACATAGAGAAAATACTTCGGTTTGGAGACACGGTTACTGTACCCATTCCCCTTTAATGTGCTATTTTTCTAATAAAGCTTAAATATATATTTTTAAAAATAGCACCAAAGAATTAAATCGGCAATTTTAACGAAACTCAGGTATCGGGAGATTAACAATAGGTAATCCCTAAACATCTTTCTTAATAAAACAAAAAACTTAAATCGTGATGGGAACGATTGAGAAGACAAAAACCCCTATAGTTTCCTTTTGACGCCAAATGACACAATCGTAAACGATGTATAGTTTCAATCAGTGATTTTGAATAGCTAAATGTAAAAATGTCGAGTCCGTTGGAGAATTTCCCACTAGGCTTGTTCCTTTCAACATGTTAAATAAAAAAGAAGCATGTCCAAAAATCATTCTGCGGACTTTATCCTTTTTCAGATTTAGAGATTCATACATGGTAGAAATTTGCACACTATCACGCTATGGAGAACAAATCTGAGATACGACAGAACTGTTTGAAATGGGTGGAAATGATGTTTTCAATACTTATTAAAATAAAGTGGTTAAAAATAAAAATATTTTCTATCGTTGAAACCAATACAGATCCACAATTTTTCCCCCAATGCTTTGGCCACATTTTTTATAATTGGCATATTTGCTAAAAAGGAGAAAGTATATATTTTCCGTGAATTGTAAAGTTTGGCTTTCGAATTTAATAAAAAGCTAAAATCTTAGGGTAACGGGAAACAAACGATGACGGTTCAAAATATCGAATTTTCATTTTAAAATAGAATAATTGAAATGTGCCTTTATGTAAAGTAGCTTACGAGACAGGTGTGGTGTAAACAACAACAACAACGTTTATTGAGGACTGTGTTTATATACAATGATTGTTATGACAGGTAACATTTAACAAATTATAAGTTACGTTTTACATACAAGAATACAAGTTACTATATCGTGACGTCATATACCAATCTGACACATTACAAAAAAACTCAGATGATATATATTTGAATACGGAGCTAGAGTTGGCAAATTTGGTAGTTAATTTCAATATAACTTTGTAGCCAGCTTCAAATTTTATCATTTACAAATACCAGTTTTCAGCCTTGAAATCCACTTTTCTCTTTTACTTGGAGGGTTGAACTTTTCTGTAATGTTGTATGCATGTTTATTCAACACAATGAACCAAAAATATTCTTTTATAATAACAATAATAAGGGAACAAAAGTTTTTTTAAATTTTGGAACCACGCACAAAAAATTCGGTTTAGGTTAATAACTTAATATTTTTAAACCTCGAAAAGAAAGTTCAAGAAGAAGAACAGAGCCAGGGTATTTAGGATTTTAAACTCTAAATCTCAAAACATACGTAGTAGTTAAAATTTGATTTAAATCATTGTGATAAATATGGAAGAACATAAACTATGCACTAAAAAACCAATACAGTGAGGAGGTCGGGTTTTGGTATAGGTTTTTAATTATTATTAAAAATGTAATAATTTTGACACAATAGTTATTTCAGATAATAATGAATAAAACAAAGTATTAGTTTACTTTTTATTATGTAAAGAACAATGCGCTTTTTTAGAACTTCTATACTTAATGTTAAAAATAGTTCCCAAATAGTTTGTTAGATGGCACCACGAGCGTTAACAAATTTCAAAACAAATAACCATTTCAATTGGCTAACAGTTCAATTGAAAGCTAAAACTTTTTTTATGCATAAAGTTAACATGCGAAATAAATACAACAAACGTAACAAATTACATAAGACAAATACATAAATATAAAGGTAACAAAAAATTATGTAGTCCACGCTCGCTCATCCGGTGCATACGGTGCTAAAAACCCACCGGATTGTCGAAAGCACCGGATAAAAGAATAATGTCATTTTAAACTACTTCTTTAAAGGGTATGACGACGATTTTACGACATCTAACAAGAGCCTTAAGCTTCTTATGTATTATTTATTTTTAAAAATATATTAATTTTTTTTTATATAGATATAACCAGGGTTTTTAATCATCAGTAATTTATTCTATCAGGCACCGGATAAAAAAGTGTTGTTGGATGGCTTTAAAATGCGTTGCATTACAACTTAATTTTTCCATGTCCGTGGCTTTTATGTTAGACTGCTTTTTTCTCCCCAAAATTTGATTTTCGCTTTCACACTACGTTTATAAGGTAAAAGTGGAAAAGTGGAAGCTTTTATAACGGCTATGTCCGACCGTCTGTATGTCAAACATTTTCATAGCCCAAACTAAAAATGCTACAAACAATTGTGATGCTTCAAAAAATTCAGCACATCGAAATAAGAAGATAATTGAAACTATCAGGAAAAAGTTCATACTTGAAGTACTTAAATTATTAAAAAAAATTAAATACTCATTTAAAAATACGCCCTCTGAAGACCCATTTATTACGTAAACTCCCATGTTTTACAATTTTAAATCAAATTGATACTTTATTGCGAAGTATATTTTATTGAGTGTCTTCTGCAAAAATTAGACAAAAGCATATATCGGTCTTCTTTCTATAACGATTCAATTGTCTTTTTTTTAATTAAGAATTTTTAAAGTTGAATTGAGTTCTTTAGATTTTTCTTTACAGAAAAATTAATGAAACATCACATCACTTTCTTGTTCACACTTTTTACTGATGCCGATTTAGTGCTTGACCAGAGAGCATAGAGCCATATACCATAGAGAAGTCAGCGAAAAACTTATCTCCCCTGACATTAAGACTATGGGCGCTATAATTAGGTCCAGTGCCAGCTAATCGTCATAGACGGAGGGGCATTAAGGACCATTCCTCACTTGACTGTCGTTCCCAATCCATATTTCCTTTTTTTCCAGAAATAATTCCACACGGTTAGTATGAAAACGGCCGATGTTCTATATGTTATAACACAAAAGTCTAATTTCCCATACAGGTTATCATCCTTTTTTCTAACATGATTCAGAAACCTTTTTGGTGGCTAAAAACAATAGTGTAGCAGCCCATAGTTTTACTAGAATAATTAGTTCGCGTGTAATTAGTACGAAAACGGCTGATGTTTGATGTTATAGCATTTGAAGTTTATTTTCCTATTGTCCTTTTTTCTATTTGGATATATAGAAACCATCTTCAGGGGATAAAAGACAATGGTGCAGCAGGCTATATTTTCTCAAGAATATAATTACGTAGGGTTAATAGGAAAAGGGTTGAAGTTAAATGTTTTACTATGCAAATTCTAATTTCCCAATGTTCTTTTTTTCTATTTACCCTCTTATTGGTAAGACTTTTGGCCAAAGTGTAAACTTGTTGTCACAGCTTTAGATTTAAGGGGATACGGTACCTAAAATATTATTTTCAGCAATAATAACATAAACTTGTAAATTATAGTTGTATTTTATAACTTGTAAATATTACTTGTATTTTATATAAAGTTTACTCCAACTAAATATTTAACAGCAATAAAAAAAATATTTACAAGTAGTTTTTCATTTAAAAAAAAAAGTTAAAATTTGTAACTTTTTTAAAACGCTATACTCTTCTTTCAATTTTAAGAATAACTCCACCAAACTTTTATAGTTTATTTTTAGAACTATTTGTTCGAGAACTGTGTATGGATTTTAAAATATGAGCTACAGTAAAAAAGTAACACGTATTTATACTGAAAATCTCAAAAAATCAATAAAAATTTACAAATTATTGAATTCAAATTTTAAAAAAATCTATACATAGCAAACCTTATTCCATGCACAATTTTGTGAATCATTTATATAAGAACACAGGCTAAAAATTTCAAAATTCTAACTTAATTAGCAAAAAAGCCTTAGGTATTTATTGAACACAAGAATTGAAAAAAGCGAAACAGAGAAAACAGGTTGAAAGCAAACGACATACGGGTTCAAACTTGAAGGGATGACTCCAGAAAATGTTTAATAACTTTTTTTCTACAAAAGATATCATTATGAAACTTTCAGTAAATGTTCAGAAAGATATTGTAAATGATAAAAAGAAAAATCGATATTTTGACTAATTTTTGGGTACCGTACGTATCCCCTTAAATATTTTTTTTTGTATTTTTAATGAAGTTTTCTTTCTATATTTTACATTTCATTAGGTAGTAGATGGATTTTAAAGCCTCTTCATATTTTTAAAAATTCAATTGAATAAAAAATAATCATTTTTTTAAAAAATTATTTTGCGGTAAAAACTAACAACATTCCTTGGTTTATACGTCTATAAGCCGTCAGGTGGTTAAAGAATGAGTTTTCTGTACATTTTAACATCGTCCATCACGATTAACACGCTGATTTGGAAAAGTATCTATAAATACTCTTATTGCTATATGTTAATATTTCTGTGACGTAATGTGAGGGTACCTAAAAGGAAACCTAAGGTTTAGATACATAAATCCTCTTTTGAGCTAATAGTGAAGTAGCCTAAGGTCTTTAATTCGTTTCTTGATGTTGTGGATGAAGAATAGAAGATAGTTGTTTACAGTACGAAGAAAGGTGGTGTAAAGGACGTTTCAAGCATAAATATTTTGTTCTGGGTATGTAAAATCAGTTGCGGGCTAGATTTTTTTGTGAGAAGCAATCAAAAGCTTATCTAGGTTACAAAAATGTGTATTTCATGTTTCTTTTAATAGGTTTGTTTCAGGTGGTCTAATTCCTTCCAGCTTTTATTCCTGTTTTTCCTTAGATCCATGCGCTGTTCCCACGTGGCTAGAGAAAGAATTTATTTCATTCAGTATTTCTGTTGACACTCAAGTAATTAAACACCCCCATTGTGGATTATTTTTAATTAAAAATATTTTTTTCAATAAAATGGATTTAAGAAAGTAAAATAAAATGGCAAAACATAATATTAAGCGCTCTTTATTTTATTTTTGTGTCTGCTTAAAAGGATGACTTTTATTTCTCAATAACATTGCATCAGTTCTCACAGATTTTTTAGCTAACCCAGTTTGATAGTTTGCAAAATGTCAATTGCTTGAACTGAATAGTAAGCATAATTCGAGTAATGACTAGATGGCCAATAAAACATAAAAACTTATATTTTATTAAATTAAAAGGAATACCTTCAAAATAGATGTTTCCCCATCCCTTGACAGTGCTTGAGCGCCCTATTTATTGATGTATGGAAGATAAATTACATTTTCATAATAGAGCTATGGAATTCAATCTTTTATTTTTTGACTTTAGAGGATATAAAAATATGTACCGTAAAAACTTTAGAGGTACATATGTTCATTCAACCTCAACGGCCATTCTACGAGGTTTAAAATGATTCGCAATAAATAATAAAGTTAGTTCAATATTTATAGAGTTATTGATTGACTTCCAAGAAATAATAAATTATTTTTTATTTTAGTATCGAAACACATGAAGCTTTTTTATTGTTCTATTTTCATTACACTTAAAAGTAATAATGGAATACAGTTTTAATTAAAAAAAGATTTGCACAAAGAGTTTCCAAACCTTCTTAGTTACTGGCGAGTTTAAAAAAAAAACTCTGAGGCTATGTCCTCACTACGACAACAAACGCCACAAAGGCAACAAAAGCAACAAAATTTGGCGACTGCCAAGTGCGCCAAGCAATGCAATAGCATGGTGGCTGACTCTGCCAAGTCGCCAAATTTGTTGGTTTTGTTGCCTTTGTGGCGTTTGTTGTCGTAGTGAGGACATAGCCTGAGAGTAACTTGGAATATGTATTCCACACAGCATATTTAAAAATATTTCTTTGAAGGGTATGAAGACGATTTTAGGACGCCTAATAGCTGTCTTGAGCTTCTTTTGTATTCCATATTTAAAATTCTTTAAAAAAAGCGTTTTATTGAATACAATCCTGAAACTCTTTACTTTCTAAAAAATCTTACGCATATATTCTTTATTTAAATATTTTTCAAACAATCATATAGGGTGTCCATAATTAAACTGACGAGGCTCGGGAGTCTCTGCAGAGCGAACTAATAGGCATAATTACTATTCCTTCGCAATAGATGAGATTGACGACATGGGAAAAAGAATTCCGTGAAAAAAAAGTTAGGTCAAAACTTTTCCGATAGGGGGGATTTGGCGCGCCTTTGTTGTTATTTAAAGCCTAGAACCACCATAAGACGACTGCTAAAATTCAAAATGAAAATTCTTAACGGCGTAGTGGCAGTACCGCTGTAGGATTGTCACAAAATGTAATTATAAAGGTAACGATTGACTACATAAGTAATAATACAACGCAAGTTTCTATTTTTTGTTAAAACTGACTTCGGAAAAGATCAACATTCATTTTAACTAAAAATAGCATAGATACTTGTGCTGTATTGTTTAATAGGTGAAATTTGTACTACTCAAAATTTAGTCGTTGTATTAATAATATTCAATGTGTGTGGAGAGAGAGTTTAAAAAAAATCCGGATTTGTTTCATAGGTATTGCATCAATATGCGAGCGTCAATCCATCAATCATAGGGATATCTTAAGGAAAAACAGGGAGCTAAAAATGTGCACTTCAAACACCTTTATCCGTAAATTACAAAACAATCTATGTTTTTTGACTGGTTCAAACGAGCGTTATGGAGCTGGATTCTTTTGAAAATGTCTGCAAGGATGGTTTAACTTCCTACAACGGATCTATGAAATCATTCACTTCAAAAACATTTGAGGCAAAGGCAAAAAAGCATTATCGAAAATTTCCAGTATTTATTAACAGCTGTTCTCTGTGGATAAAGTTTAAATTTAAGAAGCTGTCTTAAATGCGCTTTAGTTTCTCTTATTTTAGGGTTTAGTATACATATTAAATAATAATTTTAATTGTATTTCATTGGAAATTTAAATTTCATGATGCGTTTGAAGAAAGGTTTGATATAGAGTTTAAAAAATCTGTGTTTTGAGTATTAAACTATAACCCCTTGAGTTTGTTATTGCTTTATAAATAATATTTTCTTTAGGAAATAGATATATCAATAAATAATCAATACCCAAAACTTATTGTAATACACTTTTATTCAGGTGCGCTTTTAGTTGTACATAGGCAAAACAATGGTTATCTATATCCATTTGAGAAATGCAAACATATAAACAAGTGCATGGAAAGTCAGATCTTTTTAAATACACAATATTTTTTAATTTATAAATAAATGAATTTTAATAAATTTTTAATTTAAAGTATGGGATAGTTTTTCAAAATCATATGCTACAGAAACCTAATTTTAAGTTTTCTTTAATTAATAAGCTGAAAATTATATAAAAGTGAATTATATAAAGAGAAAATAATTTTACACTTTGGCAAATTTCTCTATCCCTAAGGAAAGATATACAGTGATATACAAATATCATTTAAATGCAATAAACGTTAACCTTAAGGATAACACATTAAAAAAATCTTTTAATTTTCAAAATTACTAGAAAATAAATTTTATTTGCAATCCGAGAAAATCGTGATTTCATTAATTTTTAAATATAAAATAGGTGGAAATGAACAGGACGGTAATTCTATCACGTTCGTACCGGCAAACTAGAGGTTGAAATAAGAGTTCGGACTATCTATATCTGTCTTCAAATAATACAAATAGTAAAAAAATAATACCATTATAAAAAAATAAGGGAGGGAGTTGTAAAGATTGTCAGGGATGAAAAAGAGCTTAGCTTTAGAGTTGAACAATCGTCAAATCACCGAAGCTGAAATTTTTCTTTAACTTTAGACTCAAAATGAAAGGCATTGTGGGGTTGGTGAGAGGGACCACTAATAAAGGAATCTTTTTGCTGAAATGATTCTGAAAAGAATACGCCTTCTTTTTTATGGGTGTTTTTCACGGGCTTTTTAATTGGAAGTTTTAAACTTGTTATTGGGGAATGAACTCCGAATGATTTTTTTTATTGTTATTTTTAAACGGTGGGATTGTATCTATTTTCTTAAGTGTTTCTATTGTGTGGCGATGGCAGAAAGGAAGTGATTTGAAGACCGAGGAACTGAAAAATATTTTTATTTAATGAATTGGATAAATGCATTTCCGAGTAAAGAATTTTATTTATTCATTGAATTGGTACTGATTATACAATTAAATCACTACTGGTCATCTTTTAAGTCATACTATTATTTTTAAAAAATAGTTTTCTTTACTTTCAGTTTGTATTATTTGAAGTTGCAATTAAAAGTTGTAATTAAAAATGGACATTTGAAACTATTATTTTTTATATCAAATAGTTTCGGTTTTGTTTGTTTAAAGATATTTCTTTTTTACTTTAAAATTATAAGGGTTAAATAAAGTTAAAATTAAAAAAATAACCTCACTCGCACACCATTTTAGTTTTAAGCCGTTTTACGTAAATTGTCGGAAACAAAGATTGTTGAATCTGCAAATAACAAATAATAGCTGACCTCTTCGATCTGTATTTTTTTCTTAAAAGCACAATTTTTAAACAATAAATAGATATAAACGACTAAAAAAGTTTGTAAAATTTATTTATGCTTTTTTAAAAAAGTTTTACTAATAATAAGCTTTAAAATATATTTTTATTAAGGGGGGACCAGACTCGAAAATTGACACAAAAAAAAAAAACATTTTGAGATTTTAAAGTGGGAAAATATTTCAAATGTTATCTTCAAAATGGTATAATTTGGTAGGCAATATGTCAATTAGAAGTATTTTAAATTAATTTCTTAAAGATACTTTCCGCATAAAACATTGCTAAAAATTATACTTTAAACACCATTTTCTTAATATGCATATTTTAGAACAAATGCACCTTTTTCTCAGTAACTACTGAATATTTTGTTTAGATTTTTTTTTCATACACCTATTACACAAACAGACATATTTATGATTTTTTTTATGAAAATGTGATAACGAATTTTCAATAAATTATTATTTTTTATTTCTAAAAGCATATGTTTATTGTGTAAAAGTGTTTGAACTTTAACTGTGTAAAATTTTTGAATCAATCCAACAAGTGGTTCCTGAGAAAAAGGTGCACAAAAATGACCGTTTCAACATGGGCTTCAATGGAGGCTCCTGTCCCCCTTAATTTTTAACCAATTAACAAGCTGTTTAAACTAAATGGAAGATAGTAAAAAATAATAACCCCTCTTTTATATATAACTAATATTTTTATAAGTGGTTAAGAACATCTCTTAAACATCAATGAACCAAATCTTTAAACGACCATATCTTATTGAGCTTTATACTTACCCCTTGTCCACGAGGGACCATCCACAATGACCCAAAGTGCCGAAATGCCAGCCCTAAAGGCCCCTTACGAATTGCCCTGCTGGGGAACCTGGAATTGGCCTGCAGGGCCATCTAGATCGAGCCTCCGTCCCTTAAAACAATACGGAAAAGGGCATTTTATGAAAGACTTCCCCCTTTTATGAGAAGATATTTCGTCAATTTGAGAAAGAGAGTGTATTTGAATTCGCGATTGGGTACTGTTGTTATATAAAGAAGTTTTGTGTAGATATGGAAATGTTTTGGATACTAAATATGTGTATTTTTGATTGCAATTGTTTGTTACTTCGTTAAAAAATTGGCGCTTGGTTTCACCAAAACTATGGTTCCTAGTAGCAGCAACGGGGGTGGGGTGAAATGTTTCACCATATTTTTGGTATTAGGTTGAACTATTACTCAGGTTATGCTTCCAAAACCTTAAAAATGGTTTAACCGAATACCGAAAATATGGGGAAACATTTCATCACACAACATTTGCAGTAGTAAAATTCCAGTTTAGATATCTTAAATGAGTTAACGGTCTATTTTTTGAATAATTGGAATGTATAATTGTAATTTAATTAATCTAAGGCACCTTTTTTATTATTATTAAATAAAATTGCTCATACATTTAATCAAAACTAGGTACGTAGAAAGTAACAAAAAAACCCAAAAAAACTACACAGCACGTGGGAGGCAAACCAAATTGAGTAATTGCAATATAAAGCTTCCCTTTTCAACAACCGAGGAAAAAGGGAATGAAAAATGACAAACTTCCGACATTAAACTCACACCGAAAAAAACTTGTACTACACAATGAGGGCTCCTTTTACGGGATGTTACATAGTTCATAATAAACGTCCCGCGCGAGATGTTATTATAGTGTATTATAAAGTAAAACGCGCGTCTTGAGGCCATTTGTCAAGCATCGAGCACGAACAATAGGTGGCAAAGCAGGGGGGCGGCAACCCTATTGTTGGCGCGGGTTTTCACACATAATTACCCGCGATTTGGGCGCGCTGGTCACGTGTCAATAGGTTTCCTGCCAGCCGCATTGCGGCCACAAAAAACATCTGGTTTTTTTTCGTCTGCTTTTTTGTGTGCCCCCCTTCCACCCACGCCAGACCCAGGGTGGGTGGTAAAAGAACACTCCCCTCAGTTTTTTTTGTCCGTGTACGTGAATTTGATATGTGTTGTTTTGGATATGTTTGGAGAGTAGTGATTGCATTATTTTGTTATTTTAAAATGTAAAAAAAAAACTTTTGAAAACTTTTTTTTAACGATTTTAAAATGATTCCAAACTAAAAACTAGAGTTTATCTCTGTAGCTGTTTTCCCGCATAGAATAAAAAACAAGCAATTCTATGCTGGTAAATTTTTTTGTCATCAATACAAAAGAATAAAAAAAAACTGTCTTGTTTTCAATGTAGTTAGTTAAAAAAAATTTGAATCATAAAGAAACAACATCTGTAATACTTAAAGTATTACATCTATAATACTTTTTTCAATCAAAAGCATGACATTTTTATGTTTCGGAAATATCAATTTGAAAAATAAAGTAAATTCAATGAAGATTAAATCTCCAGAAGAACATATTTTAGAAGAAAAAAAACCAATCTGTTAATGTTCATTTAAAACTCTACATAAAAAATGCATATTATTCTTTACTTCACATCTCTTACATGGGTCGTGGGTGGGTTTTTTTATAGAGTAGTAGTGCCTTTGGTTTTTTTTTGTATACGGAGATTTTCAAGTTCTTGTTATTGTTTCAGGTTACAGATCGCAGAATAGGTATACAAGCTGGAATGATGTGGGTTCTCTTAGCTTAACTGCTGCTCGGGCAGCTGATCAAACTTAAATCGGATGGATGCGGATTTGAATGAAAAACAGCAGTTGTTTTCTAAAAAAACTATATAGTAATATTGTTAATATATTTTTGTTCACCTTCAGAACTGCTAAACTGTATGTAGCTGATGTGAGGCCGTATGAGAATAAATCCACCCAAAGTCTTATAAGACTGCGAAATAATGTCGTTATGACGCTTTATTTCACTAGACATTCTGACAGCCGAAATAATGTTAAAAACAACCATCTTTCAGAATGGGCACCCTAAAAAACATGTAGAAAACACAAAATCTTTTTTCGATCCTATATAAATGCTTTTATTACTTGATATTTCATCTTAGATAATTGAAAGTAAAATTGGACATTAAAAATAGTCTAGTACTTCTATACTTTATCAATTGATTAAAATTTAGTACTTCCAGTACTTTTACACTTTATCTGTTGATGAAAACGCTTTCAAGGATGCATTTAGTTATATGTTATCGAAACGATCCGATTGCAAGCAGCGCTATACCAGCATCACTTGAGTTCTACGACGTTAAAGGCGGTTATCGTAATCAACTTCATTGAAAGATTGAAGCCGTTTCTTACCCCACCATGTGTCAATTAAGGAATAAAACTGTCTTTGAGTTAATCTACTTTAAGAAAATACAGTATTTTAGTTCAAGAATATTCCCGGATTGGTCGAGGTTGGCTCATCCTTTCATCCCTTAAGTGGGTCGATAAAATGAGGACCAAGCATGCTCGGGAACTAAACTCTGGGGGTTCCGCGTGAGGCTGACCACCTTACCGGAACATATGCCTATAAGTACCCCTGAGCCCTTGGTCACGTAAGCTGGAATGGGCACGCCAGATGTCGCAAATTTACCGACCTCGTACAAAGTTATTACTCGGAAACTAATTTAAAGACTTCTCAAAGTCACACATTGCACATTAACTAATTCTGACTAAGTTAAAGTCTAATTAAGTTTCTAATGTAGATAAGAACGTTCAATGTTCCCTAAGGCATCAACTCAAACAGGCTAGGAGAAGACACAAAGTGTTTCACCAAAGCATTTTTATTAGCAACTAAAACATGTCTAAACTTAAAAAGGTAAAACAAGAAAGTATTGCCATTCGGCGGTTAACAAAATTAGCAAAGCAAGATAAATATTATAGGTATAGGTGAAAACAATAATCGTCATCAATTCTCAACACCAGGCCTTGGACCAGTAACGGGATGTTGCGCCGAGGAGTTTAGAGTTTAGTTCAAGAATATATACTTGATAAATTTTAAAGTTGGTATTTTGGTTTTAAAAACGCAAATTGCTTTTTCTAAATTGTAACCTATTTGACATCCACAAAACCATAGCAGTAACCACGGGAAATTATAACAATACAAATTATTTTGAAAAAACTACAACATTAATTAGTTAAATAAAAGAGGCTCAATGCATTTAAAAAGTGGTTATTTTTTTAACTGTTAAAATTAACCTTTGAAAGCTCATAATTCATTTTTGAAAAGGAAGAGTCAGTTAAAAGACTTAATTTCTACTCAGGAAGATGTTAGTAAAGAAGTTGACATTTTAAAACAATAAGTTTTTTTTTATAACAAACCTCATTAGTTTTTAGACATTTATTTATATTTTTCCAAAATCTTCAACTCATTAAAACAGGGTCTAAAGTTTTGAGAAATCTCCGAAAGGTAAAAAATAAAGTATTAGCTTAGAGATTTAATGGAGTAATCTATGTAAGGTAAGGTAAGGTAAGGTAATCGCTTCCGGCTGTCTATTTCTAGCCTCCTTCAGGAGCTTTTACACAGAGTAATCTATGTTTTCCAAAGAACTTTAAAGTTGGTAGTGAAGTTAAAGTGGTTTTTAAACACATTCATAATTATTTTTAACACTGAGTATTTGTCATTTTGAAAGATGCTCAATTTGTTTAAAGCTTACTATATTAAATTTTGGAGAAGCCGTATAAAGTTATTACTCTTTTTTTTATTTATTTTAATACTATTACTAATACTTTCTATAATATTTGGGATAGTTAGGTTAAGATGGAGCAATTGTAAGATGATCTCCTAATTTTGGCTTAAATGGTTCAATGAACGTGACAATGTATGAATTCATAATTCTTTTAAAAACGATTGAAATTCGGAAGAGTTGTTTAAGAGTCCATTTTTCTTTAAAAAGAGATTTGATGAAAAAAACTACATAAATGAAAGGATCCTCCTCTAATGGGCATATTGCAGGTATTGATGATAGTGGCAATGGAAATGGTAAAAAAATTATTTCTCGAGCGAATGGTGCTTTGATTGGTGAATTGTCACTTGGAAGTGGAGCACCGATCGAAGGAATGAAAGCTGGAAGGAAATACGTCACTTGAAACAAGCCAATTGTAAAAATGTCGATGAGGAAAAGGGCCAAGAAAAATGGGTATGTTTCAGGTATTGAGTGGCAACAGAAATGATGAATGAAAATAAATTCTTTGTTGAATCTCGTTTATTGAAACAATATCACGTGTAAACATATCACTAATCGTAGCAACTATTGAAGGAAAAGTAGGAATGAAAGCTTGAAGGAATACGTCACCTGAAATAAGCCAATTATAAAACGGCTGCTGAGAAGAGAGCCAAGATGAGTTTTAAGGTTTCAGTGGAAGCCAGAAATGCTGAAAGAAAGTAAATTCTTTCTCGAACCTCGTTTGGTGAACTAATGTCACATGGGAACCGAGCACCGATTGAAGGAAGCCAGGAAGGAAAACTGGAAGGAACGTCACCTGAAGCAAGCTAATTGCTATGTTTGGCAACTAATCGCTGCCGTTTGAGTAAGTGACCCCCCCACGAAAATACAAAACAGATTGATGAGTACATTCCAATTAAAAGCTTTGAATTACAGTAATTTTTATTTGTTTAATAATTTTTATAATCATAAAATTTGTGCAAGTCAATCATTTTTTACAACAATAATACTCCCTTAAAGGTCATTGGGTTAACTTTCCTATTTAAAAACCATTTACAGCACATAGAACCATAAGGAGAATAAACACTGTTAAACAAAGGTTTCTTTTACTACACACTCTTCTCACGTTACCATCCCTCTCCCCTCTTACATTCTTCTTCCCCCGTCCCCCTCTTTTCCGCGCCAAATCCAATAATCCGCGTGTTTTGGAATTACTGTCCATTCATCTCTCGCAAGAATCAAGCCGAGAAGGGTTACTGTAATGAGAAATTAATCGCTCGCAAAGTGCGAAGGATTAGTCTTTAAAAGCGCCACGCCCATGATTTGTGTAAAGTGTTTTTAACTGAAAGTGTTTGGTATGCTTTGTAGACCTTTTAAATGCTTAATTTGTTTGAGGAAAAGCCTCGATTTTTTTTTTGCTGAATCAATGTAACGCGGGAATAGTACACCAATCGGAGCACCGATAGAAAGAAGTGCAGTAATGAAAGCTGGAAAGAAATACGTCACTTGAATCTAGTCAATTCTGTTTATCAAACAAAGTTGAAGATCTTAATGGAAGAACGTACTGGGAGACAAAAAGGAAAAACGAGAAAATAAGCTTTAAATATTCTATTTTGCACTTAAATCCGTTAAAAACTGGACTTGCAAACGGTAAATATTATAGGGGAGGTGTGTACCCAGGGTCTTATTTATTTGAAATCCCTATAAATTTACGATTGACTTTAAGCAGTATCATTAGATCAATCAATTTCTATTGGAACTGTTTATATGCTTAAAATAATTAATATGGAGAAATACTATACAAGAAAAAAAATTTAAAAAGTGAGCCTAGTTACAATACTGGCATTTTACCTGGGCCCAGTTCCAGTAGCTTTCGTATACCTATGGCGATTCTCGAAAATTTTATTTTAAATCTGCAATGAGTAAAATCAAACATAAATATGTAGTTTTATTTATTTAGGGTTTATTTGTTAATTCATAAGCAACGAAATATTAACATATTAGAATATTTTTTTTAATAATTTCTTAATCCACATTAGAAAGATTAATGCTTTAAGAGCTACAAGACTTTGCAACTTTATACGCAAGATTTTTTATTCAGAATCTTCTATGCAGATGAGTTTTAATTAATACATGATTGGATACAAGAGCTTACAAGCTTTGCTTCAGAAGACTTCAATGCAAAAATATTGAACTCACTTTTAAAAAAGATAAAAGAAGAGGTTGAAAATTTTACTTTGGCCAAACAAAAGCATTTTTTCACATTAAATTTGCTCCAGGGTTATCACAAAAGTCTTTAAAAAGCAGTTTAAATTAAGGCATTTGGAATTATCATTTATTTATATAAGTAAGTACCGACGCTTAGAACCAAACATTTTAAAATTTATGGTCGGTGAACCTAGTTACATAGTGGCATGCAATAGGTACTCGCATATATCCTGCTTAACTTAATATTAGGAAAAGTGGATAACTTGTTATCTTTAAAGGAGGTAATAATATGCTATATGATAAAAAAAATCATTTTTTTTAAATGTCATATAACAAGTTCTTCCACTAAGCTCTTCATTATACTCTGGAAAAAACATTATTTTTTTCGGTTTACCAAAAAAAATAAATCCTCTGTGAAAACTTAAACGCACTTCAAATATTTTTTTTTTCATTATTATATTTTTATAATTATAATTTTTTTATTTTAATAGTTTTTTTAACAATTTCTTCAAATATATATACTTTTATTTTAGCGTTACATATACTCTACTACTAAAAAGAATGAAAAAAACTATCAGGTTACAGTTTGATTCCAAATTGCTTTCCCAGATAAAGTTCATTCTACAAGTTGTACGTGTGCGTGCAGACAGAGGAGCGAAAAAGTCACGGAGAAAATCTTCCGCTAACATGTAAATGTCGTTTCTCTGCGTTGACACACTTGTCATGGGAAGACAACTTGTTCTCTTTTGCGACGAATAAAGAAACATTTATTATTGCGTTCATAAGTATTTTTAGATGCTTATTTTTGGAACTAAGATGAATCATCTATTTAGTGATATATAGTTCATGCTAAACCTATTTAAAGAATCGTATTTAGTAGAAAAAGACTTTATTTCTTGTAAACATCTAAAATAGTGTAAAATGACATTATAATTTTATCTATGCTAATTATTTTATTATATTTCTACAAGAAGTGAAAAATAGAAATAAAGAATCTGTTGACTGAGGTTAATACTCCTGAGGATTAAATTATTAAAATTGTGTTCGACAAAATGCATGAATTTGTTAAACTAAATAAAGGATTGCTTTTGTGATAATTTAATTTTTTATGTTACGTCTTTGTGACTATTGGTGTTCTGACTACTTTATTACTATTTTCTTTGTTTATTTTCTTCAAATTCTTGTCTGTATGTTTGTGTGTAATAAAAAAAATTCAGTGTATATATTTACATTAAAAACAATAATAAAGACAAAATATTTTAATGTTTACAAATGACTTGGTTTTCCTAAAAAAATTCCTTAAGTTTATTTATTCTGAGCGAAAACGTTTTAGAAGAACAGTAATCCTCAATAAATTGACATGCCAATAAAAATAATTGTTTACTATTAAAACCATAACAAAGGGCAACAATTTAAATGCTTTTATTAAATTACCCTTTCACGAGGTAAAAACCAAAAGAATAGAATAGATTTTTTAATAAGATACAATTAATATTTTAGTAGTTACTACGCAAAGAAGAATGCGTAGTTTAACATTAAAGTTATAAGGCTTTTCTTTGTAAATCGGAAAAAAACTATATTAATGGTTAACGCTTTTGCTTAGAATTATAATATATTTTAATGTTGCTAAACAAATCAATTCTTAGACACAAATGTAACCTATATAACAAATTAGGATAGTAATGCAGTGCTAAAATCAAGAATCCAACATTGCTATTCTGTATCATTTAAACCATCATTGGCGAACAAAATGCAGATATCCCCTATCACCAAAAACACAATAAAAAAATTACTCCAATTTCTTTTTCCAAATTACAGTAACCCTGCTAACATCTCTTCGGCGAAGAAATGACCGACCAGTAACGTCCACTAGGATTGCAGGTTACCATGGAAACTAAAATGGGGGGGGGGGGGAGGATTTTTCTATAAAGTGTCCAAGAGAATCAGAGGGGGTGACCAGCGGACGTTCAAATGGAACGCGGGGGGAAGGGGACTGGAGTTGAGTAGTATTCACCTGGAAAAGTCTGAGTCACGGGGTAGATATCCCCCTTGTCCATTAGAAATTAAGCTTGTTTAGAGGAAAACGAAGGGGTTCTTAGTGCATTGTCGTCAAGAGGTTAATGATGTCAGGGAAAGGGAATTTTAGTAAACATTTTAGTTAAAGTGACATTGTGAGAGAGTGTACTCGTTTTACTACTTATTTTAATTGTATTGTGACATTGTTAGAGACAAGTGTTTAACGAAAAAGAAAACTATTTGTGGACAACTATTGTTGTGATTATAATCTTTTTACTGATTTTATTTGTAATGCATAACCGTTACTTGTAATTTTAAACTAAAAAGTTGGAGTTTTTATTAAATAGTTAAGTTTATAAGGACATCATTGGAAAATTAGTACTTTTAATTTAATAGCTGAGCAAACGATATACTAGTCTTTTGAATAAAGATCGAAATGAAATATATATCGTTTATCTTACAAATTTAATTTCATCGTATAGAGAAAAAAGTTTTTTAAATCAGGTTAGCTAAAACTTTTCGAACCCTATTGTTCCATAAAAAAATCCTGAGTATTATTTTTTTAGTTATCTACATTTTATTTACTACAAACCTGAAGAAAATTAACATTGCACTCAATGGCGATATAAAGATGAAACTCATAAAACTGTTTATTTTCTTTCTACAAATTTAGTCATTACTACTAAAACCCATGAAAACATTTTCGTTAGAAAACTAGTGGTAAAATCTTCATTTTTTCTTTGTTTCTACATACCAACTAAAGCTATCTAGCAATATATTGGGAAAAAATTATTCAAATATCAATATCCCAAATATTATCTAACAACATACAATCCCCAAAAAAAAAATTCGAATATCCCAAAAAGCTGTTTATGAGACCACGTTGTCGTGCCTATAGGAATGCCGCCTTTCCGAGCCTCGCTATTGTTATCACGTATTTGTAGTCGTATAAAACACGAGAAGAGAGTCTCGACACCGGATTGACCCCCTCCCCCTCTCACCCCTTAGTAATTCCAAACTGCTGGAAAAAGAATAGCGTTGCTATGGAAACTGGGGGGGGGGGAGGGTGAAGGGGAGTTTAGACATTCAGGGGGAGAGGACGCGTAGCATATTGGAAATGGAATATAGTTATCTTAAAGGGATGGTTGGACTTTGTGCAGTGGAAGGCTTTGTGTCATGGACTGCAGTGGATAAGTCAGAAATAGTTAATGTATATGATGATTTTCTCTAACAAGTCTTCAATCCTTTATATTTTTTTCATGGTACATTTATTTGAATGTTTTACTTAGTAAAATGGCATTTGTAAAACCATGCTTTAATAAGAGTTTTCCCATAACGTTACCTTGTTTTTATAAGGTATAAATAAGTCTCTATGTAGTAAAACATTTAGTGAATATGCTTTTGACCTTAAAGTAAGTAACAGCTACAATGACCTCCATACGTCAAGGTAAAGCTTTCTTCTTCTTGAACATGATTTGAAAAACTTAAGAGTTATCTTATATAATATTTTCGAACAGTAATTTGTATACTTCTATACCAAAAGAGAATATTGCCTATACTTTCTTTAAAAAAAACCCGACTAAACTTAAATATTCGCGATTAGCATCATTTAAAAACTAACTGCTAAGAATTATACAAAATATTAATCTGTAATTGCACACGAAAATAAAGTGCGAATACGAAAAGAAAAAAAAAACACTCAGTAAACAACAAAAAAAAATGCGATACGATCACACAAAATCTTCTATACTAATCACATCTTGAATGCATAAATTCAATCGAAAATCTTCACATTATATACTATGGAATTCTAAATGCTTTGTTTGAAATCAATTTGTGGTATAAGAATCACTACCAAAATACTTTGAAAGCTTCCAGGTGTCCGTTTCTATCCTCCTAAAGAAGTTTTAACGTAGCCACATACCTCTCTTAATTTTTACCCTTATAGTTGCAGTCAATTGAAATTATTACCACCTCTTTTGACTACAGATTGCAAGTTTCCCTTGTCATCATATAATATTATATTTATTATAAATAAGTTTAATCCCCTTTGAAAGATACAAACGTACAAACCTGTCATTTGACTGACAAGTGCCAGGTTATTCAGCAACACCAGGCAATTTTAAATAAATATAAACTTGCAGGAGACAGTACAGTCTTGCATTGATAGCATGCCGCGCAGAATTAAAGCTTTGATAGCGGCTAAAGGTGGCTCAACTAAATAATGACTTTTACTAACATTAATTTAACTTTTCTTTAAAACTTAATAAACTTATGCTTTTCTAAATTAATGCTGTTTTATTTATGTCAAATAAATCGGTTATTGATTGGATAATATTAAAATAAAAAACAAATCAATTTAAAATAATAAAACATTACAATATCACCGGGTAATTAATATTTTACATGAAATCTTGCAGTGCGTCTAATAATTAGTCCAGGGCTTGTACTACAGAAATATAATTTTAAAAATTGTAAAGAAAAATTAAATTTTTAGTTAAAAATTTAAATTTCAATCCCATGCATTAAAAACAAGTTTGCACTTCAGTCAAATTCGGTTATCCTTCCGTGGGTTGATAAATATATGAAATTATTTTCATACATATATTCCTTGAAATACAAAGGGTTTAATTTGCATGACTTTATGACGCCGGAAACACCCCTAGAAACAAATTTCTTCGATCCTTTTATGGATGACTTCCCCTACCCCCAGCCCTGAGTCTTTTCTCTCTAGCATGTTCTCCTTCCCCCCTCCCCCTATTACCAGGAAACAAGCACACTTTTATAACCCCTCAGATCCAAGTGCTCTTGATATCCAACGATAAACAGCCTCTACGCGGAAATCGAAAAAGAAAAGAAGCAAAAATAGAAAAAAAAAGAATATTTCAGCAAGGGGGTGGGGGTGCTGACCATTCTTGAGGGGGTATAATAAGACCAAAACCCACGTGGCATACAGCGAACGAGAGGGCCGTTAAAAGCGTAATAAAAACGTTATGACTCTGTATGAAGAAGTTTGGACTTGAAATCATCGGGGGATCAATTGTATAAAAGGTCCTAAGTTTCTCATTGTTTGAGACTAAGTTTTTGGTGCTGGAAAATGTATTTTTGCGCCATTATTTTTTCTTAAGAAATTTGGACCTGATGACGATTTGAAAATATAGATGGGAGTTGGTGAAACTTATCAAAAAGTAAAGCTAAACAATTTATGATTTCTTTATTTTTTTTAAAAAGTAAATGTGCTCTTTTCGAGACTTAATGGCAATTAAAAGTTGAGGAGAAAAGTTTCTTGGTACGTGGTTGTAATGTGGTGCTGGAACGTGATGGCTAAAGCCAATTTGGGACATTTTATTTTTAGAGATAAAGAAAATTGGCTCTTTCAAGTTCTTACTTTGTTTTCTTTAAAAAATGTTTTAGATTACACAATAAGAGACGTGATGTATTTTGATGTCTTTCTCAGTTGTCGTGGAGAAAAATGTCGCAATACTGACTAAATATTAAATTTATAAAATTTTGCGGGGAACAAGGCGTGTGTACTTTAAAGAAACTCCTTTAAATACAAAAAAGTCAAGGGTTATTTCGAAAGTATAAAAAAACCTGTCAAACATAGTATGTAAAAAAAATTGGTGCAAGATTGCGCAGGAATCATGGAACTTTCTAGCTGCCATCACTTTTGGAGCTTGGATTTAACAATTTCGTGGCAAACCCATAACTTTAATATACTGCAAAAGTGGCAAACCCACGCTCCAAAATTGTGGTGGCAGCTAGAAAGTTCCAGGATTCCGGTTCAATCTTGCACTTAAATTTTTACTGTGTATAGGCGTTAATAAGTTTTGAAATGGAAGCTTGGAGTTCTCCTTTTTTTAAAACATGAAAACAAATAAGAGAGATTGATTAATTTGAGAAGAGTTTTTAGAAAGAAGTATAAGTGACTAACAAAGTACGCTTTCCTTACCACGTTTATTTATAACCCAATTTATGGACATAGTTGTACTTTTCCGTTAGGTAAACTTTCACGATGACTAATGAAACAATGTAGATCTTTGAAAATTTGTTTCTAGATAGTTTCTTTCGAACTTGCGCATCATTAAACATTTTGTTTTCCATACTTATTAGCAACAAATTCATGAGCTATTATTTTCCGCAATGAGAAATCCGGAAATTCTAGCTCTTAACTGCCCAGAAAACCAATAAGTACATTTTTGAACTTGTTGCCCGTATTTTCTTCTACAATTATCTAGTTATTTATTACAACTCCAACGTCTTTAACGGCAAACAGAACTCCTGTTTCAAGAATACAAAAAGTTTTCGACCTTTGTTTAGTCGTTATCTCACAGAGACATTTTTGTGGTGGGAACAGCAATTACTTAATTCGCGAGCACGTACAAATTTCAATCACTAGGTACATTTGTTTGTACACTCTTTGAATCAGGGTTGCACTTTTTAGCAGTAGTTCCAAAAAAATATACACACTTCCCTACAAGCTTCCAATTATGTCTGAAAAATAGCACATCGTGGAAACAGCCAGAGATAATTTTAATTCTTTTTACTAGAAATTCAAGCTGCAGTTAATAAATCAAAACTCATTTTTACAGATCCGAGCAGCCAATATACACCAAAAAGTGCCATGTTTTGGCCTGTCTTCAAGTTAGAATTCATTGTATTTCTTCATAATTGCCGGGCGTGATGCCAATACTTAATGCGGCTGATAAATTTAAAAGTTCTGCTCCCTCTCACTTGGTGGATGATACCACTATAATAAATTAAGCCTTGACCAGAAGAGATTAATAAGTAATGGATGTTCCCCTCTCTCGAAATCTACTTTTGTCGTTTCCACAAATCTCTCGGATAATTAAATTTTAACGCGTTCCGGAACACAAGTGAAATTCCTGTAATGGCGATAACGAGCTAAAACAAGACGGTCGCCATCTTGATTCCCCAATGAATAATGCTTGCGGTGGTGGATCCGTAATTACATTTATTTCAATCTTTTTTTGACGCTTTGTTAAGGGGCCGACCCAATTGGTTTCACAGCAGCTATTAGAATGACTCTTCCGAAGGGAGGGAAGGCAGTTTGACGTGATGAATGGCAAGTTCCATGGAACGATATTCCTAAAAATCTTCACTGGCTTGTTACGTTCGGAAATCACGATGCTTGTGAAACGCCCCACTGAGAATTTGAAGGTTCCCAACCAGTATCCATCATTTCTGCAGTAGCGTACGTGATTTCGTATATGAATGAGTGGCGATACCGTTTTTTAAGGGGTTGACTGGTTCGTTAAAATCATGATTCGTACTTAATGAATTTAAATTCCCTCGTTTGATGTTTGATGGCTCCCAATCATGTTGTGCCACTGGGATATCCTTAGATTACTTATGGGTATTAAATGTCTCTACTCATAATGTAAAGAGCTCCCGTGTTTTGTGTAAAGCGTTTGAAGTGCGCTGAATATTAATTATTTACTGAGATAGCGTGTTTAAAGTGAGGAAGCAAAAGCTATGTTTTTAGTGTTTGTGGGGTGGTCATTGTTTTGGTTTAACATTTCAGAAAGTGATACTTGGCAACAATTTTAATGATAGTTTCTTGTTGATCTTCAATGAAGGATGCTTTAAGTATGAATGTATATATTTTACCATGCAGTTTTAAAACCTATAAACTTTGCAATAGAGGTTCTAACGAAAAAAGCATAAACTTGATGAGTTGTAAACCCCTGTCATGTAAAGTCAGTCATCAAATTAATATGACAGTAAAATCAATATATATATATATATTTAAAACTATTTAATTTGATTCAAAAACTAGCAATTAAATACCCGTACTTCGCACGGACAAAAAAAAGTTTTAATTGATCCAAGTATATGTACAATTTAATCCATTATAGGATAATAAACTTATGTTATTATTCCCGCTCGTCATCTAAAATAATAAAAGAAAGAGTCTGTCTGTGTGTCTGTATGTCTGTGGATAGTAAAAGACCTACTTATATTGCCCTCAGAAATTCGAAATTTTTAAGATAGATTCCCTTTAATACCAACGTGTGCACCTGAGGCTTAGTTTTTTCATATTTGTTCCATTTTTAGAGAAAATTCTAATTTTCTGAAAAAAATACACCACTTTCGGTCAAATCCGATATTTTTTTCCCTTTCGTGTTGCCATCCGACAGAAGAAATTAAAATGAATACAAAAATTAATTAAAATTGAAATTGCTTTAATTTCTTGCCACTACCTTCCGAAACTAATTTAATGATTTGAAAAATAATTGAACGTGCCAATGAGCTAAATGTTTTTTTTTTTTTTTTTTTTTTAAACCCAGAATGGAGGTTTTGACGTGAAATAACATTGTTATACTATTATGGTTAATTTTGAATTTATCAGGAAAATTGCGATGACAGTAAGTTCATATTGATGAAGATTTTTGTGATATGAAAATGTGCATTTTATAGTGATGTATTTTTATTTTGGAATTTTAAAGCAATATAAGTAACTGGATTTTATTCTTTATAATGAACGGGAACAAAGGCAAAGCTTATTATCCTATAGCAAATTAAATGACACATATACTTGGATTGATTTGATATTCTTTTAGTCAGTGCGAAGAACGGTTATAAATTTGCTAGTAAAGTATAAAATACTGTTACTTATATTACCTTAAAAATCCAAAATAAAAACATACGCTATAAAATGTAATGCATAATAGTTATCGTAATTTCCCTCATAAACATATGAAACCTTTTAGCTCATTTGGCGAATTTTTGGAAAGAATTTGGCGAGAAAAGATATATATATATATAGCTACAAACACACTTATTATACAGCTCTAGCACGACGACCTTCGAACAATCAATCAAAATTATAAATTAACAAAAATGGCTCATTTGGCGCGTTTAGGTAAGAATTTGGCGAGTTCGGCAACGAATTTGGCGAAATAATTAAAACGTTAAACCCTAATATGCAGCTCTAGTACGTTAGGCTTTGAACATTTATTGTAGTTATAATTTACGGAAATAGCTTAAATATGCATATTTGCAAACAACAGAACCATCAACGAAAAAATCATTACCTAAACCCACAATAAAATCCTAGAATGGAGACTAAACGGAATTACGTCACTTGAAACACGTCAATTATTTTTCAAATAATGAATTTAGTTTCTGAAGGTATTGGCAACAGAATAAAATAAACATTTTTAATTTTAATTATTTTCCT
The DNA here is from genome assembly GCA_019343175.1 of Oedothorax gibbosus. Lineage (NCBI taxonomy): Eukaryota > Metazoa > Arthropoda > Arachnida > Araneae > Linyphiidae > Oedothorax > Oedothorax gibbosus. Next base: position 17,665,988 of record CM033272.1, read on the forward strand.
AAAAGTTTTATTTAATTTCTTCTGCCGAATGGCATCACGAAAGGAAAAAAATGATCAGATTTGAGCGAAAGTGGTGTATTTTCTTCAGAATATTCAAATTTTCTCTAAAAATAGAACATTTTGAGCTCTGAAAGTTCAAAATCTGTAACTTAAGTATGAACTACACATTTGTGCTAAGTTACGAGTCAAACGTCTAGTTTATGAGTATATAAGAGACATACACACAAACACACAAAACTTCATTTTTATTATTATATAAGTTTATGCGAAATTAATCCTTTATTCCACTAATTGAATTTTATATTTTAAAAGCGATTTAAATAATGGTTAATACAACTAAACCAGTGGTTCCCAACCTTTTCTGGACCATCGCCTCGTGTTTTAGGTTGATTAACATCCATCGCCCCCTTTTAATTTTCATGTTATGTCTAATCATAATTTCAGTTAAAGTGTAACTATAAAACAGTTTTATAACACTTACTACCGTTTATAAAAACAACCAAAGAAGCTTTATCTGGTCACTTTTAAATAAAATAGAAAAAACATAAAACACATATTTTTAAAGAACAAAAGTGAAATAATTTACTAAGATATTTTTACTGGTTTCTAGAAAATTTAAGAGAGTTTAAAGTAAAAATTGGCTGGTTTGGTTATGGTTGGAGAATGGGTTTACTGTACAAAGGTACGACATTTTAATTTTCCTCTTTAAATACTCATCACCCCCTAATCGCCCCTCAAGTATTTTTTGCCCCTTTGATAAAACAAATCGCCCACTTGGGGGCGATCGCCCCCAGGTTGGGAACCGCTGAACTAAACCTTTATCTCTTTCCGTGCCACGATACCAAAACAAAAGGACGGTTGATAGTCTGACAGTGGCTAAAGTTTATGCAAAATTAATCCTCTATTCAACTATTTGAATTTTAAATTTTAAAAACGATGAAAACAATGGTTAATAATACTAAACAAGTTTTACAAAACAGAACCGTGACTTGAACCCTCATCTCTTTCCATACCCCGATACCAAAACAAAAAGCCGGTTGATAACCTGACATGGCCGTTACCCGATCATATAAAGGGGTATCTTAAATACACGATGTAGGAGTTTCCTACCATCGGAATAATTCATCAAAACCTTTCTCGTTCCACCCCCGTATTCTATCCCTCATCCTTTCCGTAGCCTGTGTTTTTTTTTTGTCTCTGCTCGTGTCCTGGTGCAAATAAATCCGTCCTGTGTCAAACGGGGTGGCATTATTTATACAAAAGGGAGATGTTAGCCCTCTAGATGCACTTTTTTTCAGTGATGTAACTCAGACGCACTTCATGTTATTTGTCTAAGGAGGATTCGTGTTGCTGCATATGGAAAAGGGTCTAAATGTATTCGTTGGGGAAGGAAATGTATCAAAGCGTCCAATTGTTATCGTATTCAAAGGTCTGTGAGAAGGAGATTTAATAGTAATGGGCTAGTAATACTGAGGCCTAAGCGGATTTTTTCTTTTGAATGTGGCATTGGCTAAGTTAGGTTATAAGTTTTCAGGCTGTCGATTTCTAGCCTCCATGGAGCTTTAACACAGAAAATTTAACCTCGTAATTTAGAATCCTTCTCAAGTGACGATGTCGACACCTGAGAGAGCACCCAAAGCAAAGAACCGTTTCGTAGAAAATAAAAAAAAATTACTTAGGTTGTAAGTATCCATTTCTGAGAGTGTATTCATTTAAACTAAACCAAAGAGCTGGTTATCCTACTTGAAGTTATAAGGTAAAAATGTTTGTATTAACATCGTAAAAGTCTTGTTCTCAATTTTTCAGCACATGCAGTTATACAAATACAGCTGAGACGCTTTCGTTAGAAAACAATAATAATTATTTCAATAATCCACGTGTTTTTTTAATAATACCTTTATTGGTAATTTTACTACTTTACTACACCGTCAATATTTTAATTGAAAATTAGTTATTAATTAAAAAAAAATTGCTACTCATTTGGTTTCAATTTCCACTTTTACTAAAATATTCATAACTCAAAGTAATTACAGTCCCTGGACAAATTATTAGACGCACTGTATTTTTTTTAGTAATTTTATGTTTCTTAAGAGTTTTTATGTAATAATGGTATATTTAAACTACAATATTATTGATTTTTATTTAAAAGAATTGTTGTAGTCTACATATTTGTATTTACTTTAAGATAATTATGATTAATTATGATTAAGATTAATTTATATTAATTATTTATTTATTATAAGATTATTTATGTGTGGAATCATCATCCTCAAATGCAGGAGACAGTACAGTCTTGCATTGATAGCATGCCGCGCAGAATTAAAGCTTTGATAGCGGCTAAAGGTGGCTCAACTAAATATTGACTTTTACTAACATTAATTTCATTTTTCGTTAAAACTTAATAAACTTATGCTTTTCTAAACTAATGCTGTTTTATTTATGTCAAATAAATCGGTAATTGATTGGATAATATAAAAAAATCAATTTAAAATATTAAAACGGTACAATATCACCCGTAATTAATATTTTACATGAAATCTTGCAGTGCGTCTAATAATTTGTCCAGGGACTGTACATTTCCTGATTAAATATATAATTCACGTGTAAAGTTTTTTCTGTATATATTCCACTGACCTATGTTCAATTTAACTAATTGTGAAATTTAACCGGAACAATTTTAGAACAAACTCATTCAATTATAATCACCCCGAATATATATAAAAAAGGTATTAGAAAAAAGCATCAGTAGCATTGATAGTTTTGGTTGATTCTAATAAATGTAAGTTTATGACGTTGAAAGTTTTTGAAGTACACATCAAAAGCTATCCGACATTTATCATTGTAGCGTTTTTCGAAATTACATCCAACAATTTATTTCCGAATTCGGGTCTACAATTGCGATGTATCGTCTATTGTTAGAATGATGTCACATTTTTATCAGAGTTTTCTCATTTCAGTTAAAGGCCAAAGTGCGAAATTTTCCCATTTTTTAGTGTTATACGGCCCAATATTAATATCTTTTATTGTAAAAATGATGAGAATTTGAAGAATAATGGGTTTTAAAAAATGTCTTTACTAGTGTTAGAGCATAAAAAATAAAAAATGATGTACAATCGAGTATTTTTTCCTCTCATAAATTATTATAGTTTGATTTGATTGAATTTTTTTTTGTTATATCGTCACTGATAGCAAATTGTACACAAAAAACTATTTTAGGCTTACACTTCATAAATAATTATCTTAGTTTTTGTGAGACTATTAATTTTAGTATACGTAAGTGTAAAATATTTAATGCGAGTCAGCTTAATGCGCAAACGTAAATAATATAAGTTAAAAATTTCCTAAATAAAATTACTTCAAAGTTGTTGGATTAAGACAGCAAATGTTTGTATAAATAAATTAGGACTCTTAATCATTAGATTTGGGCACTCTATGTTCGAGTTAGATAATCGTCGACTTCTCATAGAGAATGTTCCGGGCTCTGAACCAGCCATCCGTATAAACGGATTTGTGTTGGTAAAATAAAATCTCAAATCATGGGGGTCCACGAGTACACTAGGGCAGACGGGCTAATTAAATCTGATGATTTCAAAATCCCGACGACGTTAGCTTACATTGTCGCTAGAAGTTAAGTTGAGTTTCACCTCAGCTGTCTATACCTCGTCACTTGACCGCAGTTTTAAATAGTGCGGCATTACAGGTCTGTAATAAAGCTATATAAAATATTAGATATAGACAGACGGAATCACTCAACTCAACTCTCTTGACCAGGGACTTTAAATACTTAGACATATAAAAAATGAAACATTCGAATTACATCCATGGGCATTCATCTCGATTTTTATTTTTAAACCAATTGAACACGTAAAAAAATCAATGTCGGTTAAAACCTCTACAGAATTCAAAGGTTAATAAAATGTTAAAATCTGTCAGACCAACTGGCCCATCATCATTCGACATGAGATGCTTACTACTTATTACCCTTGCCAAGTGACTATAGTTCGACGATGAATTTCCAGAATTTTAGTATTTATTTATCGAACTTAAAGAATTTTGGACTCAGTTAACTATCAAGGAATCGCAAACAAGGTAGAAGCTATCCACGAATTCCTAAATGCTTTCCATAACATATACTTGGTAGAAGTGAACTAATAAAATATATCAGCGAAATTGTTAATATGCAAGAAATTTATATATCTAATAGCTTTTAATTGTATATTTTCATATTCTCTATCAGATTCATATTACGTTTTCTAGGCAAATTTTTTTCTCTTAGAAACCAAAAAAGAACAATCATTCTCTAAAAAAACGTACTTCTAGCGCAAAATCACTAACAAAACAAAACAAAACAAAAATCCTTGTCTCTGTACAAATGTAATTGCGATAAAATAGAACTACTAAAACAATCACGTAGTTATCAATCTAGTAGTCGCGAAAAAAATGTTGAAATAATAATAATAATGAACGAGTGCACGGGACGGGAAAAGACAGACGGAATAAAAAAAATGACAATGATGATATATAAAAAAAATTCTGTTAGCCCCACCCCAGTAATTTGTAGAGCAGAGAGCGGTTACACAGTGTATAACGCAGTCGATTTCAATTGCATGGTTTATAACCAAGGGGCGCAATGTAGTAGAGATCCTTCTTGTGAAAAGGATACATCACATTGGGTTTTACCATCTGTCTTGTCCATCGTTCTCTGAAGTCGAAGTGTTGGAAGAAAAATGGAACTGGTCGGAAACAAAAGGGGGGGGGGGGGGATAGAAAGGGCAATCCTTGTGAAATATAAGGGAAGGCCTACCATCTATCGATTTTCTTCTTTGGTAGACTGTTAGCGATTGTGTCTCATAAGCATTTCATAAACTTGGTTTGGTGGTTATTGGGGGAGTTTGAGATTGGGCATCTGGGTGGCACAGGTTTGTATCAATATCAACTAGATGCCAATGTCTGCTTATGAAGGTTGGTGACATCACATTTTAAACTGGATTTGAGATTTTGAATTTAATTATAATTCAGTTTTGTTGATATCAAAGCACAGAAGATGGAATCTTAAATGATCGCTGATAAAACCTTCAAAATTGTTAAACCAAATGTGACGTCAGTCAGTTTAGTATTAAAGCTTTTTGGCAATGTGGCCTTGTTTGGGGTCTGGCTCTAGAATGTATAATTTAAAGATGATAAAAAATAATTTTTTGAGGAAATTTATAAAATTACATAAGCAGTTACAGAAAAGTAACCAATTTATGGTACGATTTTTCGTATGATATCTCTATAAGTTGCCTTGGGTGCCAGCTTAGGTGTCGGCCTAGTCGCTTGACTGCGTTTCTAAATTACGAGGCCGTCCCCAATAGTCCCGTGTAACTATAGTACGATGTTATTGCAACCAAACCAAAACAACAACACAACTTATAATTTTATTACAATTAGGTAGTTGCTTTCACTTTATGTCCCTGCGTAAAATGCAATTCCGCTTTTGTGATCTTGTATAGCGCATTTGGGTTTACCATAAATGATAGCAAAATTCGTAAATTCGAAAATTATTTTTATTTTCTAAGTAGTGTTAAATTGAAGAGTCTAGTTGTAAAACTCACATTCTCCAAAGAATAGGGTGACACGGGGTAATTATTGGACAAAAATCAAACTTTTACCACAGCTCCCACATTTATGTAATTTTCTGACCAGTACTTTTTTTCATAATTACTATTAGATATATATGTCGGATAACATTGTTTTAATTTACTATTTCCTCTGTAGAAGTTGAAAAAAAACATGTGTCCAAATATTATCTTGCCAGTAGGGGTAATTATTGGACAGTAGTTTTCAATCTGTTCTGCACACTATTTAGACTAGCTACAAGGGGTAAATTATGTGATATGGTGTGTACTATAGTACTGTGCATTTGATAATTATTTAATCCCACATGGTTTCTGTAAAAAATGTGTAACTGTGAAATCTAGTAAAAATTACCAAACATTTAAATTTCTTCTCTTTCCAAGTTCAAACATTGCTTAGATGGTGTTTCTTAATCACACAAACTATACCAAGTAAATTTAAGCATCTTGCGATGCTGTCTGCCTAACCCCATAGCATTTTCAACATTTCCCCCGCTTTGTCCAATAATTACCCCCTAACTAAACATACATGTCACAATGTTACTATTCAACCTATAATGGTATTTTTCAGCACAAACCACCTTCATTAACATATCTAAGACTGAGCATTACAAAATTCAATATTATGTAAAAGAAAACATAATTATACACAATTTGGCATCGATTGAACAAAAGTTTAAACCAATATTTTTCAACCGCTTTGAGTTATTAATATATTTTTTGATAAAAAGTACTTATCTAATCCCAATAATTAATCAGAGCATTGATAGATATGCAATTAACAAATTGTGGTTTGTTAGACGCAATAAATTATGATACATTGTGGTTGTTGGGCCCTGTCCATTAATTACCCCGATTTTCCGTGTCCAATAATTACCCCGGGTCACCCTACCTAAAATATAGGGGGCGGTCCGTTCTTTGGCGACTTTGGACGATTGTAAATTTAATTGGACGAAGTCACCAACGAACAGACCGGACCCTTAGTTATACTTTGGAGAATGTGAGGTTTGCAACTAAACCTTTCAGTTTTTTTCTCTATTATCTAAGTAGTAAATATATTTTTGCTATTTTTGTTTTTTATTGCGCAATAAACTATGTGATATGCTCTAATATCACCAAAACTTAGGGAAAACATTGCACATTTGCCCCTTTTCAGATGTGGAGTTGGTTATACTCTTTGGCCTTAACTTTTTTATGCCATTTTCACAATGAAAATAATTTTATATTTAAAATATTTTTCCAAGTTGTTAAATCGGGTTCTAATATTATTTCTCGTGATTTTTTCCAATTTCCTAAAGGTAGAATCAATAAATTTTTTTAAAATTTAAGTGGCAGAAATTTCCCAAGATTTCATGAAGTTTAGGAAAACCAAACATTACCATTACACAACCATTCAAAAATATGAATGATTATTATTATTTTTTTTTTTGCTTTTTTAATCACTATGTAATCTTTAGAAACATTTAATTAATTTGGAAGCATAATTTTCATAAAATGCTGAAAGCATATAGATGCTTCTTAAGTAAGTAACCACTAATTAAGTCATAAAACTATTGCATGTAAGTATAACATTTTAGCATGTAACATAAATAACACTATACATTATTACTTCTAAACCAATATTTACCATCGCACTTCCTGGTTGGACTAAGCATTCCGTTCCTCAGGCTATCACAAACATTTAGTTTTTTTTACGTAACTTTCAAGCGACTCTTTAATAAAAATTTCTGTCGGTTATTCATTAATGATATCAGTTCAAAATCGCACCCATTCATTGAACGGTACAAGTTTGTCTTGAATCGTCTAATAGAGCACCTAAGGGTGATTGGCACGGATACAAATTACACCGTCACTGCATTCTTTTGTATAAATTAATAACTTCCATCATGACATTTGCTAATGATGTTTAGGTTAATGATATCTGCCAAGGCCAATAAATGATGGCAAGTCCCACACATGGTGGACTGACCTATGATTGATATTTATAGCCCAGGAGACAAAACCAATGCAAAAAAAGTGAAAATACAATAATGATACCCCACTGTGGTATTTTGTAGAGCTGTTTTTTTGTTGATAGATTTGTCTTCCGATGATTAAAAGTAATCTTCGTTTAAAAATATAGGTACATAAAACGTTAGAATATTTTAGTTACTTTTAGTGAAGTTTTTATTTCACATAAATGCCAGTTTCATGTAAGTAATGATTTAAAGATTGAATGAATATTAAATGCTTTTGATTTATAATATTGAATATTTTAAAAATGAAAATAATAAAAATAAATTAAAAACAGAATTTTAAATCTAAAACCCATTGATGAAGTATATGTTTGTAAGGGGGATACATGGATACAAAGTAATTCCTTTAATTATAAAAACTGTATTTATCAAGCAATTTTAATAAAGGTGATAAGAAAGCTCAATTAATTTTATTTGATTAAAAGTGTTTTTTTTAAGTTTAATTATTATGTTTTTTTTGTCTAGCAACTTAGCATATTATACTGAATATAACCACACTTTTCTTACAAACTTGAAGTACCAATAGCCAATACTTTTATAAAAATGCATTCTCCTATTGTAAAATTTTTTCTGAAACAGTCCTGTTTCAGTCAAATGTCCTACAACACAACAAGAATAAGTCTTTCACACCCAAAACATCAAAAAAGTGCAGATGTCTCCAGTAAAGCACAAGAAAAAAAAATGAGGCTAAACTGTACGATAAAGCAAGATGTGCATATCCAAAAGAAAAAAGACAAAGAAGAAAATTGCGAAATCGCCAGGCCAAATTTCTTCTACATTTCTTTCCCTCCCTCTCTTGTCCATTATTGGAAAGCTACGGTCACTTTGTTTTCTCGAAGGGGCTTGTGAAAATATAGCCGACGTATTGATTTCCAATATTGTCACCTCAAAGATGAAAGAAAGGGAGAAGGATTAAGGAAAAAATTAGTTTTTGGAAGGGAAGGGAAAATGCGCGAGGACAATAATATCGATGCCCGGAGCTTTCAACAACGAGAATTTCTGCTTGAAAAGCGTGAAGCTAATATGCAACAGATTGGACAAAGGAATTGATAATTTTGAGTGATGGAGAGTTTTCCTTTAAGTATTGAAATGGACGTGCATCATTAAATTCGAAAGCTATTGAATTTGGTAATTGAGTGATAAGCAAAACGTTTGTGAAGTGTAACCGCTTTGTTAACTGTCTTTATGGTTAATAATACATGAACAAAATCGTTTATTTAACCTCTTAACGTTGATAGTCATTTTAAAAGTATAAGGAGGTCATTTTAATGGAATTAAACCTGCATCGCCAGTCACAACAATCGCACGTGAAACTTTATTTATATTGAATGCAAATTTTAAATGAAATTTAGTTTTGTGATATGAATCTGTTTGGAATGACGTCACAATATATGCCACAATGAGATTCTTCGATGATTCATATTACATATTATTGTTATAGAAAGATACACAAGACGTTCTATTTTTTTATTTTATGTCTTCTTTTTAAGTGTGAGCAATATTCCATATTTATTCTTCGAAATACAAACAAAATTAGCAAACGATAAGTAATAATTATTGTATTTTTGATGAAAAACTGTTTGTTCAATTTTGACGTTTAAAAGTTTAATATGGAACTATATGCTATGTTAGGAGCTTTTTTTCCCCGTAAATGAATTTTGTGGGGAAGCAGTTCTAAATGAAAGTTTTTGTTACAAACCTACTTGTTTTTAAACATATAAAATTAGAGTGGATGGTTGTGCCTGTTTCAGTTATATCAACGTGAAACTTTCATCAGTGTGTGCATTTAAAATTACAACTAAATTTTGACTATATGTTTGACATACGTTATATGCGTTAACGTTTAAGTAACACATCTCATTTAAATCAAACTTGAAAAGTAGAAGACTATAAGTTACAAAACTAAGATTGCTACCGAAATAATTCATGCACCATTAATTTTTAACGTTATAAAGATTTTTTTTTATGCTACTACCATACGAAAAAACCAACTCAGTAAATAAACACAGTTATGGTTCCAGGCATAATCTTTCTTGACCATGAAATACCAAAATGTATTAGTTAAGGACACTTTCCATTTTATGATGCGATATAACCAAACTGTATACCTACATCCAAAGTGCATTTCATCAGTTTACCACCATTCAAATCCATCCACCCTTAATCCAAGGCAGGGGACAAAAACATTTTCATTAAATAGTGAGAGAGAACCCGGGGTGGACTTAACCCTCGGAATTATTCTATCAACGTGAAACTTTCATCAGTGTGTCCATTAAGAGTGCCCAATAAAATTTTTGCCGTTATAAACGTAAACATCTACGTAAAACGTTTCGTGGGTCATAAATTGTGGTGTGGACTTTATGTCTCCTCCAGAAACTGCATTCCGAGCACGCGCAAGATTCGGTTTTTCTTTTAACAACGGCCATGGCTATTTTTTTCCATTAGAGTTTTGCTGTTGTTGGAGTAAATGCGCTCGCTGTTTGACTGCCTTTGACTTTGTGTTCGAGTCATAAAGGGGATTAGCGAGTTGTTCGTAGAGGGTGGTGCCTTTTTGAGCTGCTACATGGCTTTTGATGGTCGGTAGACCGGTTAGTAAATAAATAAATGGGATAGTGTCAATAAAATATGCTTAATCATACAAGGCTTGTGTGTATTTGCGTAATATTTTTTTATGTCTTTAATTTTTTTTTAATTAAATTGAAAATTTATAGAAGGTTGTTTGGAGTTCAATAACTTACGTAGAATTGATACACACACTAACTGTAACATTGGAGATTCACTTTTGTGAACTAAATTTTTTTCTTGCATTTAAATCACAAAAGAAAATTATTTAAGTTCGTAAAGTTCTGTATTCCGGATAAGGTAACTGGTCACCTGCGTTTTATCGATTCGGTTGACGCCCTTCTTTTTCTGCTTTTGTGAAGACTCAAACAAATGTTGCCACTAGTTTAATTATGTATTTCATTAAAAAAAAACTTCTGGGAGATAATACAATATTATAAATATCGTCTTTCAATTTGTTTATTAATTGAAGACTGGAAGTTTAGTAGGGAGTCCGGGGCAAAACGGGGTAACGAAAAATGAAGCTGATGTCTTTCAGTGTCACGGAGGTACCTGCCTCAGAACGGATATAAGTAGAACTAGATCAATAGGTTACTCTGTAAAAAATCCTCAACGTTACTGGGAAATTTTGGGCAGCTGAGTTGCCCAATATTTACCAGTAATGTTCCTAGAACATATTAATAACTTTCAAATAAAATGTAGAAAGAAACGGTGAGACACTTTTCTGCAGCATTTGTAGTTTGGGCTATGAAATTGGGTGATAGGCAGACGGAAGAAAAGAGCTTTTATAAAAGCTTCCACTTTTTACGTTATGAACCTAAAGTGGTAACGTACGTAACGTACCTAACGTATTTAAAAAATTATGCGCTTCCTATTAGAAAAGGCAATTAAACATTGTGCTTATAATGGTTACCAAACCCTTATAATTTGTTATCCTAATAAAGATATTCAAAATACAATTTCCATCGCAATATGCGCAATGAAACAGAAATGACAGTTTACACTGCTCCAAGTATTCTACGCATAATTCATTTCCAATAAACGAAATAGGCAATTTAAACCCGATGTGATTGAAGACTCTAATATTTAATTTAGATATGAAATTTTGAGATTCGCAATATTTACACTTCCTTTTATTAAGGCTACCTGTAGAGAGTCCAATATTAACAGATCCCCTCTTGAACACCCTTTCTATTTTGCAATTGTTACGTAATAACGAAGTTGGATCACTCGGAAGCTGAGGAAACTCTTTTCCAAGAAATAATGAGGCAGGTTTGAAATTAATTGAAATCCAATATACCTTCTCCTATTAGGTAATGCCCATCATTACTAGAGACAACACAGGAAGCTCAGGAAATGGTTGCATCAGAAGGAAAATTTTCAATTTTGAAACAAAATCTAATGAGTTTTCCTGGGATGGGGGAATTTGACTTAATTAGGCAATAGATATTACAATGTAGCCGTGTGGGTGATAACATAACTTTTCAATATATTCAGTTCTTGGCGAAATGAGGTTTGTCGAGGATATATTTTGATAAGGAGAAATTTAATTTGATTTTCTTGGAGGGCCAAAGTTGCTTAAGGCAATGGTATCCACTTTGCGATATTTGTGTAAAAACATTCCTCATATATCAATCAAAGAGTGAATTTTTTTTTACTCTGTTAGTTTTTTTAATGGTATGTATATTAAAATAGCTGTTTTAGGCATGTACTAATCATTTGAATTAAAAATCTAATAAAAATCTATATCACCAAATGTGCATCAGTTATGAAAATTTTAGCTATATAATTTTTTGTTGTCATATGGTCAAGAGGCTTATTTTTCTTATCTAATTTTTAAACATGCTATCACTAAATTAATGGGTTCAACAGTGTATTTTTAATGGGAGTCCTTCTTTTAAAGTAACTATACTAACTTTCGGAAAAATTTACACAGCCGTTTGTTGAGGTAGTGTCATACTTTCAATATGATGAAGGGACAGTATTTCTAAAAGGCATTAGGTCACTTATTCTGACATTTTTCTGGTTAGAAAATTGGTCTAAACCAAAAGCAGCTACTCATATCTTACTAAAAAAAAATTGTGGTAAAAAAAAATCAATTAACCATACATTAAATGGTAAATCATAAAATGTGCTGATACTAATTTGAAAACGTTATTAATTATGAAAAGAAAAGAAGGACTTCTGAAGTAGCAAATTCTGGAATAACAAATTTCCTCCTATAGTTTATTAATCAGGGCGGGTTGTAGTGTCAAAAAGTCCCTTAGACTCTAAACAAGTGCTGGGTATTTTTTGTAGGTTGTATAACTTGCCCCCCCCCTACCCCCCCTCCAAAAAAAATACGGGTCACATTTTCTAACTCAAATGTTAAAACTTAAATTATTTGAAGTAAAAAACAATATAGATGTTTTAACTAATTGCGGAATTTTGTAAATAAAAGTTTAAGAAATTCATTGATATTATGTTTTTTTTCTCAAAAACATATAGAAACTAGAAAAATGTATAAGATAAATTGAAATAAGATGTTTTTTATTAAAAAAAAACAATAATTAACTATTTGTAAGTTGAAAATCATCAGATTCATTGCAAATATGCAGTAAGCAAAAACCTTTAGCTTATGTCCTCTAAAACTGGTGAATATAATGGAAAAGTTCATTAGTACTTACTCTAGTTTAACACAGCATAAATTAAAGCATAAAGTAGGGTATTGTTGAGAAACAATATTTTTTTAAATCTTAATAAACTTACAAACTTTGCTCAATAAATCAAATAGAAATATTAAAAGAATTCATGTAATGCACTATTTTCCGTTAAATACGCAATTTCAGCACACAGGTGCTTGTAGGAAATCATTTGATTAAAATGTGCTTTTTTAGTAACAACTAAAATCTTTTAAGATACACTGTACTTAAAAATTACCATAATTATAAACATGTGTGGTCTTAATGGTTTTCTTCCAAAGACAAGGCATTCCGCTTTTCAGTCATTTGCTTTCTGCCTTATTAATAAAGTCCCGTAAGTAAATTTATTATTTAAATACTCTGATACTATTTTTAATTAATATTTTAATTTTTTTTAATGCAGCATTGATTTTTAAAATTTATAATGTGTCTGAATGTTTCATATAACTAACGTCAATTTTCTGTACTTCAAGGAAAAAGAATTCTAAGTTCTTTTTTCAATAATTGTTCAACATCATTAATATTAAAATACCTGTGATTTAAAAAATCTGCCAAATCTAAAAAATATTAATTTTTTCACACAAAAAATTAGAGTTTCGAATTTTTCCCAATATTAGAGTACGTAAGGTATTAGGTGTGAGAATATATTTTTTTCTTTAACATCATTTTTTTCAAAGCCAATTTATAATAATAATTACAAAAAATATAGGTGTGTTGTGTATTCAAAGACGTAAATTTTTTCGAATTGATCAAAAATTCGAAGATTGTTGTGTGTTATGTAGTAAGGAAAATTAACAAAGCTATATTGATTCTATTTGTTTGTGAGAGCGGCAAAGTCTGTCAGTAAAAAAAAACTTTGATCTCTAAACATTACTTAGAACAGATAATCTATTTGACTCAATATAAGTAAATTGGATTTATAGACAAAATCATTTCAGAAATTTTAAAATCTTTTTACAAGAACCTAAGGAAGTACAAACGTTAAACACTCAATGTTGCCCAAATCGACCATCGAAAAACGAGACTAGGAGCCTCAATCTCAAGACAATCATTCTTCGTTTGATGTTTAGTGAGACCAAACGTCGTAAACAGTGTCAATTGTTCCCGATGCCCTGTCTGCATTCACCAAGGCGTATCGTTCCCCAGCTGTCTGCCAGGGGGCGGTAGTAACGATCTCATGTCCATTGCCTATCCATTGGGCTTTAAGTAATTATAAATAATTAACTAACTTCAGAATTACCGTTAACAGTTTGTTTTGTAGAGAAAAGTAGATTTACTCTTACTAGTGTTGTTTAAACCTAATGCTTTGGGTAATCACTATTTTATATGGGTTTGTTCATGTAGATTTTAGTTGTTAAACGAAGTTTTTGTTGTGTTTAGTGGAAAGGAGAATGTTTGTTTGAGGACAAGAGCGTTGACTCATATGTATTGACCTGGTATAATGAGAATAACGACCGTATGGAGATACAATACTTGACTCCCTTTTTGGGATAATGACTTAAAGTGAAATGTGATCGTTATTGAACGAGACATCTGTCAAACTGTTTATTTATATACAACGTTTGAGTATATTTATATTTTCTTGTGTACTTAGTTGTGCAAGAACATTGTCAGACTAGTGTATTTTGTTGGTATTACAAAATTATTTTAAAAAATACAGTTACTTACATTTGTTTTTATGTGAAGTTTATTAAACAAAACACTGAGGAAATTAGATATTTTAATTTTACTTAAATTGTTATGAATTACATTTTTATGAATTCAAACAGTTTTTATAAGAAAAAAATTGATTACTTCCTTAAGCCATTTCTTTTAAATAATAAATAAAACATTAATAAAATCTACTTTAAGCATTGCGATACTGCTCAGACTTTTCAATAGCTTAGAAAAAGTTCTATTTTAACTAATAATGTATTATTAGTTAGTAATTTTTTGCATTAACCCTTCAACAAGTGACTCTTTCAATCGATGCAAAATGTATGCTTTACCTACTGCCCCGAAAGGTTTGATTTTAGCATGAAAAAAGTCCGTACTGTTCAAATAACATGAGAAGTTTCATGAAGAAAACAGCGTTGATTATTGGCGCAAATAGTTTATACAGTAGAAATTTACATGTTTCGGCGAGAACTCAACAGGGCCCACCTTCCCTTGACCTTTCCTTTCACTGAACACATGTAAATTTATACTGAATGAACTATTGTTGTTTAAAACGTTGTTTTCTTCATGAATCTTCTCATGTATCATGCGCAAAGTTGAAGATATTCTCTGAATGTGTTCACAAACAATGTTAGACACTGCTGAAAAACCCAATCTTCAAGTTCTTATGAAATCATCTCAATATTTTCATAAGCAACTCCATATTTTTTACATATCTAACCATCTCACAACATAAGCTCATCGAAAGTAAAAAAAAGCAAACCATAAGACGAAGCTGCAAATAACCCAAAGAAAAACGCTCGCCAAAGCCGGAATGACAAAGCTCATTTCGGGGTTCGGAATGCCGCTTGCCTCCACGAAGAATTGGCTTTTTGTTTTGGCAAAGCTGAACTTGTATCACTCTTATAAAGATTTCCCATTAACGGAGCTTCGAGAGGGACGCACTGTTTCCGGGATTAGTGAAGACCCCCCCCCTCCCCCACCCCCGACTTAGATGACCAGGGGGGAGGGGGGAGGCTGAATGTTGAGGCGTAGACTTGGGATTTATTAGGTATATTCTTTTTCAGGAATGGTCGTGATCCGTTATGGTTATGTTTTATCTTTCACGAATTTTTTTGTTTGATTTTTTGGTCAAAGCTATCATTTTTAGGGTCAGTGGTGGAGTTATTTCAGCATCCAACAAGTTGATCCAACAAGTATGTTAAGAATATAGGAGATCTTTAATTCTTTAGAGATTAGTGACTCTGGACTGGTTAATAAATAAAATTTTAAATTGAATATTTTAACTTCACAAATTGTATACCATAATATCGTGTTGTAATTTATAAAGAAAAAGTTATGGTAAGTTTCCCTGTAAGTCTAAAAAAATCCCTTTTTCCTATTATGTGAAACATTGAGAAATATGAAAATTTTAAAGAGCTATGTTAAAATAGCTTTTTAAGTGTAAAAACGTACTTTTCCATGTTACAAATGCATCGCCACGCCCACGTCTATATTTAAAAAAACATTACAACTCAAAGGTAACGAAAATCATTTTAAAGAACATGGGATATTTTTCTGTTAAATACGGAAAATTTTTGCTTCTATTTTATCAAGAAGAACAGTTAAAAATGAGCAAACTATACTTTTCTTTAACGTCTTCAGCGTGGACCAACAGGCAGAGGCTCGTTGCCATCTTGCGTTGGGTATCTTTTTAATTAACGAGGTTTGGCCACATCAGCGTTTGCCGGAGTGCTAGAATAAAATACTTCTTTTTTTTGGCCGGAATTTTGTTTTTGTGAGAGGAAAATGGAAGAAACAAATGTTGTAATGGGTACTTGTATGTAGAAAAGATTATTGCTTAATCATTAACAAACGCCTATATTTTTTCAATTTTTTTAAATTACGTCAGAAAAGCTTTCAGAAGGAGCAGACTGTTTTCAGACATAGAATACAGCCAATATACACGTGAAACATTTGAAGGGTGCAGTGAAAAACTCCCATTATCCAAATTATGGCTATGCTTCCTGCTAATCTTTATGATTTCCTTGTTCTTTGAGCATTCTCTTTGATGGGTACAAATTATCCATCATTTACAACATATGATGACAAAATACTTGAATAATAATTTCTCTTTAAAGTTCAATGGAATTAAAAAAAATAGGTGTTAGTATGTCCAATATTGCATAACCCTTCAAAACAAGAAGTTTTCTTGTCTTTTTAAATGTCATTTTTTAAAAAATTTTGTTCTCCTTGAGGTGGGGAGAAGAATTTTTTTTGCTGTAAATACATTGTCAATGAGAGTTGCTTGAGAAGGGTATTTTTTACTGTGTATCTCTGCACACACAAAAATTGAATAATCTAAAGTGGCTTATTTAAAAACTTCTTAAAATGTTTTCGAAGTGAAATTTCTTTTAGTCTGTCTCTCAACAATAAGAAATTTAACTTCCTCTTCTTCTCTTCCACTTACTTTATTAATTTTCTTCCTTCTTAAAAAAAACTTGTGAAATGTATTGAAGTGAAATTTATTTTTGTAAGTCCCTTCACAAAGAGAAATTTCAATTCTTCTTCTTTTCTACTCCTTATTTAATATCATTCAAAATAAAATTCATGATTATGTGTAACTTAAGAACATGAAAATTACCTCCATTTTTATAAGTTCCTTTGATTGTCTCTATATCTACTTAATTGTGGAGTTTGGAAGTTTGAAGAGTGTTCTTTCACGGTAAGCTATTTTAATTTTATCGTCAATCTTATCTCTTTACTATCAAATTTGTATAAAGTATCATCAAGTAAGAAGAAGTATCTTATTTTAATAAAAACAATTGATTGTCAATTATTAAAAAATCATGAAATTGACAAAGTATCACACAAAAATATTAAGCATACACGAACAACTCACAAATAATCTGAACACAACTGTTGAAAAAAGTATTGTTGTAATGTATTGCCTCCTAGATAATGTCGTTACATTATTTTCACTAAATGCATTGTTTTAACTTACTATAAATCTTAATTATTGTTGTCTAAAATAAATTTGTTTGATTTTATATATAATTTTATTAAAATTAATTTGTATAAAATTGTCACTATTCCTATTTACGAGCATTAATATTTAGCACTACCTATTACATTGTTATAAAGGGGAGTTTTAATAACTTTAAACATAATTCAGTTAGTACTAAAAAGCATAACAATACAACATTTATCGCCATTTAAAAAAATGCTTTTCAATGAATCATTTTTTCGATGCACGCATTTTATCAGCTTAGGCAACATACATTTTACTTGATACACTGTACTCATCAAAAAAAAATATCTCCTTAATAATAAGTAAATATTTCAATTAATGAGTATTTTTTTGCACAAATTTCAAGAAATTCATATTTTAGGAAAAATTTATTATTATTATAATGTTATTGTTATTTTTAAGAAATGAATGTGGTTAGTTACCAATATAGAGTTAAAACAAATTAATAATATTGAAAGATTTAATTTTAGTTAGAATGTTTCGCACTTAACCATTTTAAAATCACTTATTATAAATGTGCCAAATTACATAGCGGCAATTTGAAACCTCATTTTGGAAAGGGTCACATTTATACTTTTCCATAGGAGTCTAGAGCAAATCACGCCTCTGTAGAAAGAGAAAAGTAATATTATAATGCAATAAGCGAAGTAAACGAAAGTGGAAACTAAAACTAAACATCGAATGAAAAAAACCAAGGGCAAAAGAAATTCTTTTCTGCATATTGGACGTTCGGCCAACCGTCTATCCTCTTAGGGATGCTATTCGAAGAAGGAAAATCCTAGGATTCCAACTCATCCCACCACCCTCATATACTTTTTATTTCTCTATTTTTTTTTATCTCCATCTTCCTCTGGTCAGCGACTTATGGGGGCGTTCACAGAGTAAAGAGGGGGGAGAGAAAGAAGAGAGAAAATAAATAAATAATAATAAAAAAAAAGGTGGGGGGGGGGGGAGAAAATAACGTTCTCCGCTCACGAGCCCCTGTTAGCCTATGCAATCGATGCTGTTCCCTCTATTCTTTTACTTCTTGTTCGTTGCTTCATTTTATTTTTTCTATCTTCTTTTTTTCTTCTATTACTTTCTTCGGTCTTTTTTTCTTTCCTTGAGCCGCCATTTTTCTAAGGGGAATGAAGTAGTGAAGGGTGTTGGAAAAATGGGCTTCTTCGGGCTCCTGTTTGGCGAACAACCGATGAAATTGGGAGATGGACACACACACATACCTAAATTGAGGAAATGCATTCTGATATTGATTCTGCAAATTCTTTGTCTCAATTTTTGACGTAAAACTGCATGTTTGGTGAATATTATGAGTTGAAAAGACTTGCATAAAAAAAATTGAATGGCCCAAATCTTACGGATAAAATCAATACCCCGGGAAATGGAGGAGGGGGGGGGGTAATATTATTTGGTGATATGCACTTTTATAAGTGAATATAGGGAATAGAAATATAAATATTTAACTTTCTGATATTGGTATTGTGTGCCTTCATCTGCAGTTTTCCAGGTATTATACATTGTTTTCTAATTGTTAAAAATTAGGGTACTTTAATAAAAATTTAAAGTTAAGTTTTTTTTAATCCTTTCACTTTATTACCATTACAAGTACAAACAGTTTAAAAACAAATTAGTCTCAAACTAATTTTTTAAAAAAATTAGTGATAGGCAAAAAAAAATTACGATATGACGGGTAAAGGGGAACAAATTATAAATCCTTTTTCAATCGAGAACTGAAAATTTGCAAGTTTCAACACATGTACTAACGAAACATATAGGTTTAAATTTTTTTGTTTGTTTATTAATGTCGTCTATTTATACTTAATTCAGTATTATACAATTTTATCGTTATTATTCCTAATAATTAATTATGAAGTTGAAGTGAAATTCATCTATTAAAAAGTTAAAATTAAGGTCAAGTATCCCGAAGTATAAGGATACCTGACAAACAAATTATAGATACTTGACTTAACTGATGCATTTGAAAGTGTAACCTAAAATTAAGAAAAAAAGATCGGCTGTATTAAACATGATCTGTAGCTAAACACATTTACAAAACGAGTGACCAATCAAGAAACTATCAACTTAAAAAATATATGCATAACGTCAGAGTTTAAATCACAATTTTTTTTTTTATAACTGGAGAATGTATTTTGTATAATAGTTTAAAAGCGAATGCAATGCTTTGTTATTTTCATCATGTGATCACTCCGACTAATAAAACTTTCGTTGGTTAACAGAAAAAGGAATTGGGTCAAGTATCCCTGGTTCCCCGTACTATTGCATTTTACGAAATTTATTACAATATACCCATCTACTATTTTTGTGTCAATTATAACAGTCATAAAAATTAAGTAAAATTGAGACAAAAGTAGACATAATGAGTTTGAGACCAAGTGATGTACAGCTCTTATTACTTAACATTTTTTAGAACTCCATTATTAAGAATCATTATAATATAATGTTTTATGTTTATAGCCTATAAGATGCTGTATCGTAAAATAGAATCCAAACGATATAAATCATCTGAATTTTTTCTTCCAAATTTTAACTAACTAATTAACATATCCTTAATACATAATACTTCAATAAATTAAAGAGCATTGGGAGGATTCAAGCATATACTTGATTTATTCTTTATTGTAATCATAATTGACAGATTAAAAAAACAACAACTTCAATACCCAAAGAAAACATAGAAAATCATATTAAAATGAATGGATTGTTACTACTCTCACGTACTCCTTCCAATTAAGCAGGTACTCCCTGTAAGTCTCGATATCAGAAACACGAATGCAGAAAGCTGGACAGAATAGGGGAGAAAGGGTACAATCTCTTAAACATGTCATCCCCCTTTCCTTAGCTAAAAGCCAGTTAGCGGCGGATCCCAGAGGGCCTTGTAAGGTAGCAACGCTTAGGTTACTTTTAAAGAGTTGTAGTCTCTTTATTTTTATTATTTAAAAATCCTATTTTGTATATAATGTTGTGATGCTTTCTTAATGAATAAGTAGAAAATGTAATGGTATTTTATAAAAAAAAATATAGCTAATAATGTTCGTTAATTTTGTATTTACAGGAAACTTTACTGTTCTCCAATTTTAGGTATTAATTTATTCGGTTGGAAACATTTGCTTGTTAAAAATTTATTCATTTAAAGAAAAGGGAAGAAATAAATACATGATATAAATTTTAACAATCAAAACAATTATTCTTTCAAACACTACAATAACCAAATATTTGACTGAATGGAAGTTGAATTAGTTCAGTTTTGTCGATTGAAGTTACATTATTCAAACACAAACGAATTGGGAAATAGTAAGTATAGTTACAATGACTCTTTTACTTACCAAAAGAAAACCTACTATATAAATTTGGAAGTTTTTGCAAAATTTATATGCACACCTCAGAAAATAAAATCTCAACTTATTTCCTTCCCTCCCAAAATTGGAGCTTACAATTTAATCCCTTCCTTCTCGCTCCTGTGAAAATGACGGGGTGAGGTACTTGGCTTTTCCCAGAAATTTAACTTTTTTTAAAATTTCATGCTAAAAACAAATGAAAAATTGAAACGGAATATAAATTTTTTTCATTGCCATATATTTATATAATTTTCAGGGATAAAAAATTGACACTTTTATGGCCGTTTTCTTGAAAATTATCCGATCGTTAAGTGATTTAAAAACACGAACTCTTCTCGTTTATTTTGAAGAACAGATACAAACAACAATTTGATTTTATCCAATATCTTTCGGACCTTTGCTCGACCCTCCCTCCCCCTTAGTGAAGACATCCCTCTTCCCCTCATCCTATTGTTCCTAACAGCAGAAGCGCGCGCAATTAGCCGGCCATGCGTTGGGGCCATTGCTTTTACGAGGACCGATATCCTTGCAATTGCTCCCTATCGTCTTTTTTCCTCTTATTTTGGAGTTTGAGAGGAAGAGAGTGTGGGAAAATTTTGGTTGTGGAACTTTGGGATGTGGAGACTGGTTTACGGTAGGGCATATTCAGAAGACTTGAAATAAGAGGATTTCGCGTAAAAATGTATTAATTAAACGATAAAATAAAAATGTGAATTTTTTTTATTCATGGTATATTATTTATAAGTTTTTTTTAAAAAAGAACAATAAGGTTATAGAAGTGAGGATAAATATCCATGCAATTGCTGCCCATTCTCTTTTTTTCCCTCTTTCTTTTGAAGTATGAGATGAAGAGAGTGTGGGAAAATTTGGTTGTGGAACTTTGGGGATATCAAGACTGGTTTACGGTAAGGTGTTTAAGGGCACATTCAAGAGGACTTACAAATTAAGAAAATTTTATTGAAAATTGACTTAATCATAGTTTTTAAAAAAATATTTAAAACTATAAAAGTGAAGGTCGATATACTTGCAATTGATCCCCATTCTCTATACACTTAATTTCTCCTTTTTTTGTTTGAAAAGGAAGAGAGTGTGGGAAAATTTTGGGCTTAAAGCTTCAGGTGGCCAGGATTGGTTCATTCGAAAAGGGCACATTCTTGAGAATTGAAATTAAAGGATTTCATATAGTTATTAAACGCTATTCCAAATAAATGAAGAAGATTTTAATGTGAATCGAAATGAATCAAAGAAATAAGATATTTTTACGAGGCCCATCCTCTTTTTTGGAGTTTGAAAGGAAGAGAGAGTGGGAAAATTTTGATTGTGGAACTTTTGGATGTTAAGACTGTTTTACGGTAGGGTGTTTATAACACATTGAAGAGGAAATAAATTTAGAATATTTATTGAAGATTGACTTAATTTTTTTAGAAGCAAATAAAATTATAGAAGTGCGGACCGATATACTTGCGATTGCTCCCCATTCACTATAATCTTAAGTTATTTCCCTTATTTTTTAGTTTGAAAAGGAATAGAGTGTGATTAAATTTTAAAAAACCACATAAGAAATCCCACGGAAACACAAATAAACATTGACTCGTCACAATATTCACTATTGTTGTGCTAAATTTCAAACCAGCGTGATGCATAAAGATGGTTCGAATGTTATTGATTTACAACGACTTTCCTATTTCATTTCAACCACTCTACATTTTTCTTTACCCCTCCTAGTCAGACCCCTTTACTAATCTATTTATGCATCTACTTATCTTTTTTGTACTTGGCGATATTTTTGAGGTGCCGTCTGATGTCTTTTAATGTAACACTCGTGTCCCTCGAAGTCTGGAGTGGCGCCCGGTCAAATTCTTTCATTATGTAACGACCGTTGGTCATCTTTAATGCATGTCCAGATCTCGAAATTATCCTCCCTTTGCCTCTCCCCCTAGGGGCATTGCAGATCGTTAGGTATGGGGACACACTTTCTATTTCTGCGTTGCTTTAAATGACTTTCAATTGGTGACACTGGTATTTTAGGAAAATATAACTCTATATCAATGCTTTTACTTTAATCTAGAGTTGAATATGAGTTGAAAAATAAGAGGCCTATCTTAATTCTCATTAAGATATGCCTTTTAGTCAATGTTTCGATTACCTAGGTTCTAGACTAAATGACTTTGAATTGGTTACACTGGTGTTTTAGTAAAATACAACTCTACATCAATGTTTTTACTTTAAACTAGAGTTGAATAGGTTAAGCACTAATTAATATAAGCCTCTTAGTCAATGTTTCGATTGCCTAGATTCTAGACTAAATGACTTTCAATTAGTGTCAATGGCGTTTTAGGAAAATACAACTCTATATAAATGCTTTTACTTTGAACTAGAGTTGAATATGTTAAGCACTAATTAAGGTAGTCAATGTTTTGATTACCTATATTCTAGAATTTATTTTTAGTGGAAAGCTTTAAGTAAAAATGGGTACACACTTTCTATTTCTGAGTTGCTTTGAATGACTCTCAATTAGTGACACTGGCATTTTAGGAAAATACAACTCTATATCAATGCTTTTACTTTAAACTAGAATTGAATATGTTAAGCACCAATAAAGATAAGCCTCTTAGGGAACGTTTCGATTTCCTATATTCTAGAATTTATTTTTAGTGGAAAGCTTTTCGTAATAATGGATACACACTTTTTATTTCGGTGTTGCTTTAAATGACTTGCGACACTGGTATTTCAGTAAACTACATCTTTATATTAATGCTTTTCACTTTAAACTAGATTTGAATTTGTTTAGATTAGGTTGTACGTTTCCCAGCTGTCTATTTCTAGCCTCCCTGAATATGTTAAGTGCTAGTTTAGATGAGCTTTTTAGCCAATGTTGCGATTACCTAGGTTCTAGAATAAATTTTTTAGTTGAAAGCTATAAGTAAAAATGGGGACACACACTTTTTATTTCTGAGTTACCGTCAGTGCGGGTAACTTTGGTCGAAAATCATAGTTTTTTTTAAAAAGAATAAAAATTAAACTACAAAAACGATTTAAACACTTAAAAATCATTGTGCATTCTAAGTATTGTACTTTTATGAATAATTTCAAAGAATTTTTGTTACATTTTATAAATTAAAAAAAATTGGTGTTATTTAAAAAAATTATTACACGGGTAGGATCCGGGCGGGTTACTTTGGTCCAAGCATGAAATACCTAAGAAACATACTTTTTGACATCCTTAAAGTCTGTGTTACCGAATTAAATAGTAATATTAAAATGTTTAAACATAAAAATACAAAGTTATAAGATACATAGTTATTACAAACGGT
Source organism: Oedothorax gibbosus (assembly GCA_019343175.1). NCBI lineage: Eukaryota > Metazoa > Arthropoda > Arachnida > Araneae > Linyphiidae > Oedothorax > Oedothorax gibbosus. The sequence continues at coordinate 17,690,194 of CM033272.1, forward strand.
GTATGACTTAACATTTACATTGCAGTGCATCGTAAAATGACATTATACTATGAATACCAGTATTGATTGTCGCTTAAAAGAAAAGTAAACTTCAATTTTAATAAGAAAAAATAACTTATTTTTGGAAGCAATATGTAATAACAAATATCTTTATAAAAAGTAAACGATTTTATTATAAAAAGAAAATAATAATATATTCGTAATTAGGAATTCATAAATGTTTACAAATCGGCATTAGCGATTTTGAATGTTGTACGTTTCTTGCATTTTATCTTTTTAATGTTTAAAAACGTTTAATTTTTTTAAAAAATCATCTCAAAAATGGGTAATCATAAAAGTAAGACTTTTTCAAAAATAGTTAAACAGAACACACTTTTACATACATTTCTGAAAGTGCAAAGTTCCATAAAGAAATCTTTTCATCTTGGACCAAAGTTACCCGCATTCATCGGCAAAAGTTTCCCAGTGACCAATATTTAAATATAGCATAAAAAGTATTCAACTTAGATTAAAACAAATGGTGTAATATTCATCCCCGTAAATAAAAGAATAGTATAGAAAATTTTATTTAGCTATTAACAATATTTTTTTAGGTGTTCCAGACAAAAGTTGGAAGAAATAGATTTTTGTCTTTAAATGCTCGTAAGAATACAAACGTCATTTCTAGTATCGCCAAAATTAAAATGAGAATTTTTTTACATGAAATGAAATACAATATTTTCACTTTTCCATAAATGTAAAACAATTTATGATGGGATCATTTTATGAAGAGAAATTAAGAAACAAATCTTTTTCCGACTCGTGGACCAAAGTTAACCTCCATGGCCAAAGATACCCGCTTTGACGGTACTTTAAATGACTTTTGATTAGCGGTACTGGCATTTCTGGAAATTACATCCCTACATTAACACTCTTCACCTTAAACTAGAGTTGAATATGTTAAGTACTAGATAAAATAAGCCTATTAGTCAATGTTGCGATCGCCTAGATTCGAAAATGTACTTTTTAGTTTAAATATATAAGTAAAAATAGATAATAACGATTTAATTTTGATGACGTTGATAACTTAATGGGATTTATTATTGAGTCATTATTGTCAATTCAAGAATGTCAATAATTAAACAAAATAAGTCTGCTGACCAATCTAGATAACTCAGTTAGTTGGAAATAAAGTTATTATTAATGTTGTTCAAATTTCTTAAATTGCTGATGTATGTGTTATAGGGTTTTTTTAAAATAAAAATTGCTGATTTAAATAAGTTTTTGCTGACTCACTAGTTGATTTTCATATAGAATTTTTTAAAAAAATCAACAAATTTATCTTTAAAGTTTCATGCTTGCAACAAAACACTATATAATTAATATCGGTAAGATTAAAGTAATTTTATCACTTTTGAGTCATTAAATTCATCACTTTTCAGTTTTGATTTAAAACAATATAAACATATAATTTAATGTAAAAAATGTATATTTATAGAAAATAACCTTCGATTACGGTCATTATTTGTAAAAGAATATATTTCTTAAATTGGGTGTATAATATAAAATTAATTACTTTTTTAGTAGACTATATATATATATATATATATATATATATATATATATATATATATATATATATATATATATATATATATATATATATATATATATATATATATATATATTATATATATATATATATATATATATATATATATATAGTATGTATGTATGTATGTATGTATGTATGTATGTATGTATGTATGTATGTATGTATGTATGTATGTATGTATGTATGTATGTATGTATGTATGTATGTATGTATGTATGTATGTATGTATGTATGTATGTATGTATGTATGTATGTATGTATGTATGTATGTATGTATGTATGTATGTATGTATGTATGTATGTATGTATGTATGTATGTATGTATGTATGTATGTATGTATGTATGTATGTATGTATGTATGTATGTATGTATGTATGTATGTATGTATGTATGTATGTATGTATGTATGTATGTATGTATGTAGATGTATGTATGTATGTATGTATGTATGTATGTATGTATGTTATGTATGTATGTATGTATGTATGTAGTATATATATATTATTATATTATATATATATATATATATATATATATATATATATATAATATATATATATATATATATATATATATATATATATATATATATATATATATATATATATATATATAATATATATTATATAGAGAGAGAGAGAGAGAAGAGAGAGAGAGAGAGAGAGCTCTTTTAGTACACTGACGTTGTACGTTGTATTTTATCCTCAAATTGGATCGCTTTTTCTTAATTACGAGGTAAACTTTGAAAACAAAAATTCAAAGGCAACCCACCATCTATTTTTAAACCTAAGATTTTTCGAAATTAATACTTAAGATTAATAATCATTGACTGTATATTATAAATTTACAAGATCCACTAAAAAAAATTACACAACAGATGTCAATACTCTCTTCCTCATTATACCAACAAACAACAACTCAATAATTAAACTGCATGCCCCCAAAATCTGCATCAAATGAATCACCAATCCCAACACAACACAAGAGCACGCGAAGTCCCATTTAACCGCATTCGTCTGAATCATCTTTGACTCCCGCTAAAAACAAGCTCAGCAGTCCAGCCCCTGATTTAACAAGGACTGACCTTCCCACCCTACCTCCGACGTGGGTCCGGCCTGGCCTAGGCTTTACAATTAGAGTGGCCGTTCCCCATTCTCCCCCCCCCCCCCCCCCCCCCCCGGTCAGTAATATATCATATCAATTTTCCAAAACCCTACAAGTATTGATCGGTCAGTCTCGCGCAGGGGCGAGAGCGGACATAGACGCGCAACCTTGTATTCCTTCTATTCTATATATATATAGATATACTATGCGCGTGGAAACTCTCCTTTTTCTTCCCTTACTTCTTTATTTTATCGCTCTTCATCCGTTGTCGTCATCTTCTTCTCGGTGTTCTTCGTGTAGGTCGAGGGGGGGAAAAAGATGGAACTGGTCAGGTCTTTTTCCTGCTTCGCCTAGAAAAACTGATACTATGTGATTATCTCCAAGTGCAGTTTTCGGAGTCTTGTTTTTCAGCTTTTATCGTTAGCTGTCCCTTTTACCAACTACTGTGCCCTGGCAAAAAGGACAGTTAAATGTACTAAATACGATTTAAACTTAATGATGTAACTTGAAATGTATTTTGTTAAGGACGTAGATGAACTCTAAAAAATATCAGAAAAGGTCCAAATGCATTTTTTAGACTTGTTTTCACTTTTATCCTTTACTGTCTTTTTTGGCAGTACGTAGAACTAATTTGTGCTGGCAAAAGACAGTTAAATACACCAATTTTAATTTAAACTCGCTGCAGTAATTTTAAACTTATTTAGTTAAGGATATAAATGAGCCTTAAAAAAATACAGAAAAGGCCCTTTATGTTAATATTTCTAGGTATTCTGGAAATAAAAAATAATTCACAAGCCGCAAAACTTATAAATAAAGATATTATTAACTAGTTTCTTAAAAATATCTTGATTAATATTTAAATTGATGTAGGGAAATTATTATATTTTCTTTCTTATTAAGGGAAAAAATATTACTAATTATAAGTAACTTGGTCTCAATTATCATTAGTAACTTTAATAATTTAATTAAAGAAATCCGCCCCTGCCTTTCTTTTATTTCATCGGACTTTTCTGTTTTTTTTCGATTTTATTCGTGTATTCTTCAAGAAAAAGAAATTAAAGTCTCGAAGTTTTCTTTATACATATTTTTTTTCTCTAAAACTAAGTATTTCATTTATAAGACAGAACATGTACTATTGTCAATTTTATATTAATATTTTTATTTTGTATTTTAACTCAATAAAAACCATTAATACGGTGTTTTGTAACCTTAGGGGGAAAAAATCGCAAAATTTGTTTTTTCGTTATTGTATTCTGACAGCAGACCATCAAAATCAGTAAAATCTAAAATATTTAAATGCTCCTTTTAATTTCATAAATTTCCATAATATATAGCATTCGTGTCAAATGATCATACCATCAATGTGCTCTTTAAAAATAAATGAACAATAGAATGTAATTCAAATGTACGTATTATAAGCTGTTTTAACCATAAAAGTCATTTGAGGAATAAAAACCGAATTCAGGCTGAATTAAAATGATTTTCTAATTCTTTATGTAAATGTGCAGAAATCAAAACATCTCTGGATGTACTTTCATCAAAAATAATTATTTTTCTTTTCTTCTATAAATTAATTCAAGAGTTGTAAAATCTAGAATATACTTTTACTTCTATCCATTTTCCTCTTTCGTCTATTTTCCTTAGGCCTATTTTCAACCTTAAAATCATCTTTTCCTTTTTTTTATTCTTCGACAATTTTTAAAAGAATTTATTGACATCTAAAAACAGACACACACACACACACAAAAAAAGAATATCTCCTCCCTCCATCTCATCCATTTTTTATAACTCCACACTGCAATTTTCTTTCAATTCTTCGAGGTTTTCCAACACTTTTAGATTTATTTTTTATTATTCCATAAGAGATCCCCCTTTCTGTTTCCTTTAGATCCTTGGCGTGCGGTTAAAGGTGTCGATTTATCCGTCGGGCTTCAAATGTCAAACAAAGAAATCTCGGTTTGAAATAAAGTAAAAAAAAAGAGGAAAGAAACGATGGAAACTAAAGGAAAGAAAGAAAAAATTGAAAGACAACTTGAAAGATTTTGAGCCTCCCGGGGATACCACTAGAAAACGGATAATAGAGATATACACTTGAAAACGTGATGGCCGCCCGAAAATTGAGCCGAAACATAAATCAAGACAAAAGGGGCAAGAGATGATGGTTTTGTGTTTAGATATATATAGCTATATGTATTAAATGTAGCTATCTATAAAACTTCTAATACCGGCTTTTTTTACGTTATCTGTAACTCTTTCTCTTTTTGATACCCGTCTGTTACTCATTGTTTCTTTTTCAAGTTTTTATTTTCCAATTTTGTGTCCGAGAGATTTCGGGTAAATAAAAGCGAAGCTTAGAGCGCGCGGCTTAAAATAAACAGAGAGTTTCGGGAAAAGAAATTGGGGGAGTTAAGATTGGCTGTTAAAAGTATTTTTGTTATTATTATTTATTTCCCATTTTTGGTGTCCTTTTTTATTTTCAGTTTGTTTTGAGATCTGATAGAGAGTTTGTATTAAGTTGGTATATATATAGTTTGCACTGTATTTTTTTATCGATTTTTACTTCGTGATAGTTCTGTGTTTATCTTGAGACTTTCGAATTTTTATCTTTTAAGAGCCGGCTTTTTTCAAATTGTTTTTAGATGAGATTTTAAGAGGTTGGTTTATTTAGTTGCTCCGAAAGTGGAACTTTCTGATAGTTTTAATTGATTTCGGAAGATTTCAGAAGATTATGTTGCTCTTTGGAGAAAGAAGTTGGATTTAGTTTTATTTTTTCGTCAGTCCATTTTTTTTTATCTCACTTGCAACTTAAAACAAACTATAATTATTTCCCCAAGAATTGCTTTTATTGTTTTTATTTGAACTACCTTTCATTAAGTACTAGATAATTAGTTAATTTATAAAGTAAATTATATATAAGCATTTCAATTAAATATTACAGTTTAAAATGCGAGGTTTCTTTCCTATTTTTATATTTAACATTTTAGATGATTAAATCCATGGGATTTGTTTCCAAAGTTAGTTATTGGATTACAACTATTTTCCTGGTAACATGAGTCATAGAAAATCACACGATCATTTAATACCTAAAAAGGAAAGAGGTATTGTTTGAAATGAAGACTAGAATAGTTCAATGAAGCTACAAAATAATAAATATATAAGATTTTTGCTTTAAAAAAAGTTTTAAAAATGGATATTATTACTTAATACATTAATACATTTAAATTACAATTTAATTTTTCGATTTTTTCTGTTTTCCTTTATTTTTTAGAGGGATTGTCAGTCCCATAGAGCTAATGCATTAGTTTTCTAATCACAACTTCCGCAGAAGTATTGCTTTTCCATGTTAGCCTTTTTTCCCCAGGTATGGGAATCAACATAACATCGAAATGAAACAAATTTTGAAACGAAAATGTTATCTAGTTATTTAATTATATATTTTGAAGTTTTAAAATGCCAAAAATTACAGCAGATGGCGGCAGATTTTATAACTTTATCAATTCATAATTTAATAACCGGATGCTATTTTTTATTCAATTGTGTTTTAAATGGATGTTATGAGGATTCTCATACCTGGTGAAAATGGGATAACATGGTAAAGCAATTCTTTTGCAAAAATTGTGATTTCAAAAGTAATGCATTATCTCTATGGGACTGACAGTCCCTCTTAAAGAGCACAAGGGCGAAAAAAATATTTTACGCACATTTTACTGTTCTATTATTTTTATCTATGGATTTTCCAAACAAAAACAATATCAATTTAATATTATGTATGAATTTGTTTTATTTAGTATGTGCGTATAATCTATACAATAATATTATTTCGTTTTAACGTTACGTAGAATACGGAAAAAACTTTGATCTATTCTTGAATTTTGTAATTTATAAAAAACATTGTGTTATAAAACTGTGAAGGATTTAAATCAGGAAGAAATAGTTATTTTGGGTTCATAATCCTTCTCAAGATTGAAATCATTTGAGCCGTGAAACATTAAGTTTTAAACATTAATTTATAAGCATTTTTTTTCGTTTTCCTCCTTTTAACCGATCTTAATTTTATTAAAGCAAGTTGGTGATTTGACGTAAGTGTATTTTATACAAGATTGTCGGAAAAACCATTTAGTTAAGTACAAACACACGATTTTCAAATGGATCGTCAGTTTGGAAATTGTTCATTTAAAGAATCAAATTACTTTTTAAGTAAAGAAACTTTAAATAAATTACAGAAAATACAAAAACCATTTCTTGTTTATATTAATAGATTATATTTAAACGAAATATAATTTTAAACCTTAAAATGTCAAAATGTCTAAAACAATGATCAATGTCAAATTTAATGTCGGTATAAAATCGTTTTAAAAGCAATGCAAAGTTTTTAAATAATATTTCTTTAAATGGTGATACACTGATTACTTAAAAGGTTGAATAAAATTAAAACTTTTATCTAATGTAAAACCCTAATTATAAATACATTTTCTTTTAATCACAAAAATTTTCGTTTTGAAAAGATAACTTAGAATAGATACCAAAACTTTATTTAATAAAAAACAGGACGCACACAAAAAAACACCGCTAGGCTGACAATAAACTGAAGTCTCCAAACGAAACCGTTTAAACTTTTAACTCCAACTCCCCCGACCTTTTTATAAAAACAAAAAGTAACTGAATAAAATAACTCAACCACAAAACAAAAAAGCCTCAAAAAATAAATAAATCCCCCCCACAACAGCGATCCCCCTACTACTTTATCCGCGGTTTAACAAAACCTCAATATAAAAAAAGTCGCAAAATAAAATAACTGAATAAAACGTGTACTTAAATAAAAAAGGAGAAATAAATTTATAAAAATACGTTCTCCTATATAAAATCCTTTTCAATCTAGTATCAATTCCAAAGTTAAACATCCGAAAACGGCGAGACAAGCGGGGGAAGGGGGAAGTCAAAGTGAGAGTAATTCAAAAGGTCAACCTAGGCCACTTCAACACTTTTAAATTGGTTTAAAGGGAAAATCGGTTCAACATCACTTCAAATCTCCCGAGTCAAGTTTTTATTTCAATTTTATTTCTTTGTTCCAGTTTTTTTCTTTTTTTTTTTAAATCGCTTCCCGTCAGTGAGAGGTTTTTTTTAGTGTTTCGAATTTTTTTTTCACTTAGGGGGATGGGGAAGGGTGGATTTTGGTTTTTCATTCTTTTCAGGCTGTTGCTAGAAGACGATTTTTTAAATTTTTTTATAGCCGTGGGTGTTTTTTTCATTCATTCTGGTGAGACTTTTTTTCTTTATTGACATAAGAGTTTTAAGTAATCTTGTGTTTAAAGAGGAATTTGTGAGGGATTTTTTTACGTTTTTTTTGTTCGAGTTTAATGACAGATAAATGAATTCTTTCTCGAATTACTGAAGTTTTAAGTGTTTTATTTATATTTGAAAGTCGGTGTTTTGTTTTAAAGGAACTATTTCAATTTAATTTGTCGCTGAAAGGAAATTCTTCGACACCCAACTTGTTTTAATTAATTGCTGGAAGTTAAAAGTACTTCGAAACTTAGATTAGAAATAATTGTAAAAGAATGGGTTCGTAAGAAATCTTTTTTTAAGATAGAGAATATGGAAATTTTTTATAGGTCTGTGGAGCTAGGAGAAATGTTCCTGGATCCTAAAAATTAATTTGTTTGAACAGCTAAAAAATCTGAGTGAAATTTTTTTTGTGTATTGTCTAACATTGCTATTATTCTTTTATATAAATGCCAAATAAAAAAAATCTTATAAAATCCCGCTTATAATTAAAAAAGTATTTGTATATTAAAGTAGTTAAATGAAGGCTGTGGTTCCAATACTCAGATTCTCGTAAACTAAGAGATATATAATCTAGAGATTAGATAGATATATTTAAATAAAACGCCCGTTCGGTCCTTTCATTGGCGACTTCGTCCAATTGAATTAACAATCGTCAAAACTCGTCATTACACGGCCAAACCGTATTTTTAGTTATGTTTGGAGAATGTGGGTTTTGCAGCTATACCCTTCAAATGTTATAATATCCTCTTAACTCCCTTGTAGTGTGTTTTATTATTACGTGATAAATAATACTTGAACTTTTGTTATCACTTTTAATTGGACAGATTACCAGACTTTTTATGATTGCTTTGATGCACACGTTCATTCCCTTTGTTTGCCCTCATTCACAATTAAAAGTTGCTGTAAGTTTTAGCTTTGAAGAGAGTTTATTCTTCCTGCGGCGATAAGTTTTCTCTGTATGTGTAACCGAAATTAAAATTTATAATTATCAGTTAAGGAATTATTTAGTTTTTGAGTCAATATATATGATTTCTTAATGCACTTACTGCAAAGCTTTTTTTTTAAAGTTAGGTTCCACTTTATTACCTGGAGAATAGAAATTTGATTCAACTATTAAAACTAGGGAGTGTAAAATTACACTACTTTCAACTACCACTCAATAAAACAATGAACATTTAAAGGTAATTATATACCCTATGAGGTTATTTCAAAATAATTTTAAAAACTTAAAGAGTTCTATGGCATTTACCATTTGCGCATGTTTGATTTTTTCGAAAATATTATTGTGACGTTGGACAGGTCCTAGAAACTCGCGTACCAAATTTGAAGTCCGTAGCTCTTTTAGTTTGAGCTGTAGAGTGGTTTCAAACAGACAGACAAACAAATATCCTGAAAGGAGGACCAGTGTAGAAAACCACTTGTTAGGAATCCGTAAACTTCAAAACAAAACGTGTAAAAAACACAAAATCTCCTTTTCGGATATTCGACTAAATTACAATACGCTCAGTACCATATATTTTATATTAGGTTTGAAAGTAAAAACTGAAAATAATTATTTAAAAGAATGTATGACACATCAAATATATATTTTTTAAAACACAGCAGTCAACAATCGAACCCAATCAATCAAGATAACCCCAATCCATCCCCAAATTGCTTTTTCAATCAAGATGATGATTGTTGATGAAACCCATAACATGATTTCACTTCACTTCGACGTCCGCAGACGATTCCCGTTGTCCATCTATCACAGTATTTGAAGTGGCGGACATTTTGAGCTTTGAAAATCTCTTTTAAGTGTCCCCAAAAACTTATAGCGTGGGTTTTGCTCGATGACAAGTGGAGTTGAGATAAATCTCTACTTCTTCTGTGCGGTTAACATCGAAATACTCTTCCACATCATTTATCGTTTGCTGCGGTTTTATTGGCGGAGATCCGAGTTGAGACTTTTTTAAAGCCCCTTCACTTTACTCCACCACGATAAGTAAAAGTAAAAAATGGAACACATTTGATGAAAAGGAACTAAACGATAAAACGTCGTTTCTTGAAATCGTCTGTTGAAATTGAATAAAATATGTTAAGTTTCCCAAATTCATAATCCATTTTATCATATTAAATGAGACTTCGATGGTTACTTCAGTTTATAGAAGGCATTCTGAGGTACAAAACAGTATCATGGTACAAATAACAGGATTTCAGTAAAATATCGTTTGGTTCTTTTCGAACAACCAGGAGCCGATCGAAATAAAAAAATATATCCTTTAAAACCGGGGGGATAAGACATTTGAGGTTGCTTGACATGTCTTTTTCGTTTCATTTTATTTCCTTTCGAGGAGTGGGAAAAAAATTGTTCTATTTCGTGTTGCGTGGAAAAATATTTTATTTCATATGGAACAATAAATCCGTTGAAATCCCCGGTGGCTTTGACGGAAGTCTAAACCGGGCAATGAAATTTTATGGTTTTTAAAAGCAACAAGCCGACTTAAGGGGAATTGAAAAATATTTTTGTATTTCCCTTTTTTTTTGTTGTTTTGAAGAAGATAAATGTTATGTGATGTATTAGCTTCAGGTGTTACGAGTTTTATTTGCCACTGGAAGATTTATTTTTCTGTTTATAAGGTTTTCAGGAAATCAAAATATGTTTTGAAAGCAAAAGTTATATTTGAATAAGTATATATTTTTAAGGATTTTATACTAGGTTGAATACAAAAAATATGTGTTCTAAAAGAGACTCTTTTGTCTTAAAATGTCCCTTATTATAAATATGCATTGTAAACATACTTAATAATGAAAATGTAAACAGGTAATGGTTAAAAAAATCACAATTTGGAAAACGCCAGTAATCAGCTACTGTAATGGTGTATTTTGGAAAGTCTTCGCTCTTCGTTTCTGCTTTTGAAAGTGTATATTCAGATTCAGTTTTATAACGCATTTTATTATTAAAAATTATTACCTGACAATATAATTTTTTGAAACTAGTGAAAATATTCCTACATTCATAAAAGCAATTGTTATGTCTTATATTAAGTGCAATTAGTACTTCTACAAATTAAAAGAATATCTTTTTTAAGTTTTATGAGTTAATATGATTTATTTTATAAGTTAATTTTCAATGATTTTTGATTTAATTTTATAAATTAAAAAATTGTGTGTCTGCATTAATATACACTAGCTTTGCATTCCCGGCGTTGCGCTTGTGTAACCATAAAAATGCCTCAAACAGCTTTGATATAGCAATCGGTTCTTAATTTAAAGATTTGCGCTATGAAATGAAACCTGTCAAGTCGGATAAACGTTATACTTAAAAAAAAACTTGATATATATAGCAAGCTTACTTTAATTTTTCAGGATCGCCAATAATCACAAAAATACAAATACAACTCATACCACTCATCGTATTACAGCTGTATCCCAAAAGGAATCAATTACTAACTATCAAACCTGCAATAAAATAAAATCGGATCGTAACAATATGTCTTTCTAAAAATTTGAAATATTGCGAAGTTTGCATATTTTTCCATTCCATTCTGCGTATTTTGACACCTTTTCCATATATCTACGTTTCGTGATTGATTTCAGGAAGACAGAAATAGAGAAAAGCAGTCACACACTAATAGTACAGAGATATTTAAGTATTTGAATTGAAAAATTTAGATCTTTAACGTGAGGTTTTTTACCTTTACAAATTTCTAGCATAGTTTTTAAGGAAGATGTATTTCTCTCTTAATTTTACTTATTTCCAAAATTTTATGCATTGATTATGAGTAATACTTATAATGAAATAATTATTTACAATCTTTAAAAAACTCATTCTTCATGAACAAGTTTTCCATTTATTTACCAATTATTTTCTTAGGTATCAACAAAAAATTTTCGAAAAAATTACGCTAATATTAAAACTATTTATTTTCCACAAAACACCCCAGGCATGCTCAATTATTTTCTAAAGATATTTTCAATTTAATGATAAAAAATATCTCTGAGTCATTACTTACATTTCTAAAAAAGTATTAAATCCCTTTTCATTTTTACTGCCAAAACAAAACCCTCCTCTTAAAACAAAGTAAAAAAATATATATATATCGTATATATACACATCCGCAACTCTCATTTCACCCTGGAGAAAGACAGAGAAAGTATAAAGAAAATAACATAAAAATCCCTCAAAAGATATAACTGATGCCGTTTACATCATAACCTTTCATCACTACTTCGGGATACCAATTGCTTTTCCTGGAAAGGATGTTGACAATTGTCAAAAACGGGGGAAAAAAAAGAAAACTTATATATCAATTCTTTTCATTTTGCCTGATCATACTCACATCAGTTTTTAAGTTTTTACTTTAGAAGAAGTTGACTCTCTCATCATAATTTTGTTTCTTTTTTTAGGTTATATCTTTTCTATCGATTCTTTGGATGGGTGGACCCAATAACTTACTTTTCAGCTCAGTGTTTTCATGTGGTTTCGTTGGAGTGACAATACTGCAAATGAAAAAAAATAGTTATAGCTATAAATATACAAAATAAATATACAAAACTATAACTAAGCTATACTTATAACATAGCTTATTGCGGAAAATGGCTGAAAAATTAAACTTAAATTATTATATCACTTAAATTATTGAATCACTTAAATTATTGAATCACTTAAATTATTAAATCACTCATATACTTAAATTAAATTATTATCAAATATATTTAATTAAGAATATTACAGATTTCGGAACTTTTCCATTTCGCAGTCTCGCCAAACGTAATGTTTGGCGACAAAACACAGTGTACATAGTTAAAGCACCACGGTATACACAGTTAAAGAACCACATTACGCACAATCAAAGGACTACAGTCGACACAGTTAAAGATTATCATTGGAAATATTCCATTTGGCGGCGATTGTACATTTTCGAAAAATTGAAAAGTACACAGATTTCGTCATGCTCCACCAAATAGAACTAAACACTTGAATTACAATTACATTAAATAAACTAAATAAGAGTAAGTCTCAAAGATAGTCAAAAAGGAAGGGAAGTCGGCTACGTTTTTTTTAATAAGCTTCCACCTATTTACTTACATGAAGTTTATCTAGAATAAAATATGTTCCGTACTTTTTCCATCATCACCTCAGTCACATCTTTCGAAGGACAGGATTGAAAATCTTGACTTAGGTCTAAAACAATGTTAAGAACTTGCTGTAAAAACCTTTTAAACGAAAGTTTGTTTTATTACGAATTTAGAGTTCTTTTAATGACACTTCACAAAACTCTATAAGCCCAAATAAAACCACCACAAAAGTAATTTTCAAATAATATGCAATTAATAATATATTTTGAACTATATGTACAGCATAAGCATAGTCCTGTATATATTCTCATTTTAACCTAAAGTAAGGGTTTCCCGAAGATGTTTAAAAGATTTTTTTAAAAAGACATTATCTCAGGACTATGATTTTATGATTTTCCCAGATTAGGTTTAAAATGTTAGTTCATCTACATTACAATTTCTTTTAGAAAATTCACAAAAAGAATAGTTGGATTTCTTTAGACTAAAATCGCTTTTCACAACTTTAAATGGAAATATTATCTAAATAAAAAAATTGTAATTGACGTGTATGTTAGTTAAATTTTTGTCATACCACCCCAGGAATATGTGGGGGGCTTACTTTTTGGACACGAATAGTTTGTTGCTTTTAAAAAGTTATTTTTCTTTTGCTCCCCAAGTGACTTTTATTTGTTCTATTTTCCAATCTATTACTTTTTTTAGACGTTGAGTACCGTTCCATTATACTTTTGTTCTTTTGGTTCAATATGGGTCCCTGGGGTGCCATTGGTTATACACTCCTTTAGGTTTGTCCTATATTTTATTTTTCATTTAATATTTTACTTCTGGGCTTTTTTTATTGCGTTTATTCTTTATGAAGTTATAAAGCCCTTGAAAATTGCGTACACTAGTAAACATTGGTTTTGAGTGAAGCATTTTCTCTCGAAAAATACTTTATACTTTCCTCTCAAGTGAAGCGCTTATTTTACAATGATGTAATATCAAAGTTACTTTTTTGGGGAGAGGGAGGATAATATTTTAAATTAACTCAATAGAAATATGTTGTAAAGTTTATTAAAATGTAAAAATCTCATTTGAAATTTTTTCAAGTTTAAAAGTTAACAAAGGCGGAGTGATTCTTTTTTTTCGGTACTGAATATTGAAGTTATTGTTGAAATTTGAATATTTTGAATTATTACTTAAATTTTTACTTGCACTTTTTTTGCAATTTTCCCCTTGCTTTGTGAGTTGTGTTTAAAAAAAGCACAAAGTTTTACCATTTTATTAACTTCAAACAATTATAAATACAAAATGTTTGGATATAAGTTCGTATCAATAACTCAAAGCTTACATTTAGTTTCTTCATTGATCTGTCTCGTATTCTCATATTGTAGTTATCTTCTTCAATTCGATTTTCAGACGTATACTTACATTCCTATAGCAAACAATTCCGATTTACTTTTAATTTCAGACATTATTTTTTTAAATGATAAAACTATACTTCTTTACAGGTGATTATTATTTATCTAAACATTATTCCCATTCAAGTCAATTTAAATCGGCATTGCAAATTTGATATTAATATTTTGGTTCACTATTACACTGATTTAACATTGCAGTATATTTGTTTATTTATATTAAATAAAAAAGATGTAATGATATTTGTAAGAATAGGAATTTTAATAAATCTAAACGTTGTTTGATTGATTATTACTGCGCTTAAATAAACGCAATAATTTTAACTATAATGTTTTTATCTCAAAATTGGATTATAATAAACTTTGACTATCATACTCATTTCTACAAAATGAATACATTTCCTAGAACACTTTTATGATACTTTGTCCAATACGATAGAACATTTTTTTTAATTTACAAATAATTGAGATTACTACTTTTACATGAGGTTTATTTTATTAACTTTTTATACCGTTTTTATATTATTTATAATCTATGTAATATTAAGTAATTGAGCATTTTTTTATTGTTTTAAATATTCTTTATAGCATTTTACTAGAAGTGCATCATTATCTACTTAAATATGATACATACAACTTGCCCATAAAAAGAAGAATATCTTTTAAAAAATTCAAAGAATTGATAATCACTTCCCAACTCAATTATTACTGCACTCATTTTCAAAATTATTCGTAATAACATTCTTACGGTTTATGAATTTGTAATTACTTTTGGTTCACAATTATCTATAAAAAATCATTAGCAAATTAGTGTGGATCACCCCAAATTCTTATTAAAAGAATCCACGAACAAAGCCAACGTACTAGAAACCATTTCCTAAATTTAACCCATCCCCATTAGAGGACATTCTAAGGCCAATATTATTTCATAAATCGTTTTAACAGTTAAATGCTCTGATTTCATAACGTTGTAATTAACATTTAAGATAAAACTGAGTTTAAATCACTTCGACATAATAAAACATGTTTCTTTCTTTTTTGATTTAGCAAACATTGATTTTTATAATTGATTTTTGGACATAAAATAGTTATATGTTTGTCACTGCTGGAGTCTTTTTTAGTTTATATATTTAAATCTATTTTAGTTTAAATAAGAAAAGTGTCAGATAGAACTTTGTCATTTCGCTGAAACGATTTTTTAATGTTTCATTTCACTTACGAGGGTATTAATGGCCGTTTTTTAACATCTTCTCGGTTTCCTTATTACACTGCTTTTCATATTATTAAGAAAGAGATTATCGAGTAAAAAAAAGTTCAAATGACGGAGCAAATCGAATTTCTTAAAACTCACTTTAGAGTGCATATTAATCCTCTTATATCAATTACGAAAAGACTGTTTTGAAGTGATTTGCTTTTAATGGAGTCCAAAGTGGGGCCAAATGGTTGAAAAACGGCTAATTAGAGAATTATTAAATGCGGCGAAATTGCGGTTTAAGCTATCTTTCTAATCAATTGAATGGTGTCCTAATGATGATGAGAAGAATATCCCTGGAGATGCTATCGTTTTGACTTTTTATATGTTCATCTTTTTACGGTGTAATTTCATTTTGCGGTATCAGTTGACTCACTAAGCTTCTTAATTTCTGAGATTTTATAAGGAGATTATTTTTATTGCTCGTTGGGGGAGGGTATTTTAATTTGATTATTAAGAGACGAACCTTCGATATAAAAACAATAAATAGAATTTCGGTCGTTGTTAGAGAGTTTACGGAATTAAGGTTTTGAGGGCATTGAAGTGTTAATTTTTGCGAAAGAATTTTTTAAATATGATGATTTAATTTGTATTTTGGCTCTAGTGTTTTGGAATGAATTGAGATTAATTTAGTTGTTGATTAAATGCAGCTTTATTATTCTGTTTTTGAAAAAAATTGAAAAATTCTTATATATATATATTTATTATTGGTTAAGCTACTTATTTACGCATAAATCCTGAAATCAAAAAATACTAAACCCCACTCACAGCTAGCCGAAATCTCAATAGTAGTTTTGTTGGCGTTGTTATTGTTCCTAAATAAATATAAGTTTTTACAGAAACTCTATAATCTTCTAATTCCAGCAAATAGTTCCTTGAAAAGCAAAAAAAAATAAGCGTAACGTTTTAAGGTAAACCTATTACAAATTTAAATGTATGACCTTAATTTTGGAATCTTCATAATTCATGGAAGTAGTTCACATAAAATGCAAATTGTATTAAAACGAATACCCTTCTTATTAGAGAAGTTGATAAAGTTTTTTAAAAGTAAAAAAATATAAAAAATAAAACAAAAGAAATGTAAAAATAAAAAGTAAAAAAAAAGTAAAAAGTAAAAAAATAAAAAAAGTACAAAATGAAAAAAATTAAAATTAAAAAAAGTTAAAAATAAAAAATAATATTAAAAAGTTTTTTTCTTAAGTACAACTATCCACTTTTCATTCTTTTTTTTATGTAATGACTGTAAATAACCTGCACCTCCGCAACATCCTACCCCACATGAACATCTCAATTCCCAATCGACAGTCTCTCATAATATTTTGACTGTGCAAAGAAAACCCTCCTTCCGATCTCCTAGTACTGCTTCATACACCTCAGGAGGATGCCAGAGGATCGCTCTCGAGTCCGTTTCAGTCAACGTCAATGGGATATGTTGATGGCAACAAAAAAAGCACCCATTGCGGTAATGTTAAATGACAGCTTCGGACCAAGAAACGTCGCATTTACAGTTCAAATTTCGGTCCAAACGTAGCGTAATGATGATGCATCGGCTAGGCTGGAATTTACTCCTCCACCGCCACCGAGTGAGAGAAGGAATAAATGATGAAAAAATAGGTAAAAATCGCCTGTAATCCATCTTACTTCGCCCTCCCCTCTTGTGTGTAGTGTTCCCGATCTATAAGCAACCCCCTCCTCCTTTTCAGAAGTTAGGGGGGAGAGTCTTGTGTTATTATTGTGTAACAGTTACAATATCTTTCATACACTCAAATGCACTTTTAAAATGTGTTGTGTAGCTTTCCACAAATAAAAGAAGTTTACTAGTACTATTGGTAAAAGTAAAAATGGAAAAGTAGGTTTTGGCATGCTAAAGATGTCCGTCTGTTGGTAAATCTTCCAAATTTGGTTCTATTCATCGGATCTTAATATTTTTGTTGGAAGAGTATGACATTAAAGGACTACCTTTCATACTTCATACTCCTTCAGTGTCTAATTCTCAAAGAGCATCTGTTAACCTGTCTAATAACTAGCTACCCATTTATTTTGCATTGAAATTTAGTTTTTGGTTATTTAAATATCTGTTGACACTCATAAATATCATGAAATTTTTTATTTAAAAATAATACTTGAAGGAAAATTTATTTATGTTATAAAAATCTGGCTAGAAGGACGCCATAATAGTACGAAATTTCATTTCATTGTAGTACAATGAGATTTTTTGATTGTTTGTTATTTGTTTACTAAGAGGCATTATCCATTTTCTCGCATAAAAAGCTGGTTAGTTTTAATTTACATTTATTCGTTTGTTAATGCAATTGAAGTTGTTTATTTTTTGTTATTTCTAAATATTTCAAAAATATCGGAGTAGAATCGATAAAAGTTACACAAATAACAGTATTTGGTGCTTCTTGTTTTGAAGTGTACAAAGGAAAATCTGTGAAAATAGTTTTAGGTGAGTTACTGTTACAAAAATTCTTGTTTTTCGGATTTCAGTGAGTATTTAAGTAACCGAACAGAAGGCTACTTTACTTCTTCAGCTTCTTGTTTTTAAGTGATTTTAGTGAGAATTTTTACACAATTAGCTTGGGAAAATCTTACTAAAGATTTCCCCATTGGACCGTAAACGATTATAAAATATATATTTTCCTTGTTATAAAAATAAACATGAAGTGGTCTATTTTTATGTAACTTCTGTCTTACTTAAGTACTATGACACACTAATTGCAACAAAACGTTATCGTATAGCTCCTTAAAAGATACAAATGTGTGTACGCCGTACTATAATCCTATTAGTAAATTATATAATAAATATTCCTTCTGACGTTGAATCCATGTTGGTAGAATATTAAATTCTTATAGACGAAATTATGCCATGAACTATTTTATCTTATGCTAAAGGTTAAAAGTATTTTTTTACTGATCATATAATAAAGATGTTCCTCATAATATATTTAGAATTTCAAAATCTACAATTTCGAAATAGTATAGACTTTTACAAGATCAATGATTGTGTTTACTATGCCTGGCAACTGGAATTCAGGGCAGTTTTAAATTCGACGTTTTTAATTCTCCTTCCTGAAACTTATTTAATTTAACTAATAGTTTTTAAGTAAAACAAACACCTAAAAATATTTTTTAATTTGTGTAAACAGTAAAATTCTTAAATTTCTGAAGTAAGCTACTATTTTTCAATTAAGATGTAAATTATAAAAAAAAATATATTGAAATGTTCCGAATTGTACCAAACCCCGTTTTCGGAAGAACCGAAGAGAAAAGAACAAAGTATTTTGTTCAATTAAGAAAATCTTTATATTGCTTATTTAAACGAACATGTTAAAACCGATGCATTGGTAGTTTTTAAACATCTCTTCCCTGACTGTTTCGTTACGGTTACAGTACAACGGCTCACCCCATGCTTGTTTCTTTATTTTTTGAGAGGGGTGCTTCCTTGCTTTATATAATTCCGATGATTATTTTTCCCTGCTTTTAGAAGTGTTGAGTGCATTTTTGTTGGGTGAGAGTGTTGCAAAACGTAAACACAGGAAGGACACTGTTTTTATAGCTTTGAGGAATTCAGAAGCGGAAAGGAAACGGGAAAAGTACTTTTAAGTCACGTTGTATTTAATAAGAAACATAACTACTTATTGCATTGTTTTATATAAAAATTACACATTTAGGGGACAGACAATATTCAAGATTCTCACAGGAAGAACACTGTTTTTATAGTTTTGAGAAATTCAGAAGCGGAAAGGAGACGGAAAAGTACTTTTAAGTCACGTTGTATTTAATAAGAAACATAACTACTTATTGCATTGTTTTATATAAAAATTAACACATTTAGGGGATAGACAATATTCAAGATTCTCACAAAGAAGGACACTGTTTTTATAGTTTTGAGGAATTCAGAAGAGGAAAGGAGACAGGAAAAGTACTTTTAAGTCACGTTGTATTTAATAAGAAACATAACTACTTATTGCATTGTTTTATATAAAAATTACACATTTAGGGGATAGACAATATTCAAGATTCTCACAGAAAGGACACTGTTTTTGTAGTTTTGAGGAATTCAGAAGACGGGAAAAGGGGACAGGAAAAGTACTTTTAAGTCACGTTGTATTTAATAAGAAACATAACTACTTATTGCATTGTTTTATATAAAAATTACACATTTAGGGGATAGACAATATTCAAGATTCTCACAGGAAGGACACTGTTTTTATAGTTTTGAGGAATTCAGAAGAGGAAAGGAGACAGGAAAAGGACTTTTAAGTCATGTTGTATTTAATAAGAAACATAACTACTTATTGCATTGTTTTATATAAAAATTACACGTTTAGGGGATAGACAATATTCAAGATTCTATATATCTCAGTTAATTCAAGTAATTTTTTTAACTTCTTTAAAAATAAATTCAATTATGCTATCATTTCTAATCAGAAAAACAAGAGTAAAATAACATACTTTCCCATTATTTTAATATTCACTGAAATTCTTACAAAAGTTCTTAACAATAGCTGTCACTTAGAACGGCTTCGCAAAAGTTTTATACACCAGCGTTCACAAAAAACATTATACTAAAATGATATTTCAAGTAGTTAATGTTGTTACGTAAGCATTTGTAAACCCACTAGTGAACAGGTATTCTAATTTATTATTTTCTCATATAAAAATATTGTGGGTTGATATTTCCATATCAATAGTTTCCACCAGTTTTACGGAGTAACGTTATACCAAGTTTCACTATTTTTAGCCAACTTAACTTTTTTCAATTCGGAAAATTTATAAAATGAAAAAGTAGGTATTGACATGCGGTCAATGTCTGTCTGTCCGTATTCCTCTTCCAAAATCAGTTATATCATTCGGATCTTAAAAACTTTTTTTTTTGTTAAAAAGATATGACCTCAGAGACTCAACTTTCATACTTTTTGTCCACCTGTCTATACGTCCGGACGGACATAAATCTACTATCTGTCGGCGAATTTCCCATTGAATTAGCATTGAAATTCAATTTTGAGTCATTTAATTCACTGTTGCCAAATCAACAATGGCATGAGAAACTTTATTTAAAAATATTTTTGAAAAGCCAAATAATTGTTTCATGAATCAGTTTGAAATGACGTCATAAAATGTAGCACAATGTGATTCTTCGATTGTTCATTAATTGTTTACCAAGAAAGCGGCAAGGCATATTTTTTTGCATACAATTATGCTTAGTTTTAATTTACATTTCTTATTTTTTTTAAAATTCAGTTTGGAGTAGTTTCATTACTTTTGTTATTAATAAATATTTAATTATTCTTCGGACTACAAATAAATCGTGCAGACGATAAATAATATTAAGTTAATTTGAGAAAGAATATTGAGGCTGTGTCCTGACTACGACATCAAATGCCACAAATGCAACAAAACTTGTCGACTTGGCAGAGTCAGCCACATGCTATTACATCGCTTGGTGCCCTTGGAGGTCGCCAAGTTTTGTTGCATTTGTGGCATTTGATGTCGTAGTCAGGACACAGCCTATGGAAAATAGTTGATTTTGTCTTTTAGAAGTTTAAATTATAGCTGGATGCTGTGTTTAGCGATTTTTTTTCGAATGTGTATAAATCTAGTGTAGAAACGATTGTTGATGATATTTACTGTTAGGAACCTAGTTGTTTTCCGATTAGAATTTCAGTAAGTATTTAAGTAACAGGAAAGTAGGCTGTTTTAGTTCTTTAAGAACTTCGTGTTTCCTTTTTACAGTATAGAAAAATATACTCAGAAAGTCATACTTTTAGTAAAAGGGTAATTAACAAACGACATTATTTATGTACTTACAATATGCAAAATGAAACAGAAATATTTGATTTATTTAGAAAATTCACTCAGAAAAATACTACATGCTACACCTACATGCTCAAACTACATAAATGAAACAGAAGTATTGTGTGAAAATAGCAACATTACAATATTGTGTTGCTTCAATACAAGAATTGTGTTGATGACTCACGAACATAAGTTTGTGCTGTTTCACTACAACTGAATTATATATAGTACTAATATTATAACATTATATTTAAAGTACCGTAACATATATCGTAATATATATTTTTTAAGCTTTAGTACAACTATTTATCCAAAACATCAAAAATAGCAGATGCTGAACTACACTTCGGAAGAATAGATGCGTGCCACACAATTTTTGTGTAACCCATACATTATTATTCGGTCGCAACACAATTTTTGTATTGTTTCAACAAAACTTGTAATAAAAGTGCAAAACACATTTTTTTGCATTGAAAGTCAACACAATTTTTTCTGAGTATAAGATACTCATGAAAATGATCTATTTTAAACAATTTAAAGTCCCATAAACACGAAAACATGTTCACCTTACATAAATCAAACTCAGTAGCGCCGAACCGTTGAGAAAGCAGTAAACACACTAATCGACGATAGCCCTAATATTGATTCACCTATAAGGGGCATGGACATAAAGAAGAAGTAAATCCTTTCCGAAACACCTTCGGTCGTCATTGTCAGCTACATATCATTACCTCCTTCATCTGCGTCTTAGTGTCTTATAAAAATAGAGCGGCCTCGGCCTAACTTTCTGGCTAGGCCATTATGCCCGTTATGGGTGCCGATTCACTTAGACTAAAGGCTCTAAAGGGTTCATAACTGTCTGTGTTAACTGCAGGTTCACCATACTAATAATTCTATCATCAGGATAGTAGTTATAGGCTGATATATAGGTGGCTAAATATGTGGGACAAGGACTGAAGTAAGTGTTGGAAATATTGATGTAATTTTTTGAGTAATTTGGTTTGTATCCAAGTAGTTAAATGTTTTTAAGAAGTGTAAATGTAAATTCTTTTTGAAATATTAAATTAACTATGTATGTTGATTGGATGTTTATATGTTGATTGTATGAACACATTGACTCTTTGATCTTAAAAAATGTAAGTATTAAAAAGATTAAACGTTCGTTCGTTAAAAATGAAGATTACTTATTCTAACCTTTTAATAATTATGTAAAGATGCTAACTGCTTTGTACATAGCATTTACCTGAAATAAAATATATAAACACTAGTTACAAAAAAAAATTAAAATTATCGTAACACCATAAATGAATAACACATTATAACACAAGTTAAATAGACGGTAAAGGTACGTTTAAATTAATATAATACTAATAATAATGGTTCAATTAAATCGGTGGTTAAAAAATATCTTTCAAAATATAAAAAAAACACCTTTAAAGGTAAACAGTAAAGTTTCGACATTACATATGAAATTTGGAAAAAAACGACAACTTAAACGGTGATTAAAAAATCTTTCAAAGGGTATAAAAAAAAACCCCTTAAGGTAGAAAGTTTCAACATTACATATGAAATTTGGGAAAAAACACGCACAGCATAATAAGTATCGTAATATAAGATTAAATATGGTACTTCAGATAAAAAATAACCATTTAAATTAAACTATTCAATTTGACTAAAAATATAATATTTCCATATTTTGTAATCGAAAACAGATTACACGCATACAGTAGTTTATGCTACAAACTCTACTTATTTATCGTCACAAAAGCTAAACAAACAACTAATTAAAAAAGTTTTTTTTATCGAAACACTAAACAAAGAAGAGTCTCGTTTCAATTCCGCCTTTACTGAGCAGAAATGAATAAATAACTTAATAAAAGACGCGAGCCGGTGAGTGGAAAGCCCTCTTAAACGCCGAATAGCGCCAAGTTGTACTTTTTTTTAGTACTGCGATACACTTCAGGTGCGAGTTTTACTTCCGGGCGCTTAACTTTTACTTTTGGCGAGGAAATTCATCACCGGTTAGTGTCACCCCTTTCGCCTTCCAGCGACGAACTAGGGGGAGGTGTTGTGTGAACAAAAGTTAATTTGTAGATCTGTTTCAGATTATCAATTATAAGATGCATATATTTGGCAAATGTGTCTTTATTCATTTTATTGATATGTACATGTTAATTTAAAGTAATTTTAATCATAAAATTTTATACTATGTTCAGCATACTCATTTAATTGTTATATTCAGCATGGTCCTTTAATGGGCTTGTTTCAAAACTTGGCCGCAAAAAAAAAATCAATGGCATCGTAGTTCAGATCGCGTGGCCTTTTTTTTAAACCAATGAGCTGTTTCGACACTTTGTCGAAGAAAACCAAACAACCCATGAAATCGCAGTATAGAGAGCATGACGTCAGAAGAAATATTCCCATTGTTTCATTCAGCATGCTCATTTAATTATTGCATTCAGAATTGTTCATTTAATTGTTATATTCAGTATGTTTATTTAATTGTTAGATCCATAATAATCATTTAATTGTTACATTTATCATGTTTCTTTTACTGTTATATTCGACACGTTCATTTTATTGTTTTATTTCTCGCTATTTTATTGTTATATTCAGCAATATTTAACCATTCAATTCGTTGTTTTAGACAGCCAATTAATCAGAAATTTGCTTGATTTTCTACTAAGCACAAATTGAGCAATGTCTGACCAAACGTTTGAGCAATTTTGTCGTCACTTTCAACTAGTGTGCGTCATCACATTTCATTACTGGAGTAAATGCTTTCCAATGATCTACCATCAACATATTATGGAAAGTTGCATACTCATCAACAAACCATTATATGAGACTGTTTTCATTATTATATGGTGCCATCATCATTGAAAATTAGCTGTTTCGTACTGCAAAGAGATCTAGCAGTATTGAGAAAAATAATGTAAAGAAACTAAGTTGGTAAATTTGAATAAAAAATAAAACATTTCATATTAAAAACAAGTATATATATAATTAAAATAATATGAAATGTCTAAAAAATATTGTGAAGGTCATATTTTAGGTTATGTTAAAATTTTTGTTCTCATAAAAGAGAAAAAGAATTTTTTCGCAAATTAGTGGCAAAATATTAACTTTGCATATTTACTTGGAAAATATTTCTTTAGAGTGAGAAAGATTTCGCTAAATTCGGTAATCCAATTATGATGGTGGGAGAATTCGCAATTTTCAATTTTTAAGAAAAAGTGTTTAGCAATGGGAATTTATAAAATGTGTGTAGATTAAGTGTGTTGTATTTTAAAAGTTAAAACATTTATAGCTAAAACATGGTGGCTACTCTTTAAAAGAAATTATAGCTTTTGCTTGAATACATAACAGTACTGTCATTAGTACAGTTAAAAATATAGTGCAAACACCTATCGACATTTAATCTACAAGTTTAAAAAAAGTATATCTATTTTTAAAAAAATCTAAGTATCTGATTCGAAAACTTTAAATGCTGGCATAAATCAATAAACTAACATAAATTCATTTGTTCATTCTAACAAAACATTAATGGTTACTCTTAAAGTTAATTAAAATATTTCGTTTTTAATGTTTCATATTTATTTTGAGGATGCAAATATTTAAGCATTCATAAATTTTAGAGAAAAACTACAATTTATCAGTTCAATTAACTTGCCGATTCTTTTTCTGAAAAATATCGTCTTTAAGTCAAAGAAAAACTTTGACGTATCTAATAACAAACAAGAAGTCATTTTGAAACATAAAATATCGGAGCCTCCCCGAAAGTTGCATCTGACACGTATCAAAAAACTGTCAAAAAAATTTCGAAGTTTCCATTAAAACTTTGCAATCCGAGGTGCTAATCCGTTATATGTCAAAGAAATTTTCCGGATTTAAAGAGACCTCTTGACCATTCTGGCCGCCGACGCTAATTTTTAGGACAGAAAAGTAACTCTTGAAAAAACTGGAAACTGTATAAAAATGTATTTTTAGACAGCCTAGGGTTTATAAACCTGTAATTCAGTAAGACAGCTATTGATTTCGAAAATGTATTGATATGTGACAGATAGGTTTTTTTATAATTTAAGTTTATGTAGTTTTAAAACACAACAGTTTAACTAAAGTGTGTTTTTAGCAATATACATTTTTAATTAAATATTTTAATTAAAAAATTTTAGTCAATATATAAATTTTCTTGAGATTATTTTCTAACTTTGTATTAGTATAAATATATTATAAATGTAAGACTAATACGAATCAATTTTAAAAAATTTAAATTTTCTATAAAACTATAAAAACCATTTTCTTTTATATTTTATAAGTTGACCTGTTTAATGTGTTTGCAGAATATCGAAATGAAATATTTCATCTATATATGAAGGATATCTATAAACTTATTTATATGAAAATCATTACGTTAAATGATTTTAAAATATATCGAATTAAAACAATCAAAATCAAACATTTTTAGTAAAAATGTTAATTTTATATATCTAACTAGAAAAACTAGCAATAGAATTTTTTTTGGACTTCGCATTGATCACAAAAAAATGAATTAATTCGCATTGCTAAAATTTTCAAACAAAATAGTTATAAGCAAGTATCATTTGCAAAACGTCAATAAAATTCATAGTCTATTGTAAAAACTTAAGTTACAATAAGACTACGGATTACCGAGGAATATGCGTAAAGCGATTTGCCATAGCATTAAAGGGCTATTAAAAACATTATATAAATATGTATTGTATAAGGCTTAATAGATTTTAGTTCTATTTCAAAATATTTAAAATTGGTATTGATTTCTTACAACAAATATAAATTTGAAAATATAGAGATTTTTGGTTGTACGTTTATATAACATTTTATAATTCCGGAATTATATAATTCAGGAAAACTAATAATGGGGCAAGAAAGTTAAAGTTTTAGATCTTTTAAAATAATTTTACTGGTTAGAAAAATATATCAACTGCAAACTTAAAAACATCATACTCTTTCAATTCAATGCTCTTGATTATTATTTAAAACTTTTTTTTAATTTAAATTTCCACTGAAGATAATAATAAGAAGTGTAATTTGAAATAATTTTATACTTAAGATTTTGATAAAAGGCCTACACTAAAAAATGGACTAAATCTGTGCTGGGTTTCACCATAGTAATGGTTCCCAGTAGCTGCAACCGATGTGTGGTGAAATGTTTCACCATATTTTCCGTATTCGACTGAATCAAACGGAAACGAATACCAAAAACATGACGAAACGTTTCTGCTACTAGGAACCATATTTTTGATGCAACCAAGTTCCAAATTTTAACAGTGTACTGTCAGCTAAAATGCAATACAACTATATATAATAGTTGTTTAAGAGCTTTGACAAAGAATTAACAAAAATTTATCATTAAATCAGCTTAAAATTAAAAAAAAAATATTGCAAAACATCTATAACAAACTAACATTCAAGTATATAACTTTAATAATTGCTTTTTGAAACGTTTTCATTGTTTGGCCATTAATTTTTTTAAGTCAAAGGTTATATAAAAATGTATTAGCTGAAAACTGGATTTTTTATTTCCTCGGGAACAAAACAATATTACTTTTCCGTTGCTGTCAAATTCCCAGATTAAATGTGAGGCCGCTACAGAAAGATTTTTTTTTCATCTTGTAACAAGTCTTCGGAGGAACATTTGGTCTCCCTTAAAAAGTGTCTTGTCGATTGCTGATGTATGGACGATTGTATCTTGTAGTTTCTCATAAGATTTCGAAAAAATACTTTTTTTGTTGTTGTGCAAAGTCGTTCTTTACTTTATTTATTAGTTTACAGAATCGGTAAATCGCTAAATTGTGGTTTTCAAGAGATTAATAACTTTCGAACAGCGTTGTTCTTTGTGTTACGTTAGAAGATTTAATAACAATGAAAAAATGACAACTGAAAGCACTTCAACAGATGAAAAAGTTGGATGTTATTTATTTTTGTCTCTTAAATGGACGGATTATACTGAAAATAAATGACGTCTAGAGATTTCAAAGATTTTTTCCTGTCTTAGGAAATTTTGTACACAAAACAAGAAAAGAAACATATATTTTTCTTTCGGCGTATGGTTTATTAAATTGTCTTTTGTAATCTGATTTTTCAAAAATAATGCTCACATTAAGTTTATTCCCATACTTACTTTTAAGCACTTTTCAAATTACTTGTATTATGCACATTAAAGCACGTACTGATTTAACTAAAAAAACTTCTTAAAGATAAGTATGAAATTAAATTTATTAAAAAATCGATAAAATTTGTTCATATACTAATTATAGCTATTTAAATAAAAGTGTTAATTCAAAACACAATATCTAAAATGACTTATATTTCTTCAACAATGAATATTTGTTAGAATTAAATATTTAGAAAAATAATATTTTAATATTTATATAATGGATTTCTTAAATTACATATATATTTTTTTGCTTAGAATAGATTATTAAAACATAAACTTTTTTCTAGGCAGTATATTTTCTTCGCCCACAAAAATATTGCTTCGATAAACATTTTGTAGAAAATCAAAAGGCTCAATAAATAAAAGCAGTTAAGAACACTCCAACTTTTCTGAAAAATGTTCATAAAAGTAAATAAAAGAATTTGAGACAAGATTTCACGATTTTTTCTCCTCTTCTCACACTCAATTGCGAAAAAGAAGTTAAAAGAACTTAAAAAGCAATTTGTAACAAATTTCTTCCAACAGAAATAAAATCTCTTAAGATGAAAATATAGTACCACACAATCCATTCAACAAAATGAAAAAAAAAAAATAATAAAGATTTTGTAGAAAATCTTTGTGTTAAATCCTTTATTGACCTTACCGGATACCACAAAGATTAAGTTTCTCGTTTAAAGCTTTATATTACACAGTGAAGCCTCTAAAATTTTAGAAGGTATAAAAAATGAGAGAAGTGAAATGGAAAAAGATGATTTTTTTTTCGTGAAGAAACTCTTTTCGGCTAACTTTGTTGCAGCAAATAAAATTTGATGGACAACCAAAATGTGTTGTACTTTTCTATAAATTCCTCCAAGCAATTGTGTTTTGTAAATCAATTGTGTTTTGTAAAAAATAAATAAAAATTTAGTTTTTATAGATATTAAAATAATATTAATTAAATACCTTTTGTTGGTTATTTAATTTTTAAATAATCGTTTGCTAGGTAAAAAAAAAATAAAGCCTGTGATAGAAACGATAGTAAAACACAATACGTTTTCCTAAGCTAAAATAAACTATTTTATAATTTAACATTGAATAACACAAACAAAACTTATAATAAAATTATTGTTATTTAGAACCCAACGTATTAAATATTATATTAAATCAAATAGTTCAGCTAATGAAAAAAAATACTATTTGGTAAAATTATAAAGTTTTAGTTGATTGCGAAAAATATGTTTATAAGAATGTTGCTTGTCTAGTGACATAAATCTAAAGCTAAATACAGTTGAACCTCGATTATCCGTTCTAATTGGAGCAGGAGGTAGGTCGGATTATCAAAAATTCCGGATAACAGATAATATTTTCAATTAATAGTAAAACGTCTTATACGGAGTAGCACCGAAAGTCCGCGGACCCTAAATCGACTATGGTTTTACAGTTGTAAACATTACATTTTAGTGTTAAGTTATCTCGGATATGAGACTTCCTAGCAAACAGAAAATACTTAAAAATTACTTTTATTTTCGATTCTTACTTTTTAAAATATCTGAGTGGAATTCTGGAAAAATTGCTTATTCTGAGCTTAGAATTCTGAGACGGGTTTCTTTTGTCAACAACCGAGAATGATCTTATTAGATTTTTTTTTATGTTGTGTGTGCTCATGGATGGTCAGTTAACAGAGAGTTCCGGATAAACGAGAGACGGATAATCGAGGTTCTACTGTATATCCATTCTCATATATACTAACATTTGAGTCTAACTATAAATTTCAACTGTTTTTACAATTGTATTGAAATGTTACTAATAACAACGTATCAGGAGGCTATTGCTACAAAATATAGAAAACATCATTCAACAAACAAAACACACTATTACAGAAGAATAAAACCACTGAATAATATTCACAGATAACAACAATACATCGCAGTGTAAACAGAGCGAGCGAATATTGGAAGGGAGGAGGAAGTGACATCGAAGGCAAAACGATGGGGGGGAGGGGGATGGCAAATTCGTGACACTGATGTCAGACGACAACGCTTCTTCTTCTGAGATGTCACTCCCTTCTGTTCTCGACATCAGGGGGATGGTCCTTTTGGTATCGCTTGGCGTTTGGTGAATATTTGTACCTGAATACGGAGTCAGGCGGAAAACAATGTAAAGTGATGAATTCGTATATGTGGAATGTGTAGAAAGGGTCGCAATATGAAATGCAGAATGCAGCGAATATCAGACTGACATAAATGATTATGTGATTAGAAAATCCTCCAGGTGTATGTGGATATTTTTAATAGTACTAATTGATGGTTAAAATATTAAACAATTAAAATACATAGACGAGAATTAAGATTGATATAAATTAAAAATAAATAAGAAATTTATTGGATTAATAAAAACTTGGATAATAACTTGGAAAAATAACCAAAAAAGTTTAGTCACTTTTTCGGAAACAGGCCTTTCCAAAACGTGTAGAAAACACAAATTACTATTACGTATTTTCGACTCCATATCTCAATACTTCCATGACCTTATATTTCATATGACGTAATTTAAATTAATAAACAGTCCATAATGTGTTTATATTCATAAACAAAATTGTTAATTGTGAACTAAGTAAATTCCAATTAAAATGATGATTTGAAGACATACATCACACAGCCAATTTAAATCATAACATAAAAAATATAAAACAATAAAAACTAGTATGAATTAATTAACAAACACAATACATTAACCGATCCCATACCAAAATTGCAAAACAATAATTGAGAAAGTCGATATTTTATTTAATCAAATAATAGATTATTTAGCCCAATGAAAATTCATAAACTCATTAGAAATGAAAGTATAAAAAAAGTACCTGTCATACATAGAAATGAAGACACAAAACACCAAACCAAAAACTTCTTCTTCAGAAACCGAATAAACCCCATCCATTGCTAAGTTAAAAAAAACACCCGTCTTCAAACCAAATAAAAAGTGTCCGCTTTAAAATCTACTCCCTTCAAATCCGGCAACAGGAAAAGCGAAACAAAGCTAGCTCAACAGGCTTCCCATCCAAAGGGGAGGATGGCATATAAAACACAATAAAAGTAAACTTTGTCCTCTCAAATCCTTTTTGAAATCCTCTATTGATCCCTGGATGGGAGTTTGACTCCCCGTTCTGTGGTCGCCGGGCATAAAGAAAGTTAAACGAGCCATTTCAACGGCCTGTTAAAATTGATTCCAAAGTAAATCTTTCTCAAAATTCCCTCCAGGGCTCGAAAGGGAGAGAGGAAAAAAAAACTAGAATAGAAAATGCAGTGGAAAAAAAATCAAATTGGGGAGGTGTATTACTTTCTTTTCGTGTTTTTTTTTTATTTTGGTTTTGTTGAACATTGGATTTTTTTTCTCTAAGCCCCGACTTTTTTTAAAGTATAAAGTGACTTGTGTTTTTTAAAGCTTGGGATTTTATTTATTGAATTGGTGGACTTTATTTTATGGGGAGTTAAACGTTTTATGGGAGGGTCTTTCAAACTTTATTGTGCGTTAAGTGCGACAATTTCGAAAGTTGGGGATGCGTTGAGTGTAACAATAGTTTGAACGAAGTTTTTTAATTTACTTTTTTAATTCTTATTTGTGATGCACATTTTAATTAAAGAAAATGTAAGGGAACAAACTGTTTTGTTAAATTTGAATTGAATATCAATTTTATTAAATTTAAAATACTTTTCATCAAATATCAATAAATAATATTGATTGTGTTTAGAAATTTTTAATCTGAAATAAATTTACTATTGAAATTCGATCCGATTTTTAAAATCTAACTGACTTTTTAACTCGAAACAAAAAATAGATATTACTATATAACTTTGTAAATCTTACTTATGTTCTATCATTACTAATAAACTAATGCCAAAACCCATATCAGCTATACATATTATTACTTGTATGTTTCAAACATGTTAGAGCCTTTAACTAATCAAAATAAATTGCATACGAAAATAAATTTTATTACAAATAACGTAATTTTATGAAATCTGAACTGTGCATGAATACCTATATAAGAACATATTGTTACTAAAACACCAATGCGTATGTATACCTCCAACAATAAACACAGTATAGCTGAAGGTATACATCTAAAGCAATCTATCCTTGATTCAATTGTACTTTCTCTCATGAAATGTTATTATTTGTTGCTAATAAGAATGTGATGGAAACCGTATCCAAACCAGCAGGACAACTTCAGCACGTTTCTTCTATGGCATCCTTCTCAAATAGATGTGGATAGAAATCACGTTGACCTTTTGCACACAATATAAAGAATCACTAAATGGTTGCTTTTGGAGGGTACAATAACTATAGTGCTATTCTATAGAAAATGGATACTTGAATTTGTTTTATGTATTATTTTCGATGAAATTATAATAATCATGACGTTCATTCTGAAAAAGGTCAAAGAGAACTGGAACATATGTACGTATTTTTTATAATTCAAAAATAAACGTTGCACTAGAACACCAAATGGGCTATCTGTACAAGGTCTAGTAATTTTGAATCGCGGTTCAGTGCTGAAAAGACATCCATTATTACGTAATTCCTACGCACTTATCGTAAGGAAATTTACATTTAAGAATTAAGCGTACACCATCAACCCTCACCACTGAGAATTTGTAGTTTTAATTTCAGAATTTTAACACAATCCATTTATAGTATCTCAAAGTGACAAACTAAAAACCAAAGACCTGTCTCAAAATTTAGTATATTTTAGTAATTTTATCTCAAAAAGCCAGTTACGTTATTTTAGATGTTAAAAATATACTGTGCAGTGTTTTCAATATAGAACAAATATAAACTTTTGAGTGAATTTTTGCAATCACCGATAATGCACAAGTTGAAAAGAAATACCAATTACACACAATTTAACATGCCGAATATCGTTGTAGCAATATGCATGATGCATTTGATTATAAACCATAACAAATAATTTGGCAAATGGAACTATGTTACATTAAAGAGTACGACAAATTATCTAATATCTACATTCACACAATGAAAATTATTTAAATTGTTACATTCTTTACACCTGTACAACACCTGAAACCTGTACAATTTATTCAAATATCGATTTTCATATCGTATTGAATCGCAAACAATGTTATATTGAAACAGGCGATTGTAATGATTTATTTTTGCTTTGAGCATTCCAGAAGTTTTCCTTGAATCGAATAATTTTAGATTTTATGACAACACATGTACATTAACATTTCACTTTTTGTGGACTGTACCAAATTTATGTGCTGAGAATAGTTCTGGATCAGGAATTTCATTGTTTATTTTGTTTAAAGCATATGAACAATTGTTACTTATATATTACGTGTGTTAGTTAACTTCATATTTCAAATATTTAAATTACTTAAAAATATACTTAGTCATGTGTCTAAGTTGATTCAACATTCAAAAATAATTTAAAGTTATTAAAGCAGCAATTTTTTTCCATATATAGAAAATATTCGTAACATTTAATTTTTGTAGCCTTTTAATTTGCGCAGTGGCTAAATTTAGCTAGAGACATGGTGGTTAAGAGGTTTCCTTTCACTGTAAAAATACTGTTAATATTACAGGAAAAAAAGTTTAACTTCTTCTTGAAATTAATAATTGTTTCTTCAATTTTTTCTCTCTGAGTGCCGAAACAGCTCAGTTGGGAGCGTTGCACTGAAGTTCTAAAGGCCCGTGGTTGTACCCTGAATCGGCAGTTTATCATTTATTGGAAGTACTGTGGTCAGTCAGTCCCCACATGTTACTGGTGTGCCGAGAGAGAAGTAAAATATTGTTTATTTTTTCAACAATTTGTCTGTAAAAAAACAGATTTTGCGTTAAAACTACAAATTCTTCGTATAAAATAAACAGATTTTCTCCGTAAATTATATTGTTTATTTTTTCAACAATTTGTCTGTAAAAAAACAGATTTTGCGTTAAAATTACAAATTCTTCGTATAAAATAAACAGATTTTCTCCGTAAATTATATGGTTTTTTTTGGCCCACCAGCTGACATCTTTACCTATAAAAACAATCGAATTTTTGTACAGTGTAGTGACGTAGCAGGGTACTAGAAATTACCATAAATAAAACTTACCAACATCATTTATTCATTAAAATACGTTAAAATTT
Organism: Oedothorax gibbosus; assembly: GCA_019343175.1. Classification (NCBI taxonomy): domain Eukaryota; kingdom Metazoa; phylum Arthropoda; class Arachnida; order Araneae; family Linyphiidae; genus Oedothorax; species Oedothorax gibbosus. Next base: position 17,724,020 of record CM033272.1, read on the forward strand.
CCTTACATTACATACCTTAAAATTGCCATAGACACAATTCCATTGACATCACACGAAAAACAATTGCACCCACCTATATCCTTCATTTCATCCGACCTTAGGTGAAGAAGTATGAAAACACCCCATACCTCCTCCAAAACTCACCGACGCGTTTTTCCCGATTAGGAACAACGCGTCTTGACGTGCATCTTAGATAAGACATCCCCCCTTACACCATATTACTACTATTATTAGTAGTAGTATTCATGGGATCCCTTTTCTTTTCCACCTATAGACTGACAAGTGACAGGTCCGGAGAGCTCGCTGACCCTTGGGTCGATCAAACGGAAATCATTCCCTTGTCTATAGGAACCTCTCTCTAAGGATGGCTGGTGCTGGTTATCGTCTATGCTGAGATGCTTTTTGAAGTGGGGCTGTTGTTTACCTTCTCCGGTGTATCAGATTTGTTATGTGTGTTAATATATATGTATGTGTTGCTATAGTTATAAAAGTGAAGTACTTGTGTTCATCTATTGTTTGTGTGATTTTTGCATTGTGGTCATATCAAATGTTTTGTTATAGAACATTGTGAAGTAATGTTCGTTTTTTCCAACAGGGCTGCTTTATTGGTGGCTAAGCTTTTGAAGACTCGGCATATGGACAATTCTACCATAATTTTTACTTTTATGTCCTTTGGGCTTAACTTATGAAAAAATTAATATTTCGTTTTAATTTTTTCTCGTTATACTAACACGCTAGTCCTTATATAATTATCAAACGGTATTTTAAAGCAAAAAAACTCCAAAAAAATTTTAGAACACCAAACATTGCCGAAAATTCCTTACCGTCCCAATCCCGAATGTTTAAATGTTTAGTTTAGTGCTCAGACTAACACATTTTTTACCTAAAAATTACATTCATTTGAATTTTAAATTGAACTAATATCTTGACAAATTCCTTCCATAAAATTACGGCTTTTGATATTTATAATAGGGATTTCTCTTCTCTTAACTTTGTCTCTGGGTTTTGGTACATTCACTCTCCTCATTGCTAGTTTTGAATAGAGACACTGGATGGAGCTACAGAAATTCTTCAGTCATTAAAACTGGATTGCGAAAAACCCAGAAGAAGTTGTGTCCAGGTATTTCTTTTACGTTGTTGTGTAAGATTGGTAAATCTTTTGTTGTATGAAACATTGAAATCAAGTTCTAAATAAGTAAACTACACTGTTGAATTTAGCAGTTAAAATTACATTAATAAAGTTAATTTTCGTGAATATCTTATTAAAAATTTTTTTTACCACTTCTGCTATAAAAATGGGGTTTGTTTGTCTATTCTTAAGGAGACAAGGCTTGTTATACGCTTATCATACATTTTTATACATGAGATTTTATTGGATTTGTATCAGATTTGTTATGTGTATTATTATCTAAGTATGCTTTATTATAATGATCAAAGTGAAGTAGTTGTGTCCAGTTATAGCTTTTGTGTTTTTACATTGTTGTGTAAATGCTTGATTTTTGTAAGTGTTTTGTTTAGGAAATATTGCAGTCATGTTCTAAATCAGTCAATTATTTCTATTGCATTTTACAATTATAATTATATAAGTAATATTAATTTTTATGAAACTCTACTTAAAAGTATTTCCGCTATGTTTGCTATGAAATGGAAGTTTGCCTATTATTGAGTAGTTGAGACTTCTTATACGCATTAATATGCATTTAAATACATAAATAAAACTAATATAAAGTTAGAACTATAAATAAACAATATGTTATTGTCAAATTAGTCTGATTTGTTTATAACAATTTCGTTTAAATGGACTAGCGGGACATATTGTATCACTAAGACATGAGGTACATTGGATCACACGAATATTCTCAGAATGATAATCGCATCCATTATAGCTGACAATATTTTTGTTTTTAATATTTTACTTATATGCGTTTCTATGAGTAATTATGTTTGATAAATATCGTTATCTAAAAAAGAAACAATTACAAAATATTAAAATGATTTAAAAAGTTATATTTTTATTCTTTTAAAACATAATTTGAATTAAAAGGAGAATATTTCGATTTCAAAGTTTTTAGAATTAAAAAAAAATCTTTATAAATATTAATTTCAAATTTTAAAAATATATTGCTACAAAATAGTATAAATATTGCTATAAAATCCTATAAATAATATGAAATCTTATAAATAATAATATATAATTCATCGAACAATTGTTATCACTTTACTTGATAAATATTAATAAGGTTTTATAATTGATAAAGGTAAAATAAAATATTTACTTCTATTTACTCCTGTAGCATATCCCTCTAAACTCTAAAGGATACTCAATTTCGTTGAAGTGTTAACTTTTTTTTTCAACGCAAGATATTAAAATTTAAATTTTTAATAAAAAATAATTCCTTAAACTTTTTTAAATTATATTTTTTAGCAGATTATTATAAATGACTCATCCATACTTCAAAATTAAAAATGTAGTAAAATTATAACATTTATACATTTAAAAAAAAAAATATGATTTTCGCTGGAAAAACCTGATAGTCAAGTGGCGGGATTATACTTCTGTATTCCTCAGAGGGATATCCAGGCTGATATCATTTCTGCATAAATTAGGAAAAACAATTCGGAAAAGTAATTTGTAAAATATAGGATAGTAAGCTAATAGAGTAGGCTAACTTATGGTGCATAGAAATCTTCTGAACAATTAATTAAAAATATAAATAAAAATACAAAAAGTGATCCAATGTGCCTCCTCTCCCCAACAACTTGAAAAAATTAAAGATCCACACGCAGCTTTTTATTCCTGTTCGAGTAATAATTCGAGTAACAACGATTGAAATTAAAGTTGGATATCTAATAAAGCAAATGCACAATCAATATTCATTTTATGTAGCATTATTATGACCATGAATTTTAGTTTTCAGGAACTAGCAGTTAGATGAGAATCTTTCAACATATCTATGAATATTTCATATGAAAGTTTTTTTTAATTTATTTAATTGTCTTTATTTGGTATCCTACATTTAATTATTTAGATTATGACACAGCGTTTTATACTCCACATTTGTATGAAAAAGATTTTGTACAACTTGATAAGCAGGTATAAATTTTTCTACGCATTACATGACATGGGATTAAAAAGTCAAGATAAAAATCATTGGTAAAATAGTATAACTTTATGTCTTGTATTTATTATTCTGTAAAAAAATGTTTTCTGATGCTAAGATTGTATACTGATATAATTATCTGTATAAATTTATTTCAAACCTATATTTTAACTATTCGCCAAATGCAAGAACATATATTTTAAACAATGCTTAGCTAACAAGTCAGGATTGAAATTTAATAAAAAAAGTCAGTAGTCAAAATAGTAAAATTCTTTGTCTTGTATTAATTATTTTGTAAAAATCTGTTCTGATGCTAATATTGTATACTGATGTCTATGTTAATATACACTGTTAAAAAAAACCTGAAAATTCAGGAGAAAGATTACTGATTTTAACGGAACTTTCCCGTAACGACTGAAAACGGATTTTTTCCTTCTGAAAACGGGGTTTTCCTTCTAAAAACGGAAAATGTCCGTAAACCACGAGCGAAGAGATGAAAACGGAATTTTCCCGTTTTTAGAGCTGCCATAATTTTATTACCCTATCGTAGAATTGGCGATAATGCACTACGAATACACACCTCGAAACTCGAACATCAAATACCTGTATTACCAGGCCCGTCCGTAGCCGAGTGGTTAGGACATCAGTATAGAGATTCAACCTTCTCAGGAGTGCGGGGGTTCGAATCCCACTACTGCCAGTCATCCTATAACGGTTAATGTCAAAATTCGCTTCTATATGTTGTATTATTTTTTACACAACGTTATGATGCACTATATATTAATATATTACTACACGTTATGACGTGCATTATTTAGTAAATAAATATCTATTAGTACTAAATTGTCAAAACTGTATTAAGCATTTATTAGTTTGAAAAAAAATAACGCAATGGCAGGTAAACGTCTCATCTAAATATAACACATCTGCATGGGAATTACTTATATTGAAGACTAAATTGTATCGCAAACGTTAATTGGTCATGTATTAGCTAAATATAAAGGATAAAAAAAATATTTTCTCAATGTAAACTTTTGGGCAATACTATTAAAAAAATATTCCTTTTTTAATTGAACAACATGCTACGGCAGGATACTTAATGACGAAAAGCTTCCGTGCTACAAGTTAACGTAGTAACATAAGATTTTAAATCGGATCTTGTGAATGTAGAAATCCCCATTCTGGTGGCCAATAACTAGGCCACCAAATCTTGGAAATCATTTAGCTACGATGTCGCTCGAATGCTCAAGTTCGACTCGTGACTTAGAGTCTAAATACGAGGCGTTATTGCTGTAAACTCCTAAAGGAATAGAAAGGCAGGAAACGATTACTACCTACCGTCCGTAGGAAAATGAAAATTTTAACTTAGAACGGAACTTATAAAACAGGGAAATGCAAATGGAAAATAATAACGGAGAAATAAGAAAAACTTAAGTATAACCGGCATTATTTTTGCCTAAACACAATATCGATAAGGATAAATATAGGCATGCATTGCATTTATAAATTTTAACTGGGAAGGATAACATGATATGGGATTGATATGTCAAAATAAAAATCATGTGTAAAAATAGTAGAAATATTTGTCTCGTATTCATTATTTTGTACAAAATGTACTATGATGCTAACATTGAGATTATTGATATATTTATGTGTTAATTACATTTCAAACCAATATTTTAACTATTCATCAAACGCAACATCTATAGTTGATAAGCAATGCGTTGCTAACGCAAATGTAAACATGTATTCTGATGCCAATATTGTATACTGGCGTATATGTTAAAATAGTTCAAACCTATACTTTAACTATTCACCAAACGCAACAACTACAGTTTTTAAGCAATTCCTAGCTAACATACCTAAAATTAGTTCATTTGTTTTACTATTCCTGGTGTTCTTCATCAACTCTATCAAATTAAGGAATTATTTTTTTTCACCTGAACACAATATCATATTTAGAGCTGTGGGGGAACCTCCCCGCGCTTGTGCAATTGCATTTATAAATTTTAATTGGGACGAATAACATGACATTGGATTGAAATGTCAAAACATGAATCATATGTCAAAATAGTAGAAATATTTGTCTTGTGTTCATTATTTAGTACAAAATGTATACAGATGCTAACATTGAATACTGATATATTATATGTTAATTAATTTCAAACCAATATTTTAACTATTCACCAAACGCAACAAATATAGTTTTAAAGCAATGCCTATCTAACAGACTTCAAATTATTTCATTTGTATTACTATTCCTGGTGTTATTCATCAACTCCATCAAATTAAGGAATTGTTTTTTCGCCTAAACACCAAATGCAACACAACTTTAGTTTTTAAGCAATGCCTAGCTAACAGACTTCAAATAAGTTCAGTTGTTTTACTATTCCTGTTGTTCTTCATCAACTCCATCAAATTAAGGAATTCTTTTTTTCGCCTAAACACAATATCAGATAAGGGGGGGGGGGCTTCCCCGCGCTAATAAATAGAAGATGAAAGTATTGCCGTCCCCAAAAAGCAGAAGTCAATATTACGGGGAAACAAAAGCTCAGTGCCGAATCGAAGTAAATCCAGAACTAATGCAAGAAAGAAAAAAAGCTATAAGACTTTGCTGTTCTGAATCTTTAGAAGTTGCGAGAGAACCCCTTCCCCCATACTTCCTTCTCTACGGTAATTGCGATAGAATTTGGTTTCTTTGAAGCTCCTGCTTAGTTTTCTGTGTTAAAGCATGTCATTTCTTTTCATGCCTATTCCATAGAAATGTAAGGGGCTCTCTGTTGTTGAATGGATATCTTTTGTTGGCTATTTTGTGTGAATTAATGTAAACTTTGTGAACTGTATTTAGGTGTAAATTTAACCAAAGTTTGATTAAATAAATATTTTGTATTTTGAATATTTCGCGGTGAATATGATTTTTAGTATTTAAATTTTTTTTATCAAAAGAAATATTATATTTAACATTTATCAACGTCCTTTTAGTTAAATCCTCTTGACGTATGAAATCCTCTTAAATTTAAAGTCTTAGTTAAAGATTAATAATAAAACAGTTTTTAGTGCTTATAAGTTATTTATGCACAACACAGACATATAATTTTAATATTGTAATTTTGTATAGTACTTGTAACCAATATGGACAGTGCTCTCAATATAAACACCCCTAATATCTTTAGAAGTCGCATTTCTAATCGAGAAATAGTTCTATATGTGCGTGAAGAAAAGAAAAATGTTTTCTTTGTATAATTATTATAAGATTTAAACTGCGCCCGATTCCTAATATTAACACCTAATATACCCATTTTGAATACGACATTTGGATTGTCAGATTTACAAACTTGTAACAAATCTATTGTGAATGGAATTTTATTTAGTTAATTCATAATAAATTAGTGCCCATACTAGTTTACATTACTGCACTTTGAAGGTCTTCGAACAGCAACAGCCGAAAATGACCTCCCTTCCTTCTAAAGTGTACGTTTTGATGATATTTACTATGCCCGCCCCCCCCCTCCTCAACTACAATACTTTAAGATATTTTTTTATCCCCTCTCTTCTAAAATCCCTTGAAACAGTGTCTCTTCCATCCTGTTGTAGTTCCATTAGGAGCAACCTGACCCTAATATGAACATGCATGTCCATAATAGGTGACAGGTGGTTCCTTATTTGGACCCTTGTAGACAATTTTTGTTTTTATTATTTAAATTAAACCAGAATAATTACAATGTAGCGAATTTTTAATGATGACAGTCAACATTCCAGGGATAGTGGTCTCAAATTTTTAAAGTCCTGCAAGCTGTACAAGGAGGTAAAAAAATTAATTTTCCTTAGGGTGTCCGTATTGGGTAAAGGTACTATGTTTTATTTTTGACATACTCATAGCCATCTATGTGGTTTTTGCGCTGTAATCGATATTCTGTCTTAATATAATGTTAATGTATTTAGTCAGAAATGGTACTACGTCAAACTATGGTCATTTTTAAAAAATGAAGGTGTGTAACAAAAATTACATATAGGCGGAAAATATCAAATATTACGTACGTCGCAGTACATCTTAATAAAAATAATTTGTAGAAGTTTTATAGCTTTTTTGTTTACTTACATTTATTAATATTTTTATTTTCCTTTCACCACTTGATATTAACGATAACATGTTTACTGATGCATAGAATATTACTACGAATCATGTATGAAGTATTTCCTTACTTAATATAAACTATAAACAAGAATGGTTTAGTTTAAAAAAATATATATTTGTAAAAAGTTGTTCTGCATACCTTTTGGGCACAATAGGAGAGGAAATATAAATGAAGTTTCTAATCAAGTATTGCAAATAAAGCAATAATAAAAAATGGGCAGGAAAATAAATTAATAAGAAACATTTGTTCTGGTTAAGAAAATCGATAAATATAAAAAATGTTTTTTTAACACACAGTTAAAAAGAAATGAACCATTTAAATTTGACTTAAAGTTATTAATTGTAATAAATATTGTGGTAAACACTTAGTAGAACTTTCGTTGAACAAAGTTTTTGTTGTTGTTGTCGAAGGTCAAGGAAGTTATATAGTATTCTGAGAAAAGTTTTTCGTATATAAACCTTTGAAACTAAATTTTAATTATAATAATCTTGTTTATATTTTCTTGTTTGTTTTTAAACATGTCTTAAAACATTTAGAACAGTGGAAAATAATAAGTAATTCAGTGTGAATTTTATTTAAGAAATTTGAGTAAGGCGAATTGTGTAGAGGAATTGTATCTAAGAATTGTGATGAAGAAGACTTGTATATAAGAATCGTGAATAAGAAGAATTGTGTATAAGAATTGAAAAGTGCTTATATATTTTTAAATAACACAATCATAAAAATTGAAATAAAACACACAAAACCATTTTTATCGTACACATTTTTATTGGCGTTAACACAAAGGTAAGATAATACGACAAATACTAAACACTGGGTATAAGAGGCCTGGGCACAAGACATACACAAGTAATGCGTTCACTTCAGTTTTCACTGGCTAAAGGGCAATGCTAAAAAGATAATATATTGACTTCAAACCATCCAATTGACAATTAGTTGTTGGTATTTAAACGCAACAATGAATTTGATTTTGACAATGATTTGATTTTTTTGCAATTTAATCTTATAGAAAACGTCAACCAACAAAAACAAGCTTTAGAGAGAATGGTAATGAAAATATTAATAATAAAATAACAACAAAAATTAATTCGCTTTGATCAGACCATTTACAACACATTGATCTAAAACGTTTTTTAACAGAACACTATATATATTTATATAATATATTTTCATTTATATATATCTTTAAAGCAATTGCAATGTGAAGAAAAACTAGTATTTTGATTGTTTTCTTTGAAAACTTCCGCATTACAAAAAATATTTTAAATTAGCAGAAGCGGTAAAAAGGTACGGCAACAGTTTATATAAAACCGCAAGCACACGTTTTTTCCATAGCAAACGGAAAAAAGTGAATATTTTGTTACTAGTTTTCAATAGTTATTATCATTCATCGTCGATACAATACACGAAAAATGACGACATTCACTTCTTATTTCATAGTAATAATAATCGTAATCATGATGATACAAATAAAATAATTAATGAGAGTTAAACTCAAGTTCTCTAGTCAGATAACATGTAAATATTAGTGACAACCTCCAAGGCCTTGGCACTTCTGCTGCCGCTACGTGCAGATATATTTATTTACAGTTTAAAAAGGCCCGAAGATTGCCGTGCATAAGGCTCACTCGTTGGCACGGGAAAGAATCACCATCCGATATTTTAAACAAAAGATTTTATTCGATGTAAATTTAAACGTACTATTGAAGCATACAAGTTAACCGTAATAAGAACTTATTCCGATTCATACTAAAATTAATGGATTAAAATCAAATCTATATTATCACTTAATCTAAAAGTAAACATTATCGAAAAACAAATGAAAAAGTATTCCTTTACTAAAATCAAACACTTTAGTAAAAATGATAAAATTTAAAAGACAAATAACTAAACGTAAACATTTGAAAACATTTTTGGTAGAAAATAGTTATTAAAAATAATACTTTGAACTTTAAACTTATAATGTTTAAAATCTACAATAATATTGATGAAGATCTTTTCCACAAGTGCCTTTGAAAACTCTGTCTGAATTCTGAGGAGTCTGGAGGTAGGATAAATTATGCTAAGCTACCGGCGGTGCAATCGTCTACAGTTATCACTCAGTACTGCTTTAGTAGAAAAAGTCAAAATATTACTTTTACACCGCCGGCAATAGTTGAACGTCATTTTTTTTTATAGTGAATCAAGTACAAAATATTTTTTTGGAATGTACTTCGTAACTTAATGGAAAAGGTATACACAGTATACAATACGAATCCCCTTTCTACAAACACCGTTGGATCAACCTTAACTAAAATAGTCGTTTGAAAGCTTCAAGTACCACCAGTGCGCGGCGCATCGGCTCTAGTTTTGATTAGTACAGTACAAAAATAACTCCTATTTTCGAGCAGGTTGCGCCTCGTAATGATGCACATTAACTTCCGTACTTTGAATTGGCCTTAGTGGTAAAATTCACAATTCAAATTAAAAAAAAAAAACATGTAACTATCATAACTGAACTTCCCAAGTCAGTCATGCTCAATTCAAATATGAAATCGGTTGATCCTGGTGCACGAGAAAGGCCGCAAAAACACAATGCGATATGGCCAACAATCCCAAGATATACAACACTAGTACGTGCCTCCAGGGCCAATGGATACATTATCACTCTTTGCGGCCCACGAGCCATATATAATAAGACCCCAGGGGCATGTACTTGAATTGATAAAATGCTGTCCTCAGTATTTGTAGTCTGGATCAAGTATCTGACTTCGCCGCACATTACGATAGTCACCACATCACCTTAAGACATGAGAACTGTGCTTGGATTAGGTTGTGCCATTCGCCATTGTTTTTGCGTTTGTCAATTTTTAGGAATGTTTCAGGTTGGAATAAAATGGCCGACCATGTTTTCTTCCCCTATAGGTCTCCATTGGTCCTCTGGAACAACAATTTACAGTTTGAGGCAGGGGCGAAGACGCAATGGAAGACGGATTAGACGCCAGTTATGTACAGTAGTATTTACATAAAGAGATGAAAACATGGGTCATTTTGTAAGGTCTTCGGATCAGGGCTATGAGGGGTTGGAGATTTTGGTTTATACAACCAATTTGTGCAACATATTAATATAATAATCTTACACCCAGATAGCATAAATCTTATTTTCTTAAAAATCAAAAAGTTTTTTTTAGTTAAGGTGTATTTAATTTAGACAATATAACTAAAATGCATTACAAAACATAGCTTACTTTAAAATGAACCTAACTATTTTAAATTAATTAACATCGTTTAAAGTAATTTTAATATTAATAGATTACTTAATTTTGTTAATATTGAAAAACCAAAAATGATGTCAAAATAAATAAAGAAATAATTACATCCTTTAAAAACTGAAATGCATTAACTGGGTGTTGAATTAGTTATATTATTCGATTGAGTTGAACTGAGGTATAAAATGACGTATATCACACGGTACTTACAGAATGGACAGAAGCTTATGTATCTGAACTAGAGAACTTGTCGAGCGATTCCTTTTTAACCTTCATCTCGCTACTCCGTGATTCTGCCCCTAAATCAGAAATTCTAGCTAAAACTAGAATTTGTACATTTAAACTAAGTTTTAACCTAACTTATTCTAACTTAACTTTTAACTTTTATAAAATTATGCATCTTTAAAATAGAGATGATTTAGTGTTAAAGTACTAAAATTGGTTTGGATTGGTAGGTCGTATAAAAAATAAAATAAATATATTAATCATACAAAATTGGTATTAAAACTAATTAATCAGTAATTTTAAACGAGGCATAAACCATCCGGAGCAACAAGCTGAAGCATCAAACACCAAGAATCGCTCTTCTGATCCCAATCAAGAGACTGGCATTGGAAAGTCTTTATATATAATATATATAATATGTACGTCATATATATATAAGGACATGATGAAGTTTAGTAGTATAAATGCAACACAGAATTAAAAAACTCTCCCCGCCCATGGCTTTTTGCCCCCATATAGTCACAATTGTGACCACGTATCACCCGTAGGAACATGAAAGAGAAAGCCGTTCCTCAAATGTGGCCACAAATTGGTTAACCAAGGGGACGGACCGCCATACGCCGTTGCAGTGAGCGAGGTTTGGAGATTTTTTTGGTTAATATAGTCATTCTTTTTGCTGAGATTTTGGTTAAAAGGATTTTAGGCGAAATTAGTTTTTTTTTTAAACTAAGGGATTTTTTTTGTTTGGATGGGAAGAGGAACTGTCATCTCAAGAGTAGATTGGACGTTTGGATACAAATGGAGAACTTTAAAATATTTTTTACTTAGGATGTACTTTTCAATTGTTAAATAGCATTAAATTGTTAAGATAAAATGTATTTGTTCATAAATAAAAAGCTGGTTTTTGTGCTAAAGAATATTTTTTATAATATTACCTAAACGATTTTCACTAAGGTTAAAATTTACGAAATATTCATATTTTATAGTAAAAAAATCATATAAATTTATTTATTTTTGAAATTTTAATTTTGACTTACAACATTTTTAAATAGCTTATTTAAATAAAATATTCTTCAGAAGTTTACTAATAATGAATTAATTTCAAGTTTGATTAATAAACAATTGAAACAAACCAAATATCAATGCAAAATGTATTCTCAAATATCATAATGAGTAATAAGTAATATGTGTTTTCCTTTTTTTAAAAAAAATAAAAATAAGGTTTGTATAAAACTTAATTGTAAGCGCATATCCAATCTACCCTTGCATTTACAATCTCATACGAATATGCTGCATGAAAAAATGTTCAAGAGACACATCAGTTGACTAGAAATACAGAGATTAACCCGGCATGCCTCGAACGGGGGCGAAGGGTTGAAATATCACATCTGTTGGGAGTTGCCCCCGACGAAGGCCGGACATCTTGGAAAATACTAAGTAGAAAACCTCCTTCAGTCGAAGACAATTGTCACAAGTAAGTACGATTTTTTAATGAGGAAATTATAATGTTTATAATCAGACCAAACAAATGTTTATCTTTTTGTTTAAGAAGACTAACGTTTTTTATTGAACTAAGACGAAAGATTGTCAATGAACTAAAATGGTTGTAAAATACGTATTAGTGTACATTGAAAAATTAAGTTGTAAATTTTAGTAGTAAGAAACTTATCTTTTTTTCAGATGTATAGATCATGATAAACTTAGACATGTATTAGATTATTTCTGAATTTAAACAGACTATGGCATCTAATCAATTCATTAAAATAATAGAAAATTGTACATATTGTAATTCAATTGTACATATTTTTTAATTTGAAACTAAATATTTGTTTGAAGAAATAGTGTTAGATTTACAGCTTTTAGTGTTACAGCGTTAAAATTTCTATCCTATGCATTTTTTTTTAAATACAGTAATTGTTATTTCTAATTTTTGACAAGAATATTTTTCTTGTTTTCTTTTGAAGGAGGTTTTCATGAAGGCAAAAAGTCGGGTCTTTGCTACACACTGACAACACAAGAAAACCCTGAGATTTTTTTCAATCGCATTTTTTTTAGTTTTTCGTAATTTTTTTTCTTTTTTATACCATTGCGTTTCTTTTTTCTACATTAGGAAGTGTCCGTTTAAAATATGGACCACAATACATAACAGGGGTGAAAGAAAGCTGGAAACTAGGGTGCTAACATTTGCGCTTACACCTGATACAGGAATATAAATACAGGAATTTTAGTTACAACATTCAATGCGCGATACATTCTTTGAATCCATTGTACACAGAGTATCGAGGAATAACGTAGGTGGGCCAATGAACATCAGGCTTTGTTATGAAGAAAAGTAATAAATACATGTATTATCAGAAATTCTTATATAAGATCAAAGATGACAACAGTAACAAATGCAGCAATGGAATGATAATGTAATAATAATATTACGCAAAATAATGAATATTAAGAGAGTAAAAATTTATTTTTGGACATTTTTAAATAGATTTTAAAATAATAATAATTATTATTATTTCCATTAGAATGAAATTGCAATCCTACGGCCAAGTTGTAAAAGAGATTTTTAAATTTAAAAAAAAAATCTAAAAATAAAACTAGCTCGCCATGTGATAAACTTTAGCTGAATTATATTTACCATTGTTGCATTTAACAAAATAGATAATAATTTTCATGAGATTTGATACTGAAAAATCAGTATTATAATTTTTTAATAAAGAGGTATTCAAATCAAAATAATAATTAATAAACCCAACAATTTTTAACACCATAGCACAGGATTTGACATTTTTAACGTAACAGATTTATAATATAAAACTATCAAATGTTTGTAAAAGATTTTTTCCCAACAAATGAAAGAAGAATGAAATATAAAATAAGTATTTTTGATTGAGGAGGAACCCCTAATAAATAAAGTTTTAAAACTGTTCAAAATACATAATAAAAAATCAATACATAATCAATAAAGTCAAAAACTGTTAAAATACATAATCAATAATGTTAAAGGAATGTACAACAAAATACCTAAAATATCTTTCAAGGAACAAAATTTATATGAACAAAAAATTACATATGGAGTGACCAATAATACATATGTTGAGGGAAAAACATATCAGAATAGCCGTATAGTAAATACAGAATTCCAAAGATACTCTGATAGTCTATGAATCAAAACATATCATGACATCTTGCCTATTACGAGACTACAATATTTACACAACAACTAACTTAGGATGAGTTAGAGACATTTCATGCTGCATCCAAAATCATTTTAATTCCTGTATTTTCGTGATAGCAATATATTATAAAGTAATGTTTACTCTTTTGCTTTGGTCGAATGAAATATTAAGTTATAGAAAAATATTAATGATGTAGTTATAAAACATGTTGTTTCACCGTGAGCAAGTAACATAACAAAGAAATTTTTCAAGGTATTTTATAGATTGGCCACATTTTGAAATAGTAACTTTTCGATTACGATTCCTTTTTTCGAGGATAGCTTAAAGTATTACTGGTGATTTAAATGTTGTAACATATGTTTTTGATGCTTTATATTTTTGATGTTTTATATTTTTGATGTTTTATATTTTTGATGTTTTATATTTTTCATGTTGCAAGAATTTTCTAAAGATAGGTTTATTAAAATATATAATGCATTCGCGAAAACTGACTTATGGTTATATTGGTTATTTATGTTTAAGCACATGTTTTAACCCGATCTTGTGGGTGTAAATGTTAACTCGATTGTCAGAAAATAAAAAATTAGTTTTAATGGATTTATTTATAGTGTATGTAATACAAAAAATATTTTATAAAAGCTACCAGCTCCATTTCGCTTCTTTTCCTGACAAATTAATTTAAATATCTACTTTTAATCTCGTAAATCGATTTTTTTAAAGACTCTGCATAAAAATTAGGCATTTGGACTTTCGATCCCAATTTTCCCTTACATCACTTCTAATCCCATTGTGAAACACAGAACAAGATCTGACAATCCCATACCAAAACAAAAATAAAAATCCCCCACCCCACCCCGAACGTCCAAAGCAACGAAAATGATGCACGATTTAGCTGTACATCTGGACATCGTAAATGCAGGTAAAACAAGATAAGTCCCAGAAAATAGTGTAACCATGGAGACGGTGCAAGACGTCATTTTTCCAAAGGCCGCGGCTCCACTCAAATGATTGAAATGCATTATTGGTCGGCTCCCCCCGGGGGCATGCGCAGTGGGGGAAGGGGCGGTGCCAGAAGACAATTTTTCGACGTAAGAGGTCTTGATTTTAAGGGGCGGGCTGAGGAAAAGATGATTATTCTTCTTGGTTTGAGTTTGCTCTTGGTTATCCTTGGGATGGGGAAAATAATTAAAAGGTGAGAGATGGTAACGGAAGGATTTGAGAGGTGTTTGGTGTTGAGGTGAAAGGAGATCTCCAAGAGTTTAAATGATTAAAATTATATGGTTTTAGTTTGAAACTTTAGGGAATGAAGCTTAAAATTTTAAAGTTTTATATATTTTTAGTAGTAGAGTTTCCATGGTGTTTAGATAAGTTCGAAACGTTAATACATCATAACTTTTTTTTGTCCGTGTGAAGGGGCTAATATGAATATCGATTCCAATTTAGAGTTAAAGCCTCAGTTTCAGTGAAATAAGTTTAAAAGAGATATTAAAAATAAAAAACTTCCGTCATTTGAACATAAAGTAAAAAACTCAGCACTTTAATGTATTTTTAAAAAGTTAATTTTAACTTTTTATCTGAAACACCTTTGAACAAGTAGAAAAATTAAATATGCAATAAAAATTATAAAAAACCCTCTTATTAATAAAACACGATTTTGCGATTAAATTTTTATTCTTAATAACTAATAACATTTCAATTATCAATGAAGTGATCTGAAACCGGAGACCACAAAACATTTCCATATTCACATTTGCTAATCATTATAAGATAACCTTTCAGTTTTCCCTGACTATGGCAAGCGATGGACCACGGATACATTACACACAGTCCCAACATGATGAATAATTTTCTGTCCCACGTTTGCGTCTGGCAAATATTTTTTCCATTTCCCTGCTATCACTGATACATTATTCGGAGTCATTCCAAAACTATCCTTTCCCCTAGATCTTCTAGATTCTTTCTAGGTTTTTTTATATATCTATCTAGGTTTTTCTCTCTCTTTTTCTCATGGCAAGAGGTATTAAGTATTCAGTATCATGCAATCGAGGATGTTGTTTTGTGTGTGGGACCGACCCTTTTGTTTTGATGTGATTTTGTTCCCATCTTTCTCTGGCTTTTTTTATGACGACTTGCATGTATTGAATTATTTGGGAGATACGCATTTGGAATATAACTGTTTTGGTATCGTTAGAATATTTGGTGAAATATGTCATACATAAACAGGGTCGTAACGTAAATAAGAGTCGAAAACTGAGAAAGCACATTATTTTATTGGTGAAAATATTTTTTAAAAGAATCTTAGACAAAAATGTACGGCTAATTTAAACTTTAAATTATAATATTTTGGAATAAAATGCTATGTTCCACAAAATAGTTTATTAAAGTTTGAATTTCTTAACAAGTTTTAACTACATGTATAAACCTCTTTTTTATTTTGAATCTTATACGAAATATTTTAATGATTATTAATTAAAGTACTTAAATAAAATGGCCTGTATTGTTTTAATTACATTAGAAGTTTCATTGCCGAATACACTTAATTACATCTTACCTAAAAATATTTAACGGAAGGGCACATAATTTAACTTCATTATGTTTAAATAATATACCCTTTCAATAAGATTAAATAGTGTTGGAAAAAAAACATCGAATTGTGTTTGACATAAAATAATATATATTAATTTAGATGCAATAAAATTAAACATACAGAAAACTATAATGTATAATATTAATAAATAAAAAAATTAACAATAAAATTTCGCTTACATAATCGGCATCAAAAGGTAAATATTCCTGAAACAATCTTTCATGTATGAAAAAAAGTTGTTTTAATGCCTTGTTGTTGTTTTTTAGCTTCGCATGAGATGGAATCAATTTCCCCCACAACCCATTCCAATAATTAACTTCCCATTTCACTTTCCTAATAAAATTAAGAACCGAAAAGGAAAAAATAGCAATCATTAAGGCAAGAACCATCGTAAAGAGAACCAAGGTTTAAAAAAATGAACAAAATAACTTTTGCGGGTGGCTTATATTAACTGGTAGTAGCAATTATTTCTGTATTGCTCCATTGCAAAACACCTTCAGCAAATAAAAGGTATCGGAGTGAGAAATTTGCATGAAAGAGAATACTTTGTATTTTTACCGTGGGAAATTGATTGATAGCAATAACTTGTGTTCTTTAAGAAAAGATGCAAAATGTTTTGTGATGCTTTTAAACTATACTAGCATTACAATACAACTTTGAAGAATGGCTTTGTAAATTTGCGAATTTAAATAAATTTTTGGTACGAATTATCAATTTTGATGATTTTCAGGTAAAAAAAACTAAAATCATTAATAATAAAATGACCGTTGTTAAAGCTAAAAGTTAGAAAATAATTCAATTTTAACTTTGTTGCCAATATATTATAATTTAAGGAACTCAGTTAAATGCCAAAGGATAGTCAGAAATATTTTCATAATATATATATTTTTTAAAGCTACAACAAAATCCAACTTAGTATACTCATAAGCAAACAGTAAAAAATAATTTAATTTATAAAAGTATGCCATGATATTATATTATATTGAATACTTGCATACAAATCCACTTTGAGAAGAAAAAAAAATCTTGTTTAATTTAAAATTCGTTTTCTGAATCTACTTAAAGTGTTTTATTAACCTATAGAACAACTATTATCTCTTACTTATTACTGCGTATTTTCATTACATAACCACAGCATATTTATAACCACGAATATTCATAATAAAAAATGTCACTCCCGCTATAGCGGCATTGTTACGAGGGCCTTCAAAATAAAAGGAAAGGTCGTTAGAAACTTCATTTAGCAGGGGCATCCGTTATTAATGAAATCCCGTCCTACCCATCAGATCGCACCAGGGAGGAAACTATAGGTCATTAATGCTACGTTAACGGTTACTCAGAGAATGAAAAAGCACTTTGGTGGTATTAAGACCAGGGGTATCTTGCCCCCACCCACACACCAGGTTTAGGACGTCTACAAACAAGAGTCTAGAACCCTTTTTTTATATTATCCTTATTATTTTTTCGTTCCACTTTAGATTGATTTTGGAACCTTTAAACCTTGAAGAATCCGTCGTTTAAGATCTCGGAAGTAATGATTAAAGTCGAAGTTTTCGGTGGATTTTTTTTAGTTTTTTGATGATTTGGTGAGAAATGTAGGACATAGAAGAGTTGGGAGTTGTGGTAATAATAAAAACGGGAGTGGGGATGGTTGTTTAATTTAGTTTGGAAGAAAGTTTTATTTGAAGAAAATTAATGTTGTATTAGTTTGGTGGAGGAGTTTTATTTCGAGTTTTTATCACAAATGAGAAAATAAAGAAATAAAAGCTTTTTGACAAGAAAGTTTTAATTGTATTTTTTTATTAATAAGTTTTAGACGCTCCTAATGAAAAAGTTCAGATGATTAAAACAATTTATATTTAATAACAAGAAAATATTTTGTCTCTTACATCTACTACAGTTAGCTAAAACTTGCCAAAATATAAGTCATATGAAAAGAAAAAAAGACATTAGAGACGTAACTATAAAAAGTTTTTTAAAAAAACCAAAATTAAAAACAATTATGCAGTTAAAATGATTTTTTTTAAACTTTTGACTTGATATCTAAAAGTTTCGGACTATAAATCAAGTGTAATGCATTTCATACTCTAGTATTTCTTTTAGTATAATCCATTCAAAGTACTATTTACCTAGTGAACTTGATCTTCATCAGAAGCATATAATCCAGCTTAACCTAAAGGTGCGATTTCGAAATCACGAGATTTTTTGTATTATCTGTTATATCACCTTTTTTAAGAAGTATTATCCTTTTTACCTTTCAAAAAAATAGCAGAAAGATTACTTTTCTGGGGGATTAATATTTGATTTAAACAAATAAAAAAAATAGTTACATTAATACCAAACAGTAACAGATAATTTTCTATTTCAAGGGGGAAATCTCGCCAAATGGAATTTTGGTGATAAACAAAATATTTAGGTTACAAAACACAGTAGACACTGTTAAAAGACCACAGTATATACAGTTGAAGGTTTACATTTTTAATATTCCGTTTGGCGGCGCGTTGTATAGTTTTGGCGATTTTATCACTTGCCCCCGCGAAATTGTAAAGTACTAAAAAATAATACTTGCTTCACATAAAGGTGTGATTTCAAAATACTTACAAATCATTTTAAGCATAAATTTCTATATCCTTTTTTTTAATTCTTCTGCAATGCGTCAAATACGACGTAAAGATTATTTTGCTTTTGGATTATTATTGTACTTAATTGAATAAAAATAATAACGACAATATATAATATTGTAGTGAACATATCTCTAAAGCATTGGTTAAAAGTAAAAGAAAACTTCCTAACATCATTTATAATACAATTACATCATTTCGTAAAATCGGGAACTGAATTCATGTTTCATTCTTTTAAAATTAACTAATGGTTCAAAAAGTTCAATTTTCTTCTTTTAATACGATCCACTAAATGAAATTAGAACTCAATGAGAAAACTATGTTCGGGTCTTTTTCTTCGGTACAATTTTTTAATACATAAATGCAACGTGTACTGTAAATTTGATTTTTATTACAGGTTTTTACGAGCTACGTTTTTCTTTCATATATATTCAATTACAGAAATGGATTTATCAAATTCTGTAATATTGTTTTCCTTTTGTATCTTTTGGACATTCGGCAGATTAGAGAATGAATTTTTGTAACGTGGACACGTTTCTTAAATTTACTTTATGACCAACTGTTTATTGGAAATAGCTTAACTTTAATCGCGTACCTTCAAGTTATTGTTTCTGTGTGATTCTTGTTTTTTTTTTAAAACATCCTACAACACGCAACTGTAGTTTTGGAAGAGTTTTATTTCGAGTTTTTTTTTTCAGGTGAGATAATAAAGAAACAAAAGCTTTTCGGAAAGAAAGTTTTAGTGTTTGTATTATATAGAAAAAGTCATAATTGTAATTGTATTTTTGTTTGGTTATGGTACACGCGTTTTTGACTAAACTTCTTTGAAAAGAAATATTTTCTTTTTAAATTAATACATTCTTAGAAGCATTACATTCTAAAGGAACTTAATGTATAAGAAAAAATATATTATGTTTTTAATGATGGATTTTAATAATAATTTTTCAATTATTAAATTTAAATTTCTCCATTGTTTAGTTATCTATCATTTAAAATTTTTTTAAAAAGAACCTCTGAATTGTAGACAGAAAATTTTAATAAGGGATCTGTAAAATAACAGCTTTTATTATATCCATAGAAAGTCATTATTTAATGCCATTCGGACACATAATGTGGGGGGAAAACTGGACTTTTCTCAAATATACGTGAGTTATCATACAACATAAAGCTTTCATTCAACATGTTTCCCACACCCTACAAAACCCATTAAAGGCAGAGAATAATAATAAAAAACTTGACTATTTGAATAAATAGTTCATATATCAGACATTATTGTCATGCCACGTCATGGAAAGTCATGGTATTATAATATCAATGGCTACTCTCTCAGCAATAAAAACGGGAAAAAATACGCTATCCATTAAGCCGCGCATTTTCCGCAACATCAGATTATTCATTTGAAGAAAAGTTAGGCTCATCACAAAAACGGAAACTACAATGAGACACAAAAGACGCTCACATCTTAATTGTTTGAATACTTGTTATTGGAAAATGAGGATTGCTAGTCCTAAGAAACAACTGGTTTTTGTGTCACTTGATGGAAAAAGACAGTACAGCGATGGCATGAAATTCATGAGGATTTTGTATCAAATTCTAATGGTTTTATGTTTGGTTTCGTTTTAAGTTACTGCCATTATTAAATTTAATTTACTGATTTAAGATATTTCAATTGAATTAAAATACATTTTTAATGGGGATATATACTGGAATTTTTCTTACTGAACTGAAATGCCTGCTTGTTTAACTACGACTCTAGTTATAGCCAAAGATTGTTTTTCGAAATCAATTTAAATATTTTTTAGAACTTAGAAATGCTCCTAACAACCGAATTTTCATAATTAGCAACTGGTTTAGCGCAAAACTAGTCTTTTAATTTTATATAAAAAGTAAATGTTGATCGTTAATCGAAATTTTACTTGATAAATGTATTCATGATATTGAAACTAATTCTTGTTCACAAGTTTTTCAAATTACATCTACAATGTACAATAACGATCACCACCAAGTTTTTTTCTTAATTTAACACAGAAAAAAACACCACATAGAATTAGACTTCCGCTAACTAACTATGCTGGGGACTATTTCCTATTCCCCAATTTCTAATAATTTGCACCGGGGGTAAGCCGAGGAAAAACACTGGCGCCATCATACCCCCCTCCCCAAAAAGGGAAAAAAATAAATAAATGAAATAAATATTGCCACCGTACTCTTCATTAGTATAGGCTGTGCCATAGAAAGTATCATTAATCGTTAGAGTTGCAGTCATTTATGACATACGGCCCTGGCTGCTCATTATCGTTGCTGGGATCCGATATGGGGGGGGGGGGCATCTAGTTTGAGGGAGGGGGGGCTACACCAGATATATTCTGAGTTTCTCTCTTTTATTTATGTGTATTTCGAGGGGGTGGAGAGAAAGAACCGTTTTGAAGCTGGGTTTTGGGGAAAAAATGTTTTCGGTTTTTTTCTCTTATTTTGTCATAATTGTTTATCAAGTGGAAAGGGGATTGCAAAGTAGGATTAATCTAGCAACGGTTTTTGGAAAGAGATTGAAAAATATAATAGGAATAAATTGCCTCGAACAAAAGTCTGAAATTGTACATGAGTATGGTGTAGTTATTAAACATTCAGTTTTGGTTAAAGGTAAATTTAAAAAAAAACCAAACAAATTGAAGGATCTAGTTGTAAAACTCTCATTATCCAAAGTAAAATAAGATATAGGGTCTGGTCCCTTCATTGCCGACTTTTGAAGAACGTAAATTCCATTAGACGAAGTCGCCAATGAAAGGACCGGACCCCATATGGATACCCATATGTATACTTTGGAGAATGTAAGTTTTATAACTAGACCCTTCAATTGATGTTTTAGTTCGTTATGAACAGTTTTAGTATAAAAATTTGTCAATGTGGATAAGAGTGAGAATTTTTGAAATCATTTATAAAACCAAAAATTCTAAATTTTAGTTTCCAAAAATTAAACAATTCTGGTGAGTTTCTTGTGGGTCAATATCTTTGCTTGCGATAAGTGTTTAAGTTTTTTTTAAATTTTGTTGAAAGATACAATTAAGGCTGTGTAACTTTCAGGATTGTTATCGTCACCTACAATCTTGAAATACTATTTATGTTTATAATTTCCCTTATCCAATTTATCTTTTCAATCAAAAATTTACACCACAATACCAAAACAGTTTTTTACAGCATTCACCCGGGGGCGAACATTTAACACGATTAAATAATACACCATATGGATGACTCACGGCGATCAGTACAACGGGGCCAGGACAACAAAATCACAAAAGGGGTTTCTCGTAAAACGATTCCTCCTCCGAATAATAAATAACGGTCCCGTCCACTTCCTGTTTATTTCGCATACTTTAGAAATCGGAGCGAAATTGGGTTGAGGAGCTCAAGGGGGGGAGGGGTCAGGGGTATGAGGTCATTTTACAGGGGGGGAACAGTGGGTAAATTTACTGAAATTACAAATAACCTCTTTTATAAGAAGTGCAAGTTGTGGTGTCGACCCCCCTGGGGGACGTAAACGGAGGGGTAGGGGGTAATAACAGTATGCCAGACTGTGAGACTGAATATTGAATGTGGTCTGTGGGTGTTTACAATTAAAATAAAGAAATTGAATGGCAAAATTATATGCAATATCGGTTGACGTCAGTAGAAGCTTATAAACAGATTTTTTGCGCGTTTGTACAAAGTGTCTGGGATAATATTTATTTGATTTCTATAATAAATTCACTTTTGACTAATCAAATTGGGTTCGTAAAAAAAATCATACATACAGAAACTCCAAGTATAAATTTTTCTTTAATTTTTTGGGCAAAAAAGGAAAGTTTGAGTAGATTTTATTTTGAACTAATTGATTTTTTTAACTAATTGGTAATTGATTAGAGGGGATTTTTCAGCTAATTTGTTTTAGCCGTTGTACATAGTGTTTAGAACAAAAATTATTTGGATTTTTATAATAAATTAATTTTTCAATAATCAAATTTGGTTTGGGAAGTACATTAAAAATTCATATATGCATCAACTCCAGATATAAGAAAAAAGTTATTAATTTGCAGGGTAAAAAACGGAAATACTGAGTAGATTTTATTTTGAACTAATCTAATAAAATTAATTATAATTCTTTTCTATTTCTTTGCATTAAAAAAAAATAAAAAAAAGTGTATTTGAAGTTTAATCTCGTTCTGTGTTCAGGCGTTTAAGTGACCAGGATAGGCTTGAAAGTTCGTTATTGTGTAATTCAATTTCTGCTAAATATGGGTATTAAGCTTTAATTGATAATTAGAGCATTTGCACAAGTCATTGAATATTAATAGTATTAGCATCATATATAAATTGAAGAAATTAGAATAATTCAATATGATTGACAATTCTTCTTTTATCAATTAATGAATGTCATTTAAAACTGTTTGTTTTATTGTTAAACTACTATTACTCAAAAAAATGATCGATGAAAAACACCTTTCTTCAGTGCGATGACCTCCAATATTTTAGGAATAATGTAAACACAAAAAACGACCTCCATCCACGTTCAATATTTGGGCAAACACCAAAAACATCCCCTTTGAATTTATTTCTGGATTTAGCATTAGCAATCGCATAAAACATTCAATCTAAAAGCACGATTCCATTTCTATTTTTATGAGTATTTACCCCAAAACGAAGCCGAGTCCTCCCACATCTGCGAGTCCGATTCCAGCTGGGTCTCTTTCTGTGCCCTAGAACTCTCACTTTTTTTACTGCTTGTTTATTTTTAAATATTTGCTCACCTTTTTTAGTGAAAAACATATAAAAGAACTATAAATGGTTTATTTTTTATGTGTCTCGACATTAGTAGAAACGGAGAGAGAGAAAAAAAAGCACCGCAAATAAACGATATATAACGGTTTCTGCAAAATTTCTTTCCTTTCTTTACCTCTTCCTGTTTATTTAGCGCACTTTTAGCATGAGGTCACGGTTTGTGGGGGCGGGGGGGGGGCATTCAAACTTAAAGGGGGGAGAGGAATGGGGGTAAAGTAAAGGGGGCAAAGAATTACCGTAGTGTCCGACACAAACAATTTCGGGTGGGGTGGGTGCACAAATATATAGAGAATAATATAATATAGGGAAAAAATGGAAATAGAAAAAAAAAGGAACTAACACAGGTTGGAATTGGAATTTACGAGTAATTTGGGCTTCAAGTCAAGCTCCCAGCTGTTGTTTGTGCACCACTGTTAGATATTTTGCTCTCCCCTTCTTCCATTAGTCCATATGACATGTTTATTTGCTGCACCGGGGCTGGAATTAACTTTTTTCTCCTTTCTTCTTGTTTTCCAACCCACCGCCCAGTGTTATTATTTTTTGGCGCTCTATTGTCTTTATGACGGTTCACACAGGAAGGTGATTATGAATTAGATGCATAATGGAAAAGGAACGAATACGTACTTAAATGTTATTACACGTTATAGTATCGGATGTTTTTCTCAGAAATATCAATTTGTTAGTTCTTTTCTTATTTAAAATGTAGTATTCTTGTCATTAAAACAATTATGTAAGCCAAAATGATGAAATCGTTGAATTTAATACTCGGGTACACAGATGCGAAATTTATTGCTGCGCGTTGATGTTTATTTGCTGTTTTATGTAAAATACTATTAATTAAGGAATACCATAAAATTTTGTTTGATAATTGAGGAATACTTTTGAAATGTTAATAATTCCGGTTCACGAATAAAATTAATTCTTTTAGCTGTTAAAAAGAGGTACAGGGAAATTTTTTACACTTAAAGTTTTGAAGTTTCAAATAAGATAAAAATAAAATTGTCGAGAATCGAAATAGGTTTATGCATCAAAATTAAATTTTTCCTCACTCCAATACATCCACGGACATTTACAAAAAAATCCATAAAAAGATATTCAAACACCTAAAGTTAGAGGTGAGTGACACATTGAAAACCAAAACTAACAGTACCTCACCTAGTTCTAAAAGTATGTCTTCTCAGGGTATACCCCCTCCCCCATCTTATTGATGGCTATTGAGACGTTTGATCGCCACTTTCCATCTGCGCGTCCAATACACAGGCACGTGTGACCAGCTGCATACATGACAGCCGTATAAGATTTATAGGAAGCCACATATTACTCTGTCTAGCTCCCCCCACGACTTTTTTTGTAGGCAAGGGGGGTGCCTACAATTTTATTTCTTTCTGCCCAAAAAAAATATGACGATCGTAAAGTGGAATTATTAGACACTCACACTTAAAATACATTTTTATGGTTTTTATTGGAATTGGTGGATCTAAGTTATTGGTTGAGGGCGTTTGGTTTGGTTGCGAGCGTGTGTATTTTTGGAACTGTCCTTTTGTGGTTTATGGAGTTTAGTGAGTGGTGAATGAATTGGAAATAATTGTGGGAAACATGTGTGACGGCTGTTGTTAATGAATGAGTCATAGAATCTTTCAACGATTTTCTAAAGCAGTATGTTACTAATTATATTTTTTATAAAGGGAAATGATATTTTTTAAAAGTTCGTGTTAATATTGAAACTAGGGGCCCGGATGGCCCAGTGGTTTGGACCATTACGCTAGCAGTCTGCGCGCTGTAACGGGTGCGGGTTCGATTCCCGCCTTCGGCCTGGGTGTATATTCTGGGTGTAACTTTGCTTTATCCGTAACTTTTAAAAAATAAAATAACGCCTGTATATAAAGCCCTTAAATTTAGATAACAATACAGCAATGCAACTTTTAATTGAATACACTTGGTAATCGAATAACTTAACAAAACGTAGAGCTCATTGAAGCCTGGTATTCCAAAAACTGTTCCGAACTCTGCTAGGCATCGAACAAATATGAAGATCTTAACAATGCAATCTGTCCAACAATCAGATGCCTCCCGATAATAGCAAGAAAGAAGAGTAGAACGGTGCTGCTACTCCAGATACCATCGAACTTTCCGCACCGCTGACCGGACACAAAAATCGCGCCAATTTCGAACGTTTAACTAAAAACTACTCTGAATAGACTAGACCAAAAGCTTGAAGGCCCCTTCATCGTCTAGCAATGATGGCCTATGATTCACCCGTCATAACATCAATTCTTCCGTCTCTCCCCCAGCAGTAAAAATCGAAAAACACTGGGAGCACCCCCCCCCCCCCAACCAAATACACATTCGAATGTTCTGTTCGAACCCCTCTTTTTCACGGGTGAACTGTTCCCGGTAAAAGGAAGATTTTATGGGAGTTTTTCCGAATTTGGATCCATGACGTCACGCGGGAACATGCTGTTATTATGTTCTTGGGCGGGTTCCCTTTATCCAGCCATCTTTTTCTAGTAGTTAGGGATATAATAGAATATGACGGGAGATAGGGATGAGGAGATGGACTTGGTGTTTAGTACGTGTTTAGATGGACGAAAACTGGCATTTGGGGCTTAATTATAGAGTTTTTATCAGAGTGTTTTGTGTTTGTTTTTTAAAAATGTATTCATGTTACCATTTTCATGAACAAATATTCACATCGTTCAATTTTTTTAAAAAAAATTAAATTCTTCTAAAATCATTTCATTCTTAAAATCTTTCTTTGAAAATGAAAATGAGATTACAATTCTTGAAAATACATTTCTGGAAAAAAAAAACCTTCTGAATACATAATTTAAGCATTATACCAAATTTTAAAATTTACCTTTAATTTTTTTTTAAATAACGTTTACACGTTACATTTGCGTTGTCATTTTTTTTTAAATGACAAGTGTTAATTAACTTTCATTGTGCATTATTGTATAAAGAAAATTAATTATATTCATTTTACTAACCAAGAATTGTTGTGATAGAGAGTGAAAGCAAGAGAATAAGTTCTAAGAGTAGTAAAAAAACACTGTTCTCATAAAAGTATCATATCTTGCGACCCTAGAGCAAAGTGGGAGTTTCGGGCTCTGGGTGTTTCCTAGAAGTTTTGGGAAAATGTGTTTACGTATTAAGTATGATGAAAACGGTATGCAACAGGAGAGGGTGTTTATATCATGAATTCTTAAATGAGGAGGTTCATTAGGGAATGCAAAAGATATGTAAACATTACATAGATGGGCTTTTACAACAAGGTTTAATTTGATCAGGCGCATGGTCAAAAAAATAAGCCTTACATATTCCGAATTTTACATTGTTTTCCCAAATGCATTGATTTTTTTTAATTAAAATTTAGATATTTTCGGGTTTGTGTTTTATTTTAAATTTTAATTTCTGGGATAAATTTTGTATGCATTCACTTTTTTACAAATGATCAAAAGTGAAAATAAATTGAAGGCTAGAACTGTGTACATCGAATTTGATAACACAAGTTATTTTTTAGGCTTAGTATTATTTTCAAATAAATTACATTTCCATGTTAAACAAAGCTTTATTTTTTTAGAGGTCATGACTAAATTTCATTGCTTAAACTAAAAGTTTTGATTTAGCCATGTTTTGCAAACGAATTAACGTAATATCAAAATAATTTTACTCGTTTATATCTTTACATTGGCCAAGTCTTAAAAATCCTAATGAAACATCAATATTACGGTCAAAAAATGACAAATTGTATAAACAATATTCTATGTCGGTTTATTGCGTTGAGCAAGACAAAAAAAATTACTCTATGTGAAAACGGTAATGCATATTTATTAGACCGTTACTTCGAGTTAATCGGTGATTCGTGGTCAGTAAAGTAATTAGGTTCTTATGTTAATAGAATCCCACTTGTTCGAAATGGATTTGGATATACCGATTAATTTACTTACATAGTTTGGATTTTATGTTACTATGAATTGAAAGTAGCATATGAGAACAAACAGCAAAATATGCTAGAAATAGAAAAATCAAGATGGTATATTTTGTGTCACTTTAATATAAAAATCGCAAAGAAGATCAATTGTATTAGAAATTACCATGATTGGTTCTATTTAGCCCTTAGCTCACTTATGCATTTATTAAATTTTTGATCTAAACTATTTCTAAAATTTTCTTAATATGTGTCCTAAATAGTATATCAGTAATAATAAAATACATTACTTTGTCCACTCAGAATGTTAATTAAATCTGAAATTTTCATGTATGGAGTTAGAACGTAGTTTTATGAGTTATAAAGAAATAGTTTTAAATTATTTTAATTTTTAAAAAGTAGGAATATGCATGAAAAAATTTAAATGGCGGACTAATTTTTTTAAACTCCGTGTTTCAGATTCTTACTAAAGAAGAAATGATATCAAAGATGTGTCAGAACAAAACAAACAGATTCATGAGAGCCTCAAACTTCATTACAACTCAAAACCTTCATTTAACAAAAACATTTAAATCAAACCCTTGCATAAACAAAAATGGAAACTCTCCATATACTTTTCGAATGCCCCTCAGTAGCGGAATCCTTTGTCATTACTCTACATATGTCCTGCCTATTGATACACCCCTGAAGATGAATACGGCTATCTCGCTAGAGGATTAGGTCCACTCAGTCAGCTCGTGGGGGAATTGAATTTGTGTCCGCTGGGCTAACAAATGTCGCATAAGCTGACTCTGCGCACTGAGGACCTTTTCTCGATGGGTCACTATTTTTCTGCATCGAAAGATACATCCCCCTGCCCCTCAGTCTTTATTCTTTTCTTTTTTTACAGATCGACATATTTGATGATGGCAGATGATGACTGGCATTGATGTTATGTTAGGAAAAGCTTGTTCGATAAAAGGTTAAAATATAAAGAGGTTGTGATGTATTTGAGTAAAGTAAAATAAATAATCTTTTTTTATTAAATTAAATAAGTAAATTAATAATAATAAATTTTTTATTAAATTAATAAAGTTTTTGTGGTTGAAAGAATGAAAATTTCTTTGATGTAAAAACTCTATGAGAACAATTGGTGTCGGACATAGTTGATTACCAATAATGTTTTTTAAAATAAACTGCTGAAACCTATAGTAAATACTTTTAAATCATTTGTATACTGTTTAAGCACATAAAACAACATGCGTTAAAACGTTTATGCTAATTAATAAAAATTAACTTATTCACTGCCATTAACTTAGTAGAAAGAAGGTCAATGTCCCGAAATAAAATTGGAATATTTCCCTTGGATCTATTCTACGCCTCCCTTCTCCTTATGTGTTGTGATGCTATATTTCGGAAAAGCTTCTAGGACAACCCTCCTAACCACTTCGTAAGACAACGATTACTAAGACGCATCATTAAAAAAGCTACAAATCTATTGAAAAGATAGAGACAATTCCAGTATTCTCTCAGCCTTCTATTCCAGTTTTTTCCTCACACCAGCGTCAAAAGTGGTCACTCCGAGCGGTCACTATCCCCCCCCCCCCCCCCTTCACAATTTTTTTTTGCCCCTCCCCCACTCCATTTGCGGCATCGACTGTCCCTTTCATCATTGTTCTTTATTTTTTTTTATATTTTTATTGTTCCCGACAATCGGCCCCCTTTGTGTTGTAGAATTTTAGGGCCTTAGTCAGCAAATTTTTTTGGGTTCGGATCTTTTTTTTTTTGAAGCTGAATTTTTAAATGGTTTTTAAGAGGTACTTTTGGCAGGAATTGAAGAGATTTCGTTGAAAGATAATAATTTTTTGATCGGATGGGATGGAGATTTTCTCTTTTTAAAAGATAAGACGTGACTTCTGATCCGATGAGATACTTGATCAATTTTTTTATGTTTCAAATAATGGTTTTGTCGGTCCTAAAGGAGATTTATAATTTAAATGTATGATATTATTATGAATATATTTGCTATATGTATATGAGTATATTGAGGGAAACAATAATTTTACTTAACGTTAATCAGATAGGTCGATTTCCGAGTTATATCGGAACATTACTACGGATTTTTTTTTGCCTTGAGTATAGACACGTATAATTTTTTATAAAAAAAAACATGTAAGTTAAATTGATGATATGATTTTATCCAGTTAATTTTTATTGTTAGACTTGATATTATTTTAATTTCACAAACTGTTTTTTATAATAAAAAATGGTATTAATGCGATGCAACGTAAATATTTAAAATCCATTACAATGAAACAAATTATTTTTTTTTAAATAAACGATTTAAAACAACAAAAAAGATAATTTAAATTCGTATTTCCATTAACAGGAGAATTCCTCAACATGTTAGGTATCTGAACAAATACTAAATCAAACGAAAATAAATTAAATTCCAAAAGGACAAAATGACCTAAAACTTATTTAAATAGTTAAAATCACTCTCATATCGTTTTCATGAATTCAGTTGGTCAGTGAAAGACGGCGAGTGCTATCGATTCGAAGTTCCCCGCGACATTCCGTACCTCTGACGGCAGAAAAATTATTTGAAAGGCGGTAGAAACTTTTTGAACGAAATTGTCATTTAAATGAAACAATCAGAAAGATCTAATGAATTTTCATGTTTTTTGGATTTGCTTAATGTTATGAAATGAAGAATAGTGGTTTTTAGTTTCATTTATTTTAATTTTTTAAGGTAATACTTTTTAGTTTGGAATTCCCGGTTATTCTATTTCAATTGGCATCGTAGTTTTGTAGGACTTTAAACGAATAGTTTTACTACTTACATCAAACCTATTCAAAAATATTTAATTTTTTAACTCATGTTAATCAGTATTGATCAATCAAATCAGTAAGGGCAACATATAACGTTATTATCTCCACTATTCCTCTCCCCCCAAAAGAAAACCACTAAAAATGTTATGGGAATGCTATCATATGTTATGGTAAAACACTCTGTTTAACCTTAACATTTGAAATTACTGAATTACAAGTTCTTACTAAAACATTATATTTTTTTAAATCTAATTTCCACTTAAACAAAAAATATCAAATTTTCAATTATTTAAATTCGGTAAATGAAATTCTTAATGAAGAAAAGAATAACCTTTAAACATTAAATTAAAAAATAATGAAATAGCTTGAAGTAAATATATAATAAAGGTAATAAATTCAGTGAAATCTGAATAAAATTCTGTTCTCATGCGAGTATTCCTTCTGTTGCAAGATGGGATTTATTATAGAAATTTTTAGTACCATTTAGGCTGTGTAATCCATCATCCACCAGACTCCCTTGTGCAAACCTGGCACTCTCAAATATCAAAGGAATTAAGTCAAAAACCGAAAAAGAAAAGAACAAAACGCAGCTCCTGGGAAATCACAATCAACATTCTCACCTACAAATTACAAGAGTCCTCATTACTTGACACCCGCCTATTCACCTGAACGAGAACAAGGAAGGGAGAGAGAGAAAAAAAAAGGATCTCGGACAAAAAGCGTCTTGCAAAAGCCCAGAGTCGCTACTCACTAATTAAGCAGAATAAGAAACAGAATTTCCTTAACGGAAACCGGTAAGATCCGATCCCGTAACGGCTCCTCTCCGGGGGGAACGGATCCGAGAACGGGCACCAAGAAATCCGGATCCGTGAAATTGGTCATGACAGGAGGGGACTCCGGCCCTGGTAATGGTGGCAAATGGCGCCTGTCACACTGTCAAAGCGACTCTCTTTATCTATATGGGGTTGAGTAGCTGAAATCTTGCTTGCATCCTAGAACTCCTCAGATAAAGATGAATAAAACGATGCCGATGATTGGGTCATTTAATCATTTGTTAAGTACTACTCAAATTGTCAAACAAATCCAAAGCCGGTTATTGTCAGTTATGCATAACAATTAAACGTTTTAATTGAATTTTAATAGCAGTTAAATTTTTTTGTTATGGTCTGTATGCGTCATCCCATTGCAAAAATTAGTATTACGTTTTTTAAGGTAAGTGACAATATAATCTGAAATTTTTTCCCACGAAAATTATCATTAATACAGCGTTTTAGCTTTTATTAACCAAGGTGAATATCAAAAGCAATTTAAGAATATATATGTTATTGTAATCGCATTACTGGGCATCAAAATTAAGTTTTTCAACAATTACGACGATATTTTTGATGCGCAAAATCCTTCTACGACAAAACTCCATTAGTTAAAATACTGTTGACGTAAGTATATCTTCGGTAAGATGAATGCTAAAATCTTTATCGAAATTTCAGACTATATTATTAAATAAATTATTTTTAAAAAGTTTATTATATCGAATGAATTGACAATTTATGAAATCTTATTTTAAAAATAATGACAACTATTATGATTATTATCGAAATTTTTCCTGATAAATATCAAATATTTTACAAGAATAGTTAAATCCTTAAATTTTGACATGGAAGGAAACTCAAAAGGAAATAGCTAGGATGAAAAACAAAACCATTAAAATAATTTAATGTTAACAAAGCAATTTTATTTTGTCATTTATTCCAAAATACTTATCTCTTTATAACTTCTAAACATTTACTTTTCTTAAATAATGGAATATTTTTTATGAAACATCACCATGTACTTTTAGCGGTTTAGTTTATCATTATAAAAGTATCTGACCTTCATAATGAATGGAAAGACTGTCAATATTAAAAAAAATAACTGACAACAAAAAAGCAATTGAAATTTGATTCATTGTTACAAAAAGCTCGATTCATAAAGTCCACATAACCTGTTTGCTATTAGCTATCTTTGTAACGAATCGCTAATTGAAAATAGCGTTTAAGTTCACAAAGGGATTTCCGCACATGATTCTTCTTTTACTAAAATGTTAATGAAAGAAGAGTGGGGGGAAATTTTCCAACGTACCAAACCCTTTTTACCAGAAGAAATTTAACGATTTGCATTATAAATATAATAACCGGGAGAAAAGGGATAGGCGTTTACCTTTTGAACGCCACCAGAGCTAACCCGAATTAGATGTTAAAATTGGGCGGAAGTCAAATAATTTTTAACGAGTATTTATAGTGGTTGAAACTCTGCAAACATCCGCTTCCTCCTTTAAATTAAAGTCGCATTTTTTTATTATCTGAAACGGAAACAGATATTTTTTTATATTTTTTTTGTTTTCTTGTTTTAAATATATATAGAGTTTCAATAGTGTCTTGTCAAAAATTGTCAATACATTTCAAGAGGCGTTGGCTTCGTTAAAATATTGGATAAATTTAAATTCGAACTTTGTGATGCTAATGATTCGTAATGAATTCTTTTAAACTCTGTAGACATTTCTATTCTACTGGTTTTCCTTTAATATATCGAAATTCGTCGTTTAGTTTCACCAAAAATATGGTTCCTACACTGTTAAAAATTTTGTTCTTGGTTTCACCGTGATATTGGTTCCTAGTAGCTGCAACGGCTGAATGGTGAAACGTTCCACCATATTTTTGGTATTCGGTTGAACCATTTCTCAGGTTTTTGTTTCCAAATCCACAAAAATGGTTCAACCAAACACCGATAAAAAGGTGAAACATTTCACCATTCAGCCGTTGCAGCTACTAGGAACCAATATCATGGTGAAACCAACCAATATCATGGTGAAACCTAGCACCAAAATATTAACAGTGTAGTTGCTGCAACGGCTGTGTGGAGAAATGTTTCTCCATATTTTTTGTATTCAGCTGAACCATTTCTAAGAGTTTTTTGTTTCCAAAACCTGAAAAATGGTTCAACAGAACACCGAAAATATGGTGAAACATTTCACCACACAGCTTTTGCAGACTACTAGGAACCATTATTATGGTGAAACAAAGCACAAGATTTTTAACAGTGAAGGTGGTTTCCCTAACTTCTCCCTTGATTTAAACAATTTAATGCACCATGCACAAAGAAGTTCCATGTCGTTGTCAGTTTTAAAGAAGAACAATAATACACAGAACTATAATACAAATGCCCATATGATAAGAAATGAATGGAATGGATCCATAAATCCATTAGAAACTAAAACCTTTTCCTCCGACTTAAGGCATCTAAATCAATGCACAGCCAAAGGAACACGGCTGAAATCCGGTTAACCGGGCAAGTGCGTCGAGTATTGATGAGTCCGCCTTTGCCTTCCAAATACTAATATTACTACTAATAATAATATCGGGATTGCCCGAAGAGGATCTATGGCTGGATTATGAACCTTCGATGCGCCTTCAATGCATCGATTTTTCTCTCCCCCCCCTGATACTTTTCTTTGCTGCATTTCTTCTGGCCATGGCAGGAGAAGTTACAAATGCGACCTCTGACTTTAGGATGAGTTTTCGGTGTTCGTGGCGATGTGTTCGAGAAAATTGCAGGAAAAAAATCCAGGAACGAAAAGGCGATAACTAGATTATTATTACTATTAGGATATTTGATCAAAAATGTAATATTTAAAGAAGTGGTTCTGTTTAGTATTAGTTTTTAAATTAAAAAGGTCCATTTATAATTATTAAAATAATATTTTTTTGGTACAGTTTCTAAATTATTATTAGAGGAATAAAAAAATGGGCTAAGATGTGTCTTGTTTTCAGAGATCTAAATCGAAACTGTTTTGTTAATTTTTTAAAGTTAAGTTTAAATTTATTATTGAAAAAAAATGCAGCATGCTCGGTGAAATTATGTAGAAACACTTTATAAAAATTTTGATTATATAGCCCAAGGATAATGAAGAAAATATATTTATTCCGAGAAATGACATAGTTTACAGATATTTGAATTATAACTTTCCTGTCTAAAATCGATGACTATAAAAAAATACGCACGCTGGTTCATAATTATATTTTTTCTCCGGATTCCAGTTGCTGTTTAAATCAAATACTTGATAAATGCTCAAAACACAACCTATATTGATTTATGGTAATAGTGCAAGTCTCGCATCCCAAAATTTATAGGACTATGAAATAAATGCCGATAAAAATTTATTACAGGACAATAAACTGAACAAACAAACTATGACCTCTACTTCAAATACATTTCAGTACGCTTTATACATTTGAACTTTTTTTTTAATAAAGCGGATTATTTAAATCAAGTTTATAATTTAGAGCTTTAAACTTTTTTGTTCTTTGCATTTTATAACATAAAATTTAAAATACATAAGAATCTTCTGCATATTAAGTAAAAACCAAATAAAATGAAATAATTGAGGCACGAATCGAAAGGTTTGAGTCTTCTTTAAAAAAAGAACTATTTTAATTAGTTAAGTATTGATAACTTTAAAAAGTTTTATTAAACTTTAGTACCAGAAATGATTTTAAATTAAAAACACAAAATTGGAATTATAACATAGTTGTTTGCTTTAAAT
The DNA here is from genome assembly GCA_019343175.1 of Oedothorax gibbosus. NCBI lineage: Eukaryota > Metazoa > Arthropoda > Arachnida > Araneae > Linyphiidae > Oedothorax > Oedothorax gibbosus. The sequence continues at coordinate 17,759,244 of CM033272.1, forward strand.
GTTTATATTTTAATATCAAAATTATAAAAATATTGTGTCAATGAATTCAAACAGACTAAAAAGTTAAACAATCCCTATTATATTCAGATTACCAAGTAACATCAATATTATAATGGTAAATGACAGCTAAATTCTCACATCCAATTTCATAGTCAGGTCAGTGAATCTTCCCCAAAAGACCTATGGTCCTCAGCCCGACCTTCTCACACCTATAGCTACCTATCCATCGCATCTTCTATACACACATGCACATAAAAAATGACAAATCCGTGTATCCATTAACTTAATGTAGCAATCCTTATTCTTCCGCCAAAGCTACCAGGGCCCTAAACATCATCACTCGGGGGCACGGGGCCCATAAATCAGGGGAGGGGGCCTTACTGCAGTAACCTTCTGGAGATGGTAATGGGCCCCTCTTCAAGATCGCCAGGTCTTGTCAACGGGACTCTTGAAATACGAGGCCATATTTGTTATGTCGGGGATAAAACACCTTTGGACGTCTGGGGATCTTATTCGATACTATATCGTTTAGGGAAAGGTATGAAAATAACGGGAAATTGTTATGGCCAAGGTAGGTATGAAACCCAAAATTGAAATGAGCTAAATTACAGATGCTTAATTTGAGTAATAATAATTTTATATTTTGGAATTTGTGTATAGAGAAAATATTTTAATGAAACCAAATTACCAAAAATTTAACGTACTGAAATTATTTTATAATCTACTTTTAGGCTGCAAACAATTGACAATACAGAAGAATATATGGGGTATAGTTAGAATTTGTTTCATTAATTTTTGTAGGTTTAAGATTACTATTTTGATGCGATTATGTTTTTTTATATTTAAGAAATAAATATACAAAAAAGCGTACAAAAATAAATGTTTTGATAGTAAAATTTACAAAAAAAATTGTTTTGTATTTTTTAGTCTTGCTTTTTATGATAAACGTTAACTATTTTTTGGGAGGGAATTGAGAGTGAGATCTCAGTGCAGGAACCATGCTAGGAAAAAAATGGAGTAATTAAACGCAGATATTCCCTAACAATTAACACGAAAGTATGTAATGGCAATTGTCAATTGTTTGTTGAATGTCTTAAACTTGATTGTGCGGTTATTTCTCAATTATTTAATTTAATTTTATTATAACAACTAATAATAAAAGTTTTTCTTTGTGTTGAGCTTGTAAAAGTAAACGCTTAACTTTTAAAATAATTTGAATATATTTTTTAAGGAAACCCCTTACTCATTATTTAATATTAGAAATTGTATGACAAGACATTATTCTTCAAAACTACAAATGACCAAGCCTAGAACCCAATGATCTGGTCTGCAATCTCAAGCCATAGGTCACTCTCACTTTTGACAGCAAGGAAGGAACGTTAATTCTCCCGACAATAAGGTCAGGATGAATACCATTTCTAAGCCTTTATCCTACCATACTTATTCCATAAGCTGGCGGCTGTCTTACAGGAAAAAAGGGTGCATCAGCCCATCATTTTTTAGACACGGGCCTGTTAATCAGAACACTGTCCGAAATGGCCTTAAGAAGACAGAAGGGGTGGGCCCGTCTCCCAATCTGGACGCGTCATCCTAACTGAAATATGATCGCACTCCCCCCCCCCCCTGCAGCCCCCGAAGCATCATGAAAAGGTGCCCCCCCCCCCCCACCCAACATACCGTGATAACACCACCCGAAAAGAAAGATGGCAATGGGTGAGAGATTCGGAGGAAAAGCACCCCCGACTCCTTTAAGCCCACAGAAGTGGAAACGGACAAGAAGGGGCAGGGTTGGTGTGACAAGACTCTAACTGGTATTGAATCACTAAATGTAGATAGGTTGTATGCTTTCCGAGGGTGTCTATTTCTCGCTAGCATGAGGTACTTAAACACAGAGAAATTACGTCTTGTAATTTAGATACTTAGTCAAATGACGAGGTCGATACCAAAGCAAACTAGTTGCGCCATGACTGCCTGTTTAGAACCATGATTGCCTGACTAGCTTCCGGACCATTCAGGCTCACATTCGGCAGCGCTAAAGGTAAAAAATGGTAAGCCCTAATGGAAGAAATTCTCGCTACTGTTCTTCATCCCAATGTTTTAGTGTAAGAAGAAATGTGTACGGAAATCTTTTTGAGTACATGAAATTTTTTGGGGCATTCAATTCATTTAGTGTCAGATACGGTTGTTTAGGAGTTTTGGTAATAAATCCAGCAGGCTGAATATTTTCAGCCTTTAATTAAATTAGTCTTACAAATCTAATAAGCCTGAGCTGCACTTAACGCAACTTGAATATGCATAATTGTATTAGAAAAGGAAAAAAATTAACGGATAAATTAACTTTAGAGCTATTTATTGGTGATATTTGTTTTCTGTACGATTCTTTCATATGACGGTACAAAATCTGGTTTTAAATCAACATTGTCGATCGCCCTGGGTTGAAGCCTCAGCCCATCGGGCTTCGCCAGCCCTTATAACTGTTTTAGTTCTATATCGACACTGTCGAAAATATTCTTTAACTAAAAATAATTTTGTAGTTAGACGTTCAAAATATCGTCACTTAGAATCAATTGCAAGTTAGAGTTTCGTCAAACCAATGTAGGCAAGGGAAGAAAACAATAATAACAAGAACAAAAAACGGTCCTGGCCTAAGAATGATAAAGACGGAGAGACCAGAGAAAATTAAAGGATGGGGGACCCAATCACGGTCCGGGCTCTTCTGTGTATGTCCGTGATGACGAATTGGGTGCGAGGTAGGTCATAAATAATGTCCTGGTTTTTGTCTTGTCTTCCGACGGAGCTGGACCGGCCATTATTTTACAGTGCGTCATAACGGCTGTTCCGGCATTGTTCTTCTCTGCCCGTTAGATTAGAGGCGTGTAGTGTGCTGCCGGGTGTGAAATGAAACTGGGAGTAATGAAAATTGGTCAAACGACTTGCTACGGAAGTGTCCGACATGCCCCCCCCCCCCCCCCCCCGAACTAAATAAACTAGAGATTTATGTTGGTTGTTTCCGAAGAGGGTATGTTTCAGTGGTGCATTGATTTGTGATAAAGTATTCATTGAAAAAGGTTTAAGATTATCAATTTTATAATCAAACTTAGTTCTTGAAGTTATTAAAGTAATTCGTGATGAAATTTTTTTAAAAATTGTTTTGAAGAAAATTAAACGAATTTTATGATATATAAGCAAACGAATTCAGAAGAAAAATTAAAAGTACAAATTCGTTTAAAAACTATTATAAATCAAAAAACTTTTTTATTATATTAAGTTTAAAACATACATCCACATTTAATTGATTCTTAACACACTACTATCTTTTGCTGCGCAGTTAAGTTATATTTATCAGTTGTAAAATTATTCAAAATATCTTTTTTTAATTATATTATGATTCCAAAAGATCCCTCTTTTACATAATAAAAGTATTTAGGAAAACAGCGATAGCCATGTCCATTAAAGTAATACTTCTATTGTCATTCTAGTGGGGGCATTAAAAAGCATCGAATGTCCACCGAGAATCACAATTAATATCCTGAAGTGCCGGACAATTAACGATATTTCTTCTAATACCAGTGATGTCCAATTACATAAAAACGCCTAACCTTTCCCCTATTTTCTTCATTTGATGAGTGTAAAAAAAATCGCCAATTCATAGGAGTGAAGGCGATAAAAATATCACGAAAACTCAGAACAGATAAATTATCAAGAAAGTAAGGGAGAGAGGGGAAAAAAAGCAATGGTAAAAGCGAGGCAGACAGAAAATGAGAGAGATCTGACCGAAAATGGTGTCACGAAATAAATCACATCCTCTGGCATCTGACTGTTGCAGAAAACGCTTTTTTTATATCGCTCATTCGCTTCGCCTTGTTCTATTACAGATATATTTTTGTCCTTTCAGAATTTCACGTTGTCGTAAATACAGCGATGGGAGTGAGTGTCGCCAATGGAATTGCGCTTTCAAATGGAGCATGCGACAAGTCCAACAAAGAGCTAGAGATGTCAATTTAAAGGATATTTGAAGAAACTGTTTGATGTATGATACCGGTATTTAATATATTTATCTGTTTAAACAATGTTAATACAATTAAAGGCTACAATTAAAAGTAGGAAAACTTAGAGATACCCCCCTCCCCAAATATTTACAGTTACCAACTAATAGGACGACATTTCACAGACGAAGGTCATATACAAAATGAATTAATGGTAATAATTCATAATTAAATGATTTTTATTCAAAGATTCGTATTGAAATTATACGAAAATTTTTTTCTTAGATTTTTAGTTTTGAGGAGGATTATACATAGATCAGCCTTTTACTCCTTACTTGTTGAAAGTTCGTTTAATTGCTAACAATACCGAAAACTGAAAGTTTGCTGATTTTTCAGGTAAAAAATAAAAACTGACTCTCTATTCAAGGGGTCATAGATAACAAAAGAAAATCCCCCGATCTCCCTATCATTGAAAAGATGGACAATCAGTCTTGAACCACGTTCTTCACCAGCGCAACAATCCCGTCGTCTGCAGTTCGAAAAGACAAACCTCCACCCCCTCCCCTGGGGTATGTCCACTCGAGAGAGGGTCCCAGAGAACATTAAAACCACTTGACCATCGAAAGAGGATTCCCGCCGCACGGACGTGACCAGAACACCAGTTTCATCAGAACATTCGAACGTTCCTTGGTTTTGACTGAACCCCTGGTACGGATTCGTCATCGAGGAGGAAGGACCCATCTTTGACGCTAAGCCGAATGGAATATGGAAGAAGAATGGCAAAGTTGTGTTTTTTTGGTGACAGATCAGAAGATCGAATGGTCATTCTTTGTACTGGAGAAGTTCAAGAAATGAACGGAATTGTATGCAAGGTGGTGTAAGAATGAGACGGAGTTGTTACAATGAAGTGGTATTTGTAATCGAAAATATATAAATGTGGTTGTTAGTTGTGTTTAGGTTCAAAAGAAAATGCGAGTGAACATTCTGTTTAGCAAACCTTAACTAATTAAAATATAAACTTTTTTTTTCATATTTTGGACAGAAATGGCATCATGAAACCGATCTGATCTTCTATCCACAACATCACACTGAAAAAAAAGTTGATAACTAATGCGTACAATCAATAATATCGCCCGCCTAAACACTGATGCCATTAATGCCCAGTAGTTATTTGAAGCATTTACAATTTTAAGTTAGAATGAAATGTCATTTACTGAGAGAAATAAATCATTTTTATCATCCAGAGGCTTGAATGTTAAATATTATAAAAACCGACACTATTTAGTGTAAAATATGTACGTCAAATATCTCAAATCAAAAATTGAGCAAACTGTAAAAAATCGTCAATTTTATTTAGTAAAAATATCTGGTGTCTAAACTAAAAATCTTTAATTTCAGGGCCGTATACAACATATATATCTCTATATGATAAACATGTCACGTTCGTGGTATCTTCTTGAAAAAAAAAGATTACCCACTTATTTATTAAAAACAAGCATTTATCCTGATCACTTAGTTATGGTGCCAGTTATTGTTGCCTTAATAGTTGAGCGGTAAATGGGGGCATTATCATAATTTAGTAAATGCATTTGGAAGATATCCATTAACTGAAGGTTCTCATTAAACAGAATATGTGTCTGGAAAATTAGAATAAAAGTAATTTATACCAGAGTGACTTATTTATGTAACTTACAAGTAGTGGAATATCATGCATTAAAAAAATATCTATTTTGCAGTCACAGTTTATTAAAAACTATATGTTTTCTTAAATTTTTTTTAAATATCAGTAATTTTTGTGTATATGGCTTCTTGCTAGTTTAATTCCAATATTAATTGAATGAAGAACATTTTTTAATTAAAAAAATTCTTTTAATTTTGAGAGATTGCAATCGAACGGAGAAAATTATGTAAATGTGAAACTTATTTAACAGCTTGAAATGAAACTTTAAGAACATTTAAATAGCGACCATACATTTTAGCAACTATTGGATGCTGGGTTTAAATTTGTTTATAAACTCGCATTTCATTACTGAATTGAAAAGTTACTATCCCAAACGGTAGCCAATAATCTATATTGCACTTCCGTTTACTTTTGATATATGTTTAATAGAAAAAATTAGTAAAATAAGTTAAAAAGAATTGGTTAAAATTGGTACTTACCCAATTCCACGAAGATTGCAAAGCAAAAGTTTAAACATCACATAATCATGACATTAAAAATAAATTGTATCTATTTTTTAAAATCTTAAATTAATTGTTTTAAATTTCTTTGACTAAAATGGCTAAACAAAATTAAATGTTAGATAAACTGGTTTAAGGTTATGATTCTTTAAAAAAATAAAGTATGTAAATAATTTAAATGCTTCTATTGGTTTAAAGCATTTTACATTATTTTTGCAGCATATGTTACACTGTTGCAAATTTTGTGCTTGGTTTCACCATGATATTAGTTCCTAGTAGCTGCAACGGCTGTGTGGTGAAATGTTTCACCTTTTTTTCGGTTTTTCTTTGAACAATTTTTCTGGATTCGGAAACAAAAAAATGAGAAGTGGTTCAACCGAATACCAAAAATATGATGGAACGTTTCACCATTCAGCCGTTGCAGCTACTAGGAACTAATATCATGGTGAAACCAAGCACAAAATTTTTAACAGTGTATTTAAAATATGAAATGGTTAAACAGAGTTAAGACTAGTTTAACATTTAATAATTTAGTAATGCAATGGATGCAGTGAATGGTAGAAAGTCTCATAACTCAACTTATGAGGGCAAGCAAGACGACATTGTTGGCATTTGTAAGTAGCGACAGTTAAACAGTCATGACAGCGCTTGCATCTGATGACCATTAAAACCATCATCGTTTTCAAAATTGATTAGAAAAAAATAAATAAACAACATGCACAATAAAAATTACTAAAAAAAGTTTTATTATTTCACAACTTTGGTAGTTAAAGGACTAGAAAAGAATAAAATCACGTTTTGTACATGATATGAGAAACTAAAAGCATAAAAAATGCGCAAACAAGGGTATGGTACATGGTCATGCAGGGAAAACTACAAATTAAATAACATACATAAAATAATATATTGCATTCCTTTTATAAAACAAAGCGCTTATTACATGCAAAGTTTTAATATAAACACCGAGAAAAGCAAAAATAAAATGCGCTAAAATCTGAATACATAAACAATGATAATAATAAATAATGAATTTTTATGTCAAATGAGTTAAATGTGCAGCAAAAGAATTAAATTTCTTTCAAATTGACAGAAATTAATACGAATGCGGAATAATACAGTTGTATATGGCTTTTGATTTTTCCACCTTTCTTTCAGGCAATTCACAAGTATAATAATAAAAATTTCTTTTGATTTTACAACTAAACACGAATTTTTCATTTTACATTGAAAAAAGATTCTTAGTTCAAACAATCACACAGAATGATTTCATCTTCAACATTTCGATAAAATTTTGAAATTATGGCAAAATGTTTTGATTTTCAAACACCGGAAATGCGGTTTCGCACCTCAAATAGCCAATGCAAAAACAGCATTCATTTAGAACAGTCACTCTGGGCGTTACGTTTAAATATTTCAAAACACTTAAAAGAAAAATCTTTCTTTTTCTAGTTCACTTAAAAATTTTATTTAAAAATTAAGTTTTTTTTTACTTAAAAAAAAGCGATGATCGCATTTTGTTGCACAATTAACTTTAGCAAATAATGTTGAACAACCAGCATCATTGTAAAAAGAAAAGGTACTAATAAGCGGCAAAGTGAGTTGTACTAATGATTTGAAATTATGAAAAAACAATGGCACGAATGAATGAATAAATAAATAAATGATGTGCATCGCGCGTAGATGGGGCAAGTATGTTCAACATGCTTTATAAAATACCTGTATTTATCTGTAATCAGTGGTACTTTCTAGCTAAAGGGTAGGGGGTTGGAGGTGATTAAATTAACGACTAGGTGAAGAGGCAGAGGATTTTTGTAAAATTGATCCAAAGGACAATTTTTTTTTCTGGAAAACATCACATTACTATGAAATAAAAAGACAGCGAAAACAGTAAGTGCGGCCACAAGTAAACATCTAAGTCTTATATGTACAATAGAGGCAACATTCCTTAAAACAATGAAAAAGCGACACTATAACTATTCACTCATGAAATTTAACAGTGTACATTACTAATTTTACCCGTTCAAATACTGTGCAGAAGGACAAGATCGGTCCTCGTATTTTTGATTTTATACTAAAGCATTGTAGATATGCTTCGTTTACTTCCCACTCAGAGACTTTTAAAAACACGATTTTATACATATACTTTTTTGGATATTTTTTGAATAAACTTCTTACTAAAATGTAATGGTCCCACAAACGTCTGAGTGGGCACTAGAAAGCAGTTTAATGGCCATCAGATTACGTGAATCAGATTAAACAAGGGTGTAAAAGGTAGGGATGGCGAGCCATATGCAAACATGCAGTCGGAATGTATCGTGATAGTTTATTATATCCACATCAGTCGAATTTAATGCCTTTTAAAAACATTGTTTCATTTTTTTAAAAAACACAATGCTATTTAAAAACTAAAAGCATTTGAAATTATATGGAAATGCTAGATCTGTGCAGGAAGAATAACTAAATATCTACAATTAAATATTAACTGCAAAAATAAATTAAACATTAAAAACTATAATAGCATTTTAACTTATTGTGAAATAACTAAATGATTAAGTTTTTCTTACTGTTAAATCATTATTTTACTAGTTTTTAACTGGAAATAAAATTCAAACTGATTCGACTAGTTTTAATATTGCACAGTATTCGTGATACGACGCATATTTGCATGTCACCCAACCATCTGCAGGAGGGTTTTATCTTTCTTTTAAGAAGCCAAATGGTTTTTTTCCAAACTGGTTTTAGAAAACCCGCATGCAGTTACTTCACACATAAATAATTACACAACTACATACATCGTGACATCTATGCTAAGAATAATACAAGATATCTTTCTCGTTAATAATAAATAGACTTGAAGCATACATTAATATTGTCTACAATCTTTACTCCCTGAATGGATTAGAGAAGGTTTCATAAAGCTTCTCGTGATTTTGATTGATTAATGGGACAAGTTTTCCGACCGTATCGCTCGGATAGCGAAAAGTAAACTGAAAGTCATTTATTTATTTCAACCTTTAACTAACCTGAACATATCCAGGCTCGGAATATAAACATGGAATTTTTTTAATATTTTATTCTCCTTTTGAGAGGGGGAGGCCCACTTGTTGCAACAAAAATCACCTTACCAGTGGGGGAACTCGGGCCCTGTTTGATTTACCTCGTATTGTAACGATCCTTTTCCTGCTTGACTTGAACAGGCATCGTGCGTCCAAGGCGCCTTGCTTCGGGGGAGATCTCTTCCATGGTCTTCCACGGCAACAATGTACTTTGTTCTCTCTTTTTATGTTTTACTTTTTTATCAATAATATTTTAAAAAGACCCTGAGTAAGAAGAGGAAGAAGGACAGTCACCGAAGAGAGTTCCAGGTCACATCTTGAAGTAGATCACCCGCGCAGCAGAGAAGGCGGAGACGAAAATCTTCTGACAAGCATGATTAGAATATACTTGAGCAAGTCCTTTTTAAGTCAAGCAACCGGATTTTTTAATGACCGAGTGGATACATTTCAGATTAAATTGTGTTCACTATTCTACTTATGTTTCATGGGGATGGGTATTTTTCTCCATTTTCGTAAATAAATCTGCATGCTACAATACCGGAGTTCAATCTTAGTGATATGACTTACAATATACTTATACACATTGTAGAACAAAGAGTTCAAAACATGTCAACCATTTTGATTTTGCATTTTTTTCAAGATTGATTAATCACTTTTAAAATCTATATAATAGGTTATTAAAGTAACAATGAATAAAAACTTAAATACTACAGAATGTGGTTTAAACTTTTCAATACATTTTGATTTTCGGCTTGGGATGGCTCGCGAGACTCATCGGGACCTGAACTTCGATCTCACTGGAAAATATATTACAGCGAAGCCAAGACACGATAAGCTGCGATCGTAACTTTAAGAGTTTTACTCTTCTGCTTCTCCCCGGCTTCACGCTGGCGTGAGCGTGAAAGCCACAGTCATAGGCTGGCCAATTTTCTGGCACACAGGGAGGTAGACTAGGGATGGTACGAAAGTACTACTTCGGTTGTTGTTGTTGCTTCCGTCGCACTCCGGCTGAGCTAGCAGAAACGGTTGCATGATGAAGGAACCAGCTGTGGGAGGATTTTGAGGCATGGCGAAGGTCATCGGAAGATGAGGACTGTTCGGAGGAGGAGGTGGAAAACCAGGTGGAAACATGTCAGGAATCGCCACCATCTTTGAAGGGGTTGGTGGAGAGTCGTTGGTGGGAGACGTTGCGTTGTTGCCCTGTGAGGGATCGGCAGTTGGAGAGTGGTCCCCAGCTCCAGTAGGCTTGTCTTCATTTTCAGCGAGTTCGTCAAATTGATGCTTGTTGTTCATTGCAGACTCCATGATGTCATTGTGGTGTTGCCTATTGATATGTATTCTCAGAACGTTCCAGGCCCGAGTCAGGAATCCGCAGAATCGGCAGCGAAACGGCTTTACGCTCTTCTGGAGCATCGAGCCGCCCGTTCGCTTTCCCCCGCTGTGAGCTGCGTGGATGTGAGCCAGGCACAGCTCCCTGCTGCGGAACTTCTTACTGCACTTGCTGCATCGGTAGCGCTTGATCTTGTTGTTGGTCGCTCCTGCAAGTCCTTTGCCGTCTCCCGTCCTCTTGTGGAAGTGCGAGTTCCACGGCCTGCTGAGAGAGGACAGGTGGTGAGACGAGTGCGAAGTCACGATCAGGGGCTGGGCCATATCCTTGAGGTTGAGACCAGCAGCTCGGTGGCTCAAGAAGTGTCGTTGGAGCGAGTGGTTGTATCGATACGCCCTATGGCAGACCCGGCAGACGAATTTCTTCTCCCCTTCGGTGTTCACTCCCGTGTGCCTCTTCTCGTGTGCGTACAGATTGGACAGCCATCGGGTGGAGTAAACGCAAAAGGAGCAATGGTAGATTCGACTGCCTCCACCACCATGAGGCTTCGGATGAGGTCGCTGGGGGTGGCTGTTGTTGCCGTTCGGGGGTGCAGTTGCCGAGGACGTGCTGCCAGGGGACGAGGCGCCGTTCACCTGTTCCGGGACCACGGGAACCACCGCCATCGAGGAGGAGTCGGCCGTCGACGTTTTTATCCCTGAGTTGCTGGGCACGACGCCTATCTCGTCCGCGGGTGAGTGGTGGTCCTTGATCAGGTGTACATGGAGTGCGACCTTGTCCGGGAACCCCTGACCACACAACACGCAGAGGCAGTTGCTGCTGCTGTCCATGAGGGCGTTGTTGTTGTCAGGGCTGGGGACGAGGGAGTTGTGGTTGAAGCTCTCCTTGAGCATGTTGCCGTGGTCGCTGATCATGTGGGCCTTCAACCACTTAATGCTTTTGAAGCGGCAGTTGCAGATCGGGCATATCTCGGGATAATGACTGAAGTATCTTCCGCTCGGATCGCTCAGGTCTAAGCCTTGAAGGGGTTGCTCTTTTTCAAGGAAAGATGGATGGTCTCTCAAGTCCTTGGGCTGAGCTCCCTCTTCGTAAATACCATGGGTGTTTTGTTTATGAACTTTTAGAAAATATTTGCTGCATAGTTCCTTCTGGCAGATGTCGCATTGCACTCCTCCTATAGTACTGATACGGGCTGCTTCGTGAGGTTGGCTATCCAAATTGATACCATGCATTTTTAGCATGTGCGTTTTCATAAAGTACTTGTTGCAAAGTTCTTTGTTACATATGTTACAGTAGTTGCGGCCAGTTAAATTGCGTGGCTTATCAAGTGCACTCAAAGGGTTATTTGAATTGTGATGAAGACTTGGCATATGACCAGAGTGAACTGTCATTTGTGCCATACTTGCTAAATTAGAGGTTGATATACTTGTTGAAGTATTGCTCAAATTTAAACCATGACTTATATTAGGCAAGGGAGACATTTTTGGTGCAGATAAATTGCTTGGCAAGTGTCCTATGTGTGAAGAAGGTATCATACTGGATGTTGGAGTTAGGCTGTTAGAAAACATTGAACTTCCATGCGTTGAACTTGGAGTAAGTATCGAATGTCCTATGGAATTGGTTATTACACTTGAGGAAGAATGGGAAATTGCGCTTGAAGTAGATGATGTTTGGGAAGGTGAAAAAATCGAAGGACTAGAGATATGGTTATGCAAAGCTATGGTATTATTGGAGGTTATGACAGGAATGTGAGGACTTGCAGTGGTAAAAGGTGATAAAGAAAGTGGCTGATTTAAAGAACTCAAAGATGGCGTTAAGGCTCCACTGTTAGGCGTTAATGGTCGGTTATTCGATAAAGGTACAAGAGCTGACGAAATCGTATTATTGACAATGGACTTTATTTGACATACTTCATCCGCAAGTGATTTCTTAGGGTTGGAGCTCATATCAACTGGAAGGCCATGGATGTTCTGTTTGTGTGTTTTAAGGAAGTATTTGCTGCAAAATTCTTTTTGGCAAATTTCACAATAAGCTTCCGAATCGACAGAAGGAGATGTACTGCCGAAACTCAATCTCTGGAAATCGCTCAATCCATCTGCTAATTTTGACTGAAGACTAAATTCGGAATTGTTGTGGCCAGAAACATGACCATCTTCATTAGGAAGAACACCGTGTTCGTTCATCATATGAGCCCGTAAAAAATACTTGTTATCAAATTCAAGCCTGCACAAGTTGCAAATTATTTTACTACTCTCAGAACCTGCTGAAGCATTCAACTCTCTTATCATACTTTGGAGTTTCTGTAAATCTTGACTAGCTGCGTCTTCTTGCAAAGAGGTTGGTATGTTTTCTGGAAGTAATGAAGTCGGAGGAAGTGGAAGAGGTAAGTGCGGTTTTACAAATTCATTTTCTTTGTTTTCCTGATTATTATTTTCTCCTATTGGCGAGTTTGGCTTAGATTTACTTTCTTCCTTGATGTACGGAATGTTGTGAGTGTAAAATTTATGCATTTTCAACAAATAAAGACTAGAAAATGGCCTGTTGCAAAAATCGCAAGAAAGTTCTCCGGTCATACCTTCAAAAGACAGACCTTGCGCATGGTCAATCAGCAATCCATCAGACATACGACTGGAGTCAAAATTCATATCCATTTTATCATTAGATTGGCTTCCTTGATTGTGACTAGATGGGGGGTTTGACCCGGATTGCGGTTTGCCAGGCGAAATTTCTGGCATGTTTATTCCATGCTTATTCAGTTTGTGGGTTCGAAGAAAGTATTTATTGCAAAATTCTTTGCAGCACAACTCACAAAATGCATCAGCATTGATAACTCCCATTTCTCGTAGTTTTTCTGGTGTAAAAACATGCGGAACAGAATTTTCACTAGAAGAGCCATGGTGACCAGGAGATGGGAGACTTACAGGGATATTACCGGATGGTAGAGGTGGACATAAATTGGAAGTGGAATTGGGAACAACTCCAATAGAGGATGGAATGGAGACAGTAGGTTTTTGATTTTGCAAACTGAAAATAGAAGGGAATTCCATCTTCGAGACTGCAATATCTCTTATTTCATCTGTATTTTTATCTTGGAAACTAGGAGCAGATGTTAGTGCCAGCGCGCATGTCGTCATTATGGGAGAATTGCTTTTCGCATCCAAAGAAGGCGTTGTGCTTGGTGAAATAGTTGATCCAGGTTCAATAATTCCATGAATTTTTTGTCGATGTTTCTTCAGAAAATACTTGTTGCAAAATTCTTTCTGGCATATTTCACAGTATGATTCCATATTCAAGAGTCCTGGTGGTCTAGCAGGCATTGGTTCTGAAGTAGGTGTGGGCAGCATATGGGGCATTGGAATAGGACTGTTCATGCTTGGAGATAAATATGGGGCACCATATGGCGAACTTACGATAGACTCCACTGAATATATGCCGTGTTTATTTGCCTTGTGTGTTTTCAAAAAATATTTGTTGCAAAACTCCTTGTTGCAGAGTTCACAATAGGCTTCTAAGTTGAAGATTCGTACTCCTTGCCCGGAATGTGAATTGCCATTAGAAACTGGCGGCGTCTGACCCTGAGGCATGACTGGAAAAAGGAATGGTGCCATCGGATTCGGGAACATGGACAGTGGTACTGGTAAACTTCCAGGTTTCGATTCATCGCTTCTGGAAAATGGAATGAACGGTGGCATAGGCGGAAAAGGGAAATGTGGGGTCTTGTACTCTCTACTGTCATGATGCAAAAGTCCTTCATTGGGACTGTTTCTTGTCTGGTCGAGCGGATAGATCTGCTGAAGTGAAATGTCGCTGGCTTTGGATGAGTTGTCTTTGGCTGATTCGTTACTTCCTTCTCTGCTATTGTTGTTTGAGGTAGCTTTGTTGTAGGATTGCTGCTGGAGCTGTCTTTCCAGAACCTTTTGTACGTGTTCCTCCTCCACGTGGACCCTGAGCTCTTCCTCGTTGTCGAAGCCACTCGGGCAATGGTGGCACTGGTACATGCAGACCAGAACGGCACGCTCTTCCACAAGAGGGCTCTTGCTCTCTTCCACCACGGGCTTGGTCTGCAGGTCCAGAGCCTCGTCACTGTGCTCGTCTGAGATGACCTGTCCTTCTTCGCCCTCCATCAGGGGCATCACGGACGTGGTCTGGTATCGCAGAGGGTTGCTCTGCTTCCGTCTCTTCTTGGTCTTCGACTCTTCCATCACGCTGTTCTCGCAGCTGGTCGGAGGACTTCGGTTGTGGTTCTCGCTGCTGTTGCCGTCCTCGTCTCCAGAGTAGGTCTGGCTCTCCGGGGGAGAGGCCCGCTCGTTGGAGCTCCCATGATGTATAAGCTCCATGGGCTCCATCAGGTCGGAACTCATACGCATCATCATAGACTTCTCGACACTCAGTCCATACATGTCACAACAGCCTTGTTGCATTTTGGATTGGGTTTCAATAGCTTGATGTTTTATGAGTCCAGGTCCGCATCCTCCATTGTCCTTTCAACAAGGAAGTGCATTTTGAAACCTGAAATAGAGAAATATTTTTACATTTAAGAATTTATTTATGAATATTGACGTCTTAGAGCCAATTATTACTTTTGGTAAGAATATTTTATTGTCTTTTTTTTTTAATCGTATTTAAAAAATCAATTTTTTAGTTATGTTTTAAAGGTAATGGATTGTTTCAATATTGTATGTTGATATAAAATGTTTAACTTATTTTTAAAGTGAGAGCAATATTACTTATTTATTCTTTGAAATACAAAGGTAGTTAGCAAACATAAGTAATAATTATTGAATTTTCGAAAATTTAGTTAATATTAACTTTTAAAATTTTAATACAGAACTAAATGATGTGTTTGGTGCATTTTTCGAAAGCATGGTTGGATTTTGAGTGGAAGCAGTTCTAAGTGACAGTTTCTGTTACAAACCTATTTTTTTAACTTTTATAAGTTCAAAATTTTATTTTAGTAACCAAATATAAAAAGGTAAATCAATATATTATATTTTATTAGTTAAGTTGAATGAGTAGTGAGACTCGATCCTTTAATTTAAAAGTATATTTTTTTAAATAAAATTTTAAATTGCTCGTTGAGTCTAATTTTTCAGCACAGGGCTCTAAATTGATTGCTTTCTATTTCTACTACCTTTAATTAAAGGGAAGGTTTATGAATAATATCAATTATTTTAACTTCGAAAAATAAGATTTTGTAGTTAGTAACGAAATCTAAAAATGATTCATTAATTGACAATTTCTTTCCAGTTTTCATTTCTGAATTTCCTTCATTCTGACCTTCCTTATGTTTAACAATTAGCAGAGCGCTGTGCAAATGTATAAACCCAGTTCATTTAATTATAAATTGTTTTAAGGTTGTTAAAAAGCATTAAATAGCGTATTAACTGATTTTTTAAAAATTGTGCTTACAATAATATGTTGTTATTGTAGGTCAAAAGTCCAAAAACTAGGAACTTAATATATAAAAAAGGAACTAGTTTATTACTTTTTTAGAATTTTTCAAAAAGTGAGGTTAATAAAGAAACACCCTAAAATGACAGTACAATAATTTCTCCCAACGTTGTTGAAAGCAGTCTGTAAATATTGCAAGTTGTTATCCCAGAGATTAGTGTATGTTATATCCTCCACATTATTATATAATCTTATGTGTTGGAAATTATTACATCTACAAAGAATATAAGTCGTCCCACTATTTCGTACGAGCCTACTGCTTCTCCCTCTAGGTGTTTCGGCGGTATTTCAAATCAGAAACACACATTATGGATGAATGGCTGAGAGAAATGTACAGATTTTCACATTGCCCTTATCTGCATGTTTCACATTTTCGCACGAAGGGCCTGGATACAATCGGACATCCACTTTTTAAAAAAAAAATTAATGCTGATATCAGAGTGAGAGGAGGTTATAATATCCTGATGTGGTGCTGGAGAGTTGCGAGTTTAACAATTTGCATAAAATCGAAGTTTACATAAAAACAAATCACCGTTATTAAGGGTACACCCGTGCATTACCGGGTTTATGTTAGTACATAAAAACAAACCGAAAAACCTTTAAAAAATCAAAAATAAACAGAAAAATATAGAAACCAAAGCTTCATTTAAAATAGACCTAATTTTCAGGTACAAAATAGTTATTCTAATATCTGACAAGATAAAAATGCGTAATTTCCTATATTTTCACGGTTGCAAGAGTAAAAACCACGGGGAAATGTCAAGAGCGCTAAATAGTAACATTACCCAGATCAACTGAAATTGCGTGACCACTCCCCATATCTGGCTTGGTTCCAAAGAAATCGTAACACAAATCTGGCGGATAATTAAATCTTTTAACTAATAATCATAATAACCTGAGTTTTCCATCTGCATGTATTTGTTTTTAATCGAGTACTGGTACTGATTTGTCACCTTTTTTAGCAGAGAGTCGTCACATTATGTATCCAGAATAGTTTTCGGGATCGTTGTAACTGTTAAATGCAAATATTTCTGGAAAATATAAATTGCTAATCCTTCTTGGACTTTTCAGCGAATTAGTAATGGAAATTTTGTTAGTGACACACAGAGAAATCAATGGCTTGTTAACTAGTTGGTAAACAAATTCCCAGATACAAGTGAAAGAAGAAAAATATGCGCATTGTACTTAGCAACTGTTAAGAAATTACATATAACAGTGTTTGCAAAGCCCATACAGTTTAAAAAAACTTTCTGTGAAATTTCAGCACACACACGCATTATAGTTACTTTTTACACCATAGTGATGTAATGTCTATTTTACAACAATTAGATGTTTTCACGAAGTAGTGTCTCATGAACAATTGAATAATAACAATAGCGTTTAAGCAGAGAATATGAGATCCTCCAATCACTTCCAATTAAAAAAACAACTTTTGCATCGGTACCCCACAATAAACTTTTCAGCACATGTACACTCTTAAAACAAAAGAGTGAAATCCACTCCTATAGGGGAAGTGCATTTTCGGCACCGGAAAGGAGTGGAGATTAACTCAGACTGAGTTAAAACCGCTAGTTTTAAGAGTGTAGGACGTAGATTGTTTCCTTTTATTTCTTTTACCCACTCCGCAAAAAGAGTGAAATCCACTCCTATAGGGGAAGTGCATTTTCGGCACGGAAAGGAGTGGAAATTAACTCAGACTGAGTTAAAACCGTTCGCTTGTTTTAAGAGTGTAAATTCACAGCACATGTTGATGGCAGCACTTTACATTGCGATGGTAAATTAGAGGGCTTTTTAACAGTGAATATTAAAGAATTTCATCTAATGCTATCAGATGTTTATTGTAGGTAACAAGGATTTAATAAAATTATTTGTGACTAAATTTTAATTTTATAGTTTAAAAAAATTAAATAATAAAATTGTTTCTAATATTAAAATTAACTAGTGTATCCTATTTGTAATGTTTCGTTAAAAGTATTGTCATCCAAAAATGGATATATCCCTATGAATCCTCTTTAAAACTAACTGTTATCTTGAAATAATAATGAATCTACTTCTTAATTACTCGAATTCTAAAATTTTAATAGATATATATTTGTTTAAAACAGTTACTTGTTAAGTAAATTGTAAAAAGTAAGATCTTTAAATTGGTCATTTCAAGCTCAAGCAAATTCATTAATTTTATTTATTAATTCACAGTTTTTAAATATAGGGAAAAGCTTGGCTGGTTTTCCTATGGGGTAATTTTCCACCTGGCCTTATATAGGAAATGAGCAATTAAGAGAAGTCAACTGGTGACTTGGTTTATGAAGCAACACGGCAGAGACCACCCACAAGAATCTTTGTTCAGTTGGTGCTGTAATATTTTCGTAAGAGCTGTTTTTGAGATTTTTCAACGTTGGGTAAATTTTTGTGTTTACAATCAAACCTAAATCAAACGTACCTTTATTAAACTTACAGTTTTATTGTTGCGTACACTAAACTGTGGTACCTCTCTCTACGTAACTATGCATTCGTTTTCAAAACTATTTAAAATTCCACTCCTCGAGGTACTGTTTAAGTCAAAATATGGTGACGGGGCATGTTTTCCAAAATTTTAAGGGGGAAGTTTTCCAACTATGCCTAGTAGAAAAGCGTGCTCCAACCTTTGTAAACTCAGTTTAATATTCCAAAAATATAATTATTAATTTCAAACTAACTGTATAAACACGTAATGTAGAAAATTTTACTCGAGATAAAAAAAAAATTGTCTGCATAGTAATGGAAAAGACAGCAGTTGGCAGAACTCGTACTTTTCTGACGCAATATATGCCACTCTAAATACTTTCAGGAATGGATGTAGTGGCTGAAAAGCATCCATATACTTAAATGTTTCCCATATATCGTGAAAAACTACACTGTAAAATAGTAATGTGTTATGTTGCACCCAAGGTTTTTAGTCAATTGGCTGGTATAAAAAAAAGGTAAAGCACACACCAAACTTCAGTCAATCAACTTTTGCTATCTTTAACAATACTTAAACAACCTTTAGAAAAGAGCACCAAACTATATTTACACAAAAAGGGAAGTTTTTAGTAAGTTAAAAGGGATACAGGTCATAATAACAATTATTGAAATTTGTTAACATAGTTTCGTATAATAAAGTTACTTAAAAAAAAAAATTGTACCTATATTCTGGGTATACACTTTTGAGGCATTTTGTCTCCCCTAATTTTATAAAAACATTCTGTGAAAAATATTTAAAAAAAAATAGGCTAATAAAAATTTGTTGACTTTTTTTTATCTAAGAAATGTACGAATTTGCATTTTATGTGTTAATTTAGAGTACTTAGATAAAGAGAGATTAATAGAGTACTTAAAGAAACTGATATAGTAACTATTCATTTCAATTATGGAATTAAAAGTTAAGAGTTAAAATGTACCAGTACTAAATTTTTACGTATAATTTGGAATATAAGTATAATTTGGAATGTTTTGTCCGAAATAAATTAAATTTAATTCACATTAAAATATAAAATAGTAGAATGATAAAAGTATTAAAAGAAACAATTATTTTAAGGAAGATGGCCAGTCCCATGGATCTAATGCATTAGTCTTATCATCCGGTATATTTTAGTTTTGATCACCCGAAAATATTCTAAGGAGGCAATACGATTCTTAAACTTTATTAATTAATTATTGAATAACCTTATGCTATTTTCTTTCCAAATTTGTTTTATTTTGCTGTTATGATGTTTCTCATACCTGGTGAAAAAGTGCTTAAATGGAAAAGCAATACTTTTCAGATGTTGTGATTTCAAAACAAATACATTAGCTCAATATGACTAACCAGAGCCCTAACAGGGCTTTAAAAGTAATTAATGCGTTACTATTATGTTTTAAATACTATCATATCTGTTTATTTAAGAAGATATATTTAACCATGCACAACACGTAACAATTTATTACGATACAAATTTAAAAAAAATTGAAACAAACTTTTATCGGAGCATCAATTTTGTTCCACCCTTGATCTAATCCAGAAATGATGACAAAACAGCCATGCATCAAACGACATGAAATAAGAGAATGACTCGTCGATTGTGTAACATAAAGAAAACTTTTATGGAAATGCGTTTAAAAAGCTCGGAAGAAACCCAGATCACGAATTTTACCTTTAAAAGTAAACACAGGATGAAGCTGTTTACACCCGCGATTGCAGAAATCATAAAAAAAGCAGCTGCTTTGCGAGCAACATGGAGGTTTAAGTTTTTATAGTATTCAAAAGAGTATTTGAACATTTGTGAGCTCTCAGTTGATGACACATTTCATAGCCATGTCTTTTGAAAACAACTTTTAACGATCCGTCTTAAAGGTCGTATAATTACTAGGGATCTTTAATATAAAAAATAGTTATATCTTATCTGCAATAGTTTTCGTTATTATGTAGCAGTAAAAATTGAATGAAGATATCTTTTAAGCTGATCTCAAGCTTAACATGTTTTAAGAGGAATGTCAAACAAATGTAAGAGATTAAAGCATTGATAATAATTTGCACTTGTGATCTGCAGATTATAGAGTTGCCTGTTTTAGATATAATACATAGTTACCAAGAATAACAGCACGTTTGTAGGAATCGAAAAAGATTTTTCAAATTTTAAACATAGAAGATAAAAAAAGAGTCAACGAGTTACAATAACATACTATTGTAAATGTCTGTCTATTTTTAACAGTCTTTGATATGGGCAAAACAGAAACTATTAGTAATTATATTTACATTGGGTTCTAAATTTATTTGACACGCCAAAGAAACTACAAAGTGGTTTACATTTATGTAATTGAAGTTGAAAGGCAACTTCTATCCATATTTTTCTAATTTTCAATGTAAATAAACTGTCCATGTCAAAAAGATTCAATTTATAATTTGCTTATAATTTTTTTATAAAGTTAAATTAAAATAAAAACATTTATAAATTATATTAAGATTTTAAAGTAGATAATGATCACATTTATTAAACGAAGCTTAGGAAAGGTTTGAAAGTAAGAAATTTCAGACAAAAGTTATTTTCAATACGAAATTTGTACTTTCAAAACTAATACATATTAAATTGAGGACTATACTGTTCACAATTTAAAAATATATACATAATAATACTTGAAAGCGATTATATTAGCTCAGGAGGAAGTTTTTTCCTAGTATGAATAAGAATCGGAAGAGTTAATAAGAAATTTAAGAAAATTTCATTAATCACATATAAAGTCTTCAAACTCCAATTTTTTACTTTATGGTAAATTTTTTTACAAGTATATTTCATGGCATCATGATCATAAATAAATTTATAAAGAAATTCGACATAAAAAACTACATGCTAATTTTTACAAAAAATATTTCAATGAAAAAAGTCGAGGATCGTGAGAATTGAATCGTTAAATTGTTATCGTTATCGTTTGGTTCAAGTCCAAAGAAAGATTTACATATACGTTTAATTTTTCAGCTTCCACACTATGTTAATAACGTAAGAAGTGGAAGGTATTATAATCGTTCAGTTCGTCTGTCTGTCCGCCACTTACTTTCTTAGCCTAAACTACAAATGCTAGTGTGATACGTCTAAAAATTCAGCGCATCGAAATGAGAAGACATTGAAAATTTCAGGAAAAAAATTCGAATTCGAAGTACTTCAATTATTTAAAAAACTGCAAAATTTAATGCTCATTTAAAAAGCATAAGAAGCAATTTTTATAAAAATTAAATCACCATTGCCATTCGCAATAATCGCTCAAGAAACTTAAATTCTTTTAAACAATAAATTGAAAGAAATTTATTTTTGCGCCATAAATCAGTTTGAAATAACGTAAAATATATTTCACAAAGAGATTCTTTAATTGTATGTTGATATGAAATGTTTTCCTTGTATTTAAAAGCGAAGAATATTACATATTTATTCGTTGAAAGATAAATTATTTTAACAAACGATAACAAATAATTATTGAATTTTTGAAAGAAAATAAATGAAACTATCCAAATTTAGCGTGTAAATGTTTAATATAGAATTAATGCTGTGTTCGGCGCGTTTCTTTCTGTTAAACACAAATGTTGTGTGGAAGCGGGTTAAGTGACAGATTCTGTTTCAAACCTACTAGGTGAGTGTCCAAATGGACAATATCTCTTTTAACGCATAGGGATTCAATTGACATACCGAATAAAAATTTTGATGGTGAACCATACCTTTATACTGGCTTATTTATTCATTAATCATAAGTTTTGTTGTTCATTCACTAATTGTATTGTTTTTTGCTATTTTTGAGACAAAAAAAAAAACTTGATATAGCAAAACTTAGACAAGTGCAAATATTTAACGGAAATTATAATATTGCCATACAAATAAATAAACAGCACCGAATTAAAGAAAAGTTAAGCGTCTTTTCATTTCTATTTAAATTTTGAAATGAAAAGTTCAACAAATAAATTGTTACTGTGTTTAATAAAATTCAAAAGTTTATTTAATTTACTTTGTACTGTTCAGCTTAAAGTTTTATAACATGAATAAACTAGAAGATAATTATTCATTACTACTCGTGTTTATTAAATTTGAAGGCCTTAAGCTCTTTTAGTTTGAGATGTAGAGCTGTTTTAGGCAGACAAATGAACAAATGTTCAAAACCCACTTTTTTTCAGAATCAGCACCTTCCAAAACGTTTAGAAAATAGAAAGAACTTAAATACATCGAAAAGAAAGAAAATTAATTTTGTAAGAAACCTTTTTAATATTAAAAATTTACAAATAAACGCGTTAAATTACAGTTTTTTTATTAATAATTTTATTTTTCAAGGTAATTTTTTTTAAATTAAATTTTAAATATTTTATTTTTTTTAATTGTTATTGCTGTTTATTATTTTTACTCCTTATTTGAACAACATATTTAAAAAAAGAAAAAAATTAATTCTTTTAAACTGTCCCAAAATCTACACTGTTAATATTTTCTATTGGTCGAAGGGTTGATATTTTATTTCTATCCGTAACCTTTTTATTATTTGATGTCGTTTAAAGTTTATTAGAAAAATAATTTTTGTCTTGACAAACCTAAACAACCTTTATCTGGGAAATGTTATCGGGATGAAAATACTTTAAATACATTGGAATATATATCATACGGTTGCCTTTTGCTTTGCCTTCCAATGAAAACTATATAGAATATTTCCGTTTACGTATAAAACTAAATCATTTTATGCTGTAAAAGGAAATAAAACTCAAAGCGTCATCAAATTTATTATCAAAAAGCTTAACCCATCCTATATTTATACTTTTACTTATAGTTTTTTTGCGTGCACGTTTGCTTATCTTATTCATCATAATTTCCCAACAAATAATTTGTGATTTAGTAATGTATACTTATACATTACTAAAACACTATTCCCGAAAAAGAGCGCCGTTTATTTTAATTGAAGGCGTATACGATATACTGCTACTTAAATGGATTCTTCGCAAATTGATTTAATACATATATATATTTCATAATATAAAATATGTGCAAGTAAATATAAAGAGCTGGATAAAATATAGGAAAATAAATATAACGGCAGACACATTTTTCATGCAAAAAGCCAAAAATCAATAATAATCAAAAGCAGAAAATAAAATTTCAATAATTTAAGTAATGTAAGTTTCTTGACAGTCAAATTAAACCAAATTACATGATATTAAACTATAGGTGTTTAGATCAATCGAAAATTCAATAATGTTATGTACATATATAACGCATTAAACAATTTTTAGGTTGCAGAATAAAATCACTGAATTAGATACAAAACTTAAAAACTGAACTAGAAAAAAAAGAAGCATCTTCAGTTGAGTTATTATTAAATAAAATATTTAATTACCTGAAAAATATTAAAAAAGAAATATGCCCTTTGATCTTAAAGTGTTTGTTCATTTATAATATGAACGGAATATTTTAAAACAAGCCTTTTTCTAGAAGGAAAATAGTGAAATAGACACTTCAAACATGTCTTTTAAATGTAATATTCTGACAGTTCTCTTACAGAACTGTTAATTTAAAGTGCAATGCACGAATGATAAGAAATTGTATTAAAAATAGTAATTATAAAAGCTTTTAATTATTGGGAATATAAATATATTTCAGTCTAGTTTATGCAACGTTTTAAATGTAAACTCTATCTTTCAGTATAAAATGTTATAATTTTTTTTCAGTTAAAGTTCATTTTCTGTCCGAGCAATTTTAAATCTTAAAAAAACACGATTTTTAGAAATTTGATTCAATTCAAACTAAAATTTGAACAATAAATATTTATATAAGTATCATGGGAGAAATTGTGACATCGAGTGCTTTTAATGAATGTCTTCAATTCACGGTGTTTAGAAAAGTACTTATATTGTTATTACATAATATTGACAACAAAAGCAAGCTAAATGACAAACATTTATTTAAACATGCGTTTTTAATCTAATCATAAAAAACAATATATTATTTTTAAACATGCACTAAGTAAAAAAATAAATCTTACTGAAAAGGCTTCTACGCAAATGCCCATCAGGAATATTGTGATAACTTTTCAAACCATTTTCTATTCTAAAACTAAGCTTCTTGTTAAAATAAGAAACATGACTTTTCTCAAAACACTCCAACGCGATTTCGAAACTCTACACGAAATCATTGTTGCAAACGCTTCTGGCCAAAACCGACAGTCCACGCAAACACCATACTTCTGATCGATACCATTCGAAATGATCGGCGGCATTTAAAAAAAAAGAAGAGAGAACCCGTCTCCTCTCCATCCTCCCTCTCCAAAGTTTTCTTCGAGAACGAAACCGAAAAGGGATGACCGAAACCGAAAAGAAAATTTTCTCCCGACGATTCGCGGCGGAGACTCTCCCGTCCAATCAAAACGCTTTAAAATTTCACGACGCAATTTTTGAAAAATTCAACCGCGAGCCCCGATTCGATGGAAGTTCAACATCCACTCTCAACCCCGCCTGCCACCTAAGCGCATCAATACAAAACTCTCTCTCTCCTCCGACGCGTCTCCGAGAGAGAGAAAAAAAGATGCGGAGTTGCATCCGCTCTAAAACAATCAATGAACACCCACAATCTTCACATGCATGCAAGGGGGAGGGGTTTAAAGTTAGTTTAAGAAGTTTAAATGGTTCAAAAGTTGCAAAACATGTCGGGAAAAAAAAGAAGATTTAGGAGCAACTTACGCGACGCCCTCACAGCAGGAACCTTCCAGCAGCCATTTTGGATTGAGAGCAGCGGTGCTCCCACAATCCCTTGCGCGAGTTTAAAGCAAACAAGATGGCGGCTCGCTAGCAGAATGTACACAACATGTGTTTTGGTTTGACATCCGGCGAATTATAGTGATTATTGACGGGTCACAGGGTTCATAAGTGCTTCTTTGTACAATTTAAAACATTCTTGTGCGTTATTAAATCTTTTATATGCAGTATAAATCGGGAATTACGTCAAAAAACATCTGTTTGTAGGTGAGTACTGCAATGTTTATATTTCGATCGGTGATTATAAAATGTCATTTTGAAATTACTGAATCAGTAATAATGAAAAGAAAAGGATTTATTTCAGTTTTCTATATTTTAAATATACTATCCTTAAGTTTTTGTACAAATTTAACACTTTGCTGTGAAAGTATATTATCTTTTTCATTCTATGTACGTTTCAGTATTCACATAGTTATGAAATGCTTTTTAATTTTCAAGTAAAAGTAAAAAAAATGGATCCTTTTTTAAATCTTATAATTTGTTTAACAAAACACAGACATCCTAAATTACTCTTGTTGTATATGATTACGTTACATCATTGGTTTCTGCCATGCTTTGTTTTTTGTTTATTTTTTGCTGATTTTCAATTTTTTTAAAGTATGGGTCACTTTTTGTCCGAAATTTCTTACAAATAACCCAATAGAGTTCAAAGTTTTTTTGCAAATACTTTAATAAAGAGCACTTACTAATCATATAAAAGCTTATCCAAATATGATGTATTACTAAATAAGTGTGCACTTATTTTAGTCGCCAAGATAAAATGTTATCAACTATGTAGTACTTTTGATAGTAAAATCCTAGTCCCTGGCCCAGCGACAAATTAAAAAATTTGAAGCTTACTTCTTTAAATATTTGGAAATTACTTTTTCTGGCAACCACTTTCACTTTAATCAAAAGAAGAGGATGTTAAACTAACATTGCAAGCATCCAGAAGCTGATCAACATTAGTTTTAGGATTACCTAAAAAAGCGCAAGCAATCGACAGTGTTCACAAAACATGATTATCGAGATGTCAAGCTGGAAAAGTCGTTGCGCCAGCGACTAGGTTTAGCCAACTGTGACTGAGTGGTTTGGGTATGGACCTTGAGTTTAAGCCTTACTAGATTCGTGGTGGTAATAAATTCACAATTAACCTCAGGGGTTCTCGAGTACATTGTCACATACAAAAAATCTTTACATCTAAGGAGTCTAACATCATCATGTTATTGGTGTACGATATTGCTCAAGTTTCTTTAGTTGACAGCTCAGGTGTTACCTTATCACTTGACATGTACGTACAACCATACGTTAAATTATAAGGGGACCTCAATGATCCCCTAAAAATTAGCGTACAGTCGACTGTATTGCTAAATTATAAGGGGATCATTGAGCGAGCGCCTGTCCATGTCGACAAAATTTTGTTTTATCTTGACTCTGGATTTATAAGTTTGTACAAATCCATACTGAGTGACTTTAGGTCTGACAACTGCTACACTTCAAGTAGGAGCAATAGTAACAAACATAATTTTAACAACAATTATCCAGGAGGGGTAAACCGCTTCCCTGAAGTTCTGTGTGTACTAATGTGAATGATATCAATACTGGCCCTACAATTTTATATGCCTGCTATCTTTCAACCTCCTTATAATTGCTTTTATTTAAGCTGTATATATAAGGTTTTCAATCGAGGAGTAGCTTTAAAATTCCACATAAATATATATTTTTAGGGTAAAGCCTTGTTGCTGGCCCAGCGACTTTTTAAGCTTGGCATGATCTCAAATATCATATTTTCTGAATGCTGTTTTTTGCCTGCAATTTTTTTTGTATATAACCCTTAAACTAGTCTCGATCAGCTCCTAGGTGTGTGCAATGTTATGACCCCTTCTTTTGTTATGGTTGCCAGAATTAGTTATTTTTCGATCTTAAAAACTTGCCACATTTTTAAATTTGTCGTCAGGCCAGCGACTAGGACTTTATCAAATAATAAAATTAATCACTGGTTGCTAGATTTAAATTTTAACACCATTTCCTTGAAATTAAATATTCACTTCAATAACCTTGAAATGAAATGTGGCTAGCTAGATTAATTGCTGATTGAGCTTAAGAAAACATGAAATATTCAGTTCTACTGCAAAATTTTGAATTAAAATTAGAATCTTTCACAAAACCTGTTCTTTCCTACTCAAACCATCAGACCTGATTCGCTTCAGTTGATATTTGATTGTTTAAGGACTTTCTAGACAGTTCACTAGTTAATTGTGATCCGTGCCACCATTTATATATGGAAAGTATATATTTTGAATACAGTAAAATCCCGCTTATCCGAAAGGTACGGGACCGGAGCACTTTCGGTTAATCAAGATTCCATAGGAGCTTTCGGATAATCGCGAATCATAAACTTCACACGTAGAAAAGCGCTGGGGAAGAGAAAATTTCATGTCACAGAGTGTTCGCCTCGTTCTTATTGACCGAAAGGGACCTATGAAACGCTTCCGTAAGCTTTAAAACGAATCAAAATTGAGCAGCAAAAAAAATACTGAGGCATATTTTGAGAAATAATTCCAACTTTGTTAGAACGTATTAATTTTTTGTGTATTTCTTTATTTGCGAATTGCAAATATGTATCGTTACATTTATGCGTTTGTTTTTCATATTTTAGCAAAAAAATTAATTCTGGAGCCTTTCGGTTAAGCCGAATTTCGGATAACCGGGACTCTACTGTAGTTCAAAAGGATACCACATAGTATTTTTAATTTTGATTTATGTTAGTCAAGCCAATTAGCATTAAATTCAAAGCTTTGAAATTAGAAAAATACTTCATGAACTCAGCTTCCAGATTTACAGGGATTCATCATTAAAAAAAGTTTTTCGACTCTATGAGAGCAAAGTAATTTGGCCAAATATAACTTTATTTTCATTGCATGATATTTAAATTTTCAATTTATTAATTATTTTTTTTATATAAATGTTTAAATTGAAACCTCTTTGAGGTTACAACCTTATTAATACAAATTAATAGAGAATACTAATACATAATTGAAATAATTATGTATTAAAAATATATAATTAAGATGTAGTCTTCATTTTCTTACAATTTAAATCTATACACTAGGGCAATTTGTTATTTGTAAAAAAAAAATTAGAATCTTTAAAACTATTAATGTTTTTAATAAATAAGTATTTAATAATAATTTTACCTAATATAGTTTTAAAGACAGGCCCTTATATAAGGTATATATTATTAAAAAAATTTATTTTAAGTAATTTCATTAAAAAAATATTTATTAATAAAATTTAATTAAAAAAAATAATTAAAAATTTAAATTTAAAATATTTAAATATTTTTTTTATTAAAAAATATTTTCTTTTATTTCAAGTTAACAGCATAAAATATTTGCTTTTTTAGTTTTGCTGAAGAAAACATTGCTTTGTCAGTATTATTTTCTTAAAATCATAATAAGATACATCTTATATAAATTAAGCATATTTTTTTTATATGAAACTCAAAATTAAGTTAAAAATTTTTTTAAAAAAATATTTAAGTGTATTAGCTCTTTTCCATTTTTTTCTTTTCAGAAAGAAAATCTGAGCAAGAAATTCTTGAAGATTTCGTGGTGGTAAACACAAACCAATGTATTCTTCAGCAAATTCCATGCATTAGAATTATCGATATATTTTTATAAAGATTATAAAACTAAAGTAGGCAGTTAACTTTTTCAACAACTATTTAACTGAAATGTAAAACATTATGTTAAGAAATATTACATTACCGGAAAATTTTTATGAGTAATTTCATTTTCTATAATTTCAATGTCATATCTAAATCCATTTTAATTGTCCTTCTTAATATTAATTCTAATTCCCAGCTACGCAATTATCAATTAAGTTTTTTAAGAAATTTCCCTTTTAACTACATATTTTTTTAAGTGCTTTTAAAAATACATACTATGACATTCAATTGGTTTTCCAAATGTATGAATTATATTTGTTTTTAACAAATAAAAGTTTATCGAAAAATTCTTTGTTTTTGTATTTTTAAGTTTTTGTAAACTGTAAAGCATATCACATGGACCATATAATGCATTAGCAATTTAATAACTGTCCTTCACATGGGACAACAATATAGAACTCACTTTGCAGTCAGGTACATGTATTGGAAGTTTAAACATCAATTTTTAGCATGGTACCACACTTAATAGCTCTTTTGAGGCATTATTTACTTAGGGCACTTGACTAAAATGGCTTAAAAATTATATTCTAACCATCAAAGTTTTGAGAAGTTTTTATTGCAGTTTCTACGCTTATTGTAATTTTTCGCATAGTGCTCAGTGTAGGAAGGAGTTATTAGTTTAAGAGCCCATTCTTTGTTTAAAAAAATTGCTTTGTAAATATTAAAGATACTATTGCCCATGTCATTTAGCTCGGGTTAAGATTTATAATGCTACCATTTTATGTAGAAAAAGTCGTTACGTTTTAAATTAATAACTTGTTTATCATTCTACAACTGTAAAAATTGTTATTTTTACAGGTGCGGAATAATAAAAAAAACTGAAGATATCTTAATATTCTACTAGTTAATGTGAGACATTTGGGCTTTTTTTTTATTACGTTACTTAATAATTTATGTTCATACGCATATATAGGTAACATGAAAAATAATTAAGTTTTAGAGAAAATTATGATTACTAAAAATAACTAATGTAATGTTTTCTGACTAACCAGAATGACGATAGGTAAGCTTTGGCTTCTTACTTTCAAATCCATAATATTATTCCTAGCTTTGCTAAATGCATGCATCATACATCTCTCTCTTTGGGTGAAAAAAAATCTTTTATATATATATATAAATATTCAGTTTGTAGCTGAATGTGAATATTTTGAATTTTTTTATTTTTAAAAAATTCAAAACTGAAGAATGAAGTTGTAACTTCGAAAATATAATTCAAAAAAAAGTTATTTTCATATGGGAAAAAGACATAAAACTTAATTCTTACATCGGAAATATGTTTTTTTTTCTAAAAACTTTCTCAATAGGTATAAAGTTAATTTTTAAAAATATTTTTTTAATATATTTTTTTAAGAAAACAAGTATTTGAAGTACCTATTTGAAAATTAACTTTTAAAATAAGTGATTTTGATTTTTAAAAGAAAACAATTTAGGCTGTTATACATTTGTCAGCTAATAATTATTTGGTTAATAGATAATAATTAAAATCCTTAAACTTATATTATTATTTGATCAGAGTTAATTTGTAATAAGTAATTATTTATTTAAGCTTTAATAACCCAGGTAAAGTATTACTTTGTGTTGACAATTTAAGATTAATTATTAAGTTATCCACGGCAGAATAGTATTCCTTTATAGGAGCCAAAATACTTTCCTGGGCCCACTAGCGCCATCTATTGCCGTGTTTGAAAATCTTTCTTTACCCTATGTCTATGCTGTAGCTACAGAGGAATAAAGACATTTAAATATTTAATACTACTCCATTCGTTTAAGGCTAGATTGTTTTAATTGTATTTATTTACTTCTTACCTATGGTTCTTTTTTTTTGATCGCTTATTTAATTTAAGTCTTTTGATAAAAAGTATTTATTAGCCTGATACGTTTACTTTTCTTTGATGTATTTGTACAATTTGCAAAGATCTGAAAGCCGTTTTATTTAATAAAGTTTAATAAGAGTTTAGCTATTGCTTAATGTTTTGTAAGTATAATTTAGCGTTTTTTTTAATTTACTATTTCGTTAATGTGTGTTTAAACTTTTAGCGGTCAAAATTTTGCCAAGCTACGAAATTAGAAACCTTAATTTAAAGGGTAATTAAAAATCGAATTGGCTAGTTATTTTGTTATTAATTACATCATAGTAAATTTAATTTAAACACCTTAGTAATTAACATAGTTTGTCCTAGCAATCTGGAATAAAGATTAATGAAACTCATTATTTGCTTTCTTAAGGTTAATAAAATGTTTCAACTGCTTTCCAATTTATTTTAAAAGATTGCTTCATTAAAAGACACTGTTAAATCCAATTGGTGTTATCAATCACAAGGGGTGTTATACATCTTCTTTACGTTTGTAAATTACTTCTCTAAATTTAACACTTAATGGTGCATTCGTTATTTAAGATATCACTGCATTACCATCCAATAATATTACCAATAATATATTTTTATTAGGGAATAATCCTAATTTAAACAAGTAAAATTGAAAAGTTAAGTAAAAGTTTTTTTTTTGCATTACTGTAATCAAACAAAAGCGTTGATTGGTAATAATATACATTTGCAATAAGTATTGTAAATCTGTCTTCTGAGTTTCATTTTAATGCTATATTATCAAATTGTTCTGTTCTTAGCTTTTTTTAAATAAAAAAAATGTTAAATGCTAAATTATAATTCCACATGTACATGATTTTAAAGAAGAAATACTACTTAACATAATTTTTTTGTTATTTTTTTCTATTTGCCAAAACGATGGATTTTGTATTATTTATAATCTTAGTATTATATTTCTCAAAACCTAATTCCGTACAATTTAAAAATGATCATCATGAAGAAATAACTTATTTTTCTAAACGGCCCAAGAAGAAGAATTTAGGCCTCGTAGAAGAATAATTAAAAAAAAAAATTATGCATTTTCTTCTGTGATTTTGTTGAGATTGAACGTAAAAAGACTCTGTAAATGTGCTCAATGTAATTAAGTAATATCTTAAATATAATACAATAATTCATTATTGAGGTATCAATCGGTCGTTATGAATGTTTAGAAAATGCGCTGCTGAGTCCGTAATCTGGTTTCTAAAGTTTGCGGCTTTGAACCTTCAAGAAAGTTTCGGTTTAATACAGGGTTTGAAAAAAAAACGGTTTTTTTTAAAGCCCAGCCCGGGTGTTTTTTTTTGGTTTTATTGGGTTCTATTGTTTTTATTTTTAAATTCAACCTTATAATGTCACTGTTTGGTTTAACATTTAAGTATAATTTTATGAAGGGAACAATTTCAGTCAACAGAAAAACTCATTCTAAATTAATATTTTTTTAACTATTAAATTTAATTAAAATGAATTTTAATGAAAAAAAATCAAATTTCAACCTTGATTTACGCTCTTTTTTAGGATCTTAATAATATGAAATAAAGTGAGTTTGCATGATATTTTTAATTAAAAAAAGAAAAGTTACTTGATTTATTACAGAGTTTTACCTTAATTTAAGAAGCAATGACATTGAACCAGCTTTTTTGCCTTTTCAATTTCAAGTACATTCGTTAGTATTTAGTTGTTTTATTTTTATATTTACAAATTTAACTGAAGTGAACAAACTCCCTAGGTATGAACTGAGCGAAGGTGATAAAGTGTTCAATTTGAATTGTGTACTAACATCATTTTTCAGGAAAACAAATTACTTTTGTAACTGGCCTTAAAAAAATCATAAACTCTTTACCTAGTTACTTTACTACATAGTACTTTAGCCTTCTTTACTAATACAGTTAGATGGTACCCTAAATGCGTCAAAGATGTAATCAAATATTTTAATTATTTTGAATTTGAAATATATTTGTTTGATTTTTTTAAAATTAAACTGGGCTGTTATTTTAGATAAAACCTTAAAAAGCCAAAATAAAACCCATCCGGTTTCTTTTTTAAACTTTGCAACAATTGCAACCTTTTTTTTAATTCTAGTAAAAGTCTATTGTATTAAGAGAAATATGTAAACTTAGACATTTTGTGTTCTGTGTTTACCTTTCAAATTAATAAAAATATATATTTTTTTTAATAAAAAAAAAGTTGTAAATTATTCATACTTTTGAAAAAAAAACCACTTGTGCCTGGTTTTTTTTAATAAAACCCGCCCTGTTTTTTTGGGTTTGTGGGCGGGTCGCAAACCCTGGTTTAATATGTCCTCTTGTAGAAAAAAACAATGCTTAGGTTTCTCTTTGTGCCTGTTTTAATCTGTGCAATGGAACGTATATAATTTTTTCTCTAAATGATGACATTTTTCACAAATTCAAGACAAACCACAAGTAACCAATCAAAGACATATAATGTCCAAAACGTTAAACTTTGTGCGTGTGTTAATCCGCATTTTACCATTGAAATTAAACCTCTCATCTCCTTTTTTCTCCATCACTTTCCCTAAACGCTGACATTCTTCTCGCGTTCCCAAAACGGGTTAAGTTAAATGGGACGAGCAGCAAACATCCTCGGAGCAGAAAAGTGAAATGTCACTTGGAAGGGGGGTGCGTTCTAAAAGTTAAAATGTCACCCACCAAACGATAAGATGGCCATTGTTTCATCCCCCAGCGGGCCAATGATGAACGAGAGCCCGATTTTAACAGCGCCTATCGATTTTACAGTCGGCTGAGCGCACCTCGACTCCTCTGGTCCGTGGACCCCCGAATTATAACGCGCATGAATTTTTAATTATCAAAACTTTGAGGAGTCACCCTGTCTGGTTCGAAGCGCCCAGTTTGGGATGGAAACGACTTGTTCGTTTGCACTTGTTACGTCGTATGAAGGGGTATTTTTGGGGGCTATTGGTCTTTGGGGGAATGGGGGCGGTTATCCAATGGAAAAAAAAACGATTTTCTAGACAAATTACTTCGGCTAGTTTTCAATATTTTTAAAAACGTTTTTATACGTTAAATGTAGATGGTTTCCAAGGACCTATAATTCCATTTTTTGAAATTGGTTCCAATATTTTGTTAGAGAATTTTTTTTTAAATAAAAAATTTCGAACCAATTTCAAAAAGTGGTATTGTAGAGTCCTGCAAGCCAGCTACATTTAACATAGAAAACACCGTTTGTAAAAATATTGTGGGCAGACGTTTGTTCTATTTTGTTTATCGTTTTGTGTGTTGCTCTATAAGAAAATCTGAAAATTTTACTGGTAATTTGGTTCAATTAAATTTTTTGTAGGAACTTACTAAACGTATTTTCATCCAGAAACTCCTATCTTGAGGTATATTCTAACTCTCTTCTCTTTCCCAATTAATTTTAAAACTATTTAAATTTAAAAAATGTTGTTTAACCATTTTAGTTTGGGGAAAAAAAATCCTGATAATAATCTATAACATACAATAATATAATATTCAAAACTGGGAAAAAAGATAGTTCATTCAACTATCCCTTTTATTTGTTCTTAACAAGAAAAATAGTGGTTTATTTAAAGGACAGTTTTCACTGAAAAGAACAGAAACATATAGCTGCTTTTATAATTGAACTTGCATTCGACCCTCTCCCCCCATTCATTAATAGGTAAAACTCCGCGGTCACTACCTCCACCCTGCACATAACAAACCAATTTCTCTTTTCGTCTGTGCATAGAAACATCGTCCGTGTGTAATGAGAAAATTTTCGTTGTCAAGATGTCTGGAGGGAAAGTTGGAGGGGGGCAGATATAAATCTGTGCGTTTCCAGATTATTCACAAATGACGGCTGCGGGAAAAGACAGCGCGTATTGTTTTAATAACTTGCTCGTTCTGCCAGAAAAGATTGCGCTGAAAACGACACCGATCGTATGTGGAACAACCGGGCGAGTTTAGGAAGCCGCTATAAATATATCTAGCTGTGTTGCTGCTTTGGCGAAGGTGTATTTGATGTTTGTGACTAAACTTTTATACAGATTAAAATGATTGGAGTATTAAGTATTGAGGCATTGAAATGAATATTTCTGTAATGAATATTTCTGTATTAAAAATATATAAAACGATTTCATATTGTCCTAAAAAACTTAGTTAGATATAAAAGTATTAAAGAGCCTTTAAAAAGTTCTTTACTTTATGCTTAATTCTTGAAAATTCATTTTTTTATATTCACAGAGCCATGAAGAAAAATTCTTAATTTGTTATTGCAGTTTTGTTGAGTTATTAAATAAATAGGTACAGGTTTGATTCCAATTTTATTTAAAATAGTCTAATTAATCTGTGTCTTTAATTTTTAAATCAATACATATTCGTGAAAAATAAATGCATCCAATGAAAATATCCAAAAAGGAACTTAAATCGTTAAGGTAGCGAGACATAGCCCCTTAAAACGAGTCGAAATGTGATTGAGTTAGAATCGCATACAAAAAACTTTTTTTTAATGTATCTCTATATGTCTAATAGAATTTTTTATTTTATGCACAATAATTTAAAAAAACCACAAAGTTCAATTACAACTCCGTCAAACCACACTCACCATCACTTTTGTTTGTGCGAGTAGATAGTGGAAATTACCGTTTTAACGTAAACGGCGGGTGGAGCGGAAACGTTTTGAAGTCCTCAAGTTGTCCGTCAGGACTGTGGCCATGCGTGTGACCTTTGGGTCGGGTTTGCCCAGCACACAATTTGGCTGTCACGTGCTCTGTTTGTCACTCTGTTTCTTGTTTTGTGGTCGTGAAATTTTAATTATGGCCTTTATTTATGGTTGTTTTATGATTCGGAGATTCATAGTCTTTGGATTTGTAGAGTTTAAATATTTTCCTATTGGATTTTTTTTGCATCTCATACTATGCCACGGGGAAAAATAGTAAAACTTATTTTATATATTTTTTTTGTAATTTTGTTTGTTAATTTAGTTACCAGAAATATTACACTTTTAAGTGTACATTTATTACGTTATAATATCGTGCTACTGCAATTTAGCGATTTTGAATTTTTGAAGAAATAATGATGAAAATTTATCAACACAATTTTTAAAAAAAAATCTTTTGAACCCCACTAGTTGTTAAATCTTTTTTAACTATAAGAATCGTGGTTCTAAAGCATAATGTCTTATGAAAAGTCTACGAAAGTAACAGTGTTACTGTACTGGAAACAAATGAAAGAGAAACAATGAGACGGAAACAAATGAAATTCGACAATTTGAATGTTTTGAGCAAATTCGAAGCTTATTGAAATAAAAAATATATATAAAAAAGCAATAGTTTCTAATAGCAAATTAACACTTGAATGTCAATAAAATGTTTACCATTTCCTACCAGATAAAAAACTCAATTTTATTTGTTTCAAACCTCAATATTAGGAAGCATCCGTATGTCTAATTGTATAGAGAGTACCGCTATTAAACTTTTGTTTAGCAGGAAAGATAGTAAAACCCCTTCCAATTTCTGTAGCGTAAGCATTCATCAACGAATTTCTTCTATTGATGCTTTTTGTCTAATAGGATTAGCCTTAAAAAACACACAAAAAACCCTCTTAAATTATAAGTTTTAGAGCGTAAATTTCTGATTGGGTTATTGGTGACGGCTTAAAAAAAATAGCAATGTCACAAGTGAAACCCTGAAGGGTTTCATGAGTATTTTTCATCCTTAACTTGTTTGAAGTCCATAACCCTTCTCTGTCTAAATCTAGCAGCTTAAATCTAGCACAGGTAAGGTTTCTCATTTGTTCAGTTTTTTTTTTGTCCTTTTGTTAAAAAAAAACTTTGTTTTATAGTCACTCATTTGGGTCTTCAATCTGCAATTGGGGAGTTGAAAAAAAAAATGTCTTCAGAACTCGTACATAATTTAACGTTTTCCTCTATTGTTTTCTTAAAATAACGCATAGAAACTCACAAATAATTAAATTAAATTATGTTTAGGTAATACGGACTTCCCCTAAAACTCACTAAGACCCTTTATTAGATTAAGTACAACATATACATCTTTTTTTTATGCGTGACGTAATTAAGCGATCAACAGGTTCAACATTATGTTCGAAGTTCCATGAGAAGAAAAAATCGTATTTTTAAGATATTTTTTTATAATACAAATCATAAATTTGCTGTAGTATCTTGTACTAAATTACTGCAAATTTTATACACTTTTCTAATGTTGTCAAAATGTCTTTATGTACCTGTTCTAAACTGTGACTTTTATCTACATTGTAAAGAGCATAAATTTATATTATTTAAAATTTTGTTACAAGATCATTGTAAAATTAAGTAGTATCTATTTATAATAAAAAAATATATTTAATTGTAGATTTTTTAAAGCTTTTTTTAATTAAAAAAAGTTTTGATTAGCAATTTCTACTAACCTTCTAACACACTCGCAAAGTATAAGAAAAATGTTGTAATTCTAAAATGCAGCGTAATTAAATTAAACGTGATAAATTACCAAACCCAAAAAACGAAAATAGCTACATTCATAAAAACAAAACAATTAAATTTAATTAAGGAGAAATGTTCATTTTTTGCATGTTTTAAAATATATTTTTCCTAATTAAATTAAAAATTGATAGTTGTAAAAAACAAATTGTGTAAATTTAGGACTGTTTATCATTTAATTACCCTTTATTTTAGCTAATTGTTTCCAACTCTTGGGATCAAATATTTTGTTTCCTAACAAATTAAATCGATGTGCTCTAAAAACTTCAAAAAATTAATTAGGCTTTAATGTGAGCTTCTGTATACGACGAAGCATGAA
Organism: Oedothorax gibbosus; assembly: GCA_019343175.1. NCBI lineage: Eukaryota > Metazoa > Arthropoda > Arachnida > Araneae > Linyphiidae > Oedothorax > Oedothorax gibbosus. The sequence continues at coordinate 17,796,871 of CM033272.1, forward strand.
AAATAAATCACAGGTTTTTTTAAAAAAATATTTTTAAAAAAGTAATAAACCGAATTGAACTTGTGAAACGGAAAATAATTAATTATTTTTAAAGCGAAATGAGCTGTTACTTAATTCACGCTAATTTTTGTTAGAAAAAAGTTGATTTCCTTGTTTATGACTGAGTAGTTTTTTTTAGCGCTGTCTATAATTACTGTTTAATTCACGCCTAATTGTAAAATAAGGAAAAAATAATATTAATTTTAGACTTTCAATAATGTTGAAAAACCTTTTTTCTTATGACAAATGAGCGCTTGATTTTAGGATTGCATAAAAACGACTGACTAATAGATGAACTTGTGTTTTTAATTACTGGAAATGATACCCATTACAATTATTTGTTAACTGGAAAATTACTTTTTTTATTGATTTGAATTTAAAGTTGAATTACCTTTTTTAAGAGTTATGTTTTTATTTTTTTTATAATTGCGTTTTTTTTCTAATTTAGCCTGTAATTTTTTTAGTATGCGTTTAATCTATTTTTTTATTAATGATTTTAATTCAAAAGAGAATACTTCACGGAATTCTTTCTAATTAATTACATCCGTGCATTTTGGTTTTAAAAAGCTTTGCTCTTTAGACCTTGTATTTATTTTACTTTCAATTACTTAATATGAAATATAAGGTAATAAAAGTAATTGTGTGTTTTTCCTATGCAGGTATTTTCCCAATGAGAACTATAATATGTTTAGCGTACTATTTACTTGACCCTTTGGAGAAGTGGACAAAATAAAACGATTTTCTTTTAAATTTAAAATTGACTTTGAATTAAAACAGTTTTTTTAAAATTATCTATTTAAAATCTCACTTATTTAAAGGTTTGAATTACACATTTTGCAAATATTTGACGAAAAAGTCTGTTTATACGCACAACGTTATCGGTTTTTGATTTAATTGTTGTTGGAAAAAGTGTATTAAAGATAAATAACTTACCCATAAAACTTATTTTTAGACTGAGAACTTCTTAAAAATACCACAATCTGCAAAATAAAATAAATAAAAACAATTTTATACACTGTAAATTGTTAGCATTATTTTACCTATATATAAAAACAAATATTTTGTATTATTATTAGCTACATAACACTGATTTGCAGTTTTATTCCTATCTAGGCAACTAGACCTTTAAACCCAAGATAAGACAATTGACTTTTTAAAAATTTAAAAAGGTTTTATTCTTCAAGCATTTCGACCAGAGAATGACATATGAAAACAGACTGTAGGCACCACAAATAAGGGACAATTTGGTGTATGATCCCTCGTAATGATGGTGCCAGTTAACCGATGTATAATATTTTTTCTACTATTTTATCAGCTTCCTTATAGCATGAATCAAAGCAACCGTGTTAGGTCAAAGTCTCAAGCTAAGAACAAAGTGAGGCCTCATTTTTTTTTTATTTGCTGAAGTTTTGGAGGTTCACAGCATTCTTTATAAAAGAAACTGAAACGGGACCCTATGCCCGGGCCTTATGGAAGATCAGGCTCTGATTAGGACCGAACTAACTTTTCCTAGAAAGCTGAGAAATTTATAAGTTTCTTTCAAAGTGATATTTATTTAGTAATACGAATATTATAGTATTTATATCAGTAAAACTCAGATTTTGTAATTAAAGTACGCGTTATATTCCGTTTGCCAATCCTGACCTCTAAATCTCACATAAAACTCCACTCGCGAACCTAAACTCCCACAGGTTACTACCGGAATGCACCCCCCATGTCCGGAATTTAAACAAAATTTCACACCATCCCAGCTGTTTGCAAATAAAGAGAGAAAGTGCTGGACCAACAGATATATAATCACAACACCGGAATTGGAATTTAATGAAGTGTTTCCAATTAGAATCGCAGCAAAAGAAGACTTTTCGAATGCTGTTGAAGCATATATTCGTATCTAGGGAGTTAATTAAACTGAGTAAGCGAAGCAGAGAGGAATTTAAAGAATGTTTTGAACGGTACGGTGTTACTTTTCCATTGTTGGTCGAGGCGGTACATGGTGCCTCATTCAGTGTAAGATCACACTTGGCTGTCCAGGGTGGCAAAATGCAAGTAGACGCATAACACAGAAATTCTACATTATTAATTTAGCTGTTCTTTGGAGAGGTTGTAATGCTGTTCACTAAAATTAAAGATTTTGTTGAGTGGAATCGAAATATTCAGATTTAATTATTTCCCTTTCAGTTCTGGAAACTTAATCCTTGGAGTCTTCTACGACAAAATATGCAGTTTTGAGAATGGCTGTAAATGTGTGATGACCAAAAGTATTTAATTCATTAACGATTTTAAATTAAAATATTGATTTAGGAGAATCAACTTTGAAGCGCCAAATAAAATATAAATTTTGATCTTAAATACGGATAATTATTTTCTGTTACATAGGCTGGACGGAATGACAGTTTTCAGATTTTTTTTAAAATTAAATTTAAAAGACACCATATTGTAAATGTGTGACGACCAAAAGTAATTAATTTCCTAAGGATTTTGAATTGAAATATTAATTTAGGAAAATTAATTTTGAAGCGCCTAATAAAATATAGATATTATACATAACTATGGCAAGTTATTTTCTGTAATATAGGGTGGTCGGAAGGAGAGATTTCCGAGAATTTTTTTTATTCAATTCAAAAAAGACCATAATGCTCGTAATTAAACCACGTAGTTCATAAAAATTTGAAAATTTTAATTGGCCTAAATATTAGTAGCCAATTACTAAACTCTTCTTTCCAGCTTATTCTAGGTTTTTAAAGCTTGTTATTCAAATATTTCTTTTACTCTGCCTCCGTTTTTAGAAAAAAAATTATTGATTTTTTTTAAAAGCACAAATGAAGTCATCAAATTTCTGTTTATATAATCTTGGTAAAAAGTGAATGGATTCTTTTAGACTTTTGGAATGTCCCAAACTTATTAAGTGAAACTCTTTGATTGACAGCATAATAGGTCTGGCTTTTTTCGAAGTCTAAATTTGATTTATTTTACATCAGTAAAGTGGTGGTTGATTGTTATCTTTTGTCTTTTAGCGCATTGAAGAAGTGCTTGAAAAAACTCTGAGCGTGCAACTTTATTTTCAGCGAGACTAACTGGCTGTCAATGGAGGTTTTTGTTTTTTTGAGAACAATCTTTATAGCATTAAACTGCCCATGCTTAAACTTGATAGAAGTTTTATTTTTTTAAAAACATTATCTTTATGGGTGCGTATCCATTAAATCTTAAAATGTATGTTATACATTAATGTACCATGATAAATTCGGGAGTAAATGAGAAATATCGAATACTTGCCGAGTATTAAATTCTGTTTAGTACTTGTTACATTAAGCAGTTAACATATAGTATTATTGTAACCAAACAGTACTTTGCACTTGTTCGCCCTTTCTTACTCATATACTGTTTATGTACCCGTTACATTAAAAGTTAAACATAAGATATATGTACGTAAAAATTCATGCCAATTAAAATAAATATTGTAATAGTGTGATCCATTAACGTACTCACCTTATGATTGTCACACTTGCGTAAATATTTATCTTGAGAAACAACTTCTAAAAATCTAAGTTTATACAACGATGTGTGATTCGCCTGTGTTGAGGCACCCACTTGCGCCGTGGTGCAGTGTTCGCACCTAAAAAAAAGAAAACACGGTTAATATAACAGTTACAATGCGTTTATTTAGATGTTCAAGCATAGGCACAGCAGCAACATAAAAAAAGAGGAATAATATTTTAAGCATATTTAAAAAGTTAGATAAACATATTCAAATTATTCAAATATTACAAAAATATTAAATAAAATAAGTCATTTAAAATACTAAAAAATCCAATAAGACACATTTATAATTATAACATATTTAAATGGATTAAAATCAAAAATATTTTTTTTTAAAGTAAAAATTAAAGTAGGAAGAAAAATTAAAATACAGAAACATTCAAACTAATCGAAATTTAAAAAAAGGAAAGGTAAAATTTAGAAAAATCAGTTTGGATTTAATATTTAATTTTTTAAAAATATTTAAGAACTTTTTATAATTTAAAAAATTAATTATTTTCTTAAAAGTTAATTTTTTTTTTCAAAATGTTCCATCTCTCAAACTTAAGTTAAAACACAATGCGAACGACTCACCAAAAAAGCAGTTGCTCGGAACTCTTACTCTTTATTTATAAAATCACCTTTTGATCGCATCCGATCAGAAACGCTTAACCAACCAAAGAGGATCGTAAAGTTTAAATGATTTGAAATGTGCGGCTTCAAACCAAAAAAAGAACAAAGATGGGGGTGTAGGAGGAGATAGATGCAAACGAAACACCCACAAATCGGCGCGCGCGAAATGAAAAAGCGCTCCTGTATTTGACAACGCGCTTCTCTTGAGGAGGAGTCAAGGGAAACGCGCGCAAAACTTCTTCACTTCTTCCCCCGAGCAGATGGAAATTAATAATTTTATAATATCCATTCGTCACTTTGGCCCAAAGAAGCCCTAACGTTGTTTTAATTTGATTTTAATCTGACTTTGTTGCCACTCGCAAATTAAATTTATGGATAATGCCGCTTTAATTACTTAATATTAAAATCTCTTACTCGTTCACTTTTCTCCTTTTCCTCCCTTTTTCGTTTTGTTCCAAAAGGGGGCTTTTCTACTAGCTTGTTCGCAACCTGGCGCGAGAAGGTTTTCACATCATAATAATAATGCACCCCCACCCCCGCCCCGGTATGGAAAAGTATTTTCTTTCTCGGGGCTTTTCGTGTGTTCGCCCCCCTGTATAAGTACACGGGATACTGCGGCCCCTCTTTTACTGCATTGTGTTGACTATGCCTTCGGAAGCCTTGATTATTGTGCTATTTTTCACCGAGTTGGGTTTAATTTAATTTAGCCGCCATTAGAGTGGTTGGTTGATTAACTTTAATTTCGTTCGCCCCCCCTCCATCTCTTTCTTTCCTCTCCCCATTGCTTCTTTTTACCGTTGTTGGGGGTAGGCTAATTGATGAAATCAATACCGTTTAATTGCGAGCGATGTTAATTTCGTGCGGAATTTATTGTTTACGGTGGGGAGGGAGGCGGGGGTGGGGGATATAAATGATGGCGTAAAAGTTTTCTTTTATGAATTAATACAAATAACCAATTCACTAATGCGTAATTTTCGGCAGGCAAAAGAGTGAGTGAGAGAGAGAGAGAGGCTATTATAAATTAGAAAACTGGCGAGGAAAATCACGTTAATTAATATTACCGTCGGAAAGTTTTGCAGCACTGCAAAACTTTGGCGTTTGATTTAATTTGGCGACTTAGTAATACAATTTGAAGTAATTTGCTAAAGCTCTCGGTAAAAGTTTTTTTTTCTTTCCCCCCCCCCCCCCCCCCATTCGTTCTCTTATTATCCATATTCTTTCCCCCTCCCCCCACGCACTCAGGCTGCACATTCTGCTTGTATTTTTGCTGCTTTGTTTTGCCTTCGCCAAGATTATTCATGTTGAAAAGAATTGGGCTCTCCGCCGGTTCGAGAGACGTATCACGTCTTATTATTTTGAAGCAATAATTTTTGACGTTGAGTGAGTTAAATTACGGCTTTTCAATGAGATTAAGTAGGTCTTTTGTTCGGCGAGCTGGTGTCTCCAACTCCTACATCTGGATTAATATTTCAAAAGTTCTAAAGGAGATGATTTTTCAACCTATGTTTAGGCATAAAAACTCCGCAATGCGAGAAAGTTTATATTTATTGCCATATTTTGTTTCTGGTACAAAATCCGATTTCCTTATTATTTAACACCCGACCCGACTTTTATTAAGTGTAGTGATTGCGAATTAACACTTTTCCACCCCCTTTCATATCTGTTTGATTTCTTTCGATATAACCATTTAACCAAGGAGGGGAATTAATGAAATAAGGGCGCAAAGATATTAGTTCTGATTTTCTTCTTAACTGTAACTGTGTCTGGGAAAGATAATTTCTTTTCATTTTATCGTGGAGGGGAAGTTTCCTCAATGTCTTTGAAAAAACTTCTCTCGGCGCCCGTTTTGATCGTTATTAACACGATTGACTCATTTTTTATTCTTATTTTCGTTCTTGCCATCTTCTTCTCTTTTCATCGATGTCATTTAAATAAGAATTATTATTTATTTTATTTAGTTTTGCTCTTTTGGCAATACTTTTGTGTTAAGGGGAGGGGGGGGGGGGGGGGGGGAGGAAAAAAATCGTGTCGTTGATATCGTGACATGGAACATAAAAGGTAAATCGCTGCTTTTTATGTTTTAAGTTTGTTATGTATTCCTATGCCATTGAGATTATTGGCGGAAAACTGAATCATAAATAATAATCTCAATAAAAAAATGAAAATATATTTTCTCCAACTTGTTGCTTTTCAGGTTTGTTCTTCATAATGTTGTCTCCATGAATGGCATTTGATATTTGAATGGTTTGTTTTATTAATATAACTATTCAATTTTTATAAATTAGATTAAAATGTTCATTTAAGTAAAAGTAGATTTAAGTGTTTGTAAAAGTTATCATTAGGGGATTCCGTAAGTTAGGTGACATGAATTACTTTTAATTTGCTGATCCTAATTTTCTGTATGAATAATAGCTTTTTTATAAACTGCTGATACTTCAAAGTTTGAGTACATAACATTCTAAATTCTTTAACCAAAGTTGTATAAATCCCTTTATCAATTTCTCAAATATTTATCGAATAAACTTATAAATTTTATTAATTATACTTTTTTCTTTTGCTAAGTTTTTCATTTCCTTATTCATACAATAGTTCTAACATTTATTTTTATAATGTGATCCTAATAATTGCAATTGATTAAAAGAATTGTGCACGCGTGTGCCTATATCTGATCTAAAACATTTTTAGAGAGATTTCTTAACAGCTCTTCAGGTTAATTATCAAATGACGTCGTTAGACTTTCGATATTAATTGGAATACTTGAAATTAGTGTATAAATTAATATTAGGCAATTACTGTTTATTAAAGAAATTAGTGAACTTTAAAATGTTTAATATTTTTTAAACCAAAAAAAAAGCATATAAAAAGTTACAAAAAAAATAGTTGGGGCAATATGAAGTTCAATGTATTTAACGTGTCGTTTAATTCTTTTTTTGACTAATAAAAACAATAACTATTTGTACCGAAAAATTATTTAAGGTTATGAATTTTCGTCAGATTTTTTTTTAATTAACCTTTCAGACTTTGTGCATAAAATCTCGATACATTGAGTCACCAATAGCCCTCGCAGATTTAGTGCGATGTTAATTAAACCGAACAATACCCAATACTACATTAAAGTTTAAACTTATGTTGAAAAGTACACCAAACTTATGATCAATTGGAGTATAATTACCATTGTATAAAACCTTTATTTAATTTAAATTTCCACGATTTATTATCTTTTCACTTTTAATTTTAATTGAATTCAATAATGATATAAAAAACGCATAAAAATATGTCCCACAAATGTGGCAGCAATAAAGTACTTTAAAGCTTTTTTTTTAAAAAAAAAATTCTTAAACACCTCTCCAAACCTTTATCTTAAATTTATTCGCGCGCGGCTGTCAACTAGTCAACCCAATTACACAGCGTCAAACGTCTACTCTTTAACAGCGCCCGTCTATTTTCGTACCAAATGAGCTAAATTTTACGATTTTTTAGCTCCACCCTGCCCCTTTACAAGTACGGCATAAAACATAGTTTTATGGCCATTGTGGCCAGTTAACTGTCGCGGCAGAATTGCTTTAAATCCTCATTTTCTTTACCAAAAGAAAAAAAACGTACGGTCCTCATCTAGTTATAGGTGAGTATTAAATTGCTTCGCTTTAAAAATTTGAGATGACCGTGAAGGGAAGTAATAGAAAAAAAAAAGGTTAAGAATATTATCTTAAAAAAGGATGGCTATTTTTTACGATGATACTAAAACAATGATAAAATTCGTTTTATTATGGTATTTAAAGTTTCTTTTTTTAATTGGGTAAATTAGGGTTACTTTGAGACTAGGAAGTACGTATTAAGGGCTATCGGGTTCGACAGAGACTTTGGAAAATCTTAATTGATTTGTTAAATATTTAAGAGCAGAACCAATTTATTTTATGAAATTGAATTTAGTGATTGCTTATATTTTTTTAAGTGATGTATTCTTAGTAAAACACATTTACTCTCAATTTAATATTGCAGCCGATTAAAAGTTTGTAAAAAAAGTTTCAATTCTTTTTAAACTCTTGGATTGGGTTTTAAGTTTATTTTTTTTTTAGTTTTGAAAACTGCAATGAACAACAGTTTAGCTTTAGTCAAATTTTTATGCTCAAAGATTGATAAAATATAAGGAATCCATAAAACAGTGCATATAAGACTTTAATTTCAGCACTTTTAAGAACTAATTTTTGTATCAAAAAAGATTTATTTAATAGTGATAATGTACTTGTATTGTGAAAATTTCAAATTATCATTTAATCATTTTTATATGGGTAAAAGGATTTTTTTAGAAAAAATATTTTCAGGAACAATCTTAAATTTCTTTATTCACAAAAAAATGCAGATTTAAATTTATTGCGTGCGCCAGAATCTTAACTTCCACGCAATATTTTCCCCCTTAGTTTTTTTAATGAAATGACAGTAACTAACACCATGTTAAACAAGGGCTGTTACTTTGTGCAAAAAGTATATTTATAAAAAATACTGAGATTAAAAAATAAAAAAAAGAACTTCAATAATTACTTGAAACCATGTTTTGCAACTCTGGGAATTTATACCCCGGAATCTTTTTCAAATTAATGAACACTAAAAAATCACTACTGCGTGTGTAAAGAAGTAGAGCTAGATCATTTCCTCGTTATCTTTCTTAGAAGAAAGAAAAAAATATTCGAAAAAAGTTCTAATAAAGGAAAATTAATAATAAATAATAAAAAAAATATTACCACCCCACCCCTACAAAGTTCTCTTGAGGTTAAAAAAAATGTAATTAACAAGAGTTTTTGGGGGAAGTTCAAATATACACATGGACAGGTGTATTGCACGAAAGTAATTTCCAAATAATTATGATCGAACTAATTAAAAATTCCGGTTTAATTTAATTGTGTTCTAACAACGATGTCTCGGTCTTATTAAGAACTACCTGCTAATTGATACACCCGCCGTTTTGTAAATTACAGCAAAAAATACACAAATAAAAAAAATAGACATGGCGTTCTTTGTTTGTTGTTGCTGCAGTAGTTCTGATGAAAATTCCATTACTCAAAATTAACTGGTGGTTCCTCAAGACCCGAGATTTTATTATAATTATTTTTTGCCTTTAATATTAATTTTTTTTCTCTCTCTTGCCGCTTAATTTTCTTATTTCATTAAGCGGCCGAAGAAGATTATTATTACATTTAGTTCCCTGGGAATTAGTTGAAATTATCATCCAGTTTTGGTTATATACAAACATTATAAATTTATTCTTTTTTTCTTCCCCTCGTGCTGTTTGCAAATTCAGTTTGGAGGGGGGGAGGGGGTCATGAGATTGGTTTATGTGCAAAAGCGTTCGAAAAGGGGGGGAGTGACAAGGGGAGGGGGGAGTATTTAAATTCTAATTATCCATCAACGAAGAAGCAGTTTGTCAGGAGGAAGAACAATAAAAATGGCAAAATGAAAGATCTTCTCTCCCCAGTTTTTCTTTTCCTGTCTGTTGATGAGCTTTAAAGTTTTCCCTTAATGCAAGTTTTCTGTAATTAAGAACTACAGTCGCAGTTAAGAAAAGCCCCTGGAAGCATGTGAAGAGCAGAAAAAATGACTACATAATCATAATGAAGACGGCAGCGGAAAAGAAAATTGTATTAAAAAAATAAAGATTTTCATCTGGAGCTGAATTCGACTTTGGAGCAAAAACCTGTATTTTGCATTGGATGGCAACTAACTGATCGTGAAAAATGAAATTCCGACATATATTAAATTTAGCTTGGGAAAAGTTACTAATCGAGATTTAATTACATAGGAATTATCCGTCCAATGTCAGTGCGCCCAAAACTTAGTCCAATTACTCCGGGCTTGCAATCCAGTTAAAAAGTAATTAAATACTATAATTAAATTACCGATAAAATTACGCCATCCGCTCTTGCAATTATTAAAATAACATTTTCTTTGAATTTAATTATGAACTTGCGCTGATTATGAATTAGTCCCTCTGTTTTGGGCTACATTTTGGCGGCTGGTGTGATTTTTTTTCATCCTGCTTATTGCTGCACTTATTTTGTTGTTTAATTGCTTCGGGCTTCATACGATGATGAGATTCCGATTTTTGTTTTCACTTTTGGTGTGTTATTGTGTTTTTATTTTTACATTTTTTCTACCCCCCCTCCCCCCCTTCAAACCCCCCCTAAAGCGAGAGAGGATGGTAAAAATTGATCATAAACTCGTTATGCTATCGGGGATAGAAATCAGCATCGAAATTGTTATCAGTGATTGCCATTTGAAACGTTTTCTTGTTGAGTTCGCATTTGTTTTATACTCTCTCTCTCTTTTTTTCGGCATTGCAGTTATATTCCCCGTTTTTAGTTATTTTCAGTATTCGAATTCCGTTCGATAGCCTCTCGGCTCTATTGACTGTTAATAGAGCAACTGCGTTATTCGATTTACCTTTCGATCATTTTTTTTAATAATTCGTAAACCTGATTTGGTTTAATTATAAGGAGAAATCATCTTTACTAATATCTTCTTATAAACTAGAAAGTGGTTCATTTAATACTTATGATTGCATGGAATCGAAAACATAATAATTGTTTTCTTTAGTTTTGATGTAGACTTTACCAATGTATTATCTTCAGAATGGCTGCTTAAACGAACTGCTATAAATGATCTAAAAATGCAGGCGATGTTAGAAATAAGTCCATTACAAATCAGAATAAACTTAGTATCTTTTATTTTTTGCAGATGTGTATGAGGCTCTCCACTCCGGAAAAAAATCATGCACATAATATTCGTTATATTGATATATTCATTTAACAAGCATATGACTAAAAGCAAAGTTGAAAGGAATTTTTAAAACGTGAACGTTTAAGATTTGCTAAGGGGCACGCCAATTTAATGGAATTAAAAATTTTAAGAACCTAAAAGTGCACATTTTTTGTGTTCTATGAATAAACAAACAAGCTCTATCAGGTTTTTGTAATTAATAGTTCATTCTAGCATTTGTTTTAATACAAAATGTCTTATTAATTTACAGATGAAAAAATTTGTTTTTGCAATATATACTTCCGAAATTTGCTTGACCTCCTTGTTACGTCATTTTTTTTCAATACAATTAATAAATCAGCTGCTTCGGTATTGGTATTTTTGGAAAGTTTGAACATTTTTAGTTCATAATAGAATAGTTATTATTAAGAAATATTGTAACATGAAGTTGTAAAGTGAATCATGCAAAGGTTTACGTATGTTTACCTCTGTAGTGAAGATGTTAATTAGTTTTCAAACCATAAAATATGTATGCAATGATTATAATTAAACCTCTATCTGATTGCAATATTTATAAACATAATCTGTGTCTTAAAATAGGTAGATAAAATATTTTGATTTAGAAATCAATTGACTAAATACCAGTATTCTATCGAGGATATTTACATGGGAAAAATACACACTTACACTACACTTATAATTTTAACCTTGTTCGTGTTAATATTTATATTATATTAGGTTGTAAAAATTATTGATGGAAAAGAAGTTAATGAGCACCGGTCCAGTAAAAACACCTGTCCCAACGTATAATTTTACTATCAACTCTAAAACTTATCACGAATTAAAACCTCATCCGATGGTAGAATCAAAGGAGACATTGGGCGAATATACTACTTTGTATCTACAAAATCGCATTTATAATTGATACTAAGTATTTCCATTGCTGGCTCCGGGGATTGTAATTAAAGCCAGTCACTAGGAGTGTCTGTAAGTAGACAGAGATGAACTCCTTTGATGACCAAATAATAGGCCTTAGAGTTGGATTAGAAATTACTAAAATGGAACTTTCGGGGTCTGTCAGAAAACGCATACTGTTTAGAATGGGAGACTGACTCTCCGGTTTGTGAAAAATAATGCAATTGTAGATGAGGCGGACGTACAATGGCTGTCAGATAGCTGGGCGTGGTAGGGTGTCCTATTAAACGGAGTGCATTCAAACATATGTCATGAAATGACTTTACATTCTTGATTGTGACAGCGAGAAGTTCTAGTTTTTTATTATTTTATTTGTTTAAAACTATTTTATTTCAGGCCCGTGACTGGTGGTTTCTTTTTAAGTGGGCTGTGTGGGTTTTTGTTTTTATTTAATAATAATGGTAGATGAAAAGTTTATAATGATGTGTCACATGTGTTTCATATTTGTGAATAGTTTTGAAAAATGCATAAAAGAGAATGTCATGAAATGTCAGATGTTTTGAAATCGACTGTTGCTAGTGGGTATTAGAATTGTGTGAATTGTGTATACTGTTGATAGTACAATTTTCTCAGTTCTTAATTTGTATGCATAGTTAAATTAAAATGCATGTCATTAAAGAAAACTATTTTCGTGCAACTTTCATTGAATCTCAATACATTAGGACGATGTCGTTATACTCAATTTTGTATTTAAATTGAATCGTTAATGTAAAAAGGGGGTATCCATAAATTACGTGATGCGGTTTTTTGACCCTCTATCTCTCCCTTTTGTCTGAATTGATAGCAATAAAGCGAATACAACAGAAGGAACGCCAATCGAGTCTATATCAAAGAACCGACCGTTCTTTTACCCTAACACTTTTAAGTATGCTTCAGAGAGAGCTACGATAAATATTATCAAGTAAGATTTTGCCAAATTTAAATCCAGAAAAAAATTTACTGAAATTTATTAACGTCCCCAAAGGAGGGCAAATTTTCAGGATAGACTAAAAACGTTTGGCTTAACTAATATTTTTCTGTTAAATTTTGGTTGTGTCTGTGGGATAGGTTTCGTGAGCCCCTGAGGCAGGATAAAAAAAAAAAATTCCATGCAAAGCCATAAGCAAGTTAAATTTGAACTGGATTTATTTTTTGGGGTTTCCAAGGAAACTTCAAAGGAAACTTTTCGATTTTACATATATTTTGTTAAAAAAAGTTTTTTGGTTTCGCGTTAAGATTTTTTTGCTAGCTTTCTAGTTTGTAATTCAAAGATTCGAAAGACATGTCAGCGTAAGAAATTTCAAGTAGCGTAAAAGCAAGTGGGTTGTAGGAATGTTATCTGATTTTATTAATTTAAAATCTTTATTTTATTTTAATGCTTGATCAGATTTACTAAACTCTTAACTTAGAATTATATTTCTGAAGATCATCTAATCTTGAGTTCACAAATTAAAAGAGAAGAAAGGAATATTTGAGCATGAATAGAAAGTTTGAGATGGTGCATTATTAAGGGTAAACTCGTGCAACGCAGGATATATAATGCTAGAAATATATAAATGTGAAAATCTAAATGAATCGCTAATGTTAATTAATACTTGTAAAAAATTGTCATACCCACAAAAGTGACATGCCTTATATTATATTTTTTGTTTACATCAGTTTTCTAATGCTTCCTCTAAAGGAGTACCTGCGCCATCTAGTATCAAACTGGGTAAACTTATTTTTCTGTTCACAATAATCAACTCTTAAAATATTCTTGCCACCCCGCTCCGTTATTTCAAAGTAATAACTTAAAGATAAAGGTACTCTTTTATGCATTTAATTATTTTTTAAATAGGAAAAATCCTTATGAAAGGTTTTCATGACCTTCCTCTTTCGATATTTATTATTTAGTTAATTTGTTTTGTATCTGACTATTTTTTTAAAAAAAGGAAGTTGAAATAAAACTGTCCAACGTGCGTCAGTAAATAAGTTCTTGATGTTTTAATACGTTTCTAGATGAATGTCAAAAAAAACTTCTCATTTTGCAGGAAACATTAATCACATAACTTTTTCATGTTTTTCTATCGTCTAAAGAATTCTAAGTCTTATATCAAGCCCTTGAATGATGTATCAAAAGTTATTTTTTTTCTTAGTCTGAATTGTCGAGCTAAATTAGCCTAGTTGATTATTTGCGAGCAACGTTAAATTTTCTTCCTTCCTGTTTGTGTCGAATCCCATGACAGACGAGATTTAAAATTATTGAACGAATTATGGTGTCAAAGACATGCAACAACGACGCCGTTTACACATTTTTTTAAAATTCATTTTGCCAAGAGAAAAAAAAATAATGATAACTGATGTTTATTTTTAAACTATTTCTGAAAGAGATAATTCACTATATTTTTTGAAGTAAATTTTGATTTGTTAATTTATATCTACTCACATATTTAAAAAAAAATACGCAATGAAGTCGGAATTTTAATTATGAAAAAACAAATCATTAAACATATTTTTGTAATTTATATAGTTATATTACTTACTTAAAATTACAAATTTTTAAATTAATAATTATTATTTATTGTATAATTTTGGAATTATATGTGTCAACTAGCTGGACTCTGATAGTGTGAAAAATTATGATCATGAGAGGAAATTTACGATGGAAATTTCTCAAAACTTCTTTAAGTCGAATATTAATTTTCGCGCCAATTTGTAATAAGTCGTTAAATAACGTGTCAAAAGGGGTTAAATTTGGATCTTTGAAATCGTCTTATTGACTAAATTTTTTGTAACCTTCGGTTATTTTCATGTGAAAAAGACCTATTCCTATCTTGCACTGAAATTCTGTCTTTCAGTTTTTGCTTTTCCAACAGTTTAACTGTAGCTTTACATCCGGTTCTGCTAAGTAAATTTCCTAGAACTAACTTATGATTTTTTTTAACATAATTTTTTTTCATTAGTATGAATTTGTATTTTACGAACCAAACTGGTATAAATCGCACTCTGCAATTTTTATTTTTTTGAAGTATAAAGAAACGTAAAAATGTATTATCACAAAACATTTTTTACACATATATTTTTTGGAAACTTTTAAACGTTGATTATTTACATTGCAAATCAACGTAAAGTATAATTTTGCAGTTAAAAAAATAATAAATTAGTAATTATTGTATTGGTACTCACGTTATTTTCGCAGTAACGAACATATTGCTTCTTAGTGTGTGACTTAGTTATTAAATCTTTTTTCTCACTCAGTTGCCTAAAATACTTATACTACTTTTTATATCTTTTTTGTTTCGCTTGTTTTCATAACAGCCTAAAGTTAAATTTTCACGACTAGGTGTTATTAAATTTCTGCTACCAATTTCCTACTTTCCACGACAATTGTTCTTTTCCCCCGACATTTTGTCCCCATTGTTCTTTTTTTTCCACCCCTCTCGAAAAAAAAGTTGTAACTCCATTATTTTGGAATTAAGAGTTAAAAGGTGATTGTAACTTTTATGCGCTCTTGCTGCCGATGTGGTGGTAGTGTTGTTATTAAAATATATTTCTATCACTTCAAAAAGAGCGTTGTAGATTCCTTAAAGAATAAATGCGATAAAATGAGAGAGAGAGAGAAAAAAAAATGGCTGTGCGATGTCCTGCTTCTATTTTCTTTGTTTACGACCTACGATAATGAGAGAACGAAATGATGACGAATATTTGTGGAGAACAATTGAACCTGATGACTTGGCGATTGCGGTAAAAACTGATGACCGCGTGGAATTTTTTTATTGTTATTATTGCTAAACAATAGATTTTGAACTGCCCCCTCCTCTGGAAATTGAACGCCCCCTCCCCCCTCCTCCCGCCCTTAATGCTTTTATCACCTTGGTAATTCCTGGGGCTAACAAAGGGGAAAAGTGCAAAAACAATTAGATGAAGGCAAATTAAAAGGGAATTCCACAATCTCTCCCCTCCTTCCCCTCCAACACCTTTTTCCTAAAACCGAAGTAAAGAACTTAAATGCGGCAGCAATTTTCAAAAGTCCCCACGTCATATGGACTTTTTTTTCCTATCCGAAATCTTCGAGAGGTGTTCCCCTTTTGTTCTTCGGCGGGATTAAAACAAAAAGCTCTCCGAAGATAAAACTTCAAAGTTTAAAAATACATAAAATCTTCCTTTTGCATATTTGTGCTGTGTGTTGCGGTTCTTTTTTTTTAATTGTTCCACAAGGTTCTTTTTTTGTTCTTCAAAACTTAATAATGAGAAAATTTCATTTAGAGGCTTCATTATGAGCTGAATCGTAAGAAAGGATGGGTCAGTAAAATGGTCGATTATTATTTAATATCCGAAGTAAAATTTAATTAGTTTTTTTTTGTAAAAATTATTAATGAGAATGTGTAGTAGAATACGGTTAAGTATTAAATTTATTTATTTTTGAAGTATAATTAGTTTTAAACTAGGCTTTGTACTATGTTTTATAGTTGAAATAATTCTACAGTGAATATTGCTAAAAAATATATCTTATGATCTGCTTCTATTTTTTCCAATTTCAAGAATCAAATCTTTATAATAGAAATATTTACATATCATGTTGTTGCAGAAGATCCTATTTAGAGATTTGATGAGTTCGCATCAAAACTTCATTTCGTATCTAACAAATTTCGTTGCGAATTTGTATAGGATTACTGTTATATTGCATTTTACTTCTCCGTGCTTATTATTTTTTGTCTATCTTTATTTTAAATTGACAAGTCCCAATTGGGAAATTATTTTAAAAAATGACATTAATTCCCCCCAGTTTTCACTGTCTATCAAATTAAAGTACTATTATTATTTTGGTTTTGTAGCTCTTCAAGTTCATGTTTAATGTAGGACTAAAAGAAAATCTTTTCTGTCTGTTAATGTAATAATGTAGTTCTTAAGTAAGCAAAAAAATAGTTGATATGTTTGACTAAGTTTAAGTGATTAGTAAACTTTGTCTAATATAATTAATAAAAAAACTCAATTATACTTTATTTTTTTTTGTCTCTTGTTTAGCTGTACTGCTTCCTTTGCTGCTTTCTTTAAAATCCTCACTCAATCGCAATTTCTTCTAACAACCCTCCTTTCTTTGTAAACCCGAACTTTAATATAGAAAAAAAGTATCGCTTCAATCTTACTTATTGTGGAGTAAACACCTCCTAATCAAAGTCTACGATCTTCTACAGAAGTAATTTCGATCCTTAAAAATACATCGAAACGTGCCCTGACTGCTGGGGCCACACTACTCACCCCCTGCCACATCTTTTCATCAAGAAAAGACCTAGAGGGGTCTCCATTATTAAATCACAAAACTAGTCTTCCGAAAATTCCGAAGAACCTCAAAAACTGCAAAACCCGATCGCTCCAGCTCTTCTTATCTCTTTGATCTGTACAGGGGGTTTTGGAGGGGATTCGCCTTTTGTGTTAAGCAGTTAAAAAGAACACTACCTTTATTTCATTTCATTTAGTTAGCGGGGAAATCTGATAGTCTCTTAATTTCATTACGCTCATTTAAAGTGTCCACCCTTGAATAATTATCCACACCAATAATTTAATCGAGGCGGTTTTTTTCTTTACTTCTTATTCTCCGTTTATCACTATCAAAAGCGCCCCTTTTAGGGGGGCTAAATCACTTACTTCCCTGCTCACCTAATTAGGCGGAATTCAAAAGGCCCCCGGTTTGTTATACACTGGGCCGACTCACAAATAAAAGGCGTTTTAGTTCATTGCTAAAATGATTAAGGGCTGGCTGCATAAGAAAAGTTAAATTCAGTTATTGAAATCTGTTGGCCATTACCGCTGTTTTAGCACCTGAATTATGCAAGGGTGAGACGCAGGGAAAAGCAGTAACGAGAAAACATTTTCACAACTTCTTTTGCGGCGTCGCTGGTTTATTTATTTTATTGAAGGCCTGTTTTAGTGCTTAAAAGGCCTCAATTAGGGTTCTTCATCAAGAGAGCTGGGGCGGAATGCTAAAATGTTTATAACCCTTTTCGCACTGGTAACAAACTTTTTTTTTCACTTTCTCCTAGAGATTGTGATTTAATAAAATGATCGCCTTTTAAAAGTGATTTTTCCAGTTCAACACGGGGCGTGCCATACATTTCAAATGAAGCAAAAGTTCATTTACACACGCTTTGGTGTGACCGCAACTGAAATAAAAATTTTGCTTCTGGATAACTTTGTTATAGTTGAATGCTCAAACAGCCAGAACGATTATGATGTCACAGTATGAGTGATGTAACCGAACAGTTACACACGGAACTGATTACTTATCTTTAATTGAGCCTGTAATTTTCTTCGGAGGTTTGGAATGATTCATTGATTCACGAACTTTGATTGACCACCCTCCTTAAACATCATAAACTCTAATATGTCTAAATTTTAGATTCTAATGTCACGTTATACTTTTATGAATCATAAGGGTCAATAAAGTAACTACTTCGAAAGTTTAGACACATACATTAAAACTGCATTTGCAAATACTCACTTCAACTGTTTTTACCTGCATATGTTATGTTTCTTTAAACAAAATCCCCATTTTATTTTTTAATAAATGACATACAATAATTAATAAAAAAAAACAAAGTATTCTGTTCAAAGAAAGTAATACTGGTAATTTTTTTTTAGCTCCAAAAACAGGGGAAAAAATTACTATGCTATTAGTTTTTAAGTATACCGAAATGGCACGCAGTCAAATTTTAATGATTTATAAAAAAGAATATTTTATAAAAAGACAATTTAAACAAAAGGTAAATCCTTCAATAAAAAAAGAAAGAAATGTTATAACAGCTGGATATTTAAGAAAAGAGTGCACAGCTGTTGGTTTGACCTTAGAAATTATTAAACATGAACTTTCTTGTGTCATATCAAATGCAATTTCAAAGATACAAAAGTTTATGATCGAAAAATATAAAGAAATACGATCATTTGTTATATTATAGATTGTAAGTCTAGACCGCAACCTACGCATTTATCATTTTTACTGTAATTTTATTTATAAATGCAGTGTTCTACCCGAAACTGTTTTAATTGTAGCAATTAAAATCATCTGCATTAAAATAGGCGGGGCTATCTTCATTTTGGTTTTACCATGAGACAGGTTTATCACGAGTGTTATCTTTTTCGTTTATGTATTTCTTTGAATTTTTTTTATACCTTTTGGTTTTAATTGAGGTAGTTCGTATGCAATACGTATGTATCATAAAACTATTTATCATTATTCGATAAAATGATGGTATTGATAATTATGAAATGAGTGTAGTTGCAAAACTCACATTCTCCAAAGTAAAACTAAGATATATTGTCCGTTCATTAGCGACTTTCGTCTAATTGAACTTACGATCGTTAAAAGTAGCCTACAATTTGGGAAATTTTTTAAATAATATTTATAATTACCTGTTCACAAAACAAACTTAAAATATATGTATTTGATTATGATATTACAAAACTGATAACTATTTAATCTAATCATAAATAGTTACTTGTGAAATTTAATAATATACATTTCATACATAATATACATAAAGGCCATTTAGCAACAATTTGTCATGAAATCCTTGGATTTGGTATCAATAAAATAGGTTTTCAATAAAATACGCCCATAGAAACATATTTTCCAGGCATGTTCCAGGTTCCACCTTTCTGTTAAATGAACAACTTTTACAATTTTAATAAATCTTACTCGAACGCCGAACAATCCTATATAGTGACTGACCACGTTACAATTCCAACTGGCCCTATCTGTTCGTCAATGTAAATATAGACATAGAAAAACAAACCAAAACCGTTTAAGCAGATGAGTTCATTAAATCCACAGTCCATTATGACTCCCTCCACTATTTCCAAACTCGCATCACGTACATAACTGGACTTTCACTATCTGTAGCAAGACGACGCAGTCCACTGTCACAAAGTACAACATATATGAATTGCTAAATGAAAAATCGAGCCAAGTCCATTGGAAAATTTCCCCTTACTATTCTGTTTCAA
Organism: Oedothorax gibbosus; assembly: GCA_019343175.1. Lineage (NCBI taxonomy): Eukaryota > Metazoa > Arthropoda > Arachnida > Araneae > Linyphiidae > Oedothorax > Oedothorax gibbosus. The sequence continues at coordinate 17,816,743 of CM033272.1, forward strand.
TATTTTAGTGGGAGAGGGAGCCTGTATGGAAACATTTATATGGACTTGACCCCTTTTTTTGCATTTATCTATTCACATAAGGTCGTATAAGGGATTATTTGCGCAGAGAATGGTAATGGGCACATTTATTGTTGGCAAAATCGACTACGTTTTTTCCCCTTCATCCTATCGGTTCTTGTTCGTGGTTCATGGTGTATAAAAAGTGAACATGAGGTAGTAAAGAGGAAATTGTTCTCCTTTACTTGTTGTTTGAAATGTGATTTGGTATTAACCTTCTAAATCCCATAATTTTGTTTGTTATTCAACTGTGTTTCGTTGATGTCACTAGTCTATGTTGCTTTTTTTGTTTGACATGGAATTATTTGTGTATTAATTATATTTTTCAAACGGAGAATGTATCGGTTATAGCATTTTGCAGTGATCTATGTGCAAAAACAAAGGATCTATAAACAATTTCTTGAACTTTCATAATGTAATATATTTCTAGACACCTTTAAAAAAAATATCATGTTAAATCATGTTATCATGTTATTTAATATCATAAATTTTTATCATGAGCTTGAAAAGCTTAAAAGCTTTCTTAATTTATTCAAAAATCTCTTAAAAATAAGTTTGTGAAAAGAGCATGTAATGTGGATCACTATTTCTTAAAAAGTCCTAATATCCGATCTCTTGTAAAAAGAACGCATAAATAGAAACATTTGCTAAGGTTCGTTTAGTATACCGGAAATTTTTTTAATACTCCGTGCTTAGCATTTCGATTACTCATCTGCATATTGCGAATGAAATATACTTATTTTTAGTGCCCATTTAATAATAGAGTTAGTCATGGCTTTGTGTTAAGCATAAATTTGATTGATTGTAACTATGCTAAAAGCAGATAGATATTTGAACTGATTAGGGTATGTATCATGTCAAAGTTGGTAATTGGTGGTGTGATCACTGGAATAAATACTTTGTAAACGTTTGTTTCATTTGCTTGATTATCTGCAGCGATTGTTATGAAATGATTGCAGTTTGCGTTACTTTAACTACTGCGTTACCACGAAAAAATGTGTCTCAATTTTTCTTTTAATTGCACTTTTAATTATATAGTTTTCTTTCCTTCTAGACCAGCTTTCAACATACTGAATATTCGACTAACTGCTTCATTAACTAATCCGTTTTTATCTACGTAAGTTTCAATAATTTGTTAAAAATATTCATTTGATACTCCTAAACTATTTATTAATCAATGCTAATTATTAGAAAGTATTTTTTTCATAGGAATTTAAATAAAATAATACTTTTTATATTATTGCTGATATACATAATACATAAAAATTATAGCTTATTACAATTAATTGATTTTGTAACCTTAATAATAACAATTATAAATAAGACCAAACACAACCATAATATTTTTCAACACCCTTTGTTACTCATATAAAATATACTTGTTGTTTTTATGTCCCTACGATAAATATGCTACCTTAATGCGGATTATTGCTTCCCACTTCTTGCGTTATTTTCGGTACGTAATTGTTACCATTCACTGCAGAAAATTGTTCTGTTTGGTAATTCATTTTGTAAGAAAGTTCTATATTGCGAACGCTGATGTGCCATTGATTAATATGCCTGTCTATTGAGGACCATTATTAGGCTGCTTTTGCTCCAGATTGCATATTGTTCTTTTTTTTTTCATTATATTTGGATGAAATGTATTGGGTTACAGAGTACAGAATTTATTCACATAGTATTTTATTTGTCACAAAATCTTCCATGGGTGTATCAATTTTAATAGAATAGGAAAATATCAATCCTCATAATCAATAACGTCTTAATTGTTTTATTTATCTATAGGTTATCGTTTTGGGTTAAAAATTTTACATTTATAAAAATGAGTAGTTTTAAATTTGAATTTGTGACTAGAGAGAGAGAGATAGAGTTTCCTTACACTTTTAAATGAAACCAATATAGCCAACATTATCTTTACATATAAGTTCTTTTCAACAATTAGTTATACTCTGTTTACTTAAAAATAACAAAACTACATGGATAAGCTATCGATCGAAATAACCGATTTTGTTTCTTGCTTGTTTTAGAGTCTTTTTGCCGTTTTAAATAAGTTTTAATTGAAACCTGAGCGTATATAGAAGGGAAGCACTATATTCAATTTTGACCAACAGTCTATATAAGTTTTCTCATGTTGCAACCCCGTTAGAACTTTCTTCTCCACACTGCAAAAAGAATCCCGCCAAATGGACATTTTTAAACTAAGTTGCCAGAAAAAGCCTTAAAAAATTACAGTACTTTTCAAAATAAAAGCTTCTGGTCAGGCGCTACTCGAATTCACAAATATTAAGTTACGCATGAAACGTCACACCAACGAATCACTTGACGGTTGGAATCTAAAAGAAGTACTGTTGGTGACGTTAACTTGTCCTCAAGTGACGTCATTGGTAACTTGTTTTGGTTGAAACGTTTTAAATTGAAAGGGAGTTTAAAAACAGTTTTTGAAGACTTTAAAGTAAGCTTAACGGTTTTAAATTGTCGAAAGGAATTATCGTAAAACGTATTAATATAAGTCGGTATTGAGTGATTATACTAATGCCCATTGGAAACCTTCAGTGCGGCATGAATTCAAACACCGTACCGCACCGACACTATCTTCCCCACTCAAAAGTGTATTCATTTTTCTACGTCTCATTATTTACGGCGACGTAAACATTAAATACGGTCATCCCTTTGACAAGTCGCCTCGTTTGGGCGTGTCCTCCGTTTTTAGTCCCCTCTTTAAATACTTAATGCGGAGGCATCTGCTACAGACCGCATTTTAAGAAAAGATTCGTACATATAAAACGGCGTCCGTTACTTTATTTTTCAATTAAATTGAGTGTCTTTGTGGGTGGCATAAAATATGGTGTTTAGCATGAAAGGCCGGGCGGAATTAATTTTGTGATAAAAGGGTACAACAGGGTGTTGTCCCGCGCCGCGATAAGGGCTGATACTATTGCCCCCATCTCATCTAGGAGTAAAATATTAAAGACAGGAATTAGGTTTTTCGGTTTTCTCGGATGCGTCTATGGGAGGAGAGATATGGGAAGAAAATAATAACATCACAATAATAATATTAATAATGGCGTCATTTAAAAGGGTGGGTGTTTTCGGGCTTCGCTCCCGTGGGTTTATTGCAGACGTGTTTGTGGTGAAATTTTTTTGAAATTTATTTCTTTGCCTTATTATAAAGAGGATATTGATGGGAAATTTTAAATGTTTAGAGGTGGGGGAGCAAATGTGGAAACCCATTTGGTTTTTAGTTTGTAAAAAAGCTATCAACTTAGCTTTTTTTAACCTGGAGATATTTTTTTTTTGAAAATCAATTGTTATAAAGTGAGAAATAGTGGACTCTAAATTAAATGTATGATATTATGTATTGTATTATATTGTATATATTACCCGTATACTCCATGTTTGCATCCCCTCTAAAATTTGGAATCATTTCATTTTGTGTAAAAAATTTAACGACATAACCTCTATAAGATTGAAAGTATTTGTATGAGAGAGATGCAGAGATATGTTGATTATAGTTATCTATATTGTTAGATTTCTATTCAATTCTTTCCAGCAAGTAATTTTACATTGTAATACACCTCTATGCATTATAGGTAAATTTTCGACGGATTTTTTTTATCAAGTTACCCTAGTATAAAGTGCTATTTTGAAAACGTATCATAAAATAGTCGTAAAATGTATCGTATTATAGTATAAAATAAATAAGCTAAATTGAAAAAAAAAATTCTGTAATAAGTAGTAGATTATTTATAAATAAGCAAATACCCTGAAAATAATTTATAAATTCGAAATCTTAACGAAAATATCTAGTCAGTGGGTATATTTCCAATCGAAATTAATCAATACCTATTCTAAAACTTCCGATACATCTATCCAAGACTAACCAGTTTGGACGCAAGTTCTATTCCTATCCTCACTGCTAGTGACGTCTTTTTAGTTTTTGAAGTTCCATCAAAGAGCGCTCCCAACCCAGAGCTCAACAAGTGGCACCACCATTCGTCACCGAACTGAATTACGACTTGTCGTAACTTTTAAGATTTAATTGGAACTACTTACGGCGTCGCTGACCCCGAACGACAACTCATCCGCCAATCTCCCGAATTGTTACTGTATGGCTAATAAATTGGACGAGCGCTCATATTTCCATCTTTTGCAATGAACGAAATGTCCCGTAAAGAAATAGATTACAGAGGAGGGGATGTTTAAACATTCTAATTTATCGGAGTTTTGCTGCTGCATGTCCCCCTTTTAGTCGCATAAATGGCTTTTGGAATAATTTTTGATCGTTTTCCTTGGGGAATTAATCGGACGTGAAACCGAAGGACGGTTGGGTGTTGCAGAAACTTGTGTGTTTCCGTTTGTAGCGAACCGACGACAGCAGATGCAGTTGTCATTAAGAAACACGGGACACAAACGCTTGTCTTCATGTTTGCGCTGCTCGTCTCGTTGTACCAGAAATGGGAATCCTGTTTTTGGTGATGTAACAATCTATGTCACATATATTTAAAAAGGGGAACAACAGATTTTTATATTATGTATAGAGTTTACTGAAGTTACTTTTTTTCGTGCATTCCAAAGATAAAATGTACAAATTTTAGTTATTGTCGATATACTTCTATAGTATCTGTATCCAATATGGACATCCTAAGTAAAATTATTTTTTTACCTCCTTGTACAAGTCACAGGACTTTAAAAATTAGTGACCACAATCCCTGGATTGTTGACTATCGTCATTAAAATTAATGACCTTGTAATTAGTCTGATTAAATTTAAATAATAAAAGCAAAAAATATTTACAAGTGTCCACATAAAGAACCACCTGTCCCTATTATGGACATGCATGTCCATATTAGGGATAGGTGGTTCCTTATGGAACTACTTCCAGGTGGAAGAGCCACAGAGAAGGAATTTTAGAATAGAAGAGATAAAAAAATATCTTAAAGTATTGCGGGAAGGGTACAATAGTGTATCTTCAAAACGTGCACTTTAGAAGTTATGGAGGTCATTTTTGGTTGTGGCTCTTCGAAGACCTTCAAAGTGCAGTAATGTCATTTTGAACATTATTTATTTTTGCTGTATTTCCAATGTGGACATAAGGTGTCCATATTGGGAATAAGGCGTAGATTTAATAAATCTTAAAATAAATATACAAGCAAAACATTATCAAGCAATATATGCAATATCAATCGAAAATATGTTTTATCGGCTTTCGATAACGTTCCACTTTTCAATATTTAAAATAATTATACAATATATCATGAGAATATAAACTTTCCTATAATTAAGATCAGCACACCACGAAAATACAAATTACCTTCAAAAGGGTGAACTGTGCGCTTTTTTGCACTTTCTAGGATAAAATATTATTTTAGCTGCTTTTCTTCATGGATATGTAGCACCATTTCTCAAATAAAAATTTAACTTTTAAAGATATTAAGGGTGTTGATATTGAGAGCACTGTCCATATTGTGTACAAGTACTATATTATTACAACAATATTTCAATATAAAAAGTTTTGAGTCTAAGTGTCTAAGCACAACAGTTTCTAAAGTTCGAGGTGGCCGCGTTTTCGGTGTAGCTAATTTAAATGATTTAAATTAAATATTAATAGAAATATATAGTTATCACATCAATAATAAAGACTGTGATGTTTGTACTAAACAAATAATTAAAATTCATATTATTCCATTTTGTTATAACATTACAAAATTCATAGAAAGGCAGTTTAAAGAGCTCAAACCAAATAGTGTTTCCCTTAACTGTATTAGTTAAATTTAAAAATGTGTTATTTTTATGTTATATCTAATAAAACTTTAATGGTAAACAACCTATCCATTATGCAAATAAAGTTAAATGATTGGTTTGTTTCTTTTCTATTTTTTGAATATTTTGATTAAAATGTACTAGTGTTTGTTTACCTCCGAAAGTTTAAATGCAATTAACTCAAGCTTTTCACTAACAATACCTTCTATTTCCTAAATTAAACTTTTGCATCAACTTATAAAATTATCTTGAAGATTGGAACACACATGCTGCAATATCTTATTTCATTTTCCTGATATCTTTTCTTTGTGAAATCTAAATATCTTTGAATGCATGTTAATTTGGTTCTTTTGAATTTGGCTCATTGAAAACCATCAACCCAACCTGTACCTATACATACGTTTTCAAATTCAATTGATTATGTTAATTTTTAAAGAAAAATGTTTGTAATGATTGGTAATAACAGAGAACAGCATGAGCCAGTCAGGTATTTTGGAATTTACTATCATGGTAATTTTAATTGATTTTGGTTGATTAGTACTATTGTATCTGTACGAAGCTTTCGAAAGAAAATAAAATGACATTTTATTTATCATCACCCTTTCAACTTTTCCCTTTATCAAACACTTTTCCTAAACTCGTTTACTCCGTTTGAAAGTTTCCTGTGATCTCCTTAAACTCAATTTTTCAGGTGTCAATATGCACTTTTCTGGTTTGATAAACATGTAACTGGAACGCTTATTTGGGGTAAAATGTTTTCGAAAAGTTGGGTACAATAGTTTTTTTTCTTTTCGTTAGCACAACTGACGGATTCGGGGGCGAATAAAAGGCTGCTTATGAGTTTCATCATCAGTCAAAAATGTAGAAAAAATTGAAATTCAACGTCTTCCATCCTACTTCAGCTATGTTCCAGTAATTATTTGACTTTAAAAGTATCATTTTAGGAATTTGTACTAGATAAAATATAATATAAAGATTCATAAAGAAACACAACAAAAAGATTCCGTTAAATATTTTGCCCATGCGTTTTAACCTCTGAAAGTTTATGCCTATGTTATTAACTAACATTTATAGTTTTTTGAAAACATAATTATAAGTATTTTTTTGGTGGCAGCTCCAAAACAAAATTTTAATCTGGCGTGTTACGCAAAGTATATTTTTTTTCTACGGTAGAGAGACTAATGATAATTGGGCACATATCTCGTCAAAAGGAATTTTATACGCAGTTAAATAAGTATACACAGTTAAAGGTTAGGTACTATTGGAAATATTCCGTTTGGCGGCGGTTGAAAGAATGAATAAGTACCGAGAATCTTTCATATATATAATAATATTAATAGTTTCAACATACACTGTTCTTTGAAATCGCTAATGTTCTGTAGGTACATTTTATATTTTCATATATTACACTGCAATGGGGAGACTTTTATAAGCGCTTTCTTTCTTGTCTACACATTCTCAACACTTTTAACTCAATACTTTTCTCAACTTTTTTTTATTTTGCAGAACATATTATTAAATGTATTCTATACAAATATTAACTCACTTTTGGCATTAAAATATTTCATTTACAACTTAATAACATTCACCTGCTAATAGTTGTTACGATGCGATGGTTGTATGTTCCCTTGCATAAACAATTAACGGTAATAAAATTTGCTTTTGTTGAGTGAGTTTGAATGGTGTTTTAATTTGTTCTAATTTATCGCCTGTGTTTTACAATAATGCATGATTCAAGTTTTGTTCTTTTGCAACATACTCAATTGATATTGGTAAACTTAACTTGACATTGTTTTCAAAATTAATTAAGTATATTGAGGATGATAAAATTACAAAAATTTGGTTTCGTTTAAATGAGTTTTTTGTAAAACAAATTAATAAATTTATGAGAAATAATTATATAATCTACCAATTACAGTAGAAACAGTATGAATATTTAAAAAACGGTCTGATGAATTGCTGGTCAGCAGATCAAGAAAAAATCAACAAGAAAAATCTTTGAAATATCTTATGTTATTCACATCCTATTTTTTTAAAAATTAACAAATAATAAGTAAAATTCGCATCTGTACAAAAGATTATGGAAAAACATAAATTATTGACCAAGCAATAAGCAGCCACAAAGGCCCTCTTCGAAATTGAATGCAACCAACAACAAATCACTTTCTATTAACAACTCAATCACAATATTCGTTCTACTACCAAACCTTCCACCACCCTTTTCGAATTTAAGAGGAAAACATTAAATTACGATTTTCCTAGCGCCCAGTCCCGGAAGCAGTTCACTTTCATTACAGCTTAACGATCGGATTCACAAACCGACTTCAATCTTCAAGACGAAATTTTCCAACTTTCAATAAATGCAAACAAATATGCTGGGGGGAAGAGAGAGAGAGAGAGGGCAGTGGGTGACTCTGCAGTGGTGTAACAAAAGTGTAATTGACATCTTAGTAAATATATAATTATATTATATCGGAATTCATCCCCATTTTCTTGGGAATTTACACACTTTGTATCAAAGTTATTTTTAAAAAAGTGTGTTTAGTGTAAAATTTTACATTACCTTTTATTATATTTTTTTACGTATTTACGCACAGTTTAAAAATTTCCTAAAATTCACTAAATTCTATTGTTTGTCCTACAAAAACCCATTATTTTTTCTCTCATAATATGGTTTTTTTGTTTTTGTCATAGAAAATAATTTTTATAGTGTAATAATAAATTCTAATGTTATTAAGCCTCTGAAATGTTGCCATATGTTAATTATTTTAAATGCTAATTTGGAAACCCGTTACCTAAAACTAGATAATTTTCATTTAAACTCTGTCAAACCAACTTATCAAGGTGTAGGGGACTTATTTCACCCCCCCCCTCCCCCTCTTTTCAATTCTAATAATGTAAACCATTTTCCTGCACAGGATTTAGAACGGCCATCGGAAAATATGGGAGCGTAATTTGAAACGTAATTTTGCTTCACCCACGAGCCTTTTCCCATTGTCGTTTCCCTTTATGAAGAGGAATTGGTTTGTTGTTGAAGTACCGACGACTAAAAGATAGAAGGGGGGGGGGGTGAACTTGTCACGCAAAATTCCACCCCCTCATTCCACTTTGTTGTGGGGGGCTAACAATTAAGTCCAGTGTAGAGAAACGCGCTTTCCTGTGGTCGGGATGGCTGTTCTTGTGTTTTGGACCTATTAGTGCGCGATTGGAAATTGTGGGCTTGTATTAGAAAGTCCATCTATCGCTTGATTTAGAGATTTGGCGGAGGTGATTATTTTAGAAAAGCCTTTCGGACACTGTTTGTGGACAAATTGGAGAATTTTCCATTCGGAGATAGAGTGTTTTGACAACCGCCAAGAGGTTTTGAACAATACCCACCTAGGCTTGTGGAGGAACTGACGACAAAGGAAGTTGTTTGGCGAGAAATTTGGTTTATAGTTTCAGAGGGCTTAACTGCTTCAATTTATTTAAGGCAGCCAAGAAAGTAAACGCGAGAAAATTTATTGGACAAATATAAATAGAATTTCAGAAAACATTATACATTGATTATTTGTTTCATAGTTCATAAATTATGAAATTTCAATAAAATGTTGTGTTATACTAGGTTTGTTTTTAGCTCAATTGAATTTGCTCGTTCTTTTATTTTAATTAATTTTAGCCATAAATAATAATAAAAGGATAATAAATGTATTGTACAGTTCATTTAATAATAAAATTTTATTCTTTTTAATATTTTTTTTAACTTAACATGTTTAAACCCCAACAAGAAATGTGTTCTAAAATATGAAGGATAAACTAGATTTTTTTAAATGCCATTCCGATGTTCCCCAGATGCTATATGGATTAAATTTTGCTCCGCGTTACACATTATTTAATTAAACTAAAAAATGGAAACATCATAAAAGCGCCGAAATTAATTTTCTGTTGCAGCGATTTTATACGTCTAAAAAAATACATACCATCTACATAAAACCTCGTAGTACTCTAAATTATCGAAAAATAGTAAGGTGGAAGGGAAAGCGAGTACATAAAATCTTAATTTAAATAACTTTTATCTAACAGTGGGGGGGGCTGCCGAAGAATAATATGCAAATGAGAACGATGCCCCGCAGATGCTCGACTTAAAACGCATTTCACTCTCCACGCGAAATATTGCCGGCCCAAAAAGGACATCCCATAAATTTCTTTAAAACAAAAATTAACAACCGGCCTGTGTTCAAAAGCCGGCGCAGAAATTAGCGGGGTTTCACTTTTTTCGCCTTGAATAGAGAACAGTTTTTGTTTTTATATGTTACTTCCAAACGAACTTCATATGTATACTTTAAAAAAAAAATATTTTTACTACGGAGCGGATTTTGTGCCAAAACAATAAATCTGTCCTTAATCGGTCCCTATTAAGTGCAATATGATTTCGGATTAATAGCAAAACAAAGTAATTTACTATTTTTCATGACAAACAAGTAATACTAAAGATTGGAAGGGACTGATGCCACTTTTAAAAAATATAGAGTTGCTGTTAAAGAAACTATTGCAGTTCAATATTACTTTTAAACAACTAAAAAGCAGCATTGAAAAGACAAGAGGAGATCTAAGCATAAAACTCATAGGATAGGGAACAATTATGTTTTACAATTGGGACTTGTAAAACTTCTTGAATTGTTGAGAAAATCAAGTTTACTAAAGGCTCTTTATAAATAGGTACTACAAATAGAGAAAAAAAAGTATCCAGTCAGATTGATGCGGATCATTTTATTTATTTATTTATTAGTTTATTGGGAGAAATGATACCATTTTAGAAAATACATGCTTAGATGGAAATGATTACAAAATATACATCAGTCTTCTTATACATTTTATACAGGACTTCTTATACATTTCATAAAACAGGTGAAAAGCATAATGCTATATGTGTTTTAACATCTCCCGCTAAAATTGTAAAGATCCGTATTTATGTGTATAAAAGGAGGGAGTATTAAAAAAAAATCTTACAAAGAAGAGCGAGCAGCTAAACAGAGCAATGAGATATCTTTTATTAAAAAGTGGGAAGACATATAATAAGTGATGGCGGTGCCGTGACCAGGTCCCCCCGCCATTTTGTTTTTGTGCCTTTTTGAATCACGTGGCGTCCAGTTTTACCCGGGCATGGAATGGAATGGGACATCGTTAACATGAAGCTAATGTATTTCATATTTACGATCGCGGGGACTGAAGCTTAAAGCTTGTTTCAGTGGCAATATACTTTGAAAACATTGTTAATTTGACAGCTGTCGCTATGGTTACGGGGCATGACCCCCTGTGTTTACTCGCTGTCCCCCTCTTTTACCTCGGAATGTTCCGGCAGAAAAGAACCAAACGTGTGATTGGGATGTAACGGTAATAGGGGAGGGGGGAAACTGCGCTTATTGAGATTTAAAAGAGGGTTTTAAATAAAATAAATTGAAATCTTGTCAGGGAGGCATTTGGAAGGGAAATGTTCGGCTTTTACGGAGGAAGTTTGGAAGTTAAAATTAAGATTGTTGGCTTTCTCCGTTGCGTCTAATTAAATTCGGTTTGAAAGAATTGAATTTAAGCGAGCAATTATTTTGTGATTTTTTATTATTATTCACATAAGTAATATCAAACATTTGCAAAACTAATCCAAATGTGAGAAGTATTTCAAAAGTTATGTAAACACTACTTAGTTTATTGAAATGTATTACTATTCATTAGAAAATGTAATGCCATTTGTAAAACTTAAACTCTCTTGCACTTTAAAATACGGTAATGGCATTTCAAATTGGAGTCTACTTGATTTAATGTGCATACAATTATTTTGGCTTTGTCAAAGAATGTGCCATTTCTTAAGTTTGAAGTTATAAGAAACCAACAAAAATTAAAGCACTACTACTTATAAAGCAAGTCTTGCTGTGCAATACCTCATCAACTAAGAAAGCTAATGAAAAAAAGCCCAAAGTTGATTGAATTCGGTAATATTGGCGCACAGAAGGTCAGCATAAATTCCAGGTGTATCCATAACATTCAATATCAACGATACCTCCGTATTTGAATTGGCAGTTTTAAGAGAAATTCGGTTTATAAGTCGGAGAATGGCAAAAGTAGACTAGCAGAAAAGTATTGAACATTTGAAAGGAAGCCGATTTTATATAGAAAAATAATTTTAAATATTTTGTGTCCATGGGGACGAATGGGAAATAATTTGTTTTTTTAAGGCTAGTTAAAGTCCGATTTGAGTAGGACGAGAAAGGTACATGGAAAAACTTCTATAGAATTAAATATTTTTAATTTTTTTTTATTAATTAAAGGCCGATGGGAAAAATCAAATATATCAATTCAATAGATTTTAATGGTGACTTTTAATTTTTAATACTTTAAATGTAGTTTTAACTAAAAACTATTTGCTATCAAATGCGAGCGATTCATATACCAATTCAGTTTCACTCTTCAACATAAATTTAAACAATACGGTACAACACCTCACAACTATCTCACTCGCGTAAGTTTCGTCATTCAGAATTATACCAATCAAATAAGTGAGGATTCAAATGTCACCAGTTAGGAATTGAATCACAAGACAGTTGAGTTGAATTATCGTCGCACTAGAGAATCACATGAGGCATTATCTCCGAACGACTTTCGGGCAGTCTCACAATTATGTGGTCTGTTACATTCAAATTTCTGTTGAATAGGGTTTGTCAGTTTAAACAGCTTTGCTTTAACCATGGTTTAAATCAAATGTATTTTTCTAAGTTTGAAATTTTTATAATTTTTATTTTTATTAAGTTTGCAACAAAAAATTATCAAGCATTATTTATTATGATGGTCAAAACTGTCTAAATCAAACTCAGCAGAACTAATACTATAAACTCTGTGCTCAAAACATACCATGCTGTTTTTTTCTATTTAACAACTATTTAAGGTTATTACTGATACAAAATATGCACAAAAAACTTATTAAATATACTTTTTTATAACCTTTTGACATTTTAAAAATTAAACTGTTTATAATTACCCCGACTCATCCCATAGTTATGTTAATTTAATGGGTTTAATAAAAAAACAGTTCACAGCGGACCAAAAAAAAAGCATCGTTTCAACAACAACAAAAAACCTGTTTTTTTAGTTTTCCTGAAAAAAAAACTTTTACTGAACCCTGCTGTTTTATGAATCCATAGTAGTACCATATAACAGGGAATAATGATTCGTTGTTATTCAACGAAGGAAACATGCCGGAGATTTGGGTAGGGAATTTGGTACAAACATTGGTATTCTAGAACTAGGCCGCTGTATACATATATTTCTGTAAGTTAAATTTAAACTGCAAAAATATGTCAGTTTTAAAAATAGAAATAATGTCCAAATTTTGGTTGGAAAATATTTTGTCTACAAGTTTAAAATTTTTAGACAGAAAATGTTTGTAGAAGTAATATTAAATATTAATTAAATAAGATTTACATTGTTTATGTTTGTAGGTGTCGTATTGAGACTTGTAATCTTTTACAATTTGAATTTATTACATAATAACTGAATTTTTGGTATTGGGCGAATGTGAAGTCGTGTCTTGTGTTGCACTCATAAAATTGAGTTATATGATCTGACCTATAGAAGCCAAATGTTATGTCATAATTCCTGGTACGAAGTATTTTACGAATAATGATCTTAACAGATATCAGTTGTGTAGAAGTATTTTCCTCGAAATTATAAAATCATTTGATTATTACTGAGCGCCCCATTTGACAATTGTTTAAATGAGGAGTTGAACTCCACACACAGATCAATTAATGAGTTATGAATTGTTTGATAATCGGAAATATTTTATAACCTAATGCATGCATACATATGTAATCTTTTGAGTTCTTAATTGTTCAGTTTATTTTCATAGTATTTGTCCTTATTGAATACTAAATATGTCTTTTGTTTCAAATCGGTTGGTTTTACTTCAATGAGTCAATTCGAAGTTCTGAGAGTTTGCTCTTCACTACAATTACTAACCAGTGGGTTCACTACCCCTATTATTACCTTATTTCTATATAACTATAAATAATTTCTGCAGCTCCCCAGCACAAGGCATGAAAAAGAAATGAAGGCTAAATGTTAACATTTTAAAAGTAAACCGAAACATCTTGAATACATAAAAACAGATTATCGTTTCTTCATCATTTATTATATTTGTTTCACCTGCATTTGGGTTTGATATATTGGGAATAAAATCATTTTATAACCTCTTTAGACTCGCAATTGTAAAGAGAACGCGCGTTGTGCCTGTAAAAAAAAGAACTCTAAGAAAATAGGCATTATATAGAGACATTTAAAATCAGCTTTTGTATTCTGCATTATATCTCATCGTATAACACAGCCAAATTATTCTTCGTTTTTATCTTTTCTAGATTTATGTTTTTTTTCTGTCTTTTTTGCCAGATGATAGTATTTCGTTTCGAAGTTTTTATTATTTACATTACAGGAATAAATAAAGCCTTTTGTTTTCTTCAACATCAGTGATCACACTTAAAGAGGTATATTGCCTTCAAATACTTTGAATATTTTATACAAACGACCTTCGGATTGTGCTAGAGAGGTATCGCTGCAGATATACATGTATCCTAGTCGTAAGAGTAAGCAAGTTGGCTAAGTAGTTTAAGATTTTTATGCCCTTTTTGTGAAAAAATTCCTATACATTGTATTTTATTACATATACTCATATATAAAGAAATTCGGAATAAAAAAATAGTAGAATGTTATTTTTTGTTATTTTAATAACTGTAGCGTTAAAAAAAGAACCCTGTTATTTTAAGAATCTGACCAATTTTATTCAAGTAAAACCCAAAAATATAAAGATTTTTTTTGTTTTGTACCTAGATTTAAAAACTTCTGCTTTTGCTTCTCATGCGACCGCGCCATGTTTTATGTTTGTTTATGACTCATGTTCTGGTTATGCTTCAATTTCATTAGTAAGATATTCTGGCAGCTAAAACAGTTAAGACTAAATTTATAAGTTGTATACAAGATATAACAGAGGGCGATGTACATGTCATCACCCAACAAATCACACAATTCACTCACTTGTGGAGTGGAGGAGCAAATGAAATCATGACATGAATTAACTTGTACTATTTTATCGCAATAATTAAATTGTTTTACTAGCAAGTTGTCTTTGGCTGCCTCCTCTCTACTAAACATAACACATAAAGAGTAACTTTTCTACTACAGTTTATTTCATTTTTATTAAAATAGTCCAATCTTTTCCCCACATGAAACAACCTCACCTATACAAAGAGTATTTCAACTACCCCTAGTTTTTTTTTTTTTTAAAAAAAAAAAACCTATATCACTGATTGATTGTTATCTGAAATTTATTTCATATCAATCATATAGCTTTATCAATTTTAAAAATGACGTATCGCTTTTAGAACTCCTTTATACTATTCTTACTTCAACGACGCAAGTAACAAACCTCGAGTAAGTTAAGTATTAGTAATTGAAATGATATCTCTCGGAGCAGCAACGATCAAGATACGCGCTGATGGTTTAAAATTTTAGAGGCATATATCAGTGTCTGCCCGACGCTTATAGTGCTATTGTTCCGATGCATGCCTCATTTTGAGATCGCGCATGTAAATCAGTTGCCCATGCCACCATGTTATTTATCTCGTCTATAAAACACTACAGCAGCGCGTTTTGGAATTTTAAAAACAATTCCCGTGATTTAACTGCGTTTGGAACAGCCATTTTCGTCTTCTGCTGCGTCTTTTAGTGGAGCTCCTAATAAATAATTGAACGTCTCCGTTGCAAATACTGTGTGGTTTCCATATCAAAATGTGAACCATCACAATGGGTGATATTGATTCAATTCATTGAATGCTGATTCTATAAAAACTTATCTAGAAATTAGTTTATTTCAATAAAATGTTTCAATAAAATATAAGTCGGAAATTGGAGCCGGCTATAAAATGCGATTTTCGAGAATGTTATTGGCCAATAATCAAGTAGAAACATTTCATGAGTCGATTTAGTTTCTGATTACCGTTTCAATAGTGTATTTACTTCAAATGAAAAAAATAAATTAAAAATGAATTTATGCTAGCTAAGAACTAATTTTGACAAGAAAACAAAATGTTTCAATCTTATAAGCACTTTGTTGCATTTCCTTTTAATGGTTAACTAACTTAGTTGTAACAATTTCGAAATTAATTTTCTGTATTTACGTACAGGACGTAACATGCATATTAGGTAACATTTTTATTTAATGACAGGCGTTTCTCATTTTTAACACATGATTACGCCCTATTTTTCTTTAAATGTTTATGTTTCAAGTTTAGAATATATTTTCCTTAATTTCGTTTTCCTTTTAAACAAGTTTAGCTATGATGGCAAGAGAAGCTGTATCAGTTTTTGTAATTAATAGTTCATTATAACATTTTTTTAAAGCTGACATTCTATAAAATTTACCGTGGAAAAGCAAGTAAGTTTTGAAATTGAGTTAAACCTCGTGCAACTTCATTATTTTTTTATGGAAATAAACGGCCGGTACCTATAATCAAAGGCTGAAAAGGTTTTCAAATATTCTTTTATCAAACCATTTCAGTGCTTAAAATTTAAAATAAAGTGTAGGAACGTTCAAAATATCTATTTAAATTTATGTCAGATCTCAGGAGGTTAAAAAATAGCATGCCTAGTATTAAGTAAATTTGTTTACTTTAAGGCACAATGTTTAGTTAGTCAGGACGATTGCAAACGAATATAGCCTCAATGATTGTAAAATTATTCATGATCTAATGAACCATTTTTCTCGACTGATACCAGTAATCAAATGCTCAAATATAATTTTGAGATCTTCTTCGAACGAACCATTTCAGTGCTTAAAGTTTTTTTAATGGATGTCAAGTCTCAGGAGGTTAAAAGTTTAAAAATATATATTTTTTAATAGTGAGTAAGCTTTTTTTTAATTTAAGAAACAATGATTAGTTATGGCAGTGGCTATTCATATTTTTAACAGGATGTGTTTACGACAATAAGACTATTAACAATTGTAAAATTGTTCATGCCCCCCCCCCCCCCCTCCCTTCTTGTCATTTCCAATTGTCACTCAAAAATAGTCGCCTCCATACCCAGAAGCAAATGCCTTCATCTACTTTGCATTCACATATCAGTGAAGAAGTCCCCACATTCTGTTCAGTAATTCGTTGCGTCCTATGCAAACGATGCCCGACTTTGAATATTGAGCCTACATTAACAGCGCTCTGTGTGGCCTACTACGCGACCGGGGATCTTACCTCTAACCGCGTTTTAAAACTGCTCCCTTTGCCTCTTTTTAACTCAGCATCCTTCTGAAATTTGGTGCTCAGGAAGCAAGTTGGAAGTCTTTTTCTTCTGTTACTAATAGCAGTATCCCAGCTTGAAAGTAACTTTTTTTAAAAAAATTTTTAATTATATCGGATACAAAATATTTACTTTGGGATGTTTTGTAAATGTCAAATTTTTGATGTAAGTTTTTTAATAAAATTTTGCGTAATTTGTTTGAAATTTCTAGTCTTATGACACTAAATTGAATAAAAGCGACGCTACAAAAGCATTTGCTTTGTTGAATATATATTCATTTTAAAATAAGCAAGGCAAGAGTGGATGAAAAATTGTTACGTTAAAATAATTATCAGACCTGGTTATGACTAGTTGTTGAGTAGTTTTTTTTTCGAAATGCTGAACCAAACTTAGTAGTTATTGAATTTTCTACGATTTAAAATTTTCGAATTAAAAGTGAAAGGGGTGTAACATATTATTTTTCTTTAGTTTTTAGAAGACATATTTTGCTTTATTTAGATTTGGTGACATGTATACATTCTTATTTGACGACTTTTATTTTGTTTTTTTTCTTAGTTTAAAACCAACCAATTTAAAAAGTGAACTGAACAAATAATAACAACGATCTCAAAAGAACGTATATCCAATATGCCCACTCAAACTGTTTCTTTTACATAAAACTTAAGCGTCCCGGCCGCTGGAAAATGCCTCATTTCCTTCTACCACCCCCCAGTAAACCGCGTTATATTCTTTTGAGGATTACTTTTATCGTCGGATTATACTTTTACACTGTTAAATTTACTTACCCCGGCTGAAACAAGGGACGGTGGAGATCCGTACGCAAATTGCCCCCACCGTTTCTTCATTGAAATGTGCATATATGGAAATGAACGAAAATGTGCGCCGTTGTTTAGAAATGATGGCGCTATGTCGTGTCGAAATGCATATCCCATATGTATGTAACAAGATAGAAGTCCAAGGATTGGTTTGACAATAAGGTGACTGACACTCGACTGAATATGAATAAAATGGATTTGAAAATTTGAATTGTAATGAAGACCAAAAAATGTAATTATTTTTAATTAACGATTTTTCCAATAATTTCCATGGTACGTTACCATGTTAAATAGTGTCTATATATGCGGCTTGATTATTTTTTTAAGTTGTGCAATTAAAAACATACAACTTAAAATTAACTACTGGACCACTGTTCTGTATCTCTTGAAAATTTGACTATATCTTCCCAAAGCAACAAGAATTTGTTTACAAAATTTCAATAAAGTTATAGGTTAATGGAGCAATATGACATTTGTCAATCGAACAAATATTCCAGAGCATGATGAATTGAAGTCTCCTAAAGGCGAGCTTTACGTTTTCAATTTTTAACCACGTCTGAAATTACCACGCTCTCGATTTTTGGTCCTTCTACACTACTGCTCCTTTGCTCCATGAAAGCATATAACTACATCGAATTTTTCTTAACAATTTTTCCTTGTTTTGTGAACGCACATTGATGCAAATTTAGCCAAGGATCAGTGGCTCTATTATTTCAGGATATTAATTAACTATGTAAAGATATCAATGTAACTTATTATTGAAAAAAGATCGCAGTTACTTTTTTGTCAAGCCAACTTAGCGATGTATGTAACCGAAATGCAGCTTTTACGGGTCTGCAGGGAGGACTCGCCAATATGCAAATTCATACCATGCGTGGAGATTATTATTAATAATAGCTTTCGCATGCTTTTTTTTGTTCTAAATTGTGTTCGCTCGCAAATGCTCTAAATAGGTTGTGATGGGGAGGGGGTGGACTTTTGTCTCAGGTATGGTAATGGCTGGTGGGGTAAACTTTTAAGTGGCCTACTGAAAAATAAATGGTCGAGGATATCTTTTGAATATTGCTTCCGCGGACCGTTTGCCGCGGTGCATTTATCAAATCTTAGAAGACTCGTTGTCCTGGAGTTTATTTTCAAACAAATAGTCGTTGTTTTAAAGTGTTTGTGTTGATAATATTTCCTTGGCTGGCTTTAGTTTGATGTATTCGGTTGTGCAGATATTTTTTTATTTGTTCTTATAGTTTACTTGTGCCTAAGGCGTAGGAGCGGGAAATTTACCCATCAATGACGATTTTGGGCTTAGGAAGTAACCATATCATATTAACAGTATTAACCCATTAATGACTTCTCTGGGAATACCATTAATATTCTACCTAGTAAGGAAGTTTCAACGAACAGTATTATTTCATTTGGTATCTTATTGTATTTTTTAGCTATTTGCTATGAAAAATATAGTTGAAAAAAAAAATGGTTAACAGTACACAAGGGGAAAAATGAACGTTTTCCTTGTTATAACACCGGGAAATCGGTCTTGTTTTCATCTAGTTGCACAAATGCCTTCTTGAAATGTTAACAAAACCTTCCGACATGAAATGACCTTCCTACATTGTTACATATTCTTATTTTGTGAAAACACATACATAACTTATTTTCTTTAACTTCTTTATGATATTAATTATCTAGCTTAAATTTTAGTTACATTTCAAATCAACATTTTTGTGATTTATCATGCTATTATAATTTTGTCAAAGGTATGTAATATTATGATTTCAATGAAGACGATTTATGACTTTGCAAATATTACTTACATCTTGTACTTCGATCTAATTATTATTTTTACAATTCATTTCTAAAACTCTCGTTTTGCCATGACGGAACACACAAAGAAGGATTCATTAATAATAACGGCTATGTTAATAAATACCACATGTGATGTAAATTTAACGAATTTCCTTCGAATTTATCATGTGTGACAACCGACTGGTGTGATGGATATTCAAACAACATTTTTTTTTCATTTCCATGTCTGTTTTCCCCATAAATACATCAATTTACATTCTGCTGCGTCACACAAATTGTGACACAAATGAAACCAATATACTGTGGACTTATTTCCGAAGAATATTTTGTTTTAAAAGTGTTTATTGGCATTTTAGGTGGCTCATGCAGCTGCAAAACGACCTCAGCCATCATTTCACAAAATTAGATTTTTTTTTTTTGGCGCAGCAGTCAATCATGTGGATTGGCGCTGTTTTTATTATACTTTACCAGTGCCATCCTTGTTTCATTTAAAACTTCCGCTGATGAGGGTGATGTTTAATGAGCAAACCACGCCCCTTTTTGGGTTTAAGAGAGAAAAGTGTTCCATTGTTTGGCGTCACAGTTTTGTGGCTGGTCGATGACGTGTTAATTTTGAAGGTTGGTTGGCTGAACTTATTTTTTTAGTTGGCGTACTTTATATTTTGACGTTGACAGCTGGAAATCCACAGCAGGGATTTGGCGACGGGTGCCAGGGCTCTACGGGGTTCTGCAGACACGCACAAGTTGTAGATGGGGGCTCGTCTTGCACAAATTTCGATCGAATAAATCGCATGACTCATCTGGAAATTCATTAAGACAACCGCATTTTGTCTAATATTCCTAATGATCATCTTTTAATTTAAAAGACACATATTTAACGCACTGTATCGGAAATATTTTATTATGTTGAGAGGTTTGTGTGGGAGTATTATTTCTGTATTTTGAAAATAATAAAATCATAACGCCAGATTTCGTTTTTTTTTAGGCTTAATACCAATATTCTTTCTGCTATAAGTAATACGTCATTATTGTTGAAAATAAGTATGCAGTCACAGTAACTGAAGTTCCTTATCAAAATATTTATTTTTTAAGCATTTATAATTATTTTTTCTGCGTTTATTTTTAAATTTGTATTTATTTTTCTATATTTTCTAAAAAACTGAATAATCTTCTGTACTAGAAATACTAATAAAGTTCGCTATGCATATTTCCAAATCGATAGTTTGATATGTTGAATCCGTAATGGTCGCCTCATACACAACTGTTCTGTTATATCTCTTCATAAAGTTTTGTAAAACCCATTGTGTAGGTAAAAATCTTTATTAGAAAATCATTTGATAGAAAGATCAATAAACAGTTCAACTAAAAATAAACCAACACGACCTGCAACTTTTAAATCATAAATTACGTCCCAAATCCCAAATCTGATATTTGCGTGGTGAAAAATGCCCTCACCTTTAACAAAACCCGACTCGCGTGTTACCTGTGACGGAACAGATCGGAAGTACGAACTCTCTCCGACAAACCTAGAAGCACACATATCGTTAGTCATGTAACATATATATTGAACTTAAGCCACCATTCCACCGCGGACGTCACTCTTACTTAAACTGAACCTAAAGGTATATCGTTAGACATTCAATAAAGCTGTTGTGTTTCGGAGCAATAAGGACCCAAGTCCCAATTCAATATGGCTCATTTTCTTGCAAATAACTATTTATGTGTTTACTTTTAGTAAGGGAGTGTTTCTGATCGAAAATGAGTCAAAATCGACTTGGGTCATTCTCGCCGTGACACATTCATATTGGATTTAAGCCACTATCCCGTCTCGGATGTATGTCACTCTCACTTAAACTGCATCCAAAGGTAAATCTAATTTGCCTACGTGTGAGTGTTGATAAAAAAGATAAAAGAAAAGGATTTGTTCTCCTAGAATTTGACGACAAACCACGCCTGTTTGACACAGGGGGACTTCCTCCCGGTTTATAACTCTATTGTCGTGGTTTTTGATTGATTGTGCTGGTTTTAGTGATGGGAAGTTTTTTGGTTATTGTTAGGGAGTTCGTGGGTGCACTTTGGGTTATTGCTTGAAATGTCTATCAGTGATTTTCTTGGAGTTGATGGTCTGAGGTTGAATTGTGTTTAGATACGTTGTCAGAAATTGACATATTGGGATATTACATAGTGTTACATAAAACGTATTGTAGTGAACGTAAATGTGTTTGATTTATGGTGTTTGTAATTCTCATTGCCATTATAGTAACTTTTTATTAAAAAATATATAATTTTTTAGAAAATTAAAAAAATATTATAAAATATTTTTTTTGTTTTAATCAAAATAAGGTAGTAAAATTTCTGTTTTACTTTTAAAAGAATATTAATTAAAAGAATATTAGTAATTTTGTTTTCACAATTTTGTTTGCTTTTCAATTTTTTTTTTCAATTTTATTTTTAAATAAAAGTTTAAAGTAGTTTTTATATTTTTTGCAACTTTTATAGAATCAGAAAGCAAAAACTAACTCAAATTTAGTGAATGAGAATTTTACTAAACGGAAAAAATATATAAGTATTTCTTAACTTTTTTTGAACACTTTTTTCCATTGCATCAATAAAAACAATTTTGAATTCGCTCTTTAAAAGTTAATATGTAAAGAAACTTGCAATCGATATGACACATATAATGACATAATATTTAAAAAAATTACCTTCTTAATGAATAACTAATGCATACCGTTGTTATAATTTACAATAAAAATGACATGTTCGAACCAGAACATCTAATAATACAATCATTCTAATAGTGATCTACATCATTTAGAGGTTACCGGCTCTTAAAAAAAATTAGTAAACAAAAACATTAATTTTGCACAGCGAAACGTAAAGTTATTGCAATGAATATGGGAATAAAAATAGTATTAGAAAATTAGAAATGAGAAATGCGAGTGAGGATTCCTTGTTGTAAAAAAAACTTGCGACGCTTTTTAGGCAGTTTTTTTCTCCTCTGGCTTCGTGATCGGACTTCCAAACCACCAAAAGGAATGAAGCGTTGCATTCTTAATTATATCTATAAATTGTTGACATAACACTGAACATATTTCTCACGGTTCTCATCCCATTAATATTTCCATTAATTTTCAATTTAATTTACTCTTTTCCACCGAAACTCAGATAGCGATAATCTTCCTCGCAAAAAAAGGTTTGGTTTAATTGCCAGGGAAAAACATAAACTCATTTTAAAAGAAAAATGTATAACGACTCTTTGTATTTTTCACCACACCCGAATGAGAAAAAAAAATGGTATTAGAAATAAACCGTACTCAACGAGAAATGTATAATACGTATAAAATAAAATTATGAAAGAAAAAAGATGATAATATGTAACAAAAAATCCCTTGTGCCCAGAAAAAAATTAATCCATTTATGTTGCCCGCGGGTGATATATATGCTGACCTTGGATATGCACTCGTCCCTTTGATGCACTGTGCCCAAAAGTGAAGGTCATCCGCTATGTATCACTTTGATGAAGAGTTTTCAATACCTGTATGTTCTTTTTCATACTATAGTTTTTCTTTGGGCTTTGGTTTAGAATGAACTAAATAGTACATACTCTTTTCAACAACTAATCTGTCGATATTTATGAACGATTTAAATATACTTTTAATTGATAAATTATATGTTAAAAAACAATTGTAAATTCAATGCGTTAAATATGTTTTAAACTCGTATTTGTGTAGATTTTTTGAAAAGCATAATTTTAAGTTAAAAAGTTGAAATAATATACGACCCCCCCCCCCCCCAAAAAAAAAATCTATTTTAAATTGTAATTTAACTACAATATCCGCCAAATATAGAAAAGTCTGTTTTCAGTTTATGCCACAGAACAGGTAAAAAAATAACAGGTAGGTATATGCCTGTCTAAAACACCCCAATAGATACACACTGTAATCTCGCCCGCGAAGAAAAAAAAACTATAAAGAGAAATCTTTTAAAAATTACAGTTATTATTAATATTTTTATCCTCCTTTTTTCGGTCGGTCCTCCTTATAATTTTATTTATTTGTTTATTCACGGCGAAGTTTTGATACTTTTATAGTTACAACCGTATAAGGGGGGGAAACCAGTCAAACCGGACTTGGGGCATTTTAGCGTGACACTGTAGAATAAATACCATTAAAAATGGATAATATGTTTCTTGATGGCTGGGTTTTATTACAGGGCCCAGGCTTCCCGACTCCGATTCTAGTCGGGGGGAGTGGAGGGGGGAGGGGAGTTAATAACTGTGAAATTCTTTGGCAGTGGTTTTCTTTCATTTCTATCCCCCCCCCCCCTCTCTCTCTTATTTTAAAAAAAAGGAAATACGTTTAAAAACTGATTAGTATATTGCGTGTCCGTTTTTCCTCGCCGATACGTCATTGGCTGAAAAGTCGGTTTGGCTTCTTGCGGCTTTGAAAATTTTATCGCTTTTTGTCTTTTGGTCTAGTTGTTAATAATAAGTTTGTAACTAGATTTCGTGATTGGTGTTAGGTAACAATGGCATAGGGTAAATCTATACTGATTGTAGTTTGGAATAGGTGAATAGGCTATTTTGATATTGTTTGTAAACCATTTGTACTGAATGATTTGTTGATCGAATTTTGGATACTCACGCAGTGAGTGGGAATAAGCACTTGAAGTAATAAACATATAATTAAAATAAATAAAATGGTTAATTCAATTTGTGTTAGTTAGTGATTATCAACATGATAAGAAAATCGTCAATGGAAGAAGATTAAAAGGATAAAACAAAGCTAAATACCCTAATTCAAAACTTTTATTACAACGTTATAAAAATGAAGAACTATTAGAATATTTTTTGAAATTGGTTTAATTAATTTTGTCACACACACATTTTTATTATACAGGTTCATTGGCTTTCTATTTGTAAAAATATTAAATAAGTACGTATATGTACACAGCGGTGGATACTTGAGTTTTTGTTCATAATTTATTAGTTTTTTTTAAAAATATGATATAATTAGTTTTCATTTATGATATAATTAGTTTTCATTTATTACGAAACATAACAGATTCGTGCTAAACGAACTAATAATTTATAACAAAGATCTGGGAAACCAAAATGAACAACACAAAGAATGCCCTTAAATGCCCAATATATTTAAACTTTTTTAATTAGTGCGCACGGTTGCTCTATTGAAAAAAACCCAGCATACTCTATTATTACATCTAAATTTTTTAGATCATACGCTGTTTAATTTTCGAAACAAATCAAAAGCAAATCCCTTTTAAGATGAGCCTTTTTTAAGTTTTTAGAAGGTTTTTCTCTATACATATCGAGACGCAATTAAAAATCCATTAGTTTATATAAAAAAACGCATCGCGCGTTAAACAATAGCAATTTTCCAATTAATTAATTTTGCACTGGAAAACGAATTAAAATCCGTCCCAAATACACTCATACAGGACTTGGGCCGCTTTTCTCTTACCTAGGTATCTACACGTACGTGCTATCATTTTTTCCTTCTCTCTGAGCAAAATGATTTAAATGCCTTCTCCAATTTAAAATAAATACTAGGCGTGGGAAAACAAGCATTTTGGCGCGACGAATCGCCATTTTAAATACGCAATTAAACGATTTTCAGTTCCTATCGTTGCCGGGTTTTTAATGAGTTGCTGCCGGTAGCAGAGTGCTCCTAGCCAAGTTGGGTCTCTTCAAACACGACTTACTTCAACCACGTTCATTTGACAAAGCTGCAACCTAAACTCAACTGATGAGTAAAAATGTTTTGAAACAAAATGTAATGATGGATGTATGCTAAAATTTTTAAGATTTTCCAGTTTATAATCATTTTATTCATGTGTTTAAAAGTAACTATTTTACCCATGTAGGACTCTTTAAAACAATGTGTCCTTATTTTCAATAGGGTTAATAACTCTGTTGTCCCTTTTTTACTATCGAAAATAGTAGACCCCGCATGTATGGAGATGGAAAATGTACATTATTTTTAGTTCATGTAGCCCATGTTTGTTCCTACATATGTATAGAGCAACGTTTGCTCTCCACATACTTATTACAAACTTTTGTTTCATAAGGGGGAATGGGAGAGCTAGCCGGGTCTTCAAACCGAAGTCTTCCCTCTTTATTCATCCAATAAAAAAAATTCTAACTCAAATTACTCCGGCTGTTTTAAATATTTTTACACACGTTTTTTTAACATTTATCATTTAAAAAAATTTTTAGGCTTAGAAAATTATATCCTGCTCATTCTATTAACATAGGGAGAAGACTTCGGTTTGGAGTCCCGGGTACCTATTCTCGTTTAACAAAAGTTTGTTCTTACATTAGAAAATCAAAATTGTACTTTACATATACATACAAATATTTTTTTACTTATACTAAACCAATATCAAACTTGTTTTTGACAAACCTGCCTGTTACAGCTTTGTAAATCCGACGCTACAACTTGTAACCGCGTTTGTAATTGCCAGAAAAGGTAAATTAAAGTTTCTGGAGGGGAAAGAGACTTACTTGAAATGAGAAGGAGATACTCCATCTCTTTTAAATCGTGCGTTTGTCTAATAATATTTAAGCCAAATGCGTTTAGTATTTTTTACTTTTAAATATACGAAATTAGTTTTCTCTAAAACGAAGTTTAAGGATGGAATGCTCTGTGTAAATAGCACTGAAGGAATTGCTCACACATTGAGTTTAGCATGAACGGAATTACAGTAGTTTAGTCGGACGTATAATTACGTATTTGAAAGTGGCCGTGTTGTTGATTGTTAATATTTTAAAGCAGAAACTATTTACCTCTAATTTGTAAAATATGTTGTTTAATGGTTGTGTTTTATACCTTATAAATGGGAATTAGTAAGAATTATTACGATCTGCTACACTTTATGAAATTGAGATTGTAATTGAATGTTTCTATTTCTAGTATATCATATTGGTGGCTATGAGAATAACACTTATTCATCGATTAACTTGCTTAAATAGTGTTTTAATTACAAGCTTTGCACCTTACGATGAAACTGTTTTGGTGCATTTTTGTCTTAATCATTATGTAATTATTTTTTAGTATACTTTTATTTGTTAGCCACAACAGTTAATAAATTTAAAATGAAATATAGTTGTTTTTAAAACCAAGTGTAGTTAAGCGTAAAATTAGTACTTCCAATATTAATATTTATTTTGTTACAAACTATATTCAATACCTAAAGAATTTTAAACCCTTACAATTTTCCACAATAGCAAAGAAGTTTTACATAAAATTCAAGTATTATAAAACGTCCAAAACATTTTTACTTAAAAATACATATTACCATAGGTACGTTTAGAGGTGAAATAAACTGTATTAAAATCAAGGGGAAGAGAAGCTTTTTCCGTAAACCAGTTTAAAAAAATAATTTGTTTCATTTCAAGAAAAAATCTTGATTTTTGTACTTTTGTGGGAATACATTAAAACATTAAATTCCATGTTTTCTTTGCATGCCCAAGAAAGTTTTCAGCAACTTAATTACTCTCTTAAAGAACCATTATAACTCAATTTATTTTGGTCAAATGATTCACTCAAGTACATAGACGGCATTTTTTAATTCATTACACAATTCGGAAAAATGCAGTTTTCGTGAAAAGGGTTGAAACGGGGAAGGCCCGTTCTCTTGAAAACGTTCTAAAGCTGTTTCGAAAAACCCTCTTGGGATGTCCTTTAACTGAGTTGCCGAGCCTAACTTCAAAAACTCTTTTCCTTGCCTATAGTTTCAAGCCTCTTTTTCTCGACTGCTTCAAATTAACTTTTTGGTGGGATCTTTCCGTTTCGAGATACCTCCGGAATAATAGGATTTCCATCGACTGACTTTAGTTTTGATTTTTAGGCATCTTTCTACATGATGTCCCATGAGGTCCTGCATAGTTTAATTTTTTTCTGATTCTGAAAACCCTAAAGCAAGCAATATACTAAATTTATGGTCCGTTCTAGTTCTTATCGTGGTCAGACATAAACTTAAAAATAAGCAATCGATGATAAAATCAGGCAATTTAATATAATTTTTACATGCTGTATATTAGAGATACTTTAGCATTTGAAGATAACTTTCATTTGTTCATAAAATCCTTCTACTTAGATGTTTTTTTATGTCAAGATAACTTTGTCGCTGATTTAAAGGGGAAAAAAATACTATATTTACAGGAATATTTATGGAGCGAAGTTTTGTTATAAGTTTCCTTTTTTCAATGAGTGGAATGTTTTACCAGATTACGTTGTTTATTCGAAGAGAGTAGAAGAATTCAAGAAGAATCTCGATAATTATTGGAGACTGGTAAAAGTAAAAAATAAGAATTTTTTTGGACCAAACTTGCTGGGGCTTTGGCCTGTTGTTGGTCGACAATTTTTTTTTATTTGTAGTTGCATTTTGATTCGAAGCTATTTATCGCTTTACGGTATTCAGCACGTAACGATGAAATACCAACACATTGCAAATGGGGTTCTACTATTGAAACAACGTTAATAATTTGATTTTGTCTATTTTTAGTAAAATCAATCCATAATCAATGATAAATTTAGAGTAACTAAAGTTTAGATTTTTTTCTTCATTATTCTAGTAATTCGAGCATTATATTCCAAACTCCAGCTTACAATGACTCTAGATTCAGGGGCTCCAATAGTAACAAGTCATATTAACTTTATCTTTCAGAAGTTGCTTAAATTTGCAAGGCATACATTTTAATGCATTGTTCATTCGTGATACCCTCTTTTATAAATATTTTACCATCATCAAACTATAGCGGGTTACCTAATATTCCTTACATAATAATAATGGGATTGGAGGAAAATTGGTAAGTGTGATTTTTTTATGTTACTTATCAGAAATTTATTTCTTCGTAACGTGCACAAATTCAAAGTAAAATAACCCTAAATAGATTTGATGATTCTAATTTGTTGTATTAATTCTGAGTTACTATTGGTTATCCATCAACGAAATTATATACATCTTTTTATATTTTATATCCTAAACATGATTGAAAAAACGTTCAAAATAATTCGAATCTCTTTAAGATATGAGTTGAAAAAGTTATATTATTTTAATATTATTGAATTCACTTAGTTTTGTACACATTACTTACGTATTCCAAACAAAAAATAAATATTTTTTTAAGGTCCACATTTTTGAATGCTTGATTGACCAATACTTTTTTAGCTGTATCTTTCGCTTCTCAAGCCAATTAATTAGAAAAGCCACAATGCCAAGTTTTAATGTATGCAGTTTAAATTAATTTACCGGGTTATAAGTAGACAAATAAATAAAATATACAGGCATTAATTTTACTTCAAAGCAATTTAAAACAGGTTTATGACATTGTCCTTAATGGTAGTTCATTATCGATCTTATGTATAATTACGTGCCGATCCTTCTTAATTCACATAACCCTTATGCACAAAGTATATTCTTCTGCAATAATTAATGTAATAATGACAACTATACCATTACAAATATTTAAAATTTATCACTCTGTTTTATTACAGATATTTAACTACTTTTTTGTAATAGTAATTTAATATTAACATTTATAAATAATTAAAATTACTAGCATCGATTTATTTTATCTATCTTTGTAGGCAAGTATATAATTATAGTGTATATTGTGCAATAAATCGTCTTTCAATATAAGGCTTACGTAAAAGGTACATTGCTCTTTTTACGTAATAAATTATGAAAAATATCTGGGCAATTAACATGTAAAAAATTTATTTCAATCACATGTTAGGAATACTAATTTAAAACATTTCTTATTTAGTCAATTAACTGAAACTTATAGAAGTGAAGTTCGGTATATTTTTAGTCTAGAACTCTTTGTATTTAGATTGCTTTTAATTTAAAACTATACAAATACTTTGTTTTTCTTTTATTTTATGGCATGTGTATAATATATTACAATTGCGAGTATCAGAAATTTTCTAAGTTCAATGCATATGCATGCGGCAGTTTTATTATGGTTGTGAGATCCTTATTTCTTTTAAAATTGGATAAAATGCTGGAAAATTCATTGAAACATTTATTGTTACTTTAGAAAATTATGATTTGCCTTGGTGGATTTTGGTTAAGAAAGTTGATCTCATATTTAACACGTATAGATGTAAATAAACTTTAACTTGTTAAATTTTATAGTTATCAGGAAAAGAAAATCACGTGTTCGTTAATCTTGCAGATATTTGAAATTTTTCGTTTCTTTAAGACAAGAAGAGATTGCGCCCCGTACGTTTTGTTTAAACATTCTTGTTAAATCTGCTTTACAAGGTGGCAACTTTAAAGTAGGTCCCAAAACTAACAAACTAATGCGTTTGGATGACTCTTTTAAAATTGTCACCTTGTATTATGAAACTCTCAAAATGCTTAGGTTAGAGTGAATTATCGTTGCACGAGCTACACGAGGGTTATCGACAATGGTCGTCGTAATTAAGAACCACAGTCAAGTGACGAGCCAACACCCAAGTAAGTGTTCAATATGTTTCAAACAGTGGTCGGCACCATATTCTAATTAAAAGTTTAATTATTTTTATTTTTCTTGTAACTAGATGTGATTCATTTGACCCACGATGACTCGTGCTTGAAATCACTAAACAGACGATATTTTATGTTACTTTGAATTATTGTCGCACTAGAGATACACGAGAGACGTTATTTTACTTAACACCCGTTGAACTACGAATTTAAAAGGAAATTGAAATTAAAAATTTGTTTCTAAATCTCAATTAAAAACGTGTTGTAAAAAAAACGAGCAAAATAAAATTATTCCGACAGCAGTCAATTAAAAAATCACGAAAACAAAGACACTAAATGACAGACTTCGGGGTCACGTGATTTACCGTTCGAATTTATCCTGTCGTTAGCGGTAGATGAGCGCTTGCTGTCCCTTTTACCAATCAGGATTCGGATACGGATCGCTGCCCTCAGACCACAGTCGATGCCACTTTGAAAATCAGAATGAGTGAAAAAAAATAATAATAAGTCGAACAAATGAAGCTGAGTTGCAACGCTGCTGTGGGCAAAATAATTTTTCAATCCGGTTATTTTTATTGTCTCTTCCCCTACATTTCATTTTGTAATGGTTAATAGTAATTTTAATACATTTAGATTTGTGCTCTTCATTTCACGCTACGTCCATCCCATATTTTTTTTAGAATTTTTTGTTACACTTTGAAACATTTCCCCTATTTCATTAGGTAAGATTTGTAACAAAAAATATGTGCCTCTTTTTTGCGAACTTTTTTTTCGCTCATTAATTTTAATTGCATTTCTTTGTAGTGCAAATAATCATAGAATAATTTTATTTGTATTCATAAATTCTATTGTTTGAATACATGCTTATTATAGTGTCTTCTCTATAATTCATATCTCTTTTGAACTATATTAAATTGAGAATGTTAAACGAACACTCTTTGAATAGATACAAAATACATATATATATATATATATATATAATATATATATATATTATATATATATATCATATATATATATATATATATATATATATATATATATATATATATATATTATATATATATATAAAATATATAACTAAAAAAATATTTGATTGCTTAGTTATATTATTCAAGTTTCAACTCTTTCTGATTTTTTTATGAAAGGCAAAGTCCTGACTGACTGACGTATCAACGCCCAGCCAAAACTACTGGAGGTACCAAATTTTAGGAGAATATTCTTTTTATATCGTAGGCGTCATTTAAGAAGCTATTTTTCGAAATTCGAACCCAAACGGGTGTAGGAAGGCAAAACGTAATCTGATTTAGCCATAAGAATAGCATTGTAAGATCGGAATTCATACTTTTTTATTTTCAACTAGCTTATAAACCCGGCGTTGCACGGGTGTACCCTTAATAACCCTAATTAGTAGTTTTTTATGTAAACTTTTATTTTAAACCAATTGATCCCCTCTCCACTGGTCCACTCCATCTGCATATTATAATCTCCTCCCATTCTGATATGAGGGGTTGATTTTATCCAGGCCCTTCCAAGAGTTTAAGGGCTTTCCCATAGGCCCCTGTTCAAATTGAAAGAACAACTATATGATATAATGGCCTGTTTTTATTTCCCGATTAGTGCAAAACGAAACTGCCCAAATGTGGTAAACAGTCCACTTCATATTTCATACAACTCGATAGGGCTGGGGAACCCAGTCGGTTAAGACCTTGCATGCGGTAGGTCCCAGGTTCACGTCCGGGCATCACCAAACTAACCGACGAATAATACCCCGTGTAGAGGAAGGGCACTTTAAATATCCTCCAAATTCCCAACGCTGCGTACGATGTCGCCCTTAAAAGTTGCTTTCGGTACCTACTCAAGTGTCGGCTCGTAACTTGACTGTGGTTCTAACTTGCGACTCCCATTTCCAATAGCCCTCGTGTGTAGCTTTAATGCGACGATAATTCAAACTAACCCTAACCCATACAACTGGATGGGAATAGCTACCCTACGTTAAATTTTCAACTTCGCCAAAAGCCGCCAATGCCAAAATTCAATCGTCCATTACGCCATCTTAACATCAGAAAACAAAACAGACATTCGTCCTCTTGTATGTTTGGAAAAGTTTTATAAAGTACAAATTCCTTATTTATGCCGAATATATTCATCCATGTCTTCTTTTTTTACCATTTGTAAACATCAATTAAATTAAATTCGGAATCATAATTAAAATCTAGTTGAGGAAATCTGATCCACCATAAAAAAAATCAAAAGATTTAAAATCAACAAATAAAATAAAATACTGATATTCAAATAACAATCCAGAAAATTAAACCCATGTGCTCTTTTTTTCCTCTTAATTTTCGTTCACGCTAAACGCGCTGAAATTTCTTGAAATTGAAATTTTAAAAAAAGTATAAATTCTAATCTTACAATGCTATTCCTATGGGGAAATCTGCTCACGTTTTGCACTCCTTCACCCGTTTGGGTTCGAATTAAAAGTATCATATAGCCTATTCCTGGTTTTAAGCTTTTTTTATCTCCCCACCAATTTTCAGCCAAATCAGTTTAGCCGTTCTTGAGTTATAAATAGTAGTGTAACTAACACGACTTGCTTTATTATATTATATATATATATATATATATATATATATATATATATATATATATATATATATATATATATATATATATATATATATATATATATATTATATATATATATATATATATTATATAATTATATATATATATATATATATATATATATATATATACAAAGCTATAAAGCACGTAGTTATTATTAAGATTGTTATTTAAAATCATTATTTATTTATTGATTTAAATCTTTTGAAATGAAATTAAATGTCATTTCATAAACAAGAAAGCCTGACCCAGATTTGTATCCTGTCAGGCTTTTCTTTGTTTATGAAACTGACAATTTAATACAGATATGATATAAATTCCGATTGACTTTTATAATTGGCGCCTTTTGGCGAAGTTGAAAATTTAAGGTAGGGTAGCTATATACATTCAATTGTATGGGTTAGGGTTAGTTTGAACTATCGTCGAACTAGAGCTGCCCATAGGGGCTATTAGTCGTAGTTAAGGCCTGAGTAGGCACCCAACGCAAATTTTAAGGGCGTGATCGTATGGAGCGTCGGGACTTTGAAGGATATTTAACGTACACTCCCTCAACACAGGGTGTTATTCTTCGGGCATTTTTTGGCTGCACGAGCCGCTTATAGGTCGGCAGCTATTTAGGCGATGCACGGACCGAATCTGGGACCTTCCGCATGCAAGGCGAACACCGGGGCCTATGGGAAGCCCTCTAACTGTAACTCATGGAAGGGCCTGGGCACAATCGGACAACCCCTTATATCATTATCAAAATCGATGATTTTAACAATGTTTAAAAATTATAAACAAATAAATCTTCCGCAAAATATTTTTTTGAAAAAAATGTTCGTTCAAAGTGCAAAACTGGAATTAAATGCCATAGTATGACTTTAATGCAATTATTGTTATAATACTTTCTCATAATAATAGTTTAAAATTCGAGTACTCATTTTTTTTCAATTACCTTTTTTTTATTCACGGGATTCATAACTTCAGTTTTTCTTTGAAAATATTTTTGAATTTAAAAACTCGATAGCCGGATGTTTTATTCTAAGTTTCTTTTTCTTTCGGCATCTAAGAACTGTTTTTTTTTCATGCAAAATAGGTGTCGAACAAAAGAAAGAACAAACTTCATACGTTTTGAAACAAAGTGCTCTGAAAGCCGGGGGGAGGTTGCAAATGCGGGGAAGGTTATGTATAAAAGTAAAATAAAGAAAAATGGAAACTGAATTACAATAAGAAGGCGGCTTGCGTATAGCGTGCGGGTTCGCGTTTATCATTTAATAATTTCGACTAATACCTGCATAAGTTGTCGTTTAATATTCCTCCACGTTTCCGTGTCCATAACAATGCCGTGCAAATGAAAACACTGGCGGTCCCGCATTATAAAAAACTACAACAACATGAAAAAAAAGTATATAGAATAACACATAAAAAAAAGTTGAGCTTATATTCGTAAAAACCCTCAAAACTACCATCTGCGCTGCAGAAAAACAAAACTACCAGCTGCTTTAATTTGAGGTTTTCTGCAAAAATTATAATCCCAAATGTTATTTGCTTTGTTTGAGCATAAATAACTCTGGAGGATGGTAATAAAAAAGTACAACTTTAGAAGTTCAGTTTGAAGTTTTAGATGATTTTTTTAATATAATTTTTTTTTCGTATTTTTTATATGTTTGCTATGCTAATCAATGTTGCCTAGGCTTTTAAACGTTTCTTTTCCTCATACTCAAGAGTTTTTATTCGGAGTATTTTTGGATAGAATCATGATTTGCGATTGTGTTTAATATTTATCAATTTTAAAGTAGTTTTTGGTTAAAGTATTTGCATTAATATTTTATGCATACAACTTTAGTCCATTTTATCGTTTGCCTACGAATTCAATGTTTAGATTTGCTTTTATTTTATATATTTATCTTTCAATCGATAAACCTAATATTCCATTTTTGTTTTATAATTTTACAATAAAATTTGAAGCAAAAATATATTTATAAAGATATAAGCAAATACAATTTATTGTATCAATACACGAAATGCCTTAAAATTTTCTCTGAAACACAATGTCAATACTATCTTTTTACTTAACAACAGTTAGATGCTCAAATAGTTGCTGTTTGTTGACATTAGTTTGTTTCAGTTTTACCAAATTGAGTTATCGATAATTTGCGAATAAATTTGTTGTTTTTACGCCCATATAGGATTTTTGCTCTGTTTTTACCTACAAACTGCTAATCTAATAAAATCATTGACCGCGGTTCTAAACATGATGCCCAGAGTCAATGGCCCTTGTGCATCTCTAGTAAGACGTCAATTATACCGGCCACACACGATATAATTTAGTTTTTGTAACATATTGTAATTTAATTTATTTTTAAATTAATTTTTGCCGTTTTTATATCAAACAATAATTTTTCTCAACTATTTTCTTTACCAGTATTCATGCTATGACATTAATTTAGTTCTTTATGTAACACGGAATGAATTTGAAAGTGTATATTTTCTGTATTCTATCGATAGCATTGATTTAGTTCTTTATGTAACACTGAGTGAACTTGAAAATTCATATTCTGTATTCTCTACACACAATATGTCCAGATTTTTCAAATAGTATTCAAGATGCAATTACGCATTTATAAAATTGTTATTTTGCTGCAAAAAGCTCAGATTATGACAATGAATGCAGCACTAGGTTTTGTTTAACTAATGTTTACAAAATATGTTATATTTGATGGAAATATTTTACAGTGTAGACCGTTATTCCAAGTATTCAAATGTATATATGTATATATGAACGACTATTGATAAGTTGATGATCTTTAACACTCCACCTGATAAATTAAAAAAAGTAAAATTATCATATTTGACTCACCGCATTCAGGTTTGGGGTGTAACGAAACTGCATAAAACTAGAGACAAGATTGACTGCTTGAAGCTTTGTCGAGTGAACTTCCTATTTGTGTTAATGTTAGTCCTTAAATTTGGTGTAACGTTACTCCATAAAGCGGGAGCGACGTTACATCAAATATTTCCAATCATTTTTCTTAATTTTCATGGTTGATACTTTCTCTCCGACCCCACCCCGAAAATTTGCGAATAATCTTGTCCTAAAACCCGAAGCTTCGGGCGTGTGATTTTACGTGTCACTTTCTATTTCAAAGTGTGCGATACTTTTTAGTATTCGACTCATAGCATGTCATTAGCATATTTTGGATACATATTAACGTCGTTTAAAGAGATTATTACATGCGCACGCGCTATGCGATTCCTTTTCATTATCGAACGATTATTAATATGTATTTTTGTCGAATCCGAAGGACATTTTATAGTAATTATATTAAGTTATGTATTGTAGATAATTTTTCATGGGGGCAATGGAACCGGTTAGGGTATCAAAAAAATGTTATCGTGTAGTTTTAATTATTTATGATATGTAATAAAATCATTAATTGTTGATTTTGACATATCCTGTGGTCTGAAGTCAATGACTGCATTTCACGACATTGCTGGAATTAAAAAGTTTTTTCGATATTTATAACGTCAATTTTTTAAAGCGATGAGTTGTAAATGTTGATTTGAAAATAATTGTTCTTTAAACTAATATATACAATAATGTAATATGTTGTATTATTTTGTCATATTATTCCATTTAAAGAGTAAAATTATTATAGTTTGATTATTATATCTTTGACAAATGTAACTTAGCTTTGCTATGAAATATCACAATAAATCCACGTAATAAGTAGAACAATTATGTTACGTTATAAGTTTTTTCATTTTATTTGGAATTTCTTTTTAAAATCTTGTATCGAAGTCAATAATTATGATTTTCTACTTTTTTGATTTATAATGTGTTTGTATAAGTTTTTTTTTTTTAAAGAGAGGGTGATTTTTTAGCTTCTGCAAATATTTACTATCTCAGTACCGAAAGATTCGAAGTACCGTCGAATAGGGTAACTTTAGCTCAAGCTTTTCAAGTTAACAACTGCTCATTAAATAAACGCTTTAAATATGTGTTTGCATTTTTTCAATTTTAGTGGAAACTCTGCTTCGGCCTGAAAGTATAAAAAATATATTCCAAAAGAAAGTCAGTACTTATACTTGGAGTACTTATACTACAGAGTTTTATACTTGGGCCGAAGTTACCCGCCAGGGCTACAGTTACCCCTTTCGACAGTAGTAACTAATGTTTATTCCTTATATGCTGCCCTAAGAGTAGGCAAATCTAGAACATTAATAAAATAAATATTCAAATTTTATGACTGGGTAAAAATGCTGCTTTTTACCGTTTATTAAATCAGGGTTGCATTCGCTTCGCCTTAGCAAAGAACGAACTCTTAGTTTGACATCTCAATACTCTCATGAGATCAAACAAATGGCCATGTGAATATTTTTTGGAATAATAATTTCTGCAACTGTGTTTCACGTAGGTCAAATGCCATTAATTCTCAAAGAACAGATTTCATTTCCGTTCTTTAGAGGAAAACTGTACTAATTCCTGTACGAAGTCTACCGACATCCGTACAGTTTAACTCTGAAATAACGGATTTTAGATCTCAATCATAAATTCCACACAAAAAGGACTCACAAAGAGCAAATAAAATAGAAAGGAATTCAATGAGCACTTTAATCTGAATAATCATAAAAAAACACAGAAGGAAACTTTTGCAAATGCGAGCTGCTCGTTGTTTTACAATGAAAGGAACAATACCGTTGGTAAAAGTGTTTTCCATCGGAAAAAAACCGTACATATTTCTGTCTTTTTCAGTTTAGGTTAATTCTCTAAATTTATGTCTGTTTACTTGAACGTTGTCAGAAATTGCGTTTATGCAGCTGCTGTGGAATTGTCGTCAGACGGAGTTGTTCGCATATTAATGACATTGAGGTTCTTTATAGCAATTCACGATGGAATTTTTTAAATAGAACATTACTTTGTTTTCATATTTTAACGATGCATTGTTTCCACAACACACACTAAGCGGGAAGACAAAAGCTCTTTCGAGGTTTTTTCTTCGTTTTTTAATCTTTTCATTTTATCGTACGCATAGTTGATCAACTCAAACCTGTTGTATACTTTTTTTTCCACTCCGTATTTCAATTAATATTTTTAATTGCATGAGAGTACTGAAGCAAGTCATATACATTAGATTGTTAAAGATAATCTTAGATTACTGTTCAAAATGTTTTCTGAATTGATATTTTCAATTAATCTTTAATTCCTATTTTTAAAACTATTGTGTGATATATTGTGAAGCTTTTTGTCTTGATTTTTGCTTGAAAGCAAATTAGTAAGTTGCGCATTTTTAAAGCTATGTCTAAAGTAAAAGTGTTTTTATATATTTAATTATTTTAACTTACATGTTTTTATCAAATAGCTTTAAATTGCAAATTATCAGGTAATTGAGTAAAACTATTAAAACTGAAATCTCAACTTAACTTAACATTGAGTGGAATGGTAGTTGTAATTTAAATTACAACATTTTTGAAAATAGAAGAAAATATAAAAATCGCTATTGAATTGTGAAAATGGAAAAATATTTAAATCAAATATAAAACGCATAAAAATAAAATTTCAAAATTGTAATATAGCTATAATTCGTTGTTTTTATATTTATAACCGGTTTAAAATCTGACTTAATTTTATTTAAAAAAATCATGTCAAGTCAAAAAGTTACTCATAAACGCTCATGTGACACTATTTGTCCGTCAACCCTTTTGCAAGGTTGGGAACTATTCCATATCTATGAATTATATGTGACCGTGGTGACTTTAATTAGTAACTTAATCAGAATCGTTGTTGACCTCGCTAGAACTGGCCTCCGGGAATGTATTGTAAATAATTATCATTCAGTAGGTGTTAGAGATTCTATTTATCACATGTTTTTAATCGTTCCAAAGAGTACTTTTATTAGTTTTACATTGATTTTAATAATTCTACAAAATAAAAAAAACGATAGATAAATTTGCTAAATTCAAAAAAAAAGAAGGACTTTCGAAACACTGTATATATAAATTAACTTTTTAAAATTAAAGTTTGAATGTTTACTTCGTATTATTATTTATTTTCTTTATTTTTTTTTACAATTAAATGTAATATATGTAGCTAAGAAAATGCATTAATAGTTGAATCTTCAAGAATTGATTGCAAATTTTGTGATATTGATACATCAAGCACATACACGTCCCAAATCAAAATATAATTGACTTTTTCCGATGAAAAAAAATTAAAGCATTCCTTTTTTTTTTCGCATGCTCTCTTCTTCCGAAAGGGTTTTATACGAAACCAATCACTACTTTTGTTTGAAAAATTTGTAAATAGCGTAACAAATTAATTTGATATTTATTGGGTCTAGTTACAACACTTACATACTCCAAAGTATAAATAAGATATAGGAAATGGCCCGTTCTTATTGAATTGCCAATTGATAATGCCAAATTCAATTGGATAAAATAGAACTTAGTTATACTTTGGAGAATGTGAGTTTGGCAACTGGACCCTAACTTTGTATCAAAGGCAGTTAACATGATCTTAACATAAAACAAACTTTGTAAGTATTAGAAAATAAAAGAGCTAAAGTTTTTTTTTCCGAACTTTTATGTATGATGCTCCGTGTTAAAAGGAATGAATACCGGAATAAAAAGTTACGCTAAAAATAAATAATAAAATTTAGTTAATTTTGTTTTAATAATACAATTTAGTTGGTTTAATAAACCTTACTTAGAATTCAAGGGTTCGTATCGATTAATAAAATGTTTTAATCTTTATCAACAATTTTAATCGTTTACGTGCCTAAAATGAATGTGAAATTCGCATAAAACGTGAAATTTTTGGTGTTAAACTGCACTCCGAACCGTGACGTAGGCACTAAACAAAGAATGTTTTTTAAACGAAGACTTGTATCTATAAGCTTATTTTAAATCTGTGTTTCCCCAATATTTTTGTTCTTAATCAGCCGTGTTTTAGTTGCGATTTTGTCAAAGAAGCGCAACGCTATGTCTGGAGGCGCGAAAGACCAGCGCTCTGCAAAGAAATTCTCCCATAAGACTCTAATGATGATTTTCATTTTCGAGATCTGACCATTACCTCCCATTATGTCATAAGGAATTAAAATATAAACACACCCCGTGGAAACAAAACACCTAAAGGGCAACGATTGAAAGAGAACGTTGTGACATTCGAAACGATAACTTGTTGGACAATTCGATAGTATTAACTTCATCAGCCAATCAGATTTCGCCAGCCCCGCGGCAAAAAACCATTCGCATTCTCCGCGATAATAAAAAGTAGCGGAGGTAATAATAAGAAACAAGTCAGTGTCAATAACTTTTGGTAAGAGAGATACATAATTGATTCGTAGGATAAGGAAAAACTCGCATCTATACTAAAAAACGACTTACTCTAAATTTGATTTTTAGTTAGGAAATAGATTTTCTGTGGTTTTGTAATTATGTAGTTTAAAGTTTGTATTGAAAAAAATTAAGAAATATGTTTTTATATTTGATTTAAATTAAGAGGTTAGAAAAACCCTGGAATTAGTTGAAACTGAAACAGAAAATCATTAAAATATATCTATTTTTTTTTTGTTCGAATAGGGACATCACCATATTTTACTATGTTATAAATAAGTACTTTTGATAAAATAGGAAAGAATAAGTCGGTATTAATATTAAAGACAGACTTTTATATTTGAACCATAGGTCAATGGGAAATTTTGCGTTAAAAATAATTTATTATATTGTTGTTAGAATGTACTTTTTGGTTTGGTACTTTTGGTTTGGCTTAAAGCTTTTTTTATATGTATTTATGTTGTTATAAAATTATAAGTTTGTATTAGTAAAGTTAACCATTAAATACATTTGTTTTTGTACTTCGATTTAAGTATATGATTAGAAATTTGTTAATTTGTGAATGTAAAACACCGAGGAAATAATTTTTGTTGAAATACAGATCATAACATATTTTTCAAAGTAGAAAACAAGTGTTAATTTTAAAGATAAATGAAAACATATCTGTATTATGATTTATCACTATACAATTTAAAAAACACGTACGTGTCTTGGCAAATTATTAATTCATTTGAAATAGCAGTTTTTAATTACTGAAACTCGCGTCTGCGTTGAGCGTGATTTCACCATTTGTAATACTTTTTGTTTAATTTGTGCAGAACAAACGTTGCTTAAATATATTTAAAAATTTGCAAGTTGAATTAATAATGATTTGATTTTAAATGTAGTAAAAATATGATAACTAACCATTTTAAAACGCAAACACACACGAGTTCACTGGTTTGGTCTTGCGTGTTATGTTATGCGGTACTTTTAGAATACCAAAATATAAAACCGGAAAAATAGAGATTTACGAATACATTATTTTTTTTTAATTAAAACAATGCGAATAATAATGTTTTCTGCTTTCTAACTCTGCATTTTGTCAAGAATTTCGAAATGAGCACAAAGCAGTTTAAATTTAAGATTTTGATAATTTAAATACTACAAAACAATTTATGCGAATAGTTGTAAAAAAATTATACAGCATGATTAAAAATATTGAAAATAAGTTTTCATAGGTATTTAGTTAACGATATATTAAAATAAGTTGAATATGATAGTCAGGCGGATTTTGTTTAAAATTTTTTTAATAAAAACCAATGGACTAATTCAGTATGTCGCTTTATGTAATGCAGTGCTTTTAAAATACCATGTTATAAAACACAAGTTTGATGGCAGATACAATTATCCCAAACGTTAAGTAAGAGAATGGTATTTTTTTCGTTTAGCTAAATGGATATTTCCCGTATTAATTTATGCTACCATATTACTATTATTGCTATTATAACGTAAAAATGCGGAAGCTTTTATAAAGGTTATCTCCGTCCATCTGTTCGTCACCCTTTTCATAGCCCAAACTACAAATGTTATAAACAAGTGTGATACGTCAAAATCACAAATCATCATATAAGTTTTGTAGAAGTGGTCAAAGTGATAGATTCTGTTACATAACTAATAGCTTTTTCAAATATGTGTCCAAAATATATTCAATGCTTTTGTCGAATCAAAAAAACAAAAGCAATACATGGCACTAAAATGACTACTTTCTGTCTTAGGAAGAACTGCAAGTTAATTTTTATTTAATTATTTAATATTAAATTAGGTCGCCTTGGAATCATCTATTCACAATTAAAATAAAGCATTGTATTTTTATAGTTTTACTATTTTACTTAGCATCTTAATCGCAATGCTTATAATGAATTATCACCAAGGAATCGGTTGAAGGATTTTCTACTGATATACAATAGAAACTTTAATAACGCGATGATGTCACTATTTTCAAAAATGATATTTAATTACGAACAAATATTTCTATATTTAATTGTAACAAATTTATATTAAATTCAAAATCGTAACTGAAACGCGGGATATTTCATCACCGCTACTTCAACAAGTCTGTTGTTGAGAATTGCAAAGTTTGTTTTCAACAGGTAGCTTGTCTTAAAGAAACGTAACGAATTGATAAGCAGTAAACCTTAGTGGTTAGAGTTTTTTTAAACAAATTTAAAATATTGAAATATATTATTAAACAGTTCATTGAATTAAAAAATATATATATATTTATTTTGTTGTAATTGTGTTTGCTTATGTATATAGTTTATTTAATGTTTCTTTGACCAGTGATGATTTGTAACTTTTTTTTATGTCCAAAAGCTTTAAACTCACACATAATGCAATTTTTTTCAAAAGTAATTAAGTTTAAAATGTAATGTCGTTAATTATCAGAATTGATAAGAAATGTAGAGATGAAAATTGGAAATACATTACTTTTGTCAGTTTATTAAGTCCGGAGTCGGTAAGTTTTTATTACTTACTCCAATAATAATAAAAATATGATTAAAATTAAATTAGTAGAAGGCAATGCAAAAAAAGTGTATAGGATTTTTTACAAATTAAAGTTGATGTACATTATCCAGGTTCGATTTAAAAAATAGTGACAACCCATTAAAATATCTCCTAACGGTGCTAAGTATCAATTAAAATTAAATGAAGTCATAATATTTAAAATTACACAAACTCCATTAAAATAAAGTTTTTATGTCGTAAATAAACCTTGCAAATACCCAATATCAATATACCCGAGCATACATTTGAATTAGCAACATCAGAACCGGTCCTTCGCAAATCAAAATATAATGACAATTTAAAAAAAAGGGGGGGGGGGGGATGAAAAAAATAAAAATTAAAAACTCACCTACGGCGACTTCTCGTGGAAGAACTTCAAAAAATTCTTCCCTACGATGACATCAAATATTCACTAAACAACAATACTACTAGTTGACAACATCGAGATAATAAAGAGAAGAGATGAGAGGGACAGAAGACTCAGAGCAGAGATGAGATGAAAAATATAAGATAGTTCTCATCAAGCGCCAAAGATCGAGTGACAAGTCCACGCTTCGTAATGAGCGGCAGGGGGAACGTAGCGCGTGTGCAGTTTCTTCGGCTGGCAGCGCCGGCAAACTAACTACAACAAAGCCACGTGGTGTCGGGATGCGCGAGTTGGGAGGCCACGCCCCCCAGAGGAAGGATTACGCGCCTTTTTTCTTCCTTTGCGCGCCTTTATCCGGTCGTCACTTGCTCGCCGGTGTGGAGACCGAGCGGGTTGTGTGGTTTTCGGGGAGTCTCAGGTGGGGGATTTTTTTTATTGTTTGGTTGTTTTTGCTTGTGATGTTGTTATTGAGGGGAGGGGAGGGGGGGAAGGAGAAAGGGTTAAT
This sequence comes from Oedothorax gibbosus, assembly GCA_019343175.1. Classification (NCBI taxonomy): domain Eukaryota; kingdom Metazoa; phylum Arthropoda; class Arachnida; order Araneae; family Linyphiidae; genus Oedothorax; species Oedothorax gibbosus. Next base: position 17,860,349 of record CM033272.1, read on the forward strand.
TCGAAACAGAGGGGTATTCGAATTTTATTTTCTTGTTGAGTTGGTGTTATGTTTTAAGAGAAAAGTGTTTGGAAACTTTTTTCAAAATATTTAATTAGGTCTAGTAAAATGATATACTTCCAACTTTTTGCTACCTTTTTTTACTTATTGTACTATTTATAAATTATCATTTTTATTCTTTATTCATTTTTAATACATTATAAAATATCATAAAAATTAATATTAAAATGATATTTTTTACATTATGAAATATCATTTTTGTTCATTTTGTTCTTCACTGAATAATATAAACTAACAACGATTAAATAACAATATGAAAATGGGAAATAGGAAAGCCAATACACTTATAACTTTCTTAAAAATGCAGATTCAGTTTCGTGTACATTAAATGCAAATACTTTTAAATTTAATAAAATACTTCCAACTACTACATTAATGTATTTATGTACCTATTAAATCCTTTATTAAAAATATTTTTAATAAGTTTTTTACAACAATATAAAATCTGTTAGTCGAAAAATTCTTAAAGCAAAGTAAAGTGGCACTGCTACTCGTTAGTTTTTTATAAATAAAAATTAACTCATTTTACTTTTAAAGTTTCTTTATTGTCAATACATTAAAAAAATCATAAAACTGTATATCATTTTGATTTATCACTACAGTAGTCATACTTTCATTTGCGATTTCGTTTTCGATCATTAATCCTAAAAGTATATTGTATTTAATAACCAACGACGCATTTCTCTAAAATTTGTTTATTAAAAAGAGTAGTTTTTAAATTTTATAATTTTCAAAATTAAAACGCTTATATCGTGCATAATTCATAAACATGATAGATATTTTTTTGTGTTAAAATTTAATGCATTTCATATCAATTCACTAGTTCGTTTACTCACTTTTTCAGTTACAATATAATTGTTGCAATAAATAATTGAATTGATTTTGTTCAATGTTGATCATGAAACCCAAAAAGAGTTTAACGAATAAACAATAAAAAATTCGCAGGTTAAGACTTAACAAGAGTTTTATGTGTTAAATGATTTGTTTGTGATACCAATTATACGCGATTCCAATGACCCTCTTACTTTCCCCTTTGCTTGTTGAAAACTTTTTGTTTTTTGTAATAAAAACTTATGGATGATTTACAAAGAATTTTCAAATTATGCATTTTAAGTGTGTTATCATTTATTGATTTGTAATGGAGTTGTATCCATTTTAATAAATTGTAACGACGACGAATTGTTGACGTCATAACTGTAGGACCTTCACTTGATTAAGGAAAAGTCGCACACCTCGTGGCCTTTTTTTCACTTCCCATGTTTAGTTATGCGGCAGTTTTTAATGCACATTTTTACTAGTAGGGTTTTAGAAGAGAAAGTTTTCTCAATATAAACATTTTCTTTTTACTTTTAGTTCTTAATATGATGACAATATTGCGATGAGATCGAAAATTCGAAATTTTGATTTTGTGTCTCCTACACGGTTTGGAGGGTGTCGATTCTGAAAAAGTAGTTTTCGAAAATTTGCCCTACTGTCTGAAATCACTCTACAGCTCGAACGAAAAAAAAAGGCACGGGCTTCAAATTTAGTATACGAGTTCCTAGCGGTGTTGGGCATTAATCAATTAATTTGTCAATTATCTTATTGACTAAAAAAGTAATTGCAATTAAATTAATTGCAATTAAATTAATCGCAATTGAACTTTTAATTGCACCTTGCAATTAAATTAATTTGATTAACGTATGTCAATCGTAACTCACAATTTAAATAATTGCAATTAACTTTTTTAGTTGTTTTATGAAACAATTAAAACTAACAATTAACTTAATGCATTAAAACGAAATGAGTAAAGATTTAGGAAAATTAAGCTGTAAGTCTTATACTTAAGACGAGTAAAAAAGTGGTTAATTGTTATTTTTAATTAAAATTTACCAAACAATTGAAAATTAATTAATTGTTAATTGTTACTACTACAGTTAACAATTAAAAAAAATTTATTTGTTAATACTACAGTTAACAATTAAATAATTGTTAATTGTAACTTTCCACAATTACAATTGATTAAATGTTAGTTGTGGTTACATTTACCAATTAATTAATTGTTAATCTTTAATTGTTCTTGCAATTAAAATTTACCCAACACTGGTTTCAAGTACATCTCGGAGATCATAATAAGGTTTTCGAGAAAATCGCCCATGCGCGAACATCAACTGCAATAGAACTTTTCAGGTTAAAAAGTTTTATAAATTACTTTATAAGGGTAATGTGTATTGATTTATTGAGTGTTAATTGAAAGTTGTGTAGCCTCACAGTTATCGTAGTATTTTTAGTATTTTATCATGCCTACCTTAAATTTTTTTTTAACTGACAATATGTGATGAAAAAACAAAATTCCACCTCCCACTGCGGAAAATCTAATTTTGGAGGGACGGTAATCTGGTTATACGGTGGGGGGGGGGGGGTGACTGTGGTTCTGGCACCTGACTGTGGTTCTAAATTATGACGCCCGTCACCAATAGCCCTCGTCTAGCTCTAGTGCGACAATCATTCAAACTAAACTAAACTGTGAATATTGATTTTCCTGTAGCCTGAGTATCACTGAAATTTCTTCCATTGGTGTATTTCGGTCTGATTAAGGAAAAAAATAATATATTTTTATAGTGTACAGCATTTTTCACGCATTTTCAGTGTATAATAATTTTAATATTTGTTGAAAGTAAAAACGTAGCACGATTTTTTTTCTGTAATAATCAACGTTTAAAATGTATAACAAAATATAAATAATTATTAAATTTACTTAATCTTCCAAACTATTTTTGACATGAAAATGAGAAGCCCAAAGTGCTTATCAACCAGCCATGAGATAATTGTAACCCGTCCGGTTGGAATCTCGTTTCCCATAAAACAGATTTAACATATCAAGGCCGAATTTTAAATAAACCTTTCCCCCACCTTTTTCTATTATTTTACCGCATGGTTAAAAGTACAAAAGAAACAAACGATTTGCAGCATATGGATTATAGAAAAGGAAATTCAAAAGGCTCGACAATAAAACAAAACACACACACATGAAAAAAATCAATACCGTTATTTTCAAAAACGACAGCGGAAATAAGAAATATGACCAGGTAAAAAAAGCCGGCCTCTAAAAGCTTTATTAAAAAAGCAGCTTAAGGACCGGAACCCCAGTGTTCTTAGTAATTCAAATTTTATAATGGTTTTTGATTGTTCGCTTCCCGTTTCCCATTCTGTAGTGGTTAAAAACGCAATTCGATGTCACATTCGAATTTCAGATTTTTGTTCTTTACGTTTTTTTCTCATTTATTTGTATCTGTTTCCGTTAAAAAGCTTTAATTGAAAGTCGTTTTAGCGTTTTACCCCATTTTCCGCTCGTATCTGTTTTCCGCTCTTTTAAAGAGGATGCGGCGATGATTGTTTTATTGTCTCAGTTTTTGTAACATTTTTTGCTCGTTATCACATTTTTTGTCCAACAAATATTTATGGTATACTGAAGTGGAAATTTTCAATCCGTTTTTAAATGCTTCATATTTCTGGATTTTTGTCTTCTTCAAAAACACCTGAATGTTCTTTTTTTTCCTGTATGTTTTTCACGGTTAAATTAATTTCTTAATTTTCTTATTGCAAGCTCTTTTAAGAAACAGTGTTTAATATAAATTTATATATGTGTGACTTCTAATGATGGTTTCACAATATTTGTAAAAAAATTAATAGTAGAGATGCTAAAACATTTAATCTTTTCAGCGTCCTTGCAAAAGCCTGTCGCTTATTGGAAACTTTATTAGCAGTTAATTGTGACTTACTCTACAGTACATGGAATTGGCCTTTTACATTATTTTGCAATAATATAACAAAGTATTATTAATAAATATAAGGATTATCTATATTTATTTTCAATTCCCAATTCATTCATAAATGAAAACTGCTAAGTATACTTAAAATTTTTTAATAACTTATTGGTGTAATACTTAATCAAAATGCATTTTAACCCTATGACTGTCATAGAAATTTTTATTATGTTTTTTTTGCTAGACATTTATACTTATTTTCTGATTATAATTTATTTTCTCGGTTTTTAAATTATAATTAAAATTAACAAATTAACTATCATGCAATTAAATTAATTTGAAGTTTTAGTTTGTTAACCATGCTGATAAGGCAGTAGAATCAAATCATTCAATTTTTCATTTTGTAACGGTCAGAAGGCTTTACATTAATTTTACTGCGTTATATCTCTCATCGTGTGCCAAACATGAATTTAAGCGACAAAGGTCTCCTATAATATCACTCGGGGCGGTCTGACCACCGACCATCAAAACTCATTCCTACTATGATATTAATTCGCATCTTTTAACAATGGACACTACAAGGTTCCTATTCTGGCAGGAAACGAGAGATACCACCGTTCAATTTCACGCTTCACTAGGGGGAATCGCCAATCCTGAAATTATCGCAACCGCGCCAATCGTCGTTATCATCATTATTATTTTGAAAAGTTTTAAAACTTGATCCGTGGTCGAACGGTAGCCATTAAAAGAATTTGGCCACTCTTTATGCGATCTTCGGTAGATGACGGTCTGGGGGTTGGAGTTGGATGCGGATGTTAAATTCAGAACGATCTGATCGCTTTTATATGTTCTTTTCAGTAAAACTATGTACAGTGTTCGGTTCGGGTCTCATGTGTCAAGATCTTCTTGGAAGTCCATTGCTGGTCCTGGACTTTCTCAGGTTGTTTGGTTTCATGGACCTAATCTAGCCCTGCTGGACTTTGGAGATGAGCAACAGCTTTACGTTCGTTTACGATCGTTTTCTGTGTATTTTTTAATTTTCAGATATATTAACTTTTACATGTATGTATTTTGTTTGGAACTGGTTGCGAATTTTAAAAATATGTTTTTGTTACGCATGGAATACATTCTTATCCTTTTACCACAACGTAAAAAATGTACCACCATATTAAAATGTTTATATTTTTGCCTTAGTTCTAAACTCAATAGTAGGTTCTCTAGCGAACGGAGATACTTCAATGACAGTATTTGTTCCATTGCTTTACATGCTACAGCATGTATTTGGATATTTTGACTCCAAGATTAGTTAAGCTTTACAAATTAGCTTTACAGGAGATAACTGATTAAATAAATTGTATTTTTTAGATAAAATGATGCAATGAAGGTTTGGTTAATTATTTCCAATTTGAAACATCATGGCTGTTTCACTATTTTGTCAGTTACGATTCATATGCTGTCCTTGTCGTAAATTTCAGTATCTCACATCACAATAAATTTATTTGTGTCTTATTGAGTTAGTAGTACTGAAAAAAGCCTTGTTACGATGTTATATTTTCAGTATGCTTGTGATTTGTTAAATTTTAATTGAAATCCGTGGAAAAATAGGTTGTTATTTATCCGAAGATATATAATTGTGATAATTCCAATTAGATTTCATTTTTTCAACAAATGATACTAATTATACAATTATTCGGTAAAAATAACATACAAATAAAAACTTATGTATAAATAAATTTAAACAGTTGACAACCGTTCTCTAAAACAAGCTCGAACCTATTATACCTTCATACGGCGCCAGCTTCTTAATAGGTTTGCGAAGTTTGCAAACAATGAGTAACAAATCGAGAGTAAAAATTGATCGAACCTAGTCTGTATCGCCTGATTTAAATTTAACCCGCCCAGGGGCTCTACTGGATGCGCGGTTTCTGATTTATCTCCAATAAAATTCACTCGATGGCAACATATCACCGGGCTATTAGATTACTTGTTTGTTAATTGTCTCTGCGGCAACCTGCCACGCGGGTTCGGAGGGATCAATTTTCGAGATGAAGTTAGCGGTGAAGTTCATACCACGCGGAATGACGACCGGTCATTTTGCTACAATGATTTGACAAAATTGTAAGTGGTATTTCTGTGAAAGATCAGTTTGTATTTCTATACCGCTGAGTATATCTTCTGAAGTAACTTTCATGCAAAGTTAACGTGGAGGTGTATAGCCTATATATATACGGAGACAAAAAAAAATCGTTTCAATCGTTCTCAAACGAAAAAACGTTTCATAGTATGTATTAACATGAAAAAAATAAAATGATTGAGGTCTAACGGTTTTTTTGTCAGCTGTACTTATGTGGCTATGAAATGACGTTAATAGTGTAATTTGAAAATTCCTTAAAATGAAGTTTCGGCCCAAGCATTGTTCACTAATAACGCATCCCTATACACATTTATCATAAAAAATATTTTAATCAGTGAAACACTGAAAATCGCATTTAAGTTAATTGAAACTTAGTTGTGGTTTTAGGCTTGGAGATCACACACAAAATTATCCTTAAGTATTTAAGATACCCCAATGTGCAATACAGAATAGATCTACAATAATTGCAATCTGCAATACAGGCTCTAAAACATTATCGTTTAAATAAAAAAAATCATACTTAGTTGTTGAGTTAAGCGTGAGCTGTCGATAATTACTTTCTCTATAACCCCATTGGATTTCATCACATTTTGTTTTCAATTTACCTAAAATCAGCCAATCTTTAGTTACAACTTTGTACAACGGATGCTACAAATTGTCTGTATTAGTCAGTTTTATAGATGAAGTTAAGTTTCGAAGTATAAATCACATCGACTAACTATTGAATCATATTTATTTAAGTGAATTAATGTTGTGCCTGTAAGTACACAGTAGACGACCTGTATTCTCGTATAAGTACTCACTTTCTAAAGATTTAAGAATTACGATTAAAATGAAAACGAGTTATCTGATGCATTATTTTCGTTATTGTAGTCTTTTAGTAAGCAGGTTTTCATGAAGAAATGCCTTTTCCCTGAAACAAAAACGCGTAATTTAGCAAGTAATATTTTCATACGAATGTTGTGATGTTTATGATTTAAAGTTTCTTCGAGTTTAAATTCAATTGATAATTTGATACGTCACAATCAATTAGACTGTTAATGTGTACTTTGTATATACTGTAGTGAGCTTTTTGCTTGGAATGTCTAAAAATTTTGTTGGTAATCATTTTGACAGAAGGAAAAATACGTTTTTGAGACCTATAGTTTCGTATGAATTTATTTCTTATACTTATGAAATTAACTTTCCATTAGCATAACGTTTTACACAAGAATTTTCACCAATTGGTTTTACAATAAAATCCAATATGTTTATGCAAACGCATCGTTATTTTAAACACAAAAATGCAGATCAATATACATAAAATATTTTTAGGTACTTATTCAAATTATTAAGCTTTTTATTCAGAAATACAATAGAGAAATTTGATATAAAAAGTTCTCTATCTCTTAATAATTTCAATGGCAATATATTAGCATTTGATTGTATTCATTCAGTTTAAATTTGACTCTTATTGTGCTTTCATTTGATTTATTTTTTTAAAGACAATGAAAGACAATTAATGATTTGAATCAGTGCTGCTTTGTTTTGCATTCTTTTTTGACTTGTCTTTCAACTTTTAAAGATATTATACCCTGGAGCAACATAGAGAAAAAAAACTTAGAAACTTATGAAGGAAAAAAAACCCTAAATTAATAATTTGTCGTTGAACATAATTTCATAAAACGTCCCAAACATATTCAATTTAAGAGTTTTTTGTGTATATATTATTATTAACTCATTTGGCAGTGTTTTTTTAGAGAACACATTTCTATATTGATCTTCTTGGATGGTATAATTTTCTTTATGTCCCATAATTAGATTTATAACTATGAATATTCAAAATACATTCATTTCCACAATTTGTTTTTCGCTATTTTATTTTTACTCCCAACTTTTTTTTCATTTAATTTCAATCTTTTTTTTCATCCCTTGATGTTTGATGAAGCGAGGTTAGCTGTCTTCAATGCGAAATATTTTCAACGCATTTACAAAATTAAACTGAATTAATTCATTTGCATACTTAATTAGGAACAATTTGATAAGTTTACTGAAGCATGGAGACAAATTTGCTTAGTTGTTGTACTCGTACCACTGCGCGGAAAGATTGGAATCCCTCTTTAGACTCCTGCATTGCTTCAATTATTTTTGCTTTTTAAATGTGAATATTTTTTTCATGATTATTCTTTTTTACTCTTTTTATTCTTATGTATTTTTTATTATTAGTTTCTGTATTTTAAGTTGAGTACTTTGAGGTCGTAACTTAATTTCTCCCCCATGATTTTTTTCTTTCTATTTTTTATATTCTAATTTAATTTTTATCGTCTGCTTTCTTCAACTAAGGATCGAAAATTTAAGTAATTTTTTTTTGTTTTAAACTTTTTTATCTTTTCAATTGGTGGTTAATAATAATATAATAAAAAAGTTATTTTATTATATTCGTTAAGGGAGAAAATTATGTAAAAAAGAAGTGTGGAGAAACGGTCTGCATTCTGGCAATTATGCTGATTTGCAAAGAGTTAAAATGAAGTCTGATTAGCGATCTCAGAGATAAAAAGTGCTAAGTGAGAAAAAAAAGCATCGGCGAAGACAAATCGTGGGGTTGTTATAAAATACATTTTAAAGTTGGTATTTAAAAAAAAATTAAAATTCATTTTCTTCAAATTGAAGTTTATAAGTGAACAATTAATTTTAACACCAAATTTCTAATTTTTCTTTTTTGAATTTTAGTTTTATATATCCATCAGGTATACATTTTTTAAATTTAAAGAAATGTATACTTGCTGAGAAAAATTAAACGTGACTGTTATGTAATAACATATTTAAGGTTCATCTTCCTTCCTAATACTTGTTTACTTACATGGAAAATAATAGAGAACTTTAAACCCTATAATCTGAATTCAAAACAAATAATCCCAAATAATTTTAAATAGGGAATCTGTAATCATTATCTGTTGGCCAATATTTTACGTTGCAATAACATTTTTAATATAATGATTGCTTTAAACAAAATCCCTATTATCTTTCCTATTAATACAATGGTCCCCTTCCTTTGCGTGTAGAAACCAAATCTATAATTGTAGGAACGGGGGACTCATGGCAAGGAAGTGAGTCCCTCGTTGCTTTAATGAGAAACATGAGGCCTAATAATAAGAATAAAATATAATGTACAGATACTTATATAAACATCAGAATAAACTTCTATTTTCGAGAGTTTAATGTAACTTAAGCTAGACATGCACGGAGGGACAGGACAATTTGAGTCATCATTGCCAAACATCATCACTCTTCTTCCAAGACGTTACCGAAAGCATTTTTAATCGTCAGGGATTGGTTTTGTGTGTCCACGTGACATACAAACACGTTTAGATGTCACGTGTGCACTCAAAACCAATCACTGACAAGGCTAAGTGCTTTCGGAAAAGTTTTGGAAGAACATTTATGTTTTGCGAAGGTTCACACGGCCAGTTCCTGTCCCCCCGTGAATGTATAGCTTTAAAGTAAAACATTTCGAATATAATTTTTTTTAAAACTTTTATTTAAATGGATCCTTAAAATTAAATCTGTTTGACAGAATGAACTGGAATTTGACACTCGTGACAATTAAAATAAATTACAATCGAAATTGCCAGAGTACAGTCAGAGGTTAGCTTTGTAATGGCTGATGCGTTTTTAATAAAATCGTGATCCACTTACGTTATTTCTATAAGATATCTTTTGGTGTCCGTCATTTGTTGTACTTGTAATGGATTTCAGTTAAAAATTACAAAATTACGACGTTTTATGCTACATGTAGCTTTATTGCGATTTCAATCCAGCCAAATCGATTCATAATACCTAAGGATATAAATACAACATGTTACAGGAAAAAAATTCTATTAAATTTTTTTTTTAAAACCTTATTTAAATTAATTTACTTAGAAAAAATTTCATCGCAAATAACCTTCCACAATTTTTTAAATCATCGTGACAATTTATCTTAAATTATTATTTTAGTTAAATTCCGAATGTCAATTTTAATTTTAATCAGCTCTAAAGGTAAAAGCTAAAGCCTCAAGATGGGGGCTCCGTAGCACAGTCGTTAGAAAATCGGCCTGTCACACAGAGGGTTCCGCGTTCCAAACCCAGCCACGAACTCATATTATATTTGTAAGCAAAAATTAAAAAAAAATCGATTTCATTACGGGGTTCCCCGAGTACACTGAGTCATAATGTGCTCGTAAAATCTGTGGACTCCAAAGTCCCGACGACATTAGCGTACGATGTCGATCGAAGTCCAGTTGGTTGCCAGCCTCGTCACTTGACCGTGGTTCTAATTTAGATGTTTTAAAGATCCTAAAGGAGGCTAGAAATAGACATTTGGAAGCGATTAAAATAACCAAATTTGCCTCAAAGAAATCCCTTCCCATTTGATTGAATTGTGCAATGCTAGCAAATTTTATTTAAGGTTAAAGCTGATAAATAAGTTTATTTATATCATGTTTATCCGAAGTTTTGAATAAAAAACATATTTTAATACTACGTGTGTACAAAATCTGATTAAAAATAATATATTCTTTTAATGTTACGGAATTTAAAAAAATATTTTCCTACCTAGTAAATAATTCGCATTTTTGACTACAAAAATAGTTTTTTTGTGATTGCATATTTTTATAAAACATGTAAACTTAAAGTTCTCACTTTTTTGTGGCGAATATTTATTGAATACACCGTATAAGTTTCTAAAGAATCGATTAAAATTTTTTTTCCTAAACATGCCATGGAAATCCAGACGCCTGTTGGAATTTCGAAGGGTTAATTTTTTTTTACTCCCTCATTATAGTCACTCCGTTCATCGCTTCCAACAAAAATTTTTATTCCGCATATTTAAAAAAAAAAGTCTCGGCTCCCCTCTTTTTTATTCGTTAGCTGTCATTTTTCTTAATTATCTCAATTTTAAATTTAAAGCTGGGCAGATTCTTTAAGGCTATTAGTAGGCTTAAAAGAAAAGCGCACTTTAACAAAACTCAGGAAGGGGAAAAAAATTATTATGCAAAAGAAAATAAAAATAAGCCGACGATAACAAAAATCTGATGCTTAAAACATTTATATTTATTGATTAAAATTACTTAAACGAAGCCTCGCTTTATTAGTTTTTTAATTACGCCTTGAATATTAATGTCAGGAGCATGAAAATATTTTAATTATGCATACCATTAAAAAGTTCGAAAGGGTATTCGAAAGTTTTTTCGAACGTTCTTTTTTTACTAACTACTTCATTTTGCTACCGAAGATTGGTAGTAGCATGCCTTTGCAGCGAATTAAAAAAGAGTAAAATAACTATATCTCAATAAGTAAAAAGCAAAGATGCTGCTGCTGCAAGCTGCACATTTAGTTTTAGTTTTACTTTTTATAATTAGTTTTATTTTTACGTTTAACATTCCTTATCGTCCGATAATTGTTAAAGTCGATATCGATATTTTTTATCACTTTTCGCTATACATAAGTTCATTTTTTTCCGGACACATATTTGTTGCGAGTCAATTTAATTTTGCCGTTAAAAAGTTTAGGGTTAATTTAGTTTATCGTGCCTAAATTGGGATTTTTTGGGACATAAATATTTCAGAAATTCTACCACGGTGAAATCGAAACCGTAATAAAAAAAAGCTTCAATAACATCTTAATTTCTTTTCCTATTAAATAATTGTTTACAAAAATATAAAATATTTTGTGAAGTTGGTATTTATATCGTAACACAATTTTTTTTTTAATTTTTTAAAAAATGTTGACATGGTGTATCAGTATGGTATGTTTATTGAAAAATATATTTTTTCATCGTTCCCTGCACAAAACATAAAATGAAACAATAAGTATTTTTTAATGACTGAAATTTAATATTTAGCAAGAAACAAATTCTTCATGTCTATGTGCCAAGTTTTTATATAAAAATATGGAATTTTGTATTAATAAATAAAGTATTAAAATTTGTAAATTACCACTAAAGATTCTTTCGAAATGTAAACTTAAATTTTTTAAATCAAAAGAACATAGCAAGGTTTTACTATAATATTTAAAATGCAAGATAGACACATTTTAAAAGTGGCTATTAGTTAATATTTTTAAAAGTTCACTTATTAAAATATTAACTAACTTATATCAAAACAAGCTACTTATTTTATAAGTTGCAACTTAAACTCTGATACATAACATTATAAAACGTTAGATTTGTTTGTAATCTACATAACATCGCTAATTTGTAATCTTTTATGGCAATGTAAATTTGCAAGTCAAGACTGCATTTAAACTAACCGTTCATCATATATGACGACTCAGTTTAGACACCTACAAAACTAACATGCAATATGCAAAGTAATAAGCTCTACCAATAACCTTAATGCTAGAAGGCGTTTTTCAGTGTTAGGTGTTTCCCAGTTTCTCCAATTAGCAACATTATGCATATGTCCCACCGCAGGACCTCTGCAAAAGTTCTTGGAAACCACCGCCTCCTTTTCCATTGAGTTGAATGTCGTAACATAACAGAAAAAAAGGGCCGATGTTTTATGATATCATCTTCGATGCAGAATTTCACATACGTAGACCGTAGTAGAATTTACTTCAGTTTTCAGTTTCATTTTCAGTTTGCAGTTTTATTTTCAGTTTGCAGTTTTATTTTCAGTTTGCAGTTTTATTTTCAGTTTGCAGTTTCATTTTCAGTAGGCAGTTTCTCTCCATACCAACTAATGCAAGTTCAAACTTCTAAAAATTCGGTTTTCGAACAGCTCACAAGTTTCTTGCCTATACGACGCAGCGTTAAAAATGTTTATTTCCATAAATGGTGTCTTCCGAGTAGACAGTGAAGGCGTAAATAATTTATTTTCTATATTATTAGTATTCAAGTAAGAAATGTTATGTCTTTTTAAATGTTATAAGTTGTAATTTATATTAAAATATAAATATATAATCTTAGTCATTTAACACCATCGTTATACACTCTTAAAACAAAAGAGTGAAATTCACTCCTATAAGAGAAGTGCATTTTCGGCACCGGAAAGGAGTGGAAATAAACTCAGACTGAGTTAAAACCGCTCGTTTGTTTTAAGAGTGTACACCATTCGAGAATTATTTTTAAAAAAATCTCTGTTGAATCCTGAGGTAACATGTGTGTATCTTAAATTTCTAAATCGGCTTAATATTCTCAGGATAAAAACTTTTTAATTTTTTAAAACTTATTTTGTTCTAGAAACATAACATAGACATCCAAATAGGTAAATATTTTTAAAGTGGTTTCTAGTACTTCGGGTGTGAAGAGTTTGGACTTCAGCCCTCTTATAGTCAGATGAAATGAAAACGACGCAGGATAAGTGTCGAATGTCATTTCTGCTAATGACTTTTTACCATCCCCGCACTGATGACACTGTCATTAGAAACCAATTCTTTTATAATTGTAATGGACTCTCTCTTTTATAGGAGGATTATTATTTTCTTAATGAGAGTTTTTTGCGTATGTTTTTGAGCCACCCCTGAGTCTGGGGTTTTGTAAATAGTAATTTGGCAGTGAACTTTTCTGATGCATTATTTTCATGTTGTATTAAAATGTTTAGTAAAATACTTGGAATTTTGATACTACTGCTATTTGGGACTACAGTATGTAAAGAATCGAATTAATGGTGTATTGTTTAATATGTCCTTACAAAGACTGCACTGTAAAAAATATTCCTGTTATATTACACATAATTTCTGGTAGCTAAGTTTACACAAAATTTCGGTAATTATACCGAAAATATATGTTGACAGCGTGTTTCCGTTGCAAATCCATAAGAAAATAATCGTGCATAACAGATATTTTCTGTACCGCACGGTACGTTACAAATAGAAGGCGAACCTACGACTAGTATACGAACTCCCCGGGTATTTAGGTAATATTGTAAATTGACTTATGATTTTTCCTTAAATTTAGTATCAAATTGTTTTTTGTATAACGCACTTCTACATTGTTAAGAAAATATATGTAGTGGAAAGTGGTTTGTTTGCAATACATTTCAAAATAAATACAATTTTAGCTTTATTTAAAACTGAGTGTTAATATTTATGGATTAAGTAATAAACTAATTATAAATAACGTTATTTTTACCAATTGAGAAAATTTACTTTTATCAATTAAGAAAAGTTACTTATTTTATTCTCGAAAATAATAATAAACTTGAGCATTGTTGAGAATGCAGCATTTGAAAGAATTACTATTTTACGCTCGTAACGGTATGAAGAATTTAAATGACTTCGTCTAACTGTGATATTACATCGCAGTATAGTGTAAAAGTGAAGTATGTTCAAAAATAAAATAATTCTGGAACATAGTCTGAAATCCTACGTTTCTATTGCATTTCATTGTGGAGAAGTTAAAGGTTTCTTACTGTAAATCATCTTTAATGTCGATTGATTTAACACTTCACTCGATAAATCTTAAACTTTTGTATATTTCAGGAATTTTAACGGGAAAAGTCATACTTTTGTTAAATACACGTCACTTTCGCACAAACATTGGGATACACCAAAATATTCTTTCAATTTTCGGTCAATACTCTTCTACCGAGAAAAAATATATATTTAGTAAAACTTTTGTGGAGATTTTTTCTTAGATATAAAACACGTATTGAAAAATAATCATTTTATCAAAAAAGAAATAATTGCTGTTTCCTAATGAAAGTTTTTTCGTAATGGAAATTAAAATAGCATTTCTGTACTTCAATGCTTAAGACCCTGTAGCAGGGTCTGTTTATGGTTTATTGGAAAGACTCACGACACTAGTAATGAAATGATTATTAAACACTAAATAAAAAAAACTACAATAAACTGTACTTTAAATGTTTTTATAGTGACTAAAAACATAACAACGACCGATATATTATCTGTAGTAATAAGTGGACAATTATGCCATTGCATTTGATGAGGCAATTTATTTTTACTCCCATAAAGAACCTATAGGCAATGTATTTTAGTTTTAGTTTGAATTATCGTTGCACTAGAGCTACACGAGGGCTATTGGCGACGGGCGTCGTATTTTAGAACCACAGTCAAGTGACGAGCCGACACCTATAGGCAATGTATTAACGTTGTGGTCAAAGCATGGTTATAGAATACAAAATATCTATTTAAAACACTAAAACAATGAAAAGTTAAATTAGTTTTCCCCCTTGGAAAATGTGCAACAATAAACGAAATATACACAAAAATTAACGTTGCTTATCGTTATATATTTTGAAACGATATTTTGAATTTTTTTCGAGTTTTTTTTTCGTTTTTGAAACATAAAATATTTAAAATTTAAAACACTGTTTAACAAATTAGTACTTTTCTTACCTTTCGAAAAGTACATAAATCAACTGAATTTTGAAACTTTATTTCGACATGAAATGTAGCATCAAGCTGCGCCGATGTTTGATTATCATAAAACTATATATTTTTGTTATGTTTGTAGGATGTCTATTAAAAAAAAATATTATACTTTACAATGCGTCCGAATTTTGCGATGTTCTTATTTCGAAGATTCATCAATTGAGATAATTTTAGGAGACTTCAATACAACCGTGCATGACCATTAAAATATTTGTTTTCGTAAAACAGGGGCTTGCATGGATAAATGCACCTTAAAATCCGTATATAACTCTCTAAAATGTGCCTTAAATAAAATTCTACGTCGTAGGAAACAAGCTTTTTTCTATATATTCTAAAAAGTTTATTTATTTTATAGTAGTATACTTGCCAATGCACCAAAATCTTTAGTTTAACACTTTTTGAGCATTTAATAGTGTCCTATCATACGTACTTCGCCATGTTTTAAAGTGCATGCGAGGCTTGTAGGACAGTAAGTCCTAAAATGTAGATGTCGTCTTTAGTGCACAACTGTTTCTGTTTTATTATGTAGACTTGATATGGATAAACTAGTTTAAATTAAATCATTATTAATAACTAGGGGGCAAGCCCCCTTCTCGCTATCGCTCGCCAACCCCCGGGAACTGCTTGCGCAGTTCCCCTCGCTCACCGTTCATTGAAATATTTTAGTCTAGCCTTAAGGGTTAATCTTAAGGAACATGACCGGCAATTTTTTCGCCCAATTCGTATTATGGAAGCCATTGGCTACAAAAATCGCCAAAGATTGTATTTTAAGCGAATAACTATCAAATGGTTCAGTTTTTTTCTATGTATTCTGTTTGCATTAGAGAATTTATTTTGCTACTTTGTTTATAAGTTGATCCTGTCCATTTCTTTCATCGTTAAGAATTCTTAAATCGTATAAATATATTTAAAATACTATTAATCATTAATTATTAAAATAACTGATTTCTTAAATTATTTTTTGTGTACATTGTTTTTGAACTTGCAGCAAACTGCTGAGTTCTGATTTTCTTATTTTAAAATATCGCTACGATCTACGATCGCAAATGCCACGATAATTTTTAATAAGGAAATCTTTCATGTTCTCTCAGCAGACATTTTCAGTTTTGAGCAGTAAATTAAGTAATTATTTGTTGTCATTTCACAGACTTGGCAAACGCACGGTTTGTTGTCATTTTGACTTGGCGACATTTTTCGACTGGCGCCAAATCCGGACATCTTCTTTTAGGTTGACCGTTAGTTGCCTTTTATAAATAAAATTAATGATGCTTATTAAATTAATGGTTATAAATTAATGGTTATTATTGAGAAAATATTTCGCTGCTTGACTAAGATCCATTTGTAAATAAATTGGAAACCGTAGTAGCCGTCAACGCCTAGAAACTATATTTAAAACCAATTTGAATTTTTCACAATTGTGTTTGGTAGTCCAGTCAATCGAAATTATAATTTAAATTTCCAAACATTAAACGTCCCTAATATTATGCATGTTTAAATTTAAACTTACTGATTCTTCACACAATATTTATGGTTGTTTTTAGTTTTTTGGCCTTATTGCAGCCATTCCCGAAATTGTCAATCCTTGTGTTATTTCGTAGTGCTTTTCTCAAAAAATACATTCAATGTTTTCTGCCGTATCGAACTATGTTTTGTGCAATATTTATAGTTATTTTTCCCTTCTTCAAGCCATTCCTGAAGAAACACTTTTTTGTTGTTCTCAGTCGGCCATTTTGAAATTAGTAGTATTTTTGTTCATTTCGATTGTTGCCATTCCAGAGATAGAAATATAAGGAAATTTGGGTGCCGTATAAGAGTATTATATATATAGATAAGTGTTAAAATAACTGTTCCTGCAATTTCGTAATTCAAAACAATTTTTAAATACAAAAATAGTAATATAATGATAACGCTTGTCTTTTTACCCCGTTTTACATACATTTGGGTATATTTTGGGTTATAATTCCATATACAGAAATTATAAGGTATTTATTTACTTTCCGTACCTTGAATAAGTTCTTTAGCCTTTACTTAAGGTATTTAAAAAATATTGCCTAATTTTATTCTAATTTTCTACATTAACGTTTTTATTAATTAATGTTATTTCCAATGACCAACACAAAAATTCATTTCAAAGTTGGTGGATTACTTCTTTTTATAAACACAGAAAAAATATTTTCGTAATTTACAACAAAGCTTATTAGTGGATAATAGAATTACTAACTAATGTTATTAATTTAATTTTTATAAATTACTTAAAGCTTATCTAATTATACATCTGCTCATTAAGTTTTAATATGTTTATTGCCGCAAATGCACGGAATGGAAAACAACGTATTTACGTCTAATACCAACTACCGCACATGCCTATAATGGCACCATCGAAAGGGTAGTAAATATAATAAAAACGATAAAGTTTTTCCATTATGATTCATTAAACAAACTGCCTCTTTGGTTCGGTAAATGTCTACTGCAAATGTCATCCTTGAAAATTCATTTACCCAATTAGATTTTGGAGCAATTTTTTACTCTTAATTCTATTTAGATAAACGCATTAAAGTTTCCTGGAAAATGTCTCGTATCCGAGGGAATCTGTTGCACAGTTTATTGGTTTTTATGCTGCATTTTCGGCTCTTATGCGTTCCACTTTTCAGCGCGCTTTTTTAAAAACGAAAATCCTCTTTAAATTAGGAGATCGGGCTAGGACTTGCATTGTATAGCCTTTGCAAAACAATTTCGTAGTAGCACACTTTTTATAGCTATTGCGTAAATCTAATGCTTTATATATTTAAATAAATTAGGACAACAAATTAAATTAGGAAAATACGAACAATAATTTATTATCCATAATAAATATGATGAAGGCACATTCCTGTTGCCAGGGTATTATTATTATTTTTGAAAGATCTGCTTTAATAATGCATTATAATTTTTTTTCCATAAAGTTTTATTCCATAAAATGTTAAATTAAATTAGGAATATAAGAACAATAAATTATTATCTATAATGAATAGAATGAAAGCAGTTTCTGTAGTTAGAGTTATATATTTCAAATATATGCTTTAATAATGTGGAAAAAATTTTACATTTTGATTCCATAAAAAATAACTATGTTATTTAACATTTATTTCTATACTTCAGTTAATTGTTAGTGTTTGACGGAATTTTACACTTTGGAAATTTTGCATTAACTTTCAGCAAATTTGGTGGACTTGAAAAGATTCTACAAAAGTAATAAGCTTTGCATTCTAATTTTTAATACAGTTTTTGACATTTTACTTAAAAACTGCACAGACGTAAAGCGGAAATGAACCTATACATACGATGAAAAATTCAAAAAAGAAAACGAATCAATAGATTTGATGAAACCTCAAAAACGAAAACGAACCAATACATTCGATGAAAAATTCAAAAACGAAAACGAACCAATATATTTGATTGTCGTAAAATAAAAAACTATTCAATCAAAGCTCGACATAATAATTACATTATATTTTCTTTTTAAAGATACGAAATCCCAATCATAAAATTTATTCACTATTTCATTTTGATGCATCATCCATTCTTGATGGATCGCTATTTTTAAATTAAAAACCATCCTAACAAGAAGTTGAAAGCAACAGAACATCTAATAATACTTCTAATTAAAAACATTCCTTGAAGTGTAACTTTCTTGCAACGTTTAGGGAACAAGTCATAAATCAAATGTCTTGAACAACATGACTCGTTCGACAACAATTCTGGTTGGGTGGGAAACATGAAAGGAATAAAAAAAAAGAAGAATGTATAAAAACAGAGTTTAATGTCGTGTAAGCCCCCTAGGCTCCTTAATTTCTTTCGCATCCATTACTAGTGGCTTCATTCACACAATCTTCACGTCATTATCTGGGCCTTGAGATGAAGAATCTAAGCGGGATATGTTAGGATGACTTAGTTGTGGATCAACTGAGAGATAATTTAATATTCAAAAGTGTAAACTGGTTTTCGCCATATCAAAGTGCAATTTAAATTGGTATATGTTTCTTAACTATAAATAGTTATTTGAAATGCATAATTTATAAGAATAAATTGTTTTTAACAATAAAATATTTTTAATAGCAAATTTTTTTTAGTTAGTTATTTTAATAATAAATATTTCTTTAGTAATAAATTATTTTTAATAATCTTTTTATAAAGTTATATTAAAATATATTTTTTGGCAAAATATTTTTGGAAAAAAAATCTCATTAAAAATAAGTAATAAAGTTTTTAATGAAAATTTTAAATTATATACGTTAAAAAATTATAAATATTCGGCCAATATTTGCTTTTGTATCCTTCAAAAACTCTCTGACTACAAGTATGATGTGTTGTACTTGAAATTGTATTTCAATTTAAAAGTACATTGATAGAAAATTGTCTGCACCATGTTACAAAGGTACAAAACATTATATAATGTTTGCTGTCAACAAAAACTTCTTAAAGATAACTTCAAAAGCAATAAATTTAAGACCCTAAAAAAATTTTCAGTACATAAATATAGAAAGATAGATTTATTTTTAAATGATTTTAAAAATGGCGCTGTATCGACTGTTACATAAGTGTAGACATGAAAAATGTATTCACTATTCAGGCATTAATTAAAAAAATATATAGGTTGTTAATAAGAATTTAGATAGACACAGGATCTATCATTTATTTTATCACTTAACTACCTATTGCCCGTTAACTGCCTTAATATCATTGCCCTACATTCCTTTTTTTTCTTTTATGAATGATAAATTTTAAGTAATCAAAAATATAAGGTTTCTTTAGACTGTATTTGGTATTCATATTTGTACAACACACTTTTGTTTTTCAGATTATGCATCAAGTTGAACCGAAGAAAAAACAAAAAGGTATGTGAAGCTTCATTATCATCTTTTCATTACCTAACTATTAATAAATTTTTCCCACTTTCGAAGAAGATCATCGATTAAAATATAAATTGATTTTCCAGATCCTCATTATTATTTAAATAATAAATGGGAAAAGATGATTTCATATTGTAATAGAAATACACTCAGAAAAAACTTGTGTTCAAATACCACAAGTTTAACACAAGTTATCTTTGGTAAAATTGGCAACATTACAATATAGTGTTTGTTCCAATACCACTAACGATTACGAGAAGAGACGATTATTATATCCTTCCGCGATTGCCAAAAAATTGTAAACTATATTGTTTTCTAAAATATGTATACAAAAACATAACCTTAATTTAAAGTACCGCAATGTATTTTTTTAAGCTTTAGTATAGCTTTTCGTTCTGAAGAGCAGACGCTGAACTGCATTTCGGAAGAATATATGCGTGATGCTCCTACAACACAATTTTTGCCCTTACTATGCATAATTATTTGGTCGTAACACAATTTTCGTTTTTCTAAACACAGTTTGCTATAACCGGCAAAAACACAAGTTTTTGTATTGAAAATCAACACAAGTTTTTTTGTGAGTGTACTTGACATTTGCTAAAAATTAAGGTAATACATTAGATGTTCGTAATTTTAATATACGTACTTTTTTACTAAAATAGAGTGATCTACAAATTAACATTTTCCTAAACTCTTAAGAATAAGAAACAAATGGATTTTATAAAATATAGTTTTTCCTAAAACTTTCGATCAAAAAGATGTTTTATTCTGAAATTCATTTCGAAATCAGACATGGAAAAACAAAGAAATCCCAAGGGAAACCTGAGTGGTGACTTACGCCGTTTTACCTGTTCTCGAATTCGGTGAGGAAAGGGGTTATATGTATTGCACAGCGAAAAACAGCTGACGTTCGAGAAAACACCCCCCACCCTCTGACGAAAAATTAACGTCTGTTCATCAATTTCCACTCTTGAATTGAAACAATGGGTTGAAGTAAAGCGCTTTTCCAAAAGGGGAAAGAGAGCGCTTTTATGGGAGTGAAAGATTTTTCAAGTTAAAATAGCTGCGCCCCCCTCGTGCGCGGTTGGTTTTAATACAATAGCTTTTCATATCCACCCATTTAAGCTTTGTCTGAAGTTTTAATAATATCTTGATGAATAAGCGGGTGGCAGCATTGTGTTTTGCACCGTGAGTGCCGCATAAAAGTTATTGAATTAAAACTGTCAACTCTCGCAGATTTCCCTCCAATGAAAGTTAACTCTTTGTTTTAAAGTGAATTTTTGCCATTGTAATAATAAACGCATTGAAGAAGAATAATAAGAAACGGAATGAAGTGAACACAACTGCCAGGTAATCTCGGCGGTGAGGACTTAAAAATAATGTTCATAAAGATAGGCACCGAACACCAACAAACAAGCATCGCGATGTCAAGACAGTTGTCTTCCAGAAAACGGCTTATCAGTTAACTGGTTATTTGTTGGAAGAGACGAGGGTGTTTGTTTGTGGTTTTATCAGATAATTTCCCGTTCATTTATTGTAAAGTCTCAGTAATACGATGCGTTGTTCTGACAAAACTCTAACACAAGGCCGTATTTCTAAATAAGCCAAATAGGATGCAGCACAGAACGGTAAATTTTGAAGGGGAGGCAATTTGCAATTGATTTGATAGTTAAAACTTAATTAATTATGCAAATTATTACACTCAGAAAAAAACTTGTGGTTAAATAGTACAAGTGGAACACAAGTATTGTGTAAAAATGGCAACATTACAACATTATACTGTTTCAATACAAGGATTGTATGGATGACGTACGAACAAAAATTTTTGTTGTTCCAACACAACTGGTGATTGCCAAAGGAGACAATTTTTATATCCATTTCCGATCGCCAAAAAAAATCTGTCAACTATACTTCTAAAATATGTATAACACAATTTGTAACATTCAGTTTGAAGTACCGTAATATATATTTTAAGTTTTAGTATAATCTATTTTTCCGAAACACTAAAGAGAAGACGCTGAACAGCATTTCGGAAATATACACGCGTGCTGCACCTTCAACAAAACTTGTGTGCTATGCATTATTATATAGTCGCAACACAATTTTCGTATAGTCTCAGCACAACTTGTAATAAATGAGGGAAACTCACACACACAATTTTTTGTATTGAAAGTCAACACATATTTTATCTGAGTGTAAAATTGTACCTTGATCTTAACTAAATGAAATTTATTATGCTTAAAAGTACGAAAACGCAAATGAACTATATCCTTTTGTTGTATAATTCATATCCATTAAGTAAATGGGAACTATAAAGGATGCGGAAAATATACCTTTAAGCTCTTAATATTGCTTCGGTTACTCTCAAATCCTGTCGCGAGCTAACATTTAATTAATTTTGATGCAATGAATCTTAAAATAAGAGTGTAATGCAGACCTGTGTATATAGAAATGTCGAAATATTTACTTCCGTATTCTTTCCTACGAGTAACTACTCAATGTCTGCTTATTTAAAATATTGTTTGATAATGTAGATATATACAAATATAAAACTCATTTTAGGTAATAAACGTTGTATACAACTTTGTTAATCGAATGCAGCTAATAATGTATTGAGATACACAATAGAACATGACTTGTGGGCATGAAATGTGAACAAAGATAGGAATTCGACGTCTAAAATACAAAAGAGAGTTACATGTTTGTTTAAAAATGGGATATCCGTGGCAAAGAAGTAATTAGAAATCTTTTCAAGACATTTCATTTGAGATTAAAGTTAAAGATTCAATAAAGGTAGAAAATCATTACTATTTGTAACGAACAAGAAAGCTACCAAACTGACAGTCCTGTGTATCCGTTTGCTGTTTAGATCGTGCGTTATGTAGTTCAAACAAAGGTCTGAACAATATTCCAAATATAAGGTCTTGGAAAATTGTACCAGTAACTAATGAACAGACTTAAAAGGAACCTAGCTCTTTCATTTATAAATAAATTATTTATTAACGTTTCTTTAATAATTTATTCAAAATATCTAACTGTATAACGCATTGTTTCATAATATTATACGACTGTCCAAGTTAAAGACAAAATTGAAATTTTAATCTTAGTAACTAATTAAAGTTCCATTTGACATTACCCTTAACCTCTTCCTTATGGCATATTTCGCATATTTTTTATTCATTTAAAAAACCTTCAGAAAGCTTATTTTCGCATGTCAAATTTTCTGGCCAATCATCGTTAGTGAGTTAAACTGATAGTGACTTAAAAGTGCAACCATCTATCTGAAACAAGTTGACGATATAACAGGTTTGAAATTAGAATAATTTAAAAATGGTAAATAAAACACTCACAGAGGTTTTTTTGAAATTAGAGTACCGTAATTTTTTGGTGTATTTATTTCATCGAATGATTTCTGTAAACTAATCTAAAATTTAACCTGAACTGTGTCTTCAGTTTATAAAAAGATGTCTTTGTAAATTAATTAGATGCTAAGTATATTAGTCTTTTCAAATACATTACATTTATTGATGTAACTCGACTTGTCTAAAGAGAAATTCACTGCCGTCGTGCCTCTTCTAATGACCCTCGTTAATTGACCAGGCACCCCCTGGTCATTTAAGGGGTCGCACGTGTCTGTGGTGAGGTCACGCGAAACGATCTCGTGCTTTCACGAGCAGTCAACGAGAACTTACCTCGTCGCATAATGCCAATTCATAGGCGAGAAAGATTTTCTTTTTCTTAGCTTTTACTCTGTAATCTTTAGGTAAATGCTTGAAAATGTAAATGGAAAATAATAATAACTAAGTTTGTGAGATTGTTCTTACTCGACCTTTAAAAAATCTATATATGTGGTTAATCGTGTCTGGGAGAAGTTAAATGGGATAAGGTCGTCAGCGTCCTTTAATGAAACTGGCCTATGTCTAAAAACGACTGTTTTCTTGATATATTAAAGTTTTTTACAGCGATTTTTTTCATTTGTTGTCTTCAAAAGCCTTTATAAATTTCAACAATTTTTTTTTAATTTTTACTAGTTAATTCGAGTTTGAAATCCTCAATCATCAGGTAAGTATGGAATGAGATTGTATTAACTTCGTTCAGATAGAATTATAGAATAACTTTTAACATTTCAAAAGTGCAATAAAAGCGATAGGATTCATTTACTGGGGTCTTTTCCTAACACAATTAGACATTCTAAGGAATTTCGGATAGCTCATTTTGGGTGTAATTAATAAACAAATTGCAAACTCGACACAAACTTCTTTCTACGTCCGGCAAAGGATATAAGTAGAAAGAAGAATACTTAGAGAGTTGTTGGTTGAGCAGCAAGGCTGCTATGTTGGCTGGTGAGTTGTGGAAATAGGAAGGCCCGTGTCATCTAATTCTGATTGTTTTTAACCGTTTCGTCCCCGATAGGACTTATCAGCTGGGCTGCTACACCCAGGACAATTTTTACCATATATTATTGATTACATACATTTCTTGTCAAAAAAAATAATAAAATAATAATATAGAATAACATATATGATAGTAGGTTTACAATACAGGTTAACAGGTGTTGTTTCAATAGGTCTTTCCAAAGTTCTCTTCCTATAATTAAATACAAAAATTTTCGTTACTTCGTACAATAGGTACAATATTTGATCCTGAACACTGTGTATCGCAGTTCACGTCGCTCGCTCCTACTTTTGTGTGGAATAAATCTATACAACTTGTGAGAGTAGTAATGTTATCTGGCATACCACGATTAAAAATTGTAAAAGTCATTAAAGTCAATTTCTACCAATGCGTGATATTTAATGCCATGAATATGAATAATTAACAATGTTTCTTTGATTATTATGTATAGCATCATAGGTCTAATTAGGCAAGAGGGAGCGGATTTTGGAAGACTTTTCATTAATTGGCAGTATCGTGGGTAGTTTATTGCATTTGTTTGTTGATTTTCTGCTACTCCCCCGTCCCATCTACCCAAGGAGTTTGCTCCCCAAAACGGTGCAGTTGCCAAATGTGTGGCTTCAGGATATAATCCTTGTCTCCATGTTAATTCATGGGGTTTTAAAGTATGTTCAAAACTATAATCCTGATTGATCTTAGTTAATCGTGTTCCATTCTTGCTAGTTCATTAAGTTTAATGCTGGTATATTATGACAGTCTACGTGTTTTCTATAATTAGAACCTATCATTGTGGATCTTACACTGTTCATGGGCCATGCGATATGTTTAAGCATGCTGTATGCTTGGTTACAAAAGTTTGTAGTCATTTTTGTATTTTCTAATGAAGTTTCTACAGTGCGTATTGTTTATATATATATATGATTATGTATTATTATGTATTATAGTATATGTATATTATATTATATTATATATATATATATATATATATATATATATATATATATATATATATATATATATATATATATATATATATATATATATATATATATATATATATATATATATATATATATATATATATATATATATATATATATATATATATATATATATATATATATATATATATATTATATATATATATAATATATATATATATATATATATATATATATATATATATATATATATATATGATATATATAGTAGTGATGATAGTAGTAATAGATGATAGATAGAATAATAGATAGATAGGTAATAGATAGATGATAGATGATAGATAGATAGATAGATGATGAAGATAGAATAGATATAGATAGATAGATAGAAATAGATAGATAGATAGATTAGTAGATAGATAGATAGATAATGATAGATAGATTGTGATAGATAGATAGTATAATAGAAGATAATAATAGAAATCGAGATTAGATAGAATAGATAGATAGATAGATAGATAGATAGATATATAGATAGATAGATAGATAGAAAGATAGATAGATAGATAAGATAATAGATAGATAGATAGATAGATAGATAGATAGATAGAGATAGATAGATAGATAGATAGATAGATAGATGAGATGATAGATATTATTGTGATAGTATATATATATATATATATAATGATTTATGGTAATATATATATATATATATATATATATATATATATATATATATATATATATATATTATATATATATATATATAATATATATATATATATTATATATATATATATATATATATATATATATATATATATATATATATATATATACCTCCTTGAGTGGGTAGTTAGTAATTAGGATGCTTTATATCCGAAAGTTTAAAACTCTCCATCTTTTACTGGTTATATTAATTGATTGCCAATCTCTAGGTTTTAATGAAGAAATTGTGTTGTTAATGATGAAATGTGTTCGCGTAAGGTATGTGTCTCCAACCCATGCTAATGTTAGTGTCATCCTTCTAAGGTTTTGGCAATATTATGAAAAATAATCTTGTTCTGAAGGACATTCTAAAAATATTCCAATGCATTTTTGCGTTTTTTGGAGTAGTTATTTTTCTCTCAAAAGTTATAAACCTAAACATAACTCTTCTCCAAAAGCAATCGAATTCAAAAATAGAAGAAACTATGTAAAATATAGCGTATTTTCTTCGACTGGTTAGTTCCTACTGAAAAAGTATCAGTTTTTAAGAATAGAACGTAAGGCTATTCCTTTTATTCTCGTTTTATTCAAAACGTGCTCATTAAAAACGTGATAGTATCACGTGACGTCTTTCTAAGTTGATAGCTATTAGTTCTGTATGTGATTTCTGTTCGTTTCTTGTTCTACATTATCTACGCAAAAATCTGTGTAAACAAGGACCAAGCTTCTATAAAAAAAAGGCCTGGTCTTAAAAAAAAAGGGTAATCAAGTTGCTAAAATGCATTTTCATATTAGGTTTCTATATATTTGATGAATATCAAACTCTAAATTTGTTTTATGCGTTTTAGTGTTTAATTCAGATTTAGTACGATATCTGTATATTTTTCTTTACTGTACTAACCCCCTCCTTCTTTTTCCGTTTTTAAGATATATAAATTTGGATATCCTTGAACAAATTCGGATCTTTCTATGATTTTAAAATGATAATGATCACTTTCCAAAAAATTACTGATCTGCCTCATATTCTTATTGAATGTGTACAAAGAATTTATGCGTTCCTCGATTTTCTCAATTCTTAATTACAACTTTTTACAGTATTCACAGGGTGTTTTCTAGCAAAGACATTACAAAAAAAAATCTAGTTTCTTCTTTAAAGTTCAAATTGTATACATATTATTTACAAACCGTAAAATATGCTATTTATAAGTACTTTACATTACACGTGTATTTTTTTTAGGTATATTTGTTTTATAAACGGTTTTTCTTGATATCAACTTCCATTCTTCCAATCTACCGGGGAGATATAATTCGGATTTCCGATACTGAACTTTCGAGCCCAACAAGAATTTGTTCATCTCTCTTTAGTTGAAAATTACTCTTTTGTTTCCAATTTTGTACCTTAATATAAAAATGACTGATGTCCATTTTTCTATAGCTGTGACTTAGGTACATCGTGAGAATTCGTCTTTATCTTTACTTTGCAGTTGATATCTATTTGTTTGAGGACAGATATTCTTAGACTTAACATCAAAAGCTGTGCGTGACAAAAACCTTTCTAACAAATTTCGCAATGGACGGAGGGAGGGAAAGGGTTTGAGTCATCCCCCCCCCCCCTCAACTTCACTCAGACATAATCACCACAGGAAGCAGCCCTTTTAAATTTCCGGTTTTGATGCATTTACATTTAACTTTTAATTAATGAAAATGGTTTTGCAGTTCCCTCTTGTCTCT
Source organism: Oedothorax gibbosus (assembly GCA_019343175.1). NCBI lineage: Eukaryota > Metazoa > Arthropoda > Arachnida > Araneae > Linyphiidae > Oedothorax > Oedothorax gibbosus. Next base: position 17,888,307 of record CM033272.1, read on the forward strand.
TTGCTGAATGGATATAATTTTAATGTTATTTTTAAATACTAGATATAGGTTGAAAAATACTTTTTTGCTTGTATATTTATAAAAGGTTTCCTTTGCGAATCATGTCATCGATTAACAATGCTATTAGATGACAAGTTAGCAATGTAGTAGTATCGAAATAATTTTAAATGTTACGATATCAAATGTCAAAAAACAACTGTTTTAATTATTTACATTTAAGATAAATGTAATACAATTCAATTGCAAAATAGATTTAATTAATTTTTTTAATGAAAGTTATTTTTATACTAGTTCTTAATAATAATTACATGAAGCGCATTTTCTGAGGTGGCAAAATGTGAAAACTGCTAACTAATACACAGAATAACGCATTTAAAAAAAAATATATTCCAGAACAAATTTTTCAAATTAAGAAACGTGAAATAATTCATTATTAATTTCTTTAACGTGCGGTTGGGTCTACAATCGCCTGCCATACAATGAGAGGAGAGAGCAAAATTTTAATTTCCCAGCCTGCTTTTGCCCCCCCCCCCTCCCTTGCCTTGTCAAAAACTGACACGGTATGTTAGTTTTCCATTTTCATGTCGGGGTGTTTGCCTTATGCGGACCCTCGCATTACTAAAATGTATTCCGTTTTCCACCCCCCATCGGACTAAAAATTGTTATCAAGTATACCTGAGTTGACCGTTGTTGCGTTTTAAGGTTGTGATGCTAAAGAAACTGTATCTTATTGTTTTAAACTTGTGGTTTATTAAAATGAACAGAAAAACATGTTTTTTTAATTGTTGCTTTTGTTTTTAAATGATAGTAGTCATTTGACTTTGTTAACTGTCAAAATTATTTTGTTACGGAATTTATGACCCTAAGAGTTTATTTTTGTAGTAATAGCCTTTCATTTAAGTGTTATTATATTATTTTTAATTTTATTTTTTTATATTTCAGGATTGTCTGATCTTTACTTAGAAATATGGCTAACGTGAAAAAAAATGGAAATTCTTAAATATCCAAGCTTTAAAAAAATGCAAAACTATTTATCTGTCTACTGAAAAAGTTATATTCATTTAAAACATTTACTGTATGTGCTGTTTAAATGAAATCCATTTTTTAAACAAAAGAAATTATGAATATTGTAAACATGTCATCTGATATTATTATGGTTGGACACAGAGATATGTTTTAAAAAATTATGAATATCATAATCTATCATTAACATGGAACCTAGAAAGTCATGGAAATCCTTTATTTTTGAGTAGCAGCAGCAACTCTGTAAACCCAATACTCACATTTTCTTTTCTCTTTTGACGTTTTGAAATTTCTCACATTTACTAATAAACAGTACATATTCTTTTTTAAATGAATTTTTTACCGTTTTAGAAAAAGATCCGAATTGATTCTATTAATTTATATTTCTCTGTAGTTCATTTCTTCTGCATGCAAATTAGTAGTTATGTTGCTGGTTTCCGTAAAAGTACGGCTTTTTAATAAAATATTACAGGAACTGAAAACACTGTTCTCTGAAATGAGGGTACTACATATAGCGACTTTATATTCAAGGTTTTGTATTTGTTTGACTGTCATACTTTTGCTGTGAAAAGTTCTTTTCTAACTAAGAGACGAAGAAACCATAAATCATTTTATGGTGTTAATGACATCTTGTTGAAATTCATAGCACTGTTCTTGGGGATTTCATTTCGTAAATGCGGCTCCTCGCTGAAATTATCAGAAACATTAACGATATTAAGCAATTTGCCGTAATTACTTATTGCTGTGAATGAATGTTTTAAATATATAAAACATTTTCATTCGATATATATTCTTTATGGTGGCCCAGTGGCTTAGTGGTAGTGCTTCGCATTGCCACGCCACAGGTCCGGGGATCGAATCCCGGACTGGGCGAGGTTGACCCATCCTTTCATCCCTTGAGTGGGTCGATAAATAGATACCAAGCATGTTGGGAACTAAACACTGAGGGTTCCGCGTGAGGCTGACCACCTTAGCAAGTGTATTAATCTTCTGTGGAGTTACTGTTACAAACCTACTTGATATTCTATAAGAATTTCAGTGAATATAAAAGTATTAGAAAAGCAGGCCACATTTTAGTTATTTTAGAACTTCTTATTTTTTTTACTTCTCTAATAAATCTTTACAACAATCTTACGCTATGTGGTCATTGTGTGGAGTTATTGGATACCTGCGTGATTGTAAAACAACTGAATAAATAAGAGAAGTGTTAGATCAGCAGAAACACATAAACATATAATTGAAACTTTAAAGTTACGATACAAGTTTCCTTGGTTTACCGGTGTACAAGTATTAAAACCTGATTCGTATATTTGATGCTTTATTTGTTTGAAACAATAATGGACTTCCTAAATAAATTTCCCTTTAAATTAGTACATATTTATAGCTTTATTTGCAGTATAGCTTTAAATACATTGTTGAAAAGTTATTGTTTTTCAACTTACCAAAGAGTTACTTTAGCGACTATTTTTGTGCGAAAATAACGGGCAACACGGGTTACAAGTCGTCAAAAGCATTGTACATATTTTGTAGTAGTTTAGGAGAAATGTGAAAAAACGTAACTCTTGCAAAGTGTCAATAATTTTGTCCAACTAATGCAGAGAATGTGTTTTAATACATGATAAAACTTCCATTACACATTTAACCAAAGCACATGGCGTACATTTACTATTGTCTATCCGACTGTGGAAGTGTATTTTTGGAATTAAGCATTATATTTCCATTAAAATAGTAAACCTTGTTCTGTTGCGAGGATGGAAATATGACACTCTTGCCAGGTATAAAATCTGGTGTTGCAAAAATAAAAATACATTAACGAAAAAAAAATAATAATTAGCCACTGATGTTGCGAAACCAGCTTTGTATAACGTATTTTTATAATCTGTTTGGAGGGTGATATATTTAATAAATATCGTTATTTTATTTCCTGTCTTTCATAATTGGTTATTTTGAATTATCGTCGCACTAGAGTAACACGAGTGCTATTGGCGACGGGCATCATAATTTAGAACCATAGTCAAGTGATGAGCCCACACCTGAGTAGGCACACAACGCAAATTTTAAGGGGGACATCGTACGCGACGTCAGGACTTAGATGCATATTCAACGTGCTCTCCCTCAACACGGGGAATTATTCGTTGGACTTAGTTAAGCTGCACATACTTTTAAAGGTTGGCAGTAATTTTTTGGCAATGCCCGGTATCGAACCTGGGACCTTTCGCGTGCAAGGCAAGCGCCTTAACGACTGGTATCCACGGCCCTCGTAACTTATTTTCTCATGGCAGGACTCATTGCGGGTATTTCCCAATATAGTGTGACACTTGAGGACATCATTAAAACTGGTGACTCCGGAAGTATTCTAAATATATATAGGTCTTGCCAGCATATCCATCCCTCGTGTTGGGTTTCAAGTACTTTAATGGCCTAGGCATATTCTTGTCCTTAGACCGTAGTTCAAAATTAGAAATCATTATTACATGTGTTTCTCTCAGGTTTCCAGTTTCCGAGTTCCTATCGCAAGGATTTTTTTCTTCAAAAAGCATGATTCTTGATAAAACAAATTTAATTATAAATCACTTTTAATTATTTTCTTTTAAAATACACCCGTCCTTCAAAACAGGTGGGTTTTTTCAACGGTTTTAAACAACGAAATCCACCAAGCACACTCCCCGCATGTGACCATTATATTCCCTCTCGACAATTAACTGCAAACACCTGCTCTTTTTTGCTACAGGTAAGTAAAAAAGAATCCGAAAAAGCTGTATATTTTTAGTATTAAACAAGAGGAGTATATAGATAAAATGAGGTTGAATTGGTGAGTCGTTTCCACGTGCTGGATTTATAACAATGAAGTTCGGGGGAAAGTGGCTGGATCAATAAGAGTTTTTAGGAAATAAGATAAAGGTGCTGCTATAAATGAGATGCATCGGTGGTTGCTAGGTTCCTCTGTTTTAATGCATTCGTAAAGTTTTTAATAATGTTGTGAGGCTTTTCTTCTTTAATTGTCCTTTGGCAGGAAATGAGGGTTTTTATTTATGTGTTTTTACGTGGGGGTATTCTTATTTCGCATCATTCATTATATTATTTAAAATTACTTTAATAAATATGTACTATACTAGTTGATATTTTGTTAAAATATTTTTCTTGGAGTATTAAAAAATAGTTGTGAAACTAATAAAAAAATAAAATAAAATAAACATTAGTTATGAAAAAAATATTCAAATTCAAATTTATATTCACGTGAAAAAAAGTTTCAGAGATGTGGATCTTTCAATTAGTTTTGTATTTAATTGTATGATGATTATTTGCATTAATGCTTACGTTATTTAAAATGTTAAACTTTAATTAATAATGTCTTAAACTTTATAGCTTTAAGCTTTGCAATCCAAAGTTTTTCTTACATAATTAAAAAAAAAAAACAGTGGACTATTTCATATAAACATGAATACATCTATTTATTAATATGATTTTTGGTTTAAATGCATTGGTATACTTTAAAAACAATGTAATGTATGTATGTAATCTTAGACTAAAACTCAAAAAGTTTAAACCTTATTCAATTTAATTGTTCACGACTGTAGTCAGAATGAAAATATTTCACTCCTGGTAATTACAAACACATTTTCATTTTAGACACCCACAAAACAAATTCTCTAAAAATTCACAGAAATAAGCTAATGCTTTTTCAATGTTTTATTTCACATTCCGTGTCGAAATGTATTTTCAAAGAACAATTTTGCTGGACAATTATTTGAACTTTCCTTTTTTTAAATGTCCCTTTAACGTTATGACTTTACTTTTTATCACGCTATGGGTCGAGGTGGAACTGTGTTATTCGTTGGACTAGTAACTATTATTTACCTTGAGAAATTAAGAAAATTGTCCATTTTATACCGAGGTCCGCTTCTAATTTCATGTTTTCACATTTGGTGGAACTTCCGTGACAGAGTAATATTTTCCGAAAAGATAACATATCAAATACAAACGATGGATATTCTTCATAAAAATTTAAGTGAACAAAACGCGAAGCTGTGCCGCGTTCACTTTTAGGTTCTCTAATGATAAGTTTGCATGGGACAAGAGTAAGCAGTTAACAATGGTCATTTTTGATGCTATCACATCCCACACATATAATGTCACTTTTATTTATCATTGAGCTCTAAATAAGATTATATTAAGAAGATCCTATTAAACGGAACTTTGGTATTTGTTTATCATACTAAATGCTAGAAAATTTTGAGAAATACACTTTTAATAATGTAAGGATATATTGGTTTATAATGAAATAAGAGTCTTTCAACAGATGCTTAGAAATAAATACGGATTTCTTTGAATTATTCAAAAAGATTTGAATTGATCCTACTGTTTCGTGCAAACGTGAGTTACGTATTTTTACTTTTAATTACCTAATATGAAATATAATTTAATGGAAGTATTGCGATGGGGTTGAAAATCCATAATGGAGATTTTGTGTTTTCTACCCTATTTGGAGGGTGCTGATTCTGAAAAAAGTGGTTTGTGATCATTGGTCAGTCTGTCTAAAACCACTCTACAACTAAAACTAAAAGATCCAAGGTCTTCAAGTTTGGTACACGAGGTCCTAGTACCGGTCGGACGTCATTATACGTTTTCGAGAAAATTATACACGCGCAAGGAGTAGCATCCATAGAACTTTTTTGGCTTAAGTGTATTGCTGGAAAAAATAAAAAATATACATACTTCAAATTTGATACACGAGTTGATAGTACTTAACGGACGTCTTAATAAGGTGTTTGAGAAAATTGCGCATCACAAGGGGTAGATGCCATTGAAATTGTGAGGTTTTAAAGTTCTTGAAATTACCTTATAAGGTATATAATTATCATTAAATGTATGTATTAATTTATTTAGCTATAAATGACAGTCGTGTTAGAGTTACACACCCTTAGTTTTGATTAAAATGCAATGTTACAAGTTAAAAAGTATTGCAATGTATGTTTATAAATTAATATACATTTTTCTTTTTTGGCTATCACTTAACACAATAGAGCTTTACAAAATTGCATACCTATATTAAATGCAACTAGTCTTAGTTTAATATCAAGTTCCATAAATAAATGCGCTTTAAAAGTATAGAATATATCTGAATAATTAAAATTTAAAATTTATGGATATGTAGCTTTCAATAAGTGATATTTTTAAATCATGAACTGTGCTGTGTTCGAAAAGTATCTATCCTGTCAATACTGTTGAATATTTCATACACGTGTGTGTATATGACTCGCCGCCATATCCTATTTAATAAAAACTCTTAAAACTACATTGCTGTAAATAGAGAATGACTCGTACATTTCATGATGTAAATTCATAACGTAGCGTGCTAATACGTAGGGCGTTGCCCTTCACAAAATACACACATTCATATGTTTCATTTTTTTAATCATATAGGGAAATAAAATAATAAAGAAAAACTGTATACATTAGATTACACATTATTGTATTTTT